>CM075354.1:26270000-26903125 GCA_037693485.1 Kitagawia praeruptora
CTACCATAAAATCTGCAAGGGCCTGGGCTTTGATCGAAGTTCTTGGTGTATACTCCAAATCATGCTCCCCCAGTTCAATCGCCCAGGCGACCACTCTGTTCGATGCCTCTGGCCTTTGCAAGATTTTCTTTAACGGCTGATCGGTTACAACTTTGATCGTCCTTCCCTGGAAATAGTGCCTTAACTTTCTTGCGGCCATTACCAGTCCATAGGCGAACTTTTCTGCATTCGGATATCTTGTTTCTGCATCTTTCAGAATGTGAGAGACATAGAACACTGGATGCTGGTTCCCTTCATGTTCTTTGACCAACACGGCTCCGAGTGTTCGGTCGTTTATAGCCAAATACAGCTGCAATGTTTCTTTCGGGTCATGTTTCATTAAGAGTGGAGCTTTCACTAAGTACTCTTTAACATCTTCGAATGCTTTTTGGCAATTTGGCCCCCACTCGAAATTCTTGGACCCCCGAAGCACTTCAAAGAATGGTAAGGCCTTCTCGGCCGATCGGGAAATGAATCTCCTCAGGGCTGCTAGTCGTCCGGTCAGCTTTTGAATGTCCCTGATCGTCTTCGGTGCTTCCATGTCAATGACTGCTTTAATCTTTTCCGGGTTGGCTTCAATTCTTCTGGCACTAACCATGTATCCCAGAAACTTCCCACTATTTACTCCAAACGTACACTTGTTCGGATTGATCCTCATGTTGTTTCTTCTGAGCGTTTCAAAACATTCCCTTAGATCTTCGGCATGATCCCTGAAAAGGGATTTAACAATCATATCGTCCACGTAGCACTCCATGTTCCGACCGATCTGGGCTTTGAACATCTTGTTGATCATCTTTTGAAATGTTGCCCCGGCGTTCTTCAGTCCGAAGGGCATTTTCACGTATGCATAAGTGCCGTTAGGTGTGATGAACGCTGTCTTCGGTATGTCTTCGGTGTTCATGGCGATTTGGTGATATCCTGAGAAGGCGTCCAAAAAACTGAGTATTTGATGCCCTGAGGTTGCATCTATCAGTTGATCAATGTTTGGAAGAGGGTAGTGATCCTTCGGACAGTGCTTATTTAAGTCGGTGTAGTCCACACACATTCGCCATTTGCCGTTGGACTTTTTCACCACAACCACGTTCGCCAACCAATCTGGGTAATCTATCTCTTCAATGAATTTTGCTTCTAGCAATTTTTCGACTTCGGCCTGAATGACCTTCTGTCTTTCCATTGCGAAATTTCTCTTTTTCTGTTTCACGGGCTGGGCTTCGGTTTTGACGTTAAGACAATGTTTGGCTACCGATGGATCCAAACCCGGCATGTCTTCGGGACTCCATGCAAATACATCGTGGAATTCCCTAATGACTTTTATGACTTTCTCCTTTAGTTCTGGCTCCATGTTCTTTCCTATCTGAATCATCTTCCCCGCTTGGCCTACGTACAATTCAACTTCTTCGGTTTCGATAGCCGGTTCGGCTATTGGATTTGACAGGTCGGCTCCAAATTTCTCCAACTCGATATTCAATAGTTGGTGACTGCCTCCTGGTTCGGCCTCATTTCTTCTCCTTTTCCCGGCTTCGGTCATTTCGACATCTTTTTCCTTCTCTAGGTCTTCCAACATAATGATTCGTGCGGCTTTTTGGTCGCCTCTCATTTCTCCTATCCCGTGTTCGGTTGGAAATTTCAATTTCAAGTGAGGGATAGATGACACAGCTTGGAATAGGGATAAAGCCGGTCTTCCTAGGATCCCATTATACGGGCTGTCGACTCTAACAACGTAAAATTTCGCTTCTTTCATCGTTGTGAATGGTGCTTTTCCTAATAAGACGTTCAGTGTTATAGTTCCTTCGATCGGTACAGGTTGATTACCGAAGCCGTATAGCGGTGCTTCATGGCATGGCTCTAGTTGTTCGCCTCCCAAGTTCATTTTGCAATAGGTCCGGTGATACAAGATGTTGACCGAACTCCCTTCATCGACCAGGACTTTCCAGATCTTGTTCTCCCCTATCACTGGATTTATAACGAGCGGGTCTTCATGTGGCCATATCACATCTTCGTAATCGTCCTCCGTAAATGAAATCGGAAGTGGTTGTTTGGCTGTAGTTGATTGGTACAGGTTGTAGATTTGCCTGGCATACCTCTTTCGGGCTGACTTGCTGTCCCGATCCAGTATGGTTCCTCCGGAGATCGTTCGGACCTCGCCTCTGTACTTTTCAGATCCTTCGGCTTCATTGTCTTCTCTGTTTCTCTCTTTCGGTCCTAGTTTGTTTCTCAGATCTTCGACAAACTTGGTTAATTCTCCGTCTTTTATCATTCTCTCAATTAATTTCTTCAAATGGTAACACTCGTCAGTGTTATGACCTTTATCCTGATGATATTCACAATATTTGCTGTCACTTCTTCTATTTTCAGGGGTCTTCAACTTGGGTGGCCTGACAAACCCAGGTTTACCCTTTATCTCATGGAGAATCTTCGAGATAGGTGTGTTTAATGGTGTGAACACAGTACTATCTCTATCTCTTCTTCGTTCGGCACCTTTGTCGGGCCTCGTGTCATTCAACCTGCTCTTGATATCTCCTCGACCCCTTCGGTCATCTTTTCTGTCATCCCTTCGGTCGTCCCTCCTGTCATATCTGTCATTTTTCTTGTTCTCTTTGTACCCCCCAATTGATTCCAATTTTCTTCTGATAGCCTCTCCTCTCACATATATATCATTTAAAGATTTGGGAGGCATATCATAAAGAGAAGACCGAAGCTTCTTGCCTTTAACAGGGTCGAGGCCAGCGGCGAGGAATCCAGCCGCCTTAACTTTGTCCAAGTTGGTGACCATACCGGCTTCCTCTTTGAACCTTGCTAGGTAATCACCCAAATCCTCGTTCGGTCCCTGCCTACAGTGGATCAAGGCTTCTGTATCCTTCTCTCTTCGGCACAAATGTGAGTAGTGCCTCAAGAACTTTTTCTTCACTTGTTCGTACGAGCCTATCGACCTAGGTCTCAACGACCTGTACCACATGGATGCATTCCCCTTTAGGTAGGTCTTGAACATCTTGCAGAGCATCACATCACAGTGCCCCATCCCAGTCATAAGTGATTCATATTTCTCACAGTGGTCTTCGGGGTCACCCTTTCCGTTGAATTCGTTCATCTTCGGGAACTGCCTTCCAGGAGGCGGTCGAAACTGTTCAACATCCTCGGTCACCACTGGCTCGTGGCTGACTTTTCTCTCTCCGAACATGGCCTTCTCGATCCTTCGGATACGATCGTCCGTATGGGGGCCCTCCTCCTCCGAGTCGGAGGAATAAACTACCTTTGACCGGGTTCTCCTCGAGTATGATTCAGAGTCCCCTGACTCATCTTCATCATTTCTGGTTCTTGGCCTCTTATCTCTTTGGTCGTCCGCCCCCGTGTCTTCGGTTTCTAGAGCTTCGCGGAGGGTCCTTTCCTGTAGCTCGATCTCCTCCCTTCGGAGCTTTAGGACCTCTAGCCTCAAACGATCGGCCTCCATTCTTTTTGCTATCCGTTCGGTTTCTTTGTTCTTATCCGTCACCTTATGCTTCCCCTTCGCCTTTTGTTGCTCTCTCCATTTCGTAAGCATCTCTTGTTGTTCCTCAGGAGTTGGCATATCTCCTTCTTCATCAAAATTTAGCAGTCTTGGGGGAATGAGAGGGGTTGTTCTTGGCATCACAGGAGGAACGGAGCGACTGTTTCCAGCCACGGTGCTATTATCATTGATGGGCGTTTCTTCGATCGTCATAGTCTCTTGGTAGATCTTAACACGAATGTATCTCTACTTTCCCACAGACGGCGCCAAATGTTACGACCGGTTTTCTCCCAGGCTTCGTTCGGTAGGACCTGCAGAAAGAGAATGCGAGGGTGGAGCCCCCCGATTCACCTCCGGTGTGAGAATAAGTTAGTCGGTTTTTTGTAAGGTAATTTGAACGTAGAGAATTTGTGTTGTGTGTGTAGTTGTGAATTTTATGAACAATCTTACCTCCTTTTATACTTATTCTCCTTGCCGTTTGTTGAGATGTAGATCTGCTTTCCAGAATATCAAATATTCTTTTGGATCATGGACCATGTGACCGTTTAAAGGTAAAAAACCTTTTATCATGGCCACGGTCGGCCACTGACAAAGTGACAATCATGTGACTGTAAATGGAAAACAGGTTGTTCATTCCTTGGGCTTAATGTTGGGCTAATGGTTCGGCCCATTAAGAGGTTGGACCTCTAACAGTGTTTATGAAAACTTAGATGTTCTTAATTGTTATATGAGCATGGTGATTGGTTATGGTCTTAATGACCCATAGGTTAGTGGTTTTGTATTATGGTTTGGTTTCTAAATACGACTTGCATGTCGTTATTCCTTGTAATTTATTATCTCGAATGTAACTCGAGTTCTCTTGTAAGTTCATTAGATTAGTTTTTATTTTCAATTATGTAATGTATTTGAAGACTCAAGAATGCTATCTAATGGAGGTGATCTAATGAAGCAATACATGAGGCGATTCACAAGGAAGAACGTTTGTAATAGTTTGTATTTATTTTACCACCATAGACTGACCTTGATCTTTATCATGAGCTTGATAAAGATCACATAGGATTGGGCCATAACCAACCACGTTTATTTTATCGCACTTTACATATATGTATGAATGTATGTGTAGAATACATAGAGATGCATGCTTTAATTAGATTAATCATGTATGTATGAATATATTAGATACATCACCCATGCCATGCCTGCTTAAACAAGATAAAATCTGTAACGACTCGAGATTTTAAAATTTTAAATAACGACTATGAGATTTCTGTGTTTATGAAACACAGAATTAAATACGAATTTTTAATTATTTCGATATGGGGAGATTTTGTCAAAAACGGGTCATACCTGTAAGGAAGTTGGGTATTAAGTGAGGCCACTTGTGACTCCTCCAACAACCTGGAAATGAAACCATTGGTGAATATTGATTTGAAGTATTTAATTCAAGGAAAAATTGGGAATCTCTTTATGATGAGATCATGGTCGTTTTAATTAAAAACCCCTAAGTAAAAATATTAAGTTTAAGATGCCTTCCAAATGGGAAACACTCGTCAAGACCTAGATCGACAAAGGGTAGGTGCGCCAAAGCGGAGTACCCTCGTTTATCGTGGTAAGGCGCGATCGAGTAAATTAGTGATACTCAACTGTTAGACCATTGGGTTCGACTTAACTAAGTGACCACAATAGGATTGTGCACTTAGAGGCATAGAGTTTGGTAAGATTTATTGGATAAATAGGAGCAAATGTTGTTATGTGAATAAATGTTGTTCTACCAAACTATCCAAGAGTTATATATGGGATAATTGACAATTGTTGTCTACCTAAATAATCATTTTAAGGAGAAAAACCAAAGCTGACCTTAAAAGTGACGAAATATGGATCTTGGCTCACTAGAAAGGTTTAGAGAAACTTTTCCGAATTGATGGTTAGGGCTATTAATTTGATAAAAATAGTGGGAGATATATATTCTGAATATATATGAATAATCACTTGAACATAATTTAATAATTTCATAGACTAATTATTTTATGCATTTTAACATTGTAGATATTCTACTGACAAACAACTCAAATAACTTCTATGTACGATCAGTCCTTGAGAAGGACAAGTTGACAGGAACAAACTTCCTTGATTGGCAATGGAAAGGCAAGAGGAGGATTGGATCCAAATCTAATGCCAATTCAGAACATGCTCCCAAGGGGCTTTGATGCCTACATGAGGTGTTGCAAAAGGTGATTGTCACTATTGCAAGATGCCGGGTCACTGGAAGAGAAACTGTCAAGCTTATTTGGAGGATCTGAAGAAACTGAAGGTTGTTCAGATTTCTTATTCATGTATTTATGTTATAGAAGTCAATTTGTCTACTTCTACATCATTGGTATTAGATACCGGATGTGGTTCTCACATTTGTATAAATGTGTAGAAACAACAACATAGTAGGACTTTGGCGTTAGGAGAAGTCGACCTACATGTTGGCAATGGAGCAAAGATTGCTGATTCAGCTGTAAGGACTTATTTATCATTGCCCTCGGGGCTTATTTCAGAACTAGAGAACTGTTATTACGTGTCTGCGATTTGCAGAAACATTATTACCGTTTCTTGTTTGGACAAGATTACTTTTTCTTTATGATTCAGAACAATTGTTGTTCCTTTTCATTGAATAATGTTACCTATAAGGTTGCACATTTGTTTAATGGTTTATATGTTCTTGATACTCCTGTCTATAATGTAAATAATAAACGTCTTAAGACAAATGACTCAAATCATACATACCTCTGGCACTGTCGTTTAGGCCATATAAGTGAGAATCGCATTTCTAATTTACATAAAGATGGATACTTGGATAAGTTTGATTTTGAATCATACGAAGAATGTGAACCGTGTCTCATTGGGCAAAATGACTAAAGCTCCTTTTATCGGTCAAGGTGAGAGGGCCACCAAATGACTGGAATTGATACATAGTGATGTATGTGGTCCAATGCGTATGATGGCAAGAGGCGGCTTTTACTATTTCATAACCTTTACTGATGATTTTAGTAGATTCGGATATTGTATCTTTTGAAGAACAAATCTGAATTGTTTGAAAAAATTTAAGGAGTATAAGGCTGAAGTAGAGAAGCACATAGGCGAAAGTATAAAACTCTACGATCTAATCGTGAAGGAGAATACTTAAGCCTGGAATTTAAGAATTTCTTAAAGGAGTGTGATATCGTATCACAACTCATTCCTTCTAGAACACTGCTGTGGAATAGGGTGTCTGAGAGGAGAGATCGTACTTTTTTGGACATGGTATGATTGATGTTGAGTCAAGGGGATCTTCCAATTATTTTCTGGGGTTATACCCTAGAAACGGCTGCACAAACACTAAACCGAGTTCCTTCTACATCGGTTCAAAAGACACCATATATGAGATATGAATTGAGAAACGTCACATCGTGTCATTTTTGAAAATTTGGGGATATGAAGCGTTTGTGAAACGTCTGATCTCAGACAAGCTAGGACCAAAATCAGATTTTGTGGGATACCCAATAGAAACAAAAAGGGTATTATTTGAACCTTCAGAGAACAAAGTGTTTGTTGCTCGAACTGCTGTGTTTATAGAGAGAGAACTGCTTTCTAGGAAAAACAGTGGGAGGACAATAGATCTCAATGAGGATCGAGAACCACAAGATAACGTTGAACCAGAGTTGGAACATGAGCAGATTGAGACTCAAGATGTGGAGAACAATACTGCTCAACAAACACAGGTTGTTCGTAGATCTAGTAGGATTCGTCATGAGCCAGAGAGAAATTTATGGATTTCTCCTGACTCAAAGTGGCAATGTGATTCTTGTAGATAATGATGAGCCTCTCACCTACAAGGATGCTACGAATAGTCCAAATTCTGAGAGATGGCTGGAGGCCATGAAATCTGAAATGGATTCCATGTATGAAAACCAAGTATGGACTTTGGTTGAACCACCTGATGGGGTAAAACCCGTAGAGTGCAAGTGGGTTTTCAAGAAGAAAACTAACATGGATGGAAATTTACAGACCTAAAAAGCAAGACTAGTGGCGAAAGGTTTCAAGCAGGCTCATAGTAGTGACTATAATGAAATTTTCTCACTGGTGGCTATGGTCAAATCCATCAGGATTTTGGCTTGCGAAAGCAGCTTACTATGACTAAGAAATCTGACAAATGGATGTCAAGACTGCTTTCTTAAATGGGAGCTTAGAAGAGGATGTGTACATGAAAAAACCTCAGGGTTTTGTCGATTCGAGGTTTGCTAGAATGGTTTGTAAGTTGCGACGATCCATTTATGGATTAAAGCAGGCTTCTAGAAGATGGAACATCCGTTTTGATGAAACAATCAAAGAGTTTGGCTTCATACAAAATGAGGATGAGCCGTGTGTTTACAAGAAGGTTAGTGGGAGCCATGTGGCATTCCTAGTATTATATGTAGATGACATATTACTAATAGGGAATGACAATCCTTCTTTACATGCTGTGAGGACTTGGTTGGGAAAAAGTTTCTCGATGAAAGACTTAGGCGATGCTATCTACATCTTAGGGATCAGGATCTATAGAGATAGATCTAAAAGATTAATCGGCTTAAGTTAGAGTACATACATTGACAAAGTATTGCATCGTTTTGGGATGCAAGAGGCAAAGAGGGGCTATGTCCCAATGTCTCATGGGATAGCGATATCAAAGGAAAACTATCTTATATCATCAGATGATAAGGACCGTATGAGTAAAGTACCATATGCTTCGGCAATTGGTTCTATAATGTATGCAATGATATGTACTCGTCCAGATGTCTCGTATGCTTTAAGCATGACGAGTAGATACTAGTCTAATACAGGTGATGGTCACTAGACAGCTGTCAAGAATATTCTTAAGTACCTTAAATGGACTAAAGATTCGTTCTTGATATACGGAGGAGATGAGAAGCTGGTTGTAAGAGGTTACACAGATGTTAGTTTACAGACAGATAGGGATGATTCTGTGTCCTAGTCTGGATTCGTGTTTTGTGTAAATGGAGGTGCTGTAAGCTAGAAAAGTTCTAAGCAACAGTAGCCGATTCTACAATGATGTTAACTCGAATAACTTGTAGAAGGGGGGGGGGTTGAATACAAGTTATATAATCCTGTCTGATTTTTACTTGATTATAAAAACAAGAATAAACGAATGGATCAAACTCTTGTTTGTATTAATAAGATCAAATACAAACTCTACCAAAGGTGTACAATACCTTTAGCAGCTGCTGACAATACAAATATCTCTCTGTTTGTTTCGAACTTCTCGAATACAAACCTTATACAGAGCTACGCACACGAACTCACAATTTCGTCTTACGCCTCACACTCTTTACAATGATATTGAGAGAGTATTTATAATGCTACCTATCAACTAATAACAGAAAGATATAATCTATACATGACAATGTTCTGCCTTCTAGTCGATAGTTTCCTTCAATAGAAAACTCTTTCCTTCATAATATCTTCTTGCTTGTTCTCCAAACAACGATCCTGTTTTATAGCACTTGCCAGTTTCTGTAGAATCCATAATGACATCATCAGTAACACGACTGATATCAGGATCTGCACACTGCATCAGTATCTGATCAACCATCAGTATTTGACACGTCATCAGGATTTGCTCTCTGTTCCTGACATGTAGTATCCGATACACTGTTCATTCCTGATTAAACTATACAGATAACTGTTCTACACATAAAACCTATATACAGTGCTAAATCCTTTATAAGATCAGGATTACAAGAAGTATAATGTGTAAATTCTATTCTTAACATCACAACTTATGAATTATTCCTAACAATCTCCCCCTATTTATGCTTTACAATCTGAAGCATAAATCTAAGTTGTGGATGTCAAAACATATAACAATACAACCAGAATAGAATTTATGAATGTAAAATTATGAAGTTAAGTACCTCCTTCAAAGATGTAGACGTTTATCTAGTACTTAGAAGAAAGAATTTTAACTATTAATGCTGCTCTTCCTTTACCACTTCCTAGCTGAGATTCACCACTGTCACTCCTGGTTCTTCTTTTTACTACCATCTTTCTGATCTTTATCTCCCCCAGCTTTATCTTCAGTCTGATAGTGTTGTTGTTGTCTTTGAATTGTCTTTATCTCCCCCTTTTTGACATCAGCAACATTAATTCCAAGAGATTCAGAAACAGAACAAATGAGATTCATAAGAACTGCTTGATTTTCCATAATTGTGACTTGGTTATCTTCAAGTGATTGAAGTCTTGTTTGAATAGCAATTTGAGAATTCTGAATATCTTTCAAAACATCATAATGAACTTCAATGTTGGAAGTGCTTCTAGTATCTTCAGTATCAGAATCAGAAAGAACTTTATCTTCAATTCTTGTAGAAGAAGTTGCTTGAGTTGTATGATATTCAAGTAATAAAACCTGATTAGAAGTATCAACGTCTTCATCTTTCTGTTCTGGAACTGAAACATGATCATCATCTCCTTCACCAGTATTCTGTGTACTAACATCTTCAAATCCTGACTCCTCCTTAGAGTGATCAGAGACTGTTGATGTCTCAATTCTAGCTGATATTGGAAGTACATACAAAGGAACACTAGGATCATTAGGATCTTCATCTGGTACATATGTATCAAGAGATTGCTTTATCCTGGCACCTCTCCTGTTAATGATTCCTGCAAGCCTCTCCTTTTGCTTCTGAGCTTTAACTTCTGGCTTTGCATTGTGATGTGCTAGGTCATTCTTCTGATACATTTTGATTAATGAATAAGTTCCAGCATCCATACCCAAATTTTCAGACCAAGATTCAGGAAAAACCTGATCCCAGAAATCAAATGATGGTTTCCTAATTTTCTCTCCCTCACTATGGAGTTGATCATCCATACCCTCATTCTCACTTTGACTTTCTAAAGTCAACACTCTTTCTACCTCACCTTTTGCCTGGTCAGGAGCCAGCCACTCAAATTGTGGATCTAAGTCCATCTTTTCAACTGTATCACTCAAATTTAGATAAGTGCTCTCATGACCTACAGAAAAATAGAGTTTAGAAGGAGTTTTTATACCTGAACTCACATGGAGAGAGGGTTCCTCATATGGCATGTGGCTTGAGGTTTTCTCCAAGGAGTGAGCTGCTATAGTCTCTGAACCCATACAATCATCTTCTTTCCTTTCAGAAACTACAGGCTCCAGTATACCACTTTCAGGTTGTTTACTAGACTCTGATGTCTTCAGTAATACTTCATCAGACACCATAGTTAGTATATCACCGTCTTTAAGTGTTGTTTGCTGAGACACACCCTCAAGGTGGATAGACTCTGACTGAACAAAATTTGTTTGATCTTCAGAAAAATCAACCAAAGTCATTCCTCCCATATCATAGGGTATCTCACTTGCATTCTCAGTCATCACAGAAGACCTTTCAACATCAGCTATCACAGCTCCTGAGTCATCCTTCCTCTGACTAGATGGTTCTTGTGTTACAGTGACTGTGATCTGATCTTTCCTACTATTCACCACTGGTGCAATAGTATCTTCTGTTGACTGCTTTACTCTATCTACTTCCTCCAGTTGTTCACCTTGAGCTGAAGCATCTTCAATAATTACATCCTTGTCAAATAAATATGCATGAAGTGATTGAAGTGCAACATGCTTTGAGAGTCCAAATTTCTTGACTAATTGTCTTCTGACAGATACATAGAAATACATCTTCATTAAGTCAAGTCTTTGATGTAGAAGTCCATATTCATCTGGAAATAAAAGTTTTGGTACTTTTTCAACCAAAAAGTCTAGAACAGGCCTTGACAACTTCACTTTGAGAGAAATTAGTCCCATAGCCAGTCTGTATGATAATGTAGTTTCCCATGAAGAATCAATATCCAGATCTCTCTTGTCAAATACTGACATAGATGTAGCTTGATTTGTAGAAACCTGCATGATATTAGTTGGACTAGACTCTGTGTGTGTAGGTGACAATTGAATCTTTCTCCTTGTTCTCCTGATATAGTGAGCAAAAGATTTATCCTGAGAAGACTCAAGAGGTGTAGACACAGAAGTGATCTTGGGATGAGATCTTTGTTCAATAGACACAGTCTTTTGAGTGACAGTATCCAGTAACTGTTTTCCCTTTTTAAGAACTACAGCCTTTTGAGAGACTGCAGCCTGGCTGTGACTAGGTTTTTCATCTCTTTGTGCTAACAAAGAAAGTTGAATTGCAGCCTTCAATTCTGCTCTCTCTGCAAGAGTTAAATCATCATCATCTTCACTAGAATTACTACTACTACTTGACACAACAAATCTTCTCTTCCTTACAACTGATGTCTTTTGAGAAACACCAGAGGTTGGTTTCTTTGAAACAATAGGCTGTGGATCAAAATTTGGTTCTTGAATTGTTTCAGAGACTATGATGTTTTGGGCTACTTGGGTAGACACAGGTGGTTTCTCCTCCAACTGAGATTCCTGAGCCATTTCACCACAAAAGAAAGAAGAATTGTAGATAGTAGGAAGATGAGTGTTAAGAATTACCTGAAAATGATGTGGATAATGAATTACAGGTATTTCATCTAGATTCTTTTCATTGTCCTTCTTTGTAATATCAGAGAAAATTCTCTTTTGCTGTTCATAAGAAGAAACACAATGTTCCCTACCAAATCTAGCTTCAACATCAGGAATAAAATGGTTAATAAACAATTGCATAAATCTATGATAATAAACCATTTTCCTGTTTTGATCTCTTGACCCAAGTTTAATACTCATCTGACTTAAGATAATATGACCAATGTTAATTACTCTGTCATAAAGCAAACTATAAGCAATATGTGATGTAACAGAAGTAATTTGTTGAAAAGAACTACATTTGCCAGTAAAACATTTAGCAATTTGATCAAAGTAAAAAGACCATTCCTTTCTAAGAAAAGTTCTATTCAACTGGCTCATGTTATCTAGAGGTCCACTATAACCTAATTCAGACAACATAGTTCTTATATTATCATCAGATGGTACATTCTCATAACTATCAGTAACAGGTAAGCAGAGTACTGAACTAACAACAGATTCAGTAATGTCAAATAAATCTTGTCCTAAATGTAGAACAATCTTACCTGATTGACTCTGAGTAGAATCAATTACCTCAGCATTCTCCCAAGCTTGTGAAACAGCTACTTGATTAATCTGTGGAGATGCTGTCAATGCATAACTTAATGGCCCATACACCAGAAAGTCCATGATTGGATGAAAATCAGATGACACTCCTTCCTTGTTGGTAATAGCTGCAACATGATTGTTTGTCATAAAATCAAAGTCACCAAACTTGAAGGCTACTGATTTAGGTAATCTTCTCTGAGCTGCCATTTTTGATCTGAAAAGAAACTTGAAAAATTCTTGAAATGGATTAGTGATTTTGAAAACTCAAGAGTGATTTTTGCTTTAGAGAATGTAAGATTAGAGAAAGCAATTACACGATTAGAGTTTCAAAACAAATATATTTCACAAATCTTTCAGACCACTATCCCACGTTGACACGTAAGTTGACAGGTGTCAGTCCCTGAAAAATGCGGTTACCCACGATTTTTGGAAAATAAAATCCAAAATTGATTTTCATGAAATAAATCAGGGTATAAATAAGCAATACTGATCAGCTTCCTTTTCCTGATGACCTCTTATCAAAATAATCACAAAATGCAATGTGATTTAAAAATATAATTTTCAAATCCTGATGGTCACACATGAAATCCTGACCAATATTATCAGAGACTTAATATGGAGTTTCCACGTGGCATTTTTCTTTTATCTGAAAAAGAAAATAAACAATTAATCTGAACAGAAAATCAATTGGTTAGATATTTTCAATATTTCTTGAAACAAGAAATACAGTCTCATGCAATAATTAGCATTTGACTTCATTAAGACTTCCAAGTGACTGCTCAACTTCTCACGTCTTTCTTTAAAAGAACCAAACGCCTTATGCCATTCTCCATAACCTTTCAATTTCTTTTCTTCTCAACAATGCTTCTCAACCCAAAAATCCCTTCAAACCCATTTTCCAGATTTTTGATCGATGAATATCCTGTTCTTGATCATCTCTTTGAACAAACGACTCTTTTCATCGAACTAATCATGAATGGATTGGTTTTCGATAATATCCAGAGGTTTCTCCTAGAACATCCATCTGTTGGATACAATCTTCCCCTAACCTCCTCAAAACTTGAGGATGAAGAATTTGGCCGAGAGTCTGAGGTTGATCTTGATGAGGATGCTATTCATTTAAGTTAGCTGCTCTCATTCAAGTCGCCCAGACAAGGAATCCAAGAGCAAACGAGGCTTTCATCCCCTGATGGATTTCTTGAGATGCTCCTTGTCCTGTTCCTCAGAGTTCATATCAATAGACAAGTATAGAATAGAAATTTAGACAAAAAGATGTTGTATTTCATTTCCATGTAATGATTTTTATTAATGAAAATACAATTTCTTGTTATCTGCTTGTCTTTTGATTTCTGAATGATGTATAAATTATCAGTATGCAAATATCAAAACTTGCTAGCATAGACTTAACACATCACAGAATCAGATTACTACACAAAGTAAACGTCAGGATCTGAAACAATTTTCATAATCCTGATACTGACACAATACTGATGACGTCAGCATCCTGATAACAAATCTAATCCTGATGATTATTAACAAGTCTATCATACTGAAATTTATCAAGGCAATGTGTTATAGCTAAAACATTTAACAATCAAATATAGATCCTGACAAGAATATCAAGTCTATAAGCTAAGAACAACATACCTTGCTACTTTTGCAGATGTTAAAGATCTAAAAATTTAACATTCCTAACTCACTTACTAGTCTACTGAATGTAGTCTCATCAAGTGGTTTAGTTAGAATATCTGCAAGCTGTTTGTCAGTAGGAACAAAATGAAGTTCCACAGTACCATTCTCAATATGTTCTCTAATAAAATGATACCTGACATCAATGTGCTTAGTCCTTGAATGTTGAACTGGATTTTCTGCAATTTTAATAGCACTAGTATTATCACAAAACATAGGAATATTACTAAGTGTCATACCATAATCCATCAACTGACTTCTTATCCAAAGGAGCTGTGCACAACAACTGCCTGCTGCTATGTACTCAGCTTCTGCAGTTGAGGTTGAAACAGATTGTTGCTTCTTGCTTGCCCAAGAAATCAATCTATTTCCCAAGAATTGACATGTACCTGTAGTGCTTTTCCTGTCTATTTTACACCCTGCATAATCAGAGTCTGAATAGCCAATTAGAAAGAAATCAGATTCTCTAGGATACCACAAACCAAGATTTGGAGTTCCTTTGAGATATCTAAAAATTCTCTTCACAGCAATTAAATGAGATTCCTTAGGATCACCTTGGAATCTAGCACATAAACAGGTAGAAAACATTATATCTGGCCTACTTGCAGTTAGATATAACAAAGAGCCTATCATGCCTCTATAACTAGTATTATCCACACTCTTCCCCTTAGGATCAGAGTCTAGTTTAGTGGCTGTTGCCATGGGTGTTTTTGCAACTGCACAGTCTTGAAAGTCAAACCTTCTTAAAAGATCTTTGATATACTTTGACTGATTAATGAAAATACCAGTCTCAGTCTGTTTGACCTGCAAGCCTAAGAAATAATTTAGTTCACCCATCATGCTCATCTGATACTTAGACTGCATAAGCTTGCTAAACTTAGCACATAACTTCTCATTAGTAGAACCAAAAATAATATCATCAACATAAACTTGAACTAAAAGCAATTCACCTTTTATCTTTCTAAAGAATAGAGTTTTGTCAATTGTACCTCTTGTGAAGCCATTTTCAAGAAGAAATTTAGACAAAGTCTCATACCATGCTCTTGGTGCCTGCTTTAGTCCATAGAGTGCCTTGTCAAGTTTGTAGACATGATTTGGAAACTTTGGATCAACAAATCCAGGTGGCTGTTCTACATATACTTCTTCATCAAGTTTGCCATTTAGAAAAGCACTCTTAACATCCATCTGGTATACCTTGAATTTTGAATGAGCTGCAAATGCAGGAAACATTCTGATTGCTTCCAATCTTGCTACAGGTGCAAAGGTCTCATCATAATCAATGCCTTCTTCCTGAGAATATCCCTTGGCCACCAGTCTTGCTTTGTTTCTTACAATCATACCAGATTCATCTAGCTTGTTTCTGAAAACCCATCTTGCACCAACAATAGATCTACCTTTAGGTCTTGGTACCAGTTTCCAAACTTTGTTTCTCTCAAACTCATTTAACTCCTCCTGCATTGCAATTACCCAATCAGGATCCTGTAAGGCTTCTTCAACCTTCTTAGGTTCATTCTTTGAGAGAAAGCAACTATACAAGCATTCATTTTGAATTGATCTTCTAGTTCGAACACCACTATTTGGATCACCAATTATCAAATCTTCAGTATGATCCTTTGTCCATTTTCTAACAGGTGGTAGATTAACTCTGCTAGTCTCTCCCCCTAAGTTAGTGGTATCTTTTGTAGAAGAATTCTCTCTACCTTCAAAAACTCTCCTTTGATCAATAGAATCAGTAGATTCCATATTGCTGCTAGTTACTGATCTTTCCTCAGTAGACTCTGAAAGGTCAGTTCCTGATGGAGTAGACTCTGAAACGTCAATTCCTGATGGAATAGACTCTGAAAGACTAGTCTGCTCCTGATGATCACTGTGTTCTCTCTGATTTATTTGCTCCCCCTCAACAGTAGCATTCCTTTGAGAAGCAATAGAAATTTCTTCTGGAGAACCTTCATCATCACTTGAGAGTATCTCAGAATTCTTCAGATTTTCAAATTCCAATTTGTCATGGCTTTCATCAGTTTGCAAAATTCCAAATTTCTTGTCATCAAATGCAACATGAATTGATTCCATAACAATGTGAGTTCTGAGATTATAAACTTTGAAGGCCTTAGATGCTGAATATCCTAGAAAAATTGCTTCATCCGATTTGGCTTCAAATTTTCCAAGTTGTTCTGGATGAACTTTTAGGACATAGCATTTACATCCAAAGATGTGAAAATATTTCACACTTGGTTTCTTTCCTTTGATCATCTCATAGGGAGTCTTTCCATGACTATTTACCAAGGTACAGTTCTGAGTGAAACATGCAGTGTTAATAGCTTCTGCCCAAAAGTAGGTTGGAAGTTTTGCATCTGCAAGCATGGTTCTTGCTGCCTCTATGAGAGTCCTGTTCTTTCTTTCCACTACACCATTTTGTTGAGGTGTACCAGGTGCAGAAAACTGTTGAGTAATTCCATTGTCTGCACAAAACCCCTCCATTGTAGAATTCTTGAATTCTGTACCATTGTCACTCCTAAGTACTTTGACTTTGTACTCAGAGTTATTATGAATATTCTTGATGAGTTCAATGATTTGCTGAGGAGCTTCATCCTTCTTGTGTAGAAAGAACACCCATGTAAACCTTGTGAAATCATCCACCATAACTAGAGCATATCTTTTCTTGCTGATAGACATAATGTTTACTGGACCAAACAGATCAAGATGTAGCATGTGAAATGGTTCAGTAATTGAATTTTCAGTCTTGCTCTTGAAAGTGGTTCTTCTTTGCTTTCCAAACTGACATGCATCACAAAGTCCATCTTGCACAAAATTCGCCTGAGGTAGGCCTCTCACCAAATTGTATTTAACAAGTTGATTAAGCTTCTTGAAATTAAGATGTGAGAGCTTCTTGTGCCAATTCCAGCTTTCATCATTTGATGCTTTGCTGTAGAGACATCTAACAATTCCTTTAGATGTATCACTTAAGCTGGCTTCATATATGTTACCATGCCTTTGACCAGTTAGAACAATGTCTCCATTCTGCATATTCAAGACTTTGCATCCTTCTCTGTCAAAGATTGATTTGTAACCTTTATCACCCAGTTGACTTATGCTTAAAAGAGTATGTTTCAAGCCTTCAACCAGTGCTACATTTTCTATGATGACATTCCCCAAAATAATTGAGCCATATCCCAGAGTTTCTCCTTTGTTGCCATCTCCAAAAGATATTACTGGGCCAGCTTTCCTCTCAAACTTTGTAAGCAGGGACTTCTTTCCAGTCATGTGTCCAGAGCATCCACTGTCCAAGATAATTGAATGCTTCTTTCCTGTGCCCTTATCAGAGGATGGAGAAGTTTTCTTTGGAGATCCAGGTTTGTCTGAACTATTGGCCATCAATGCAATGTTTTCATAATCCAATTCATCTTCAGAGTCACTGGAATCAGCCCAATCCTTCTGTGTGACCATAAGTGCATTACCCTTTCCTGAATTCCTAGGCTTCTTACACTCACTAGCAAAGTGTCTAAGCTCGCTGCAGTTAAAGCACTTGATCTTGGCCTTATCAAGCTTGACAATTGTACTTTTGCTCTTGTCACTCTTCTTCTCCTCCTTCTTTTGAAAAGGTCCTTTGCTAAATCTTCTCCTGTTGAATCTGCCTTTCTTGAAGGCTTTAGCAAACATAGCAAAGAGTTCTTGCATCTCAGATTCAGAATCATTGTTGTCAGAGTCCATATAGTAGTCTCTGACTCAGAACTTTCTTTGCTTTTCTTCTTCCTCGAATTCTTTACAGCAATCTCTTCATGCTGTTCTTCAGGAAGCTTCTTTACTTCAGATTGAGCAGTAAGTGCAATAGTCTTCATCTTTCCTTCACTCCTGCTCTTCTTCTGCTGCTTGTCAAGTTCATAAGCTCTCAATTTTCCATAGACTGCCTCTAATGAAATCTCATCCAGATCATTAGCTTCCTCAATCGCAGATATCTTCTCATTGTAGAAATCAGGCAAAGCTTTCATGAACTTTGTATTCATATCCTCCAAGTCATAATATTTACCATGCATGGCCATCTCATTGATGAGTTTTGTAAACCTATCAAAGGTATCAGTAAGTGACTCACCAGACTTGGATTCAAAGTACTCATACTGTTGTATAAGTAATGTCCTCATATTCTTCCTGATAGGCTTAGTTCCTTCACAGTGAACCTTAAGATTGTCCCATATATCCTTAGCAGTTTTACAAGAGAGAACATAATTAGTGAGAACAGAATCAAGACTATTGAATAATATGTTTCTCACTTTAGCATCTTTAAGAACACTCTCCTTGTCCTTATCTGACCATTCAGATTTTGGCTTCTCTGCTGTATGTTCTGGAACAACCTTACCATCAACAGTTGCTTGTCCAACGACCTTTGTTGGAACAAAAGGTCCATCTCTGATTCTGTCAAGATAATCAGGATCTGTTGCTTCCAGATGATGCAACATCTTTACTTCCCATAGAGTATATTCGTTTCTCTTGAGCATAGGAATCTTAGTATTCCCATCCTTATAACCAGACATGATTGCAGATCTTTATGATTACTCGAAATCAACCCGCTCTGATACCAATTGTTAACTCGAATAACTTGTAGAAGGGGGGGGGGGTTGAATACAAGTTATATAATCCTGTCTGATTTTTACTTGATTATAAAAACAAGAATAAACGAATGGATCAAACTCTTGTTTGTATTAATAAGATCAAATACAAACTCTACCAAAGGTGTACAATACCTTTAGCAGCTGCTGACAATACAAATATCTCTCTGTTTGTTTCGAACTTCTCGAATACAAACCTTATACAGAGCTACGCACACGAACTCACAATTTCGTCTTACGCCTCACACTCTTTACAATGATATTGAGAGAGTATTTATAATGCTACCTATCAACTAATAACAGAAAGATATAATCTATACATGACAATGTTCTGCCTTCTAGTCGATAGTTTCCTTCAATAGAAAACTCTTTCCTTCATAATATCTTCTTGCTTGTTCTCCAAACAACGATCCTGTTTTATAGCACTTGCCAGTTTCTGTAGAATCCATAATGACATCATCAGTAACACGACTGATATCAGGATCTGCACACTGCATCAGTATCTGATCAACCATCAGTATTTGACACGTCATCAGGATTTGCTCTCTGTTCCTGACATGTAGTATCCGATACACTGTTCATTCCTGATTAAACTATACAGATAACTGTTCTACACATAAAACCTATATACAGTGCTAAATCCTTTATAAGATCAGGATTACAAGAAGTATAATGTGTAAATTCTATTCTTAACATCACAACTTATGAATTATTCCTAACAATGAAAGATGAGTATATTGTTGCCAATAAAGTAACCAAAGAGGCTGTTTGGATTTGGAAGTTTATTACAGGACTTGAGATGGTTCCATCGATCGCAGATCCAGTTGATCTGTATTGCGATAACAATGGAGCCATTGCGTAGGCTAAGGAACCAAGGTCCCATTTCAAGGCAAAGCATATACTTAGAAGATATCACCTTCTTCGAGAGATTAACGATATAGGAGATAACATATACGTAAAGTGCATACTAAAGATAAAGTTACGGGCCCACATGACTAAAGGCTTTGTCGCAGCAGAAGCACGATAGCCACACTAGTTCCATGGGTATTAGATACATTAATGATTGGCTCTAGTGCAAGTGGGAGATTGTTAGTGTTAGTGCCCTAGAGACAATGTGATTGTGCTTCTAGGAAATACTTTTGTTAATTAATAATTGTGTTCTATTGATTATTATGTGTTAATTTATTATGTCTTAATTTACTGCGATATAAATGTTAGAATAATAAATTTCCTTGGAATATATAATACGTATTCTATATCTTTAAGTATGTGACTTAAAAAATGAGATTATATGAATAGTGTTTATATTCCTAAAATATCCCTAATCGAGCATTGTTATTATGGGACAATAATAATGCATAAAGATTAGTATGTTTGTTGACTGATGACCACATCTCATTGGTCATAGGTATAGTGATACTAAAGTCAAGAACATAGGTGCATGTAAAATACTACATGGCACTGGATAGACCCACAGTGAGATTCTTCATGTTTAATAAATTCATAAGAAAGTCTCACAGTGATAATGGTGTAATGATCCTCTGACTTGAGATCATTATATTTCTATATGAGGATTAATATACTTTGACTACAATAAAAGTTACCTTTGACCGGGTGATGATAAAAGTGGACATCGGGTATATTATGAGTCGTATGAGAAATATTAATGATAGATAAAGGATTTAACCCTCCTATAATTAGGAGAGATATTATTGGCCTCTTGATTGAGTGAGACTATGAAATGCATTGCCATGCTCAAATATTGATTTGTTTTTTATAGTCTACTCATTGATCAAGGAAACCCGGATTAAATGTTGAAGAGGATGATTAACAACATGCCTCTAGTTTAATCTATAATATTTGGTTAAAGGGATTATATTACATAGGAACATTAGTCATGAAAGGTTTAATCGAATCACCGATTTATTATTATTACTTGGGTAGCAATGATGTATTACTAGATGCCGCTCATTGTTTATAATTTTATATTGAATAATAAAATTATTGCCAACGTAATGATAACCTACAGGGTCACACATTAAGAATGCTTGAAGGAGAATTGATTTAAATTATGAATTTAAATTAAATATTAATTTGAATTTATTTATGATATTAATTAAGTTAGACTTAATTAATTAATTAAATAGATATTCGAATTTACTAATTATTAGAATTCGAATTATATTAGAATATTAATTAAGTGTGACTTAATTAATTATTTAATTAAGAATTCGAATTTGAGTAAAAGGCCAATATGATTGGGCCATGGAATACTGATTTATCTCTCTATATATAAACATCTTAAAGTCTCAAATTAGGGTTAGACTTTTTAGAGAAAACCCTAGCCGTTTGAGAGAGAAGATGGAGATGGAGAGAAATCAGTTTCCGGATGCTAGTACATCGCTCCTTCGAAGATCAAGCATTCGTGTGGATACCGGTAGATCGTAGATCGTGAGAGCGGGATGCGTGGTGATTCAAGTAGCTAGGATCTCTGATGTTCATCCGTTATTAAAGCTTCTTTAAGGTAAATCATCAATCTCTGAATTAAATATCATGTTTTTGCATGGATCCTGCGGTAGGGTTTCGATAATTATTGGTTTTGTTTTTATTTTTCCGCTGCGTTTGATGCTCGAAACCCTTCAATGGTATCAGAGCTACTTGCAAAAATGTTTTAATTCGGTTATATGTTATAGTTTTGATGTATATACGAGCATGTTTGATGATTGTCATGTATGATGCATTGATTTTGATATATATATGTATAAACTGTATGTTAATGATGATTGGGATGATCATATGATGATTATATAATTTGTATATATACTGATATATACATATATATATATATATATATATATATATATATATATATATATATATATATATATATATATATATATATATATGTTTTTGCATGGATCCTGCGATAGGGTTTCGATAATTATTGGTTTTGTTTTAATTTTTCCGCTGCGTTTGATGCTCGAAACCCTTCAAACACACCCTTAACTACTTCAGATACTATGCTGTTTTCATATGCTCAATGTCAACAGTTAGCCAAAATGATTCAAGAGTCCATCAGGCAAACATCTCAACATTCATATCCCAACTCTCAGATGACTGGTACACATGACAATTCCCTTAAACATACTTTCTCATGTTCTACTGTATCTGTACATTCTTCCATTTCTCATAATGAATCTTCACACTGCACTTGGATATTAGATTCAGGAGCCACTCACCATATTACTTGTCATTTGCATCTTCTTTATAACACTACACCTGTTCATGCCTCTTTGTATCTGCCTGATGGAAAGACTGTCAATATAACTCATGTTGGTTCACTTAAGCTACAAAATGATATTATATTATCTGATGTGCTATGTGTTCTTGAGTTTACTTGTAATCTAATATCCATTGCTAAACTAGTCCTTCAAACTTCATCTGCTGTCATGTTTTCTTCCAATTCCTGTTTCTTGCAGGACCTTACTTTGAAGAGGGAGAAAAAGATTGGTAAACTGCATGATGGACTTTACAAACTTCAAGTTCCTCCTATTTCTTCTCAGCCTATTGCTACTCAGCCTCTCATTTGCAAAGAATCAGTGTCTCAAACTATTTTTCCTTCTATCATTGTTAATCAAACAGTTTCCAAAACTTGTAATGTAGTACATGATAATAATGATGTTTTGTGGCACAAACGTATGGGTCATCCATCTATCAATGTTTTGAACAAAATACTTGTGGTTGATAAACATTCTCTTACTTTTGCTGATTATGATGTTTGTCATTATTCTAAACAACACAGGTCTCCTTTTCCTACTAGTACTAATCAAGCTGCTTCCAGTTTTGATTTAGTTCACTTAGATGTTTGGGGGCCTTACAGGCAGTTAACTCATAGCAACTATAGCTATTTCTTAACTATAGTTGTTGATTTCTCTAAAACTACTTGGGTTTTCTTATTTTCTCATAAAACTCAAGTGCCTTCTTTAATTAAAAATTTTGTGATCTACGTTCAAAATCAATTTCACAAAACTATCAAAATTGTCAGGACAGATAATGGCACAGAGTTTGCAAATGTTGATCTTCAATCATATTTTCAAACATTAGGTATTGTTCATCATACCACATGCCCTGCAACTCCACAACAAAATGGACATGCTGAAAGAAAACAACAACACCTACTCAATGTAGCCAGATCCCTTAAATTTCAGTCAAATTTACCTAATTCCTTCTGGGGAGATTTTGTTCTAACTGCCACACATATCATTAATATGTTACCTGTCAAAAATCTGAATTACAAAACTTCTTTTGAACTTTTGTATAATACTCCACCTGATTATTCTCAACTTAAATCATTTGGTTGCCTCTGTTATGCCACCAATCTTCTTGTCACTGATAAGTTGCAATCCAAAGCCACTAAAGGGGTGTTTTTGGGGTATCCCTTTGGGAAAAAGGGATACAAGATTCTAAATCTTCAAACCAAGAAATGTTTTTACTCAAGAGATGTTGTGTTTGTTGAACATGTTTATCCCTTTCATTCTTCTACTTCTGAATCTGACACACCAACATGTACTTCTCACCCTTTATTTCCTACTATTTCAATCTTCTCTGATGATTCTGATTTAAATGATGACACCAATCCATCATCTTCTGACTCCAGTGCTCAGACCACACCACAACAAATTCCCAGACAAATTTCTTCCCCTAGACCTATCAGACAGAGACACTTACCAGCAAAATTCCAAGACTACACTGGTTTGCCTTATACTCATATAGTTTTACCAACTCAATCTCTCTCTCACAGTACAGGTATGTCATCTTCTACTTCTGTAACACATCCTTTATCATCTCATCTTACATATGAGAAATTTACACCTAAATATAGAGCATACATTACAGCTACATCTCAAATTTCCACACCATATACCTTCCAATAAGCTGCACCTAATCCTAATTGGTTTAAAGCCATGAAAACTGAAATTTCAGCTCTGGAAGAAAATCACACTTGGGATTTAGTGTTGAAACCTTCAAATACTCCTGTTGTCAGTTGTAGATGGATTTTCAGAGTCAAATATAATGCAGATGGTTCAGTAGAACGTTACAAAGCCAAACTAGTGGCAAGAGGATTTACTCAAACTCCAGGGGTTGACTACTTTGACACCTATGCTCCTGTAGCCAAGATGATAAATGTAAGATTATTTCTGTCAGTTGCTGCTTCCAAACACTGGAATGTCTCTCAACTTGATGTTACGAATGCATTCCTTCATGGAGATCTTCTGGAAACATTTTATATGGAACTTTCCTCATGCTATGCTTTCTTGTCCAGTGCTTGTCCTTCAGATGCAGCCTCGTATGTTTGCAAACTGGTAAAATCAATCTATGGGTTAAAACAAGCTTCTAGGAGGTGGTTCATCAAATTTTCTTCAGCTCTCAAGCAATATGGATTTTTACAATCTCACAATGACAACAATTTGTTCACTTTTCAGAAGAATGAATCTTTTGTAGCCATTCTTGTTTATGTCGATGACATCCTCATCACTGGTAATTCCAATGCCCTTCTTCATAATGTCAAGATTTACTTACAGACCAAATTCAAGATAAAGGATCTTGGTCCTGTCAAATACTTCCTTGGGATTGAAGTTGCCAGATCTGATAAAGGTTTCTACTTAAATCAAAGAAAATATGCTCTTGATTTGTTAAGGGATACTGGCCTCACAGCTGCTAAACCATCGATAGTTCCCATTGAACAAAACCACAGATCTTGGATAATTTTTCATCACCTCTTTCTGCATATGATGCTTCAACATACAGGCAAATTGTTGGTAGACTGATTTATTTAACCATCACTAGGCCTGATCTAGCTTATGTTGTTCATATACTTTCTCAATTTATGAATTTTCCTCGAGAAGATCATATGCATGCTGTCTTGAAGGTCTTGAGATACATCAAGCAATCACCTGGTCAAGGCTTACTTCTGTCTTCATCCTGCCCTTTACATTTACAGGCCTACTGTGATTTAGACTGGGGAGGTGATCCCCTTACCAGACATTCCCTTACTGGATACTGCATTCTACTTGGCAATTCTTTAATGTCATGGAAATGCAAGAAACAACATATAATTTCTCGATCCTCTGCAGAGGCAGAATATAGATCTATGGCAGATACATGTTGTGAGGTTATTTGGTTGGTTGTTGTTCTAAAGGATCTTGAAGTCTGTCCTCAGCTACCTATTCCCTTTCATTGTGATTCAAAATCAGCAATCTACATTGCTTCTAATCCGTTGTATCATGAACGTACCAAACACATTGAAATCGACTGTCATTTGGTACGAGAGAACTTGGAAAAAGTCTTTCTTCAACCAGTTCATACACTACAAGAAATCTGGCAATAGACGACACGTATCAGACAACACCCATGGAAAAAAGTGTTGCCCGAAATGATCAGACAACTGTTATTTTCCTTCTCGAGAAAGTATTGTGTAATCCAACATTCACACAATGGGCCAAAACCGTTGTGTGAAAAATCTTATCAGACAAGCATTTCTTGACCAGGGGTGTTGTGTAAATGCATAAGTATTTTTAAGATTAGACAAGCGTTAGCAAATAAGTGTTGTGTGAATGCCTGCAACACAATATCCCGGAAAACAGTTGTTGTATTCAGACAATTGTTTTTAGGTCTGTTGTCTAAGTAGCAGTCATACAATATGTTATCCATAGTGTTGTGTGACAGTGAACCAACACACAACATTTTTTAGAAATATTATGTGAATGAAGCATAGACAATACTTCGTAAAAAGTATTGTTAGAATGAGACAAGTGGTTTCCAATGTGGTATTAACACAAGTGCTTTACATAATGTTGTATGAGCTTAATCCAACACACAACAGGTTCTGGCCTATTGTATGTTTCGACTCATACAAGTGTCTTCTGTTTAAAACTGTTGTCTAATAAACTGTACATGAAAAAAAAAATATATTTAAAAGATGACTAGCATATGAAATTGACATCCAACAAATCAACAAAGGCTAAACAGAAGAGAACAAACCATCAAGAGTTATAGTTACAAATTAAAGAGCACAAATTAATTTATTACATTACAAAAGTTGTATTATTTCATCAACATCATCTCGAATGTAACTAGTAGGCATGTCTTCCTCATCAACATCCGGAAAATCTTACAAAAAAAAATGAACCACCCTGTAATTCCATTTCTTGTTTCTGTAATTCCATTTTTTCCTCGAATTCAGCACGAACGTTTGCAACATTTTCTGCACTTGTATCACCACATCTTCTACCATAGATCATTGTTGGTGTAACATTACGATCCCATGCACCGCATGCGACCATGCTGATCTTTTCCAAATATATCAACAAACCTTCTCTCACGTGCATCTGGATCATTTTGAAATTCTTCTGGCATATCCTTTATAACCTCATTAAGCTTTGTCTGTAAAACATGTGATCAGATTATATTAACCATCTTGAAATTCACATTTATATGTAGACGATGACAACTAGTAAACTATTGAATAGATCCAATCAGACAACAAACTTCAGAAAATGAATCCGACTTGGCTCACGATGGAATATATTCAAAGGCCTTATAATGTCACTTGCTCACTGCTAGCTAATATTATACATAATTTAAGTCAGTGTCACACTAGAGACTAGTACAAAAATTGCGCCCATCACATTCTTAATGACAACAGGCACTTACACTTGTAGAAAAGAGCATTTAAAACAAAAATTATAGGCAAAATATAATTTATTTAAAAGGAAAACATACAAGCACAAAATAGAAACAAACTACTAATAGATTTCTGTAAATGTAAATCAAATAGGCTGTGTTGGAAATTTAATCTAAACTATTTTATTTATTTGGGTTTTATTTTGGTAATGTTATTATTAGTCATGTAAACCACGTTTGTGGTGAGTAGAATGGGTCGATTGTTTGTTTCAATATTATTAGAAAGTATTTTATTTGGTATGATTTGGTTTGTTCAGCTGGTGATTTGGTCAAGCTGCAAGTAGAGAAATTATAGGAATGAATAAGGGGTGATAGGAGAGTTTTTAGGAGTCTTAGTTGTGTATTGCCTATTTTCTAGCCATGTACTAGTTGTAGTCTGACTATATATTTTGGACTGTTGAGTATAATTTAGAGATCAAGAAGATATAATACAATGTAGTCCTTTTAGAGTACTCCAGCTTGTACACAATTTTTCTTGTTTATTCTTCCTTATATTGTTTGTTCTTTGCTTATACACCAAGCATAGTTATATATATGTTTATATCCTACACGTGGTATCAGAGCTTGAAGGGGGGAGAGAGTATCAAGGCTTAACAGCCTTCCCTTCGATCCTTGGGTTGTCGCTAGGCGTTGGCATCACGGGCGCCGGGCGTTGTGTTAGTATAGCAGCACAACGACGAAGATGGCGAGACCAGGGAGGAGGAGTGGTTGTTTTCCTTAAGAAGACGGCCAAGAAGAAGCTGTAGATGGAAGAGTAGTATAGATGGAGGAGTAGTATGTGTGTACGGTAGTTCTTGATGCTTTGTTTTTGTTGTTGCGTTGCTTGCTATTATTTGGTCTGGTCGATGTGATGGAGGATGACGGCAAGGCTAAAGTTGTTATTTGTGTATGTTTGTGTACTGAGGTGATGGTGCAGGTTGTCGATACATGTATACATGTGTTACATGTATGTGTATGGCCTGGACAGATTATAGCAGAAGAAAGCCAGACGGGCTTAGCCAAAAGGGTTGATGATGAAGGTGTTGGTAGAACGTTACATTATTAATTAAGCCAAACGGGCTTGTGTAGAACGTGCCTGACGGGCAAATAAGTAGTGCCAGACGGGTAAAGAAGTGTTTTGTCAGACGGGTAAAGAAGTGTTTTGTCAGACGGGCAAACAATAGCCATACGGGCTCAGTTTAATAGCCATACGGGCTCAGTCGGATTAGCCATACGGGCTCAGTCGAATCAGCCATACGGGCTCAGTTTAAAAGCCATACGGGTTGGAAGGATTGCATGATACATGTTTAGATTAAGGGGGAGATTGTTGGAAATTTAATCTAAACTATTTTATTTATTTGGGTTTTATTTTGGTAATGTTATTATTAGTCATGTAAACCACGTTTGTGGTGAGTAGAATGGGTCGATTGTTTGTTTCAATATTATTAGGAAGTATTTTATTTGATATGATTTGGTTTGTTCAGCTGGTGATTTGGTCAAGCTGCAAGTACAGAAATTATAGGAATGAATAAGGGGTGATAGGAGAGTTTTTAGGAGTCTTAGTTGTGTATTGCCTATTTTCTAGCCATGTACTAGTTGTAGTCTGACTATATATTTTGGACTGTTGAGTATAATTTAGAGATCAAGAAGATATAATACAATGTAGTCCTTTTAGAGTACTCCAGCTTGTACATAATTTTTCTTGTTTATTCTTCCTTATATTGTTTGTTCTTTGCTTATACACCAAGCATAGTTATATATATGTTTATATCCTACAGGCTGCATATTATTTCCTTAGTTAAATCTAAATAGAAAACAAAATATGAGCTAATTAAAATGAATTAAGACCATCAACATATTAATTAGCAAAAAAGGTGCTATATATAATGAGAAAGAAGAAATGTACCTGTGACTACTAGGTTGCCATTGCCCCATGCTCCAGTTGAGCCCATCTTCCATCACTGAAATGACCTTAAATTGTGTAGTCCAAGAATTCCACTAATCATTCACACACAATCATAAATACATTAGTACTATATTAATCATCAATTAAAAATCCATACAACTCAAATACTATATATTATACTCTAGAATGAAAAATAAAAATTTTAGGAAATTAATTATTTTGAAGAAAATTTTGACATGGAGTGTTCGAAAAATTAACTAGCCACTAAAACAGAATTTGCAACCCAAGCAACTCAGCAACTGAACTCGCAGTAAAAAGCTCAAATACAATCCACTGAATCACCTAGCTAACTCGAACACAAAACACGGACCCTCAAAAACCAAATACTGCTTAACAAAACAAAACCCATTAACTTAACTCAGCCAAAAAGAATTAAACAAGACTTAATTAAACAAGAAAATTTAACCAAGCATTCAACAAACAAGACTCTCGACTCTATACATACACGGAAACATAGTTACCGGCCCAAACAGACCACGTCAATGTTACTAATGTAAATTCGCACACAATCCAATCATAACAGGGACCTGCTATCAGGCTTCAATGGAAATCGGGAAGAGGAACCCACACACACCACGGCAGGACACACACACACGCAGGTCGTTTGCAGCAACCCAGACATCACATACCCAAGTTCGATACACACACCCCACTGGTTCAGTGTTTTACAGGGGCGGAGAGGAAGAGATTAATTTCCGAAATTGAATTGTAAACACCAGCCACAAGCAGCACTAATACCCAGTCAAAACCGAACTCACCCAACAACACCACCACGGACACACTAAGTTCGGAAATCGAACTCACATAAAGAGAAAGAGGAGATTTGCGGTGGTGGCTTGATAGAATCGCGACACACACACCCACTCTGCAGCGTACACACGCACACACACACACGCTATTTTTAATGGAGGGGAAAGGAGGAGAGAGACTAGAGAGAGAGGTTTGCGGGAGAGATTCCAACGAAAAGAGGGAGAGAGATCGAGTGATTTTGAGAGGAATCGAGAGCATTCTAGAGAAGAACCGTGACATTGAAATGGGTAGAGCTGCTGAGTTTTTAGGATTAAAAGATATAAAGGCAGTTTTCAAAAAAAAAAAAAAAAAAAGCTATAAAGGCAATTTTTAGTAAGTTACAATTTCTGAAAATCTATTTAAAACAATTAATCACCCTTTTAAAATTCGATGTAAAATATAAAATGGGGTGGAAAAATAAACTTTTCATTTTTAAAATATAGAGTGTAAAATTATGAACGCCGACATATTTTTAAAATATTTTTAGGATAAAAAATGAATTAAATATGAATTTTATAAGTTTTAATCCTTTAAGCACAATAAAACTGCTAAAATAATTTTAAAATACTAAAACACCCAAATTAATTCTCTCAAAACTTTTAAAAACTAAATAAATATACAAAAGTAATATTAGAAAAGATTTCGTGATTTCTATCAATTCCAATGATTTTATAAAATTCTCAGAAGATCAATAATGTGTAATTTAAATAGATTTTAATCACCAAAAATACAAATAAAATTTTTTTTTCGACGATCCAACCGTACGGATGATGTTATATACTAATTTTAGTGATGTCTGAAAAAAATAAAAAAAAAATAAAAATCATTCTTGTACGTGTTTATATATAAATCCGCCAAAAGTACTACTTCCTCTAACTAGTATCGTACCGATTGAACATGATCTATTTTTTAAAAAATATTTTTCGATGATCCAACCGTACGAATGATGTTATATACTGATTTTAACAATGTGTGAACAAAATTAGAAAAAAAAAAAATTATTCTTGTACATGTTTATAATATAAATCTGCCAAAAGTACTACTCCCTCTAACTAGTATCGTACCGATTGAACATGATCTATTTGTTTGAAAATATTGTTCGACGATCCAACCATACGGATGATGTTATATACTGATTTGAGTGATGTGTAAAAAAAATTAGAAAAAAACAAATCATTCTTGTATGATATTTTAATGGTCAACTGTCAAAATACTACTTGGTCAAACTAGTATAATTTTGGAATAATATTTTTTAAAAAATATTTTTTGACGATCCAACTGTACAAATGTTAATGTCTAATGATTTGAGTGATGTGTACAAAAAATTAGAAAAAATAAATCATTCTTGTACGTGTTTATAATATAAATCTGCCAAAAGTACTACTCCCTCTAACTAGTATCGTACCGATTGAACATGATCTATTTGTTTAAAAATATTTTTCGACGATCCAACCGTACAAATGATGTTATATACTGATTTGAGTGATGTGTACAAAAAATTAGAAAAAAAAACAAATCAGTCCTATATGATATTTTAATGGTCAACTAATAAAGTACTCCTTGGTCAAACTAGTGTAATTTTCGAATAATATTTTTTTTAAATATTTTTTGAACGATCCAACCGTACGGATGTTAATATCTAATGATTTGAGTGATGTGTACAAAAAATTAGAAAAAAGAAATCATTCTTGTACGTGTTTATAATATAAATCCTCCAAAAGTACTACTCGCTCTAACGAGTGTCGTACCGATTGAACATGATCTTTTTTAAAAAAAAAAATTATCGACGATCCAACTATGCGGATGATGTTATATACTGATTTTAGTGATGTGTAAAAAAGATTAGAAAAAAACAAATCATTCTTGTATGATATTTTAATGGTCAACTATCAAAGTACTACTTGGTCAAACTAGTATAATTTTGGAATAATAATTTTTATAATTTTTTTTTCGACGATCCAACCGTACGGATGTTAATATCTAATGATTTGAGTGATGTGTACAAAATAGTAGAAAAAAAAAATCATTCTTGTACGTGTTTATAATATAAATCCTTCAAAAGTACTACCCGCTCTAACGAGTGTCGTACCGATTGAACATGATCTATTTTTAAAAAAATAAATTTGGACGATCCAACCATACAGATAATGTTATATACTGATTTTAGTGATGTGTATAAAAAATTATTAAAAAATAAATCATCCTTGTACGTGTTTATAATATAAATCAGCCAAAAGTATTACTCCCTCCGTCCCAAAAAGATTGACACTCTTTCCTTTTTGGGACGTCCCAAAACTAATGAACCTACTATACTTACTATTTTTGAACACTACTTTACACTATTACACCCACTAACTTTATTCCTTTTTTATTAAACAAATAACTATAAACAATATAACACCCACTACTCTACCCCACTATCTCAAATCTATTATTAAATATTGATAGGTCCCACCACTTTATCCACTTTTCAAACAACTTTACACTTTTTTTACTACATTTTCTTAATCTCCGTGAAAGTCAAAGAGGGTCGGTCTTTTTGGGACGGAGGTAGTACTTTTTCTAACTAGTGTCGTAACGATTGAACATGATTTATTTAATATTAATCTTATATGATTTAATTATATTCTTATGTGACAAAGCACTAGTTACGACTACGAGTCAATTTAGTAGTTTTGTACTAAGATCTCAAAACAAATTAATTTTAGAAAATTTAGAAAATTCTAAAACTTTAAATTTATTTTACTACTTTTTAATAGAATTAAAGCTAGTTAATTTAATATCCCACAAATAAAAATTATTTTATAATAAATTTTATTTTCGTTTCCCTCTTCTTTATTTTCGTTTCCCTCTTCTTCTTTACCTCCGACCAAACCCAAAATTTCTTGAAATTTCATTCCCCGCTTAGCCAAATTTCACTTCCCCCTCTTTTTTTGTCAGAGACTCTATCTCTGAGTCTCTGACACACATAGACACAAACTCATGCCTCTCACCCCCTTCTCTCAATTACTCACCTCTCTCACAAACATGAACCCTGGTTATTCAAAACTGAGCTCATATTTAGGTTGAGTCATTCAAACCCTAACTCATATTTAACTCGATTTGAACTCGCACACAAATATGAATCTATACATCACACATAAACCCTAATTGCCCGATTTGTTCTAAAGCTCGAAACCTAATTGATTCAGGTAATTCATCAATTTAATTGATTTGGGTTTTAATTAAATTCAATTTAGGGATTTTGATTGACTTCTCTACTTTGGGTTTTTATTTACATGGATGTATTTATATTTAGAGGTTTTGTTCGATCTGTACGAATCTTCATCTTAATCTATTCTCTTAACATGATTATTATTATTTTGGTTGCTTTATATATCTGTGTTGTGCTTTTGTTTCTCATCATCATTTTACCCCTCTTTTTTGTTGTATAATTGTTAAGTGATTCCTTTGGTCTTTGTTGCACCAGAGCTGAAATGGAGGGAGAGAAATCCATTATTTGGCAAAGAAGAACTTAGAATCAATGACAGTGATGAGGATAGTCATACGGTGGCCACAAGAAAGTCGAAATACTGGGTTAATTTGGATACTGATTCAAGAGCAAAAAACAAAGAGGTTGAAAGAGAGAATATTGTTAGTAACAAGTGGAATGTCGTTCCAGAAAATGTGCAAGAAAATGAAGGTGGTAATAGTGTAGGCTACATCCCACAACTTTCAGCTCAAAATTTTCTCCCATTAGTCAATCAATTTCCCTTTCCAAGTCTCATAAGCAACACCATGGCATACAATTGGGAGCCTCCAAGTTTATCTCTATCCCAATTCGGAAGTCAAGTGTACCCTTCACAAGTTCGTTCCCAAAGCTCTACTCATTCAGCTTCATTACCTCCTGTGGCTCATCCAAATCCATCTCAACTTGTTTTCTATCCACCAGCACCAATGCCATTATTTCTTATATGACTTCTTCGATTGAGAATGATTCAAGAAATGCTAACCACTTCCAGTTCATTAGCTCAGGTACGTAGAATACTGCACCAAATTCTGTTGTGTCGCCTTTTCGTTTCATCAATCCTTTCAATATTAATACAAAGGAGAATTTGCAAAACAGTGACGAGTCAACAAAATAAGGTACTCTTGGTCAATATTGGAGGTCATCCCTATACTATCACTAGTACAGAATACGCTTTTAGCGTCGGTCAAAATAGACATTAGGCGTCGATTATTGGGCGTAGTATATGAAGGCGACACTATAGGTATATGCCTATAGCGTCGGTCAAAATGGCGACGCTAAAAGTCGATTATAAGCGTCGGTCAGATAAATAATGGACGCTAAAAGTCTGTTACAGGCGTCGGTCATTAAAACAACCGACGCTAAAAGTCTATTATATGCGTCGGTCATTAAAACAACCGACGCTAAAAGTCATGTCAAAGGCGTCGGTCATTAAAACAACCGACACTAAAAGTCATGTCAAAGGCGTCGGTCATTGAAACAACCGACGCTAAAAGTCATGTCAAAGGCGTCGGTCATTGAAACAACCGACGCTAAAAGTCGATTTTTTTTAGAAAAAATAAAAAATGCAATTCTAATAAACATTCATCCAAACCACAAACACCCTATCAACCCATTATATAATACAAGCTATATGAAACAATACAAGATTTATACAAACCAATGAGAACTTATTAATATTAATATAATATATATTACACAACTCGACAACATGTTAATTTACACAAAATTAATTTAATTTCACAAACTACAATAGATCATAACACGTAAAACAAAATAGGGCGCAGATGACGAGCAAATGTATTGAAGGAAGGAACCAAATTGATAGCCACAGAGAAATCTCCTTCAACAAAACTGAACGTATAATCATCCACACTTGGAATCTTTGACAATAATGTTTCTCCCTGCTGCCGCTTAAACATACAATTCAAAAGTACAAACTTGTGTAAGACTCGTAGTTATTTGTGCGACAACACCTAAAGCACAAACAACAATAAGACATTCTGGAGCAGTGTAACTAAAAAATACAGAAAGAAGGAAACATACTCAAGGATAGTTTGTGGCTGAAAGATGCCACAACTATACTTTCTATAAGAGTAACTGACCCAATTGTTCCTCTGACAGTAGTCATGTAACTCCTCTCCACAGTCAGATACTTCAGGATTCCACTACTTATCAAGCAAAATGTTGGTTGACTTTATATCACGGTGAACAACATTAGGTTCAAGCCCCTCGTACAAATAAATCAACCTGTAAGATACAGGGGAAACACTCAGGCCATATAGTTTCTATCCAAATATAAAAAAAGGAGACAACTTGATTCATATGTATAGACGTACCCTTTTTCTGTTCCAAGTACATAGTCCAAGTCAAGGGATTGGAAAGTATGAGAACCCAACCTAAACATCATAAAAATTGAGGAACACTAGTGATACTGTTCCATTCTAAACGCAGGGTGGCTAATGTATGAATTTGTCTAATGTATCATCACTAAATAATTTTATGCTGATTGTCTTAGGTTGCTTATACGATGAATGCTCAATTCCTAACATTATTACATCATCGGGGGTCTTAGCAAAAATACTATACCTGAGCAGGCATGACTTCTCCATTGATGCCACTGATAATGATTCAAGCATATAAACAAGCTTTGTAATGTGCATCAGGTTTGTTCCCGGTGTACTAAAATCGATTTCACCATCCTCAAATAGAGAATGAAATATAATTCTGGCAGCTGCAAATCAAACAGCAGGTGTTATAGGCAATATCAAAGCAGTAAAATATATCTAGTTTGCAGTAATAAAATATATGTAAATTTCAACAAATAAGCAAACTATAATAAACTGTCTTAGCTCAATATTACAATACAACTTAGTTCGCTGCATCCTGCACTTGTGCAGAAGCCCTACCAAAGCTAGAAATCAGTAGCACAAAGATCACAATTCAGTCTGAGGATACAATGTAATTAAACTTAGTGTCTAGGGACAAAAAATTCGAGGACAGCCAGCTATCACGAATTCCAATCCACGCACTCAAATTCCAAACACGTGAATTCATCCACAACACCCTAGTACATAAACAGAAACAAAGTGATACTATTAAAATACGGAAGCACCCCAGTACATAAACAGAAACAAAGTGATACTGTTAAAATACGGAAGTCCTTCTATGTTATTAGTAAATGTGCACTTACAATCAATCCCATAGGTTATAGTTCTTCTAGACTTTCTGAATAGATATGCGTAAGCGTACCAGTGTGCCTACTATAAATATGCTTATTTACAATAATTATGTTCAAGAGGGTTATTTCCAATCTAATTCCTGCAGCAGCTAGTCGTTGCGTTTGTAACTGCCTCCCCGGAGTCTACCTAAAGATAAAGAATTTGAAAGCTTCTAACACTGTGGTCATAAAAACTCACACAATCAGTTGCATTACACATAAAACGCACACAAAACACCTACACACATACACCCACAAAACACGCGCAAACCTACACTTATGATGACCCCCTCTAACCAAACTCACTCCTCAAAATAAATCAATCAATAAAATACACAAAGAGAAAATTGGTACATAAAAAGTTTATTTCTCCCACTTAAATACAAACAAGTTTACGAGTGCTACAATTTATTAATAACATCAGAAGCATCACAAAATTAAAATCAAAAGCATTTCTTGGAAATAACTAAGAGTCTAAGACTCTGTTTGTTTGCCATATGTTCTTGGAAGTACACAGTGCATACATACATACCAGCAAAGACACACACATATCCGACTCGAAAAGGAAACAATTCCACTAAATGACATGTAGTCGATATTCGGATGCTATTAAAGAAAAGGGAAAATATAATAACAGGCATAAAAAATAATACTGCCAAGAAATAACTTCCCTTCTAGAATATGGATAGAGTCATATTTAAGCATTTGAACAACAATGAGCATAATATAGTAACAATAAAATCGTGGTTGACATAAGAATTCATTTTGGAAGGGGAAAAAAGACTTAGTTTTGCAAAATGGCATCCAGTTTCAGTTCATGGTGAATACAATATGGGTACAAGGGCATCAATTGAACTGTTAGTATGGCATAAGAATATTTGCCCACAAGTTTTATACCAATCTTCCTTATTCCCTTTCCAATCTTCCCTCTGCAACTCAAACAGATAATAGTAAGTACAAAGCACTAGAGACCTCTAATCCTAAAAGAACGAACAAATAAATTTTAGTGATAAGAAATCCCACCTTTGCAGTGTCCAGTGTCAAAAAGATTGACTACATGTCAAAAAGATTGACTACATAGATATGGAAATCTTTCTGCAGCCAGAGGACATCATTGTACAATTTAAACCGTATACTTTAAAGTGTAATCTAAACCAACAGGCAACAACTGGGAGGTAACTACAAGTTAAACCGTATACTTTAAAGTATTCCCAAACCAAACCTTCCTTGTCAACATACAAACTAACTAAACACACAGAGAGAGAAAGAGAGATAAAGAAAGCAAAAGAGACGTAGAGGGATGGAGGGAGAGGGAGATGGAAAATACCTGGAATCGAACTAAGATGAAGTAGGAAGATGGAGATAGAGATGTATTGAGACTCGCAGCTTCTATTAGGGCTCGAAAAAATTGACTTGCAGCTTCTAATCCGCGAAACTCAGTTTAATCGGAAGAACTCAGTCTAGTATTTGTAGGAGGATCATTAGAAAGAAGATGAAAATGGAGATGGAGATGTAGTTGAATTGAAAATTAGGGGATGGAGATTGGAGGATGAGGTTGTCCGGTCTAAAATTGGGGATCCACCAAACATACCCAGTATATCCCGCTCAGAGCAGGGTCTGGGGAGGGTAAGTTGTACCCTGTTTTGATTCAAAGCCTGAGTAAAATAGTGGGTCATATTGGAGTATATTTTAACTTTTCTTGGTAAAAGTCGGGTGTTATATTTAAACCATTGTTCTAAAAATACTCGATTTAATCTATTAATTCCTGATTTATTTTCTACAAAGTATCTCATTGATTCGATTTTTAAAATCTTTGATTAATCACTACTTCTTGATTGGAGTATTTATAATAAATTAATAAAATTAAAATAATATACATGTTAATCAAATACTACCTCCGTCCCAAAAAGACCGACCCTCTTTGACTTTCACGGAGATTAAGAAAATGTAGTAAAAAAAGTGTAAAGTTGTTTGAAAAGTGGATAAAGTGGTGGGACCTATCAATATTTAATAATAGATTTGAGATAGTGGGGTAGAGTAGTGGGTGTTATATTGTTTATAGTTATTTGTTTAATAAAAAAGGAATAAAGTTAGTGGGTGTAATAGTGTAAAGTAGTGTTAAAAAATAGTAAGTATAGTAGGTTCATTAGTTTTGGGACGTCCCAAAAAGGAAAGAGTGTCAATCTTTTTGGGACGGAGGGAGTATGAATTATTATATGTTTTATGATATAATAAATTCATTTTATTTAATAAATTACTAATAGAATCGTAATAATATACTAAATAATATTATAACATTAAAACATATCTAATTTTTACTCCGATTAATCCCCTATTTAAGGATTAATCCTTCCAAGGTTCTCTTATCGATCTTGGCCAATACCCGATTTTTGTAACACTGATTTAGAGTTTTTCTAACTAAATCACTCTTTTTCCAATTATATCACGGGCATTTTTTTTAGTAAAATCAAATAATAATTTATAAATAATAAAAATTAATAGATTACATTTTTCAACTAAAATCTATCATCTTTTCTTTATTTTAAACCTAAAATCCTTTATTTTCGTGTAATATCACAGATAGCATTTATATGATTATTATCAAATTATTTCATTTAAAAATTTAAGCCTCCAAAATTCATATTTTAAAAAAATTAATTCAAATTAATGAAAAAAATTCACATAATATTAGAAATAATAACCGAAACATTAAAAGTTTGGTAGATCAGTTGATCGATACAGCACCTATTAATTTTACTTATTTATCCTCAATTAACGACACATGTTATTTTTAATTAGTAATCCTTACTTTTATTTATAGTTACTAATAACTAATAAATTTTATAAGAAAATATTGCATGCGACTATGTGAGTCTCTTCTGTATATAGCTTAATTTATTACTACCTTTTTTTGTTTTCTGCCTGATGACGATCATACCCGTTTATTTGATAAATCCTGCGCAAAAAATTCTTTTCCTAATATAATAATATTTTGATTTTCGATTTTCAGTCCTTTATTCTAATTAAAAAATAATAAAATAACATTTGTTTTCATTTTATCATAAAATTATGCTCAATTTGTCTTTTGTATTTTTGAGATAGAATTTAATTTTTTTTAAATTAAATTGTATTTCTATATAAAGTTTTGTGGTATGACATGATATGATCGCGTAATATTGAAAAATATGATAAAATACGGTAATTATAAACATTTAATTTAATAGAAAATAAAATAAATTTAAAACTACATAAAATACATTTATTAATGAAATGATTATGAAAATGATTATTTTTCAAATATTTTTAAATAAAAAGTAAAAAATATATTCTGAGCATACAACTTGTACAAGAACACAAACAAGTATCTGTCAAATTCAAATAATGCTCGTGAGTTTTGAGTTAGAGGCGCATGATTCTCAGTAACTAGCGTCGGGTTAAAATGCAACCGACGCATAATTTTAAGGGTGAGTTTAGACGTCGGTTGAGTAAAGATCGACGCTAAAGGGTGAGTTTTAGGCGTCGGTTGTTTATGACTGATGCTAAAGATTCGGTTTTAGGCGTCGGTTAAGTAAAGACCGATGCTAAAGGTTTAATTTTAGGCGTCGGTTGAGTAAAGACCGACACTAAAGGTATAGTTTTAGGCGTCGTTTGTTTATGACTGACGCTAAAAGTCAGTTTTAGGCGTCGGTTGAGTAAAAACCGACTCTAAAGGATCAGTTTTAGGCGTCGGTTGTATTATGACCGACGCAAAAGGTCCAACACAAATGACATTAAGCGTCGGTTAAGCTAATAACCGATGCCTAAAGTATGTATAGGCCACGACTCCCTATATAACCGACGCTAAAATGCGACGCTAAAAGACAATTCTGTACTAGTGTATATTGTTTGGTTACAGGTTCATTAGTTATTTCTCAAAACTACATATAGCTCTTAATTATGAGTAATTCTATACTGCTGCATACATTCTTGATCAAACCGTGGATCATAGCCTCTTTATCAACATGGGTTAGACGATATATACATTCGAACATATTATCTGTATGAGTGTTTCTGTTACTGCTATTTTTTTTTGTTTTTTGTGTGTTGTGTATACAGAAGAAACTTTACTGCATTGATGTGCTTGCTTCAAATTAGATACCTTCAATTGGTAAGACACTTCAACATTGTACACGAACTATATAAGTACCTAGTTACAAAGGGCGAATGTAAACAGTTTAGTTGCAAACTACTTCGTAAACAGTTAGTGAACTCCCCAAATTTCATCTGTATAGCAGTTCTTCTGGAGTAGCTTCTCATGAGCATGTAGCAAGATCATAAAGCTGAATAATTGTTCCATATTTCAAAAACTGATTTCTACTGGTTACTTAAAATTAGAAGCTGGTAGAGTGATTGATTATCAGACTGTAGGAATATTCCATGCAGGAACTTGAAGATGGTAGAGTCGAACCAGTCGAACCTCAGTCCTCAGTCATCTTTTTTTAATATTCCATGCATTTGTGTACATGTATACCATTCAATCTTACTTGCATCCAAGTTAACATATTTCTACTTTCATGTAATTTACAGGAACTTGAAGAAAATGTGATAGAGAAACTCTCCAGATTTTGCCATTTTCCTATAAGTGCATGGGTGTATTGTGTACAGTGCATTTATATAAACATAACAGATGTTAATATGCGTGTGTGTATGCTTTTAAGAAACCTGCCTCTTTTGTTAATTGTAAGATGCAAAACTTATATTAGGTTATGCTTTCAGGCTCATTTCTATGAGTCTATATCATGCCTCTTATATCTTGATGAAATGCATTTGCTCATATGTGGATCACCAAGGCAGAGTATGATGAATCTGGTCCTACAATCGTTCACAGGAAATGCTTTTAAATCTCTCCCATGTATTAAGAGCAGAAACATGTTCAGGTGAGTGGTACTGGTCCTTTTTGCATTATTGCATTCAAACCTCTCATGTCAATTAAGTGCAAAGTCGATTCAATGTGATTAATTTTTTCATCAGTTTAACATTTTCTCCTGACAATCAGGTTGGCATCAATGTACCAATTCCAGTCCCTCTCTTCTCATTTCTGATATCTTTGTGTTTTGTGGTGAAGATATATGACTTCCAATACATGTTCTATTTTGCAGTGGCGACGCAGAAGCAACTTGAACTATGGCATGGCTGAGCTTAATGATATAAGGACGGACTTGGCGAAGTATAAGTATATGTTTAAGCACCTGGCTCGTTGAACTTTGTCGTCTTTTATTGAAATTGGTATTTCAAGTTGAACATGTACTTGGTAGTAGCGTAAATTAAACTTTTAGTCCGTCTCTTTTGTGGATGTGTTCACCTAAAAATATGACTTATGTATTAGTTGTTTTGGATGTGGATAGACTTTAATTATGTACTTGGTTGGTTGTGTACGTTTGTTGGTGGTGTTGGATGGATGGATCGAATTGGTTTCTATTGTTTGTTTCTGGCATTTTCATTTTATAGTGTGGTTTGGTTTTCTTTACATGTCCAGAACCATTGTTTAAGATAATTTTAGCCAATGTCCACCAATGATTATCACTTGTTGTATTATATATCAAGCAATGCTTTTATTAAAATCCTTGTGAGAAAATGACTCACACAACAGGAAAATAAAAACTAGCTAATGTTAACAGTTGTAAAAAATACAATCAAACAATATGTACCATTTAACAAAGTAATGTGGGAGAAGAATACACACAGCAGGTTAAAACCCACAAAACTGTTGTCTCTTTTAACAAATAACAACATGTTATACTCTGCAAAACCATTGTTTGAAATAATTTCAAACAAGAGTTATATACTAAGAAAGTGTTATCCTTCCTAGTGTACAACAACATGCCACATGGGATAACATGTTGTACAACCATAAAACAAATGATTTTTGCTAAGAAACCATTGTCTGTAGTGACATACAACAACAGCCCTGATCAAGTAAAAGATTGTATCTTTTGCACTTAAACAATAGGCTTTCTTTTAAAAACCATTGTCTTTACTGCTTAAGAACAACAATACCAGGACTATATATAGACCTTGTATTCTCTCTGTTATGTAACAACTTTCATTCTGTTATTCAATAAGATGATTGGTTCTTATCTTCTTCTTCTCCACCTACCTGATTGACAGTAACAATGCCCTGCTGCCAGTTCAGTTTTTCTCCAGTTGCTGGTGTAGCATGACGGCATTACATGGTTCCCCCAAACTAGATTAGTAAATATTAGACAATATTAAAATATAATATAATATAATATAATATATATTTAAATATTGTCTAATAGTAAAGGATTTCTGCGCGTACTCCTTCCTTAGAATAAGGCTGTTGCGAAGATTAGTCCTGTTGAATTGTCAGAAAGTCGGAAGATTAGTCCTGTTGAATTGTCAGAAAGTCGCTATGAGGTCGCACGCAATTTTCTCTACCGTGCTCTCGAGTACAAGGCAGCTACGTGCACAACAGCACAAGACACCTTGCTAGTCAAAACACAAATTCCGTAAGTCTGATTAGCAGCCTATTTTGCTATCATATCCTGTTACTTTCTTCATAAACGTGAGGGACCTGGAACTCTCACACAAGGTACTGCAATTAATTTGGATTCATAAGTTACTTGCAGTTTTCTATCATGCAACTTACAAATTATCAATACTTAATTTTTTGTAATTTGTTTATAGTGTAATATAATATTATAAATATTAATTTTAATATTATAAATATTAATTTTAATTTGTTATAGTGTAATTTGTTATTTGTTTAATATGTTTTTTAATATTAAAAAATAGGGTTGAACCAAACTACCAAACTCATTTTGGTCACTCTTTGATTTGCTTAAATCTCTATTATTTATAATAAAAAAAATGTAAAAAAACACACAAAACACTCTCCTGTTAATAAAATTAAAAAAAACACACACACGCCTCGATCAAAACTCTCGGCTAAATCTTTGCTTACCCGGGAATGTTTTTAGGTAGATAAAATATTAATTAAATTTATTTTTAATTGAACTAAAATTATGACTAAAAAATAGGATTGAACCAAACTATCAAACTACTAATTATTCCCTAATTTACTTATTATAATTTATAGTATAGATAGTATAGATTTTGAGAATGTTGAAAGTTCTATATTCCAAAACCTAAATCATTTTGTGCACAAACTGAACTACATTTAAAACAGTTAAATGAAAAGTTACTAGTCATACTATTCTTTTAAGTATGTCACTGCTTACCTCACAACAAAATCATGTTTTATCTACCTCCTGGTTAATGATACAGTAAGATTTAAGAGCATCCCCTCATTTTTTTTCTTTTCATTAATTAGATGATAAATTTTCTCACTCTTTATCTTCGAACGGTATCAAGAACGAGATCAATCCTGATCAATTTCGACGGGTTTATCTCGAATTCAAATAAGCAAACAAGTTCGAGTTCAAAAAAAGAATCATGTTTGAAATATTTAAGACATTTGGTTTAAATCCATAAAAAAAAGAGCCAGGATCCTCTCTCCCCTTCATTGTGTCCCCTTCTGTATCCCTTATGTAAGGAAAATGGAAATAAAAGGGGCCCATTGTAAGGAAAATGGAAATAAAATATTTTATTTCCATTTTCCTTACAATGGGCCCCGCCAGGGGCACTCATTTTGTATAGGGGACACAGAAGGGGACACAATAAAGGAGACAGAGGATCCTCACCCTAAAAAAAAGTTAGAACACCAGTAAAACTAGATTTGTTTGTAGCTAAATGCATACATTTTGGTGTATTCTTGGTTCATGCCAGTCGCAGTTTGACGTGCCTTAAAAACATTGAAAACGTGAGAAGATATATAAAGGTACTATTAGTCTTTAAATGTGATTTTTTAATATTTTTTTTACAGAAGTCATATCTTTTTTATACTCGCACACACGTTTTCATGATATTCCAACCTCTGATTTCTTATTTTTGAAGGAAAAACTAAGAAGTAATTGATAATTTGATATCATTACAGTCTAAAAATGTGTGTGCATAATATTATATATATATATATTATCAGGGATTTCCAGAAATAGTGAAATATGACTAGCCCACCATGCAAAAATTCCAAAGAAAAATTAAATAGATATGAAAGTGATCTCTTGTGCAATCTTAACACCTTTGCACTTTCCATTGTCCAATCAATACCTGGTATTTTGCTTTAAATATAAAAGGGTCAATTCTACTAACACAATTTACTAAGTTTAGACATGGGTTATCAAAGTCTTAAATATAACAAATATGCATATGCCTGTTTTTTCTGTTCTGTATTGGTGAACATATTCCTGTCATATAATCTTCTTGTGGGCAAGAAATGGAGTTTAAGTTGGAGTACAAGTGCAGCAGCAGAAGCAGAAGCTGTTGCATCGATTTCGTGTTCGGGTCACGGAAGAGCTTACTTGGATGGTTTAGTTGTTGATGGCAAACCGGTTTGCGAGTGTAACACTTGCTATGATGGCCCTGATTGCTCCAACTACATACTTGATTGTCCTTCTGATGTTAACAGGTACTTGTCTTTGATCATGCATTTTGCTTAACATATTTGAATTAAATGTACTTACATGAAAGGTAAGCGAGCAACAAGATGCGCCTTTAGTACTTCTTTAGACACGAAAACCAATTCACTTTTCCTTCTAAATAAAATGTTTGTAATTTACAAGAAGACTTGGCTATTTAATTATTCAATGCCAAGTAGAGTATGAAGCTACAGATATTAAGGAAAACAGAGGAATCAAACTCTGAGCTGTGGCATGAAGGATAGTTTAGGAGCTGAAATTTTTGCAATGCCTAGAAAAAATGAAGAATTTCTTCGAAACTTTCTTGTTTTTGTATTGGCTCCCGGTCCCTGGCAAACGCATGCCAGGGACGAGTTATTTAACATACGGTTTTTAGGCCGTTGGATCGGTTGATCCAACGGCTCTGATTTAAAAAAAAACAACACCGTACCGCATAAACTTTCTACGGTACGGAGTAATTACCAAAATGCCCCCTGTTTTCACATAAAAAATCTACTGTTCACCGTACCGCAGAAAGTTTCTGCGGTACGTGAACAGTGGAGACATTTTGGTAATTTGCCCGTACCGCAGAAAGTTTATACGGTACGGTGCGAATTTTTTTTTAAATCAAAGCCGTTGGATCAACGATCCAACGGGTTGATCCAACGGCTTAAAATCCGTATGTTAAATACCTCGTCCCTGGCATGCGTTTGCCAGGGACCGGGACCCTTTTGTATTAGCTTATACATATTCCATTGTTAGTAGTATCTAGTATGGAACTTTCTGCTCTTGTTGCAAGAATTGGACTGCTATATTGGACTGGTATCTTGAACTCTTTGAATTGTAGACAGGAGGGAAGGTAGTGTAGTTTTAGCCTTATAATGTTTTAAGGAACAAAAATTCATGCTTTGGAACTTAAAATTTGTATTTGTGAAGAATTATGTTACTTGTACTATTTGCTTTCGATCACTGTATCCGTTTCTGATTCTTGGACACTAACGATCATACACTAATTTTGTGTAGGATTATTTGACTAAAATTTGAATACTTAGACCAACTCAAATGCTCTATGAACGAGATGAACTCAGGGTGTAGAAAGGTAAATCATTATGTTTACTATAAACTGATTATCGTTATTACTTTTGCAGCGGGGATCCCTTGTTTTTGGAGCCATTTTGGATGCAAAATGCAGCTAGTAGTGCACTAGTGGTGTCAGGATGGCATCGAATGAGCTATCAATTTGGTGACCACACAGCTACCTCCAAAGAACTCGAGAAAAGCATCCGTAAACTACATTCTATAGTTGGAAATGCCATCCCAGAAGGTAGATATATTGTCTTTGGGACCGGCTCTACCCAACTACTCAATGCAGCAGTACTTGCTCTTTCCCAAGATAACTCATCTACACCTTCAAAAGTCGTCGTTTCGATCCCTTTCTACCCGGTATTAATCCGTCCGTTCAGATGGCTGAAATTCAATTTTTTTTATTTGTTCAGTGATGTTGTATAATAAAACTTCTTTTGTTGTTTGACATAACTTTTTTTTAGGCTTATGAAGAACAAACTGAATTCTTTGCCACTGAGGATTATGAATTTTACGGAGATACATCACTTTACAAGAACAATTCTGATAACATTATGGATATGATTGAGTTTGTAACCTCACCTAACAATCCTGATGGAAAGTTGAAAAGAGCTGTTCTTAAAGGTGCATCAGTCAAGGCAATCCATGATCATGCCTATTATTGGCCACATTTCACTGCGATTCCATCTCCATCGGACGAAGATCTCATGATTTTTACACTTTCCAAACTTACTGGTCATGCAGGCGTTCGATTTGGGTAAGAACCAATCTATCACTCTATTCTGGAACTACTATGTTTGAGTTCAGGGGAGGAAACCTGTGCTAAATTTTAATGCAGATAATCATCACAATTTATGGATAGTGGCAAATCCTTGATAAATGGTTTGTAACATTGCTAATACTTAATATTTTCAGGTGGGCTTTGGTTAAAGATAAGGCTGTATATGAGAAAATGTTAACCTATACAAGCGAAAATACTTTGGGGGTCTCCAAGGACACTCAGCTAAGAGCCTTGAAGCTGTTAAAGGTTGCTCTCGAAGAAGATCGGAGATCTCTATTTAAATATGCTTATGAAACCATGAGAAATCGTTGGGAAAGCTTAAGCCGGACTGTATCATTGTCCACACGCTTCACTGTCCAAGAAATTGCTCCCAGTTTTTGTACTTATTTTCAGAATGTCAGAGGACCTTCTCCAGGTACATAATCGCAATGCTTACATAATTATTTACTTGAAACAAAATGCAGAACATTTGTTATTGCATTCCTTCTGCTTAAGTTACCAACTCTCTTAAAATCTTGATCACCCAAAATTCTTAAAAATAATTGTTAACTAAAAAACTTGCTGCAACAGCTTATGCATGGTTGAAATGTGAGAGGGAAGAAGATGAACTATGTTACAAAGTCCTCGAAGATGGTGGCATACTTGGTCGTGTTGGTACTAGATTTGGTGCTAGTAGTCGATATGTGCGCCTTAGTCTCATCAAGACTCAAGATGATTTTGATCAATTGCTACAGCATTTGGAAATATTAGTTCTCCACGAAGCTGGTGCTACTGGAGCAGACATCTAATCTTTTTTCTAATTGTAAGGAAATACGTAATCTCATTTTTTATTTTGTTTATACATGTGTATAAAATCATTCACGAAACCTCAGAAATGCACTGTTGCTTCCTTTGCAACATGTCTTTGTAAACAGTATACTTGCATTGTCAGCTTAAATTTAGCATGTATTATAGATCTGAATTTCAGCCATGATCGTCACTGTGCAACAAGATGCATTAGAGAAGAGCTAAAATCCATAATTATGATTTCAATCTGCTCACCTTACTGAAGTTCTAATGAAAATCATTGTATTGACGTAGTATGTAGATGGTAACTAGATACCATCTTTCGAAAATATAAGAGATTTAAATTCAGTTCATTAGTGTTGTCGGTGTTTAGGTCTAGTTCGATAATATTATTTAGGCGTCTACATTTGTAAATTCCAAACACCATCTGTTTTGATTCGAGGTACCTGCGAATACAATTTATACTCTTTATTAAAAGCACAAACCCCCATTTATGTATACCGCGGTATGCAAGGTATGCCAATTAATTAATTAATTAATTAATTAATTTATAATAACTTATTTTACTATTTAATCTTACTTTAAAAACTGTTTTTTAAGTGTATAGAAGGTCAATAAGAATATGAACTACTAATGAAAGCACAAACCCCCTTTAAATGGTATGCCATGTATACCGCGGTATGCACGGTATGCCAAATAATTAATTAATTAATTAATTAATAATAACTTATTTTACTATTTAATCTTACTTTAAAAACTGTTTTTTAAGTGTATAGAAGGTCAATAAGAATATGAACTACTAATGAAACAAGTCCTCTCTGAACTAAAATACGGTATGCCAATTAATTAATATATACCGCGGTATGCCATGTATAGAGCGGTATGCCACTAAATATTAATTAATTTAATTAATTAAAATCATAATATTAAATATTAATTTAATTTAATAATGAAGTTATATACTAGGAGTCTATTAACTAAAAATTGAAATAAAAATCGAGAATATAGGACTTAGGGCTCCATTAATTAATATTTAAAATATATCTATATATAATAGATTAATAATAAATACAATTAATAATATAACTATTTTTATATTACCAGAGATAAGTTATATAAATTTAAATTTGAGTAAAATGGGCCTGAGGCCATGAGGTCATAATATATTCCTATACAATTTTAATGGCAATTTGATAAATACAAAAATTTATTCCTGAATTTACAAATTCGCCCTCGTGTATTTATATGGAAACTCCTTATAAACTCAGGCTACTACCTGAGGGTGACCTCAGGTACATGATTCTCATTTAAATAATTAAAATAATAAAATTAAATATTAATTTAATTTATTATTGAAGTTATATACTATGAGTCAATTAACTAACAATCGAAATAAAAGTCGATAATATAGTATTATATACAATTTGGTGGTTCAAGATTTTATTCATTTAAAAAAAATTAAAAATCAGGAATTTAAGATAATTTATCAGCACGGGTTATCGGCTAGTATATATAATTAATGTACCAACGCTCCTTCATTGGAATTTTTTGCGTTATACGTGTTGGAAAATGTTTTTCTTGTGGGATTGCATGGGACGGTTGCTTTTTGGTTATAAAAATGATGAAGACAAATTTTGTCTAAATTGGTGGATGCATGGTGTGCTGGACGATGCAAAGTTAGACAAAATGGATTAACACTCATTTTTTAAATGAAGCCCCTTTGCCTATAAATAGAACCGGGAAGTATCATTTGTAAAAGGAGAAAAAAAAAAAAAGCAAAAGCTTGAAACTCTCAGATATAGCTCTCAAATATATTTGAGTGATCCCTCTGAAATTCTCAAAATACCCTATATTAAATATTCAGAAAATTAGATATATTTATAAATAATTATAAATATTTATAAATATATGTTTCGGGTTTTAATTGGCGAACTGAGGTGATACACTACAAGAAAAGCGCCTATCTGCGATCGCATTTCAACGACCGAATGCCGTAGCTATTGAACATCAACGACCGAATACAGTAGCTAAGCTTAGTCGCACAAAAACTGGTAGCTGATAGTCAGTTTTGCGACGCATAATAGCGACCGCAACTGTAGCGACCGATATTAGCGACGAGTCGGTCGCTAATCCTAGTCAGCTTTGATCTGCCATCATTACACGTGTCACTGACGAGGCCTGCTACGGTATTCGGTCGCTACTATTAGCGACCAGCTTTAGCTACCGTTTGTTGTCGCTATTGTTAGCAACTACTTTCTGCTACCAACCTCTGTCGCTATTGTTAGCGACCACTTCCAGCTACAGAAGTCTGTCGCTATTGTTAGCGACCAGAATCAGCTACTGAAATCTGTCACTAATTTCAGCCACCAAATTCAGCTACGGCCTTTCGTAGCCAACAATTGCAGAACATCAGCTACCGCTTGCGGTCGCAGATACATTATTTATATAGTATACAAAATTTTATCTGTTTCTGTCAATTTTCAAGAAAACTACACCTAATTTGTCATGGCACATTCACAACACACAAACATAATAAATATAAATATTTGGCTAACCAACAAAATCCAAGTACTCAAATCGAATAAATTAAAAAGTTCACATCATCCAAAATATCCAACATTTAATCCTTAACAACCACAACCATATGTTCGAGTATCGTTCAAGTACGACATTACAATAAAAACACAAGTGCTACTAAAATAAACTAAGGTCCTCCATTCTCGCCATTCCCGCCATCCCCGTCATGATGTGCATGATGTGATCCCTATAATTAACAAGACAATAAAACAGGTTACCTATACATGATATACATTAACAACAAACTAAATAAGCAAATTCAAGAAAAGAATGATGCATCTTAACTTAAAATGCACTATAGTTGCTCTCACAAAGTAAACACTAAACACCACAATTTGAAAAGGCAGAATATAATATAGTCTTAAAAATTATAACCCAATAATTAAGCTTGTGGATTGTGCCTTATGATTAATATACTAGTCTGACAGGTACTAAACACATGAACAGCAGGTAACACGATCTATTATATTGACAATGGATCTCAAGTAGTTAAACAATATACCTGGCTGCCATCACCTCGCTGCGAAGATGATGCTGCCTCTGCCACTGCATGAGCTAACTCGTCAGGACCCAAAGCCACAAGATGCCCAGCAAGTTTACGAAGAAGCTCACGATCTTGACATATAGCTCTTACATAGTCAGCCGGACTATGACTAGGTGGTTGACTCGACGACTGTGACGACTGAGAGCTGCCCGAGCCACTAAATGACCCACTGAACGATGGTCGCCGTCGTTGCCCCTGAGATTTTACATAATTCTTCTTCACAACAGAAGCTCTCTCCCACAACTCCTGGTCAATGTGTGGACGCTCGGTGCCCTCAGGATAGCGCTCATCAAGTAAACGTCGATAATCATCCTATCAGAATAATCAAATAGTTAAAAATAAAGTCACATGGATCAAAAAGTTGTTTTTCGAAACAATGTATTCTTGCAAAAGATATTGTTGCTTAAAGTATAATTCAGTAAAATCCTAGAGAATGATGTTGAACTTAATAAAAAAATGTCAAAATTGTACCGCTATTTTCTGCGCTTCGGAGATACCATCACGAGTGGACACGTACACCTCCAACCAGTCGATAGGAGTGCCCTCAGACTCAGACTCCTATAAAAAAACATTACATCATTAGTTCCAGGTAAACATCATTAGTTTCAGCAATCTTTAGGGCATAGTTACACTTGCATACTGAGTCAAGAGTCAGAAACATTAGGTTTCTACTAACTGTTCTACACTTTTACTACTAGAATACTGGACTGACACAAACTTGCAGATTACAAACCTATTCTAAAGTGGGTACAGGACTTGTAAATTTGTGTAAGTTTCGTTGTTTTCAGTAACCTTTTTCATTCTAATAGCACCCCTGATACACGCAACATTCTCACATACTGAAAACTGCCGAGGCTACATGCTTGTTCACTGTCTGTGCTGTGCTCAAGCTGTGATGTTTTATCCTGGAAGGGAAATTGCAAGAACCATCACAGTAAGTGGGGCAATTATTTCTTCAAGAATAGTTAGTTTCTCACAAGAAATTAGCGACACAACCGTGGATACAATTTTGTTAAGGATCTTGGAAAGCAAATCGGAAAGCTTCATAAAAGCTAAGGATTTCTTTTCATCCATTTATTTTACAGTCTCTGATTATATGTTTGTTTTGCCATCACTATTGTTTGCTATTGGTTTTGTTATAACTGTTCTTAATTTGCAATATATAATATTGATATAACTGCCTTGTTTGTGAAATTTTCCCAACAATACGTTGCTAGTATGAGAGTGCACCATTTCGTTTGGTCAGAACGGACCCAAATTTTGTTCGTTGGGAGATGTATATACAACAAAGTCAAGTAATCATATATCCTACAGGCCTCTCCTGCCTCCTTTCTGCATCCCACCCTCCCGGCCTCAATTACTTAATTCCTCGTTATTAAGTTTCTTTCATAAATGTGGGAAAGGGACTCCCAACAAATGTAATAATGTACTATACTATTGATACAAGCGGTATATCTTAGTCATAATTGAGATTTGTAACGGGAAAGAAAAAGTGAAAAATAAGTCAGTTTTTGTGGTCATCTTCAAGAATCTAATGTTTACATCTGTAATTGTTAAGTAACCAATTTTCCTAAGGTGTTAGAAGGAGGCCTTATATGGATCTTATATTATATTTATTCTAACACTCCCCCTTACTCGAAAGCTCATTTATGGGTTGAAAAGTGGATCACGGACGCTCATCTTTGGAGCATAAATTACCTTCGTATACGAAATAAATTGTGAGAATATTGGGGGTAAGAATCGAACTTGGTAACTTTGCGTGCCTGAGCTCTAATACCATGTTAAATAACCAGTCCATCTAAAACCTTAAGATTTCAGAGGAAGACCTTATATGGATCTTATATTATATTAAAATTTTAATTAATGACTGGTTACGAGAAATTTAACGCAGCCTATCAAGTGTACGTCCACAATGTCTGAGTGTTGATGTAATCACAGTCCGCACTCAAACACATTCCGCCCTCAATGTGTTTGCGTTGATGTACAAGATTTACCGATGTGCGCCTTAGTCTGATCAAGACTCAAGATGATTTTGATCAATTGCTACAGTATTTGGAAATATTAGTTCTCCACGAAGTTGGTGCTACTGGTGTAACATCCCGTATTTTTTATGAATATTTTTGTGTATATTATTTTATATTAAGGATTAGAAAATTTTAGTTAGATAATATTTATATTAGTTTATGTGCAAATATATGTTTTTTTTAGTAATTAGGATATTAGTAGTAAAAAAAAGAATAGATAAAAAAGGGAGAAAACATAGCGAGGGTTTGTAAAAGAAAAAAAAAAGTTAAAAAAAAAAGGGATCGAGACTTACGTTATTTTAGAAGAGAGGAGCAGAAGAGAGAAAGAATGGAGGGGGGAGAAGAAAGAGAAAGATGAGAAGGAGAAACCTAATTGGAGAAAGGATTTGGAGTTCAAGGTAATAGATGCGATGTATATTGATTATATTTCGATTATCTTGCGTTTAGGTACTAATTAAGATTTCTGATTTTCATGGATTGCGTATACATGAATTAGGGTTTTTGGATTAGAGGGCCTAAATATCTTGAGTAGCATTCACAATCTTTGAGTTTTGAGGTACGGATATCTTGATTCCTCTTTTCTATTCGCATTGTTGTTCAATGTTCGTTATTTTGCCTTGTCCTGAATTCCTTTTAAATTCATATAAAATTCATTATTCATCGGATTGCGTTGATTCTTGATCTCCTGGAAAGATATTTGAATTATCTACAACTTTCGTTCTTTGTGTTTTCTGAAATTCAGCTTGTAAATATGTCAAAATCTGCCGTTTGTAAATCTAGTGTGTTAAATTCTGTTTGTACGTCCTAACTTCGTAAATTCATAGTAAATCGAAAATTTGTTCAATAATTATGAGCAATACCATTCTGGAAAGCTTGTTTCAACCTCTGGGTTTTGTGTTTATGTTCCGCTGACCAATTCTGTGATTTCGTTGTCTTAAATATCGAAATACTACTGTGATCAGTTCCTGATTCTGTTATTGGAGTCTGCATTTTCATTATTTCTGAATTCGTTATTTCTTTGTTCGTGATGAGCCTTATCATTCTTGAAAGGTCTCGGAATTTTCTACGTTTTTTGTGTTTTGTACTTTTTCATTTGAATTCACCTTAATAGAGAAAATTGTCATCGTTTATGATTGGTCAGTTCTGATTTTTATCCTTAATAGTCTAAATTGTATGATATTTGGGTGCGTGAATTTTGAGAAATATGTTTTCAGTTATATTTTGATATATGTATGATTCCGGAGATATTATGAGATCATTTCTTTTTCGAGTAAGTTATATGTAAGATTATTTATGATTTTATTATGACTTGGGAGATGTTTGATTTTCGGGTAGTATTGTACTTATTTTTGTGCAAGCTCCTGTCAGATTTCGGGTAGCACTGTGCTTATTGCCTTGCGAGCCTATCAGTATTTTGGGTAGTATTGTGCTTATTGCCTTACAAGCCCTGTTTGAATTTGTAAGATTTCGGGTGGCATTTGTTTTGTGTTATGCCCCTGTTTGTGTAAGATCGTCTCCCATGTTTATAAGTAAGTTATTTGGATATTATTTGTATGTGTATGTGTATGAGTTAGATTATATTTTATCGATTATGTCTTTATTTATGTTAATGTGTTAATATGCGTATGTGATATGATTATTTGTTAGAGTAAATTAATTTTAATTTGAGAGCATTTATTTTTATATTGTGAGCTGAGTATCTACTTTCTATTATCACATTCGCTATGTCTCATTGTCATTTATTCAGATATTCATTTTTATTCTTAACTTGTTCAGCTATCTAATTTTGTTCAGCTTGTGCTTTGTTTGTATTCGTATATGAGCCTTTTCATTTTTATTCTTAACTTGTTCAGCTATCTAATTTTGTTCAGCTTGTGCTTTGTTTTGTATTCGTATATGAGCTTTTCGCTCACTGCCGATTCTTTGTTTTTCTTAATCCTACCGGCAGGTGATCTTATTTAGGTGGGCTACCTTTGGGAAGAGTGCGAGTTGCGATATTTGAAGATTTTAGTTGTATTTTTAATTTATGAATTGTAAGATATTGGATTTTGAGAAGTTGTATCGTTTTATTCGATTTTTAGTGGATTTTAAAATTTAGTGTATTTGTTGGGATGTTAAAGTTGGTATCAGAGCTAGAGTTTATAGATTTTGTAGACTTGCCTTTAGGCTCGATTTGTGAGATTTGGGTAGTTATAAGATAGAGCTTGAGCATTAGACGTGCCTCTAGGCTTGACCTGTGAGTATGGGTAGATAGTTAGAACTTGCCTTTAGGCTTGACCTGTCAGTATGGGTAGATAGTATGGAGGATGGTTAGTTAAGAAAATTTATTTGTTGGTGTTCTTTTGCTATCTTTTCGTGATCATCTGGAATCGTCTTTCCGTGCAATATTTAATCGTGTTCTATGATGACGAGAGCTGCTAATTAGATTTGGGTTATAGATTCTCTACGGCTAATGTTGAATCGTTCGTGAAAATTTGAACCACGGAGGATAACAAGAACGCTATAGGTTTCGACATAGTTTTATTCTAAGTGCGAAAGTCGAAAGCGTGGTTTTTTGAATGTTAGTACAGTAAGAGGCTACGTGGGAGACCAGCAAAAATTGTTCGTGTTCGTTATCGCTATCATTTCGAGTAGAGGTGCAAGATAAATTTTGAGGACGAAATTTCTATTAGGAGGGAAGAATGTAACATCCCGTATTTTTTATGAATATTTTTGTGTATATTATTTTATATTAAGAATTAGAAAATTTTAGTTAGATAATATTTATATTAGTTTATGTGCAAATATATGTTTTTTTTGTAATTAGAATATTAGTAGTAAAAAAAAAAAGAATAGATAAAAAAGGGAGAAAACATAGTGAGGGTTTGTAAAAGAAAAAAAAATGTTAAAAAAAAGGGATCGAGATTTACGTTATTTTAGAAGAGAGGAGCAGAAGAGAGAAGGAATGGAGGGGGGAGAAGAAAGAGAAAGATGAGAAGGAGAAACCTAATTGGAGAAAGGATTGGGAGTTCAAGGTAATAGATGCGATGTATATTGATTATATTTCAATTATCTTGCGTTTAGGTACTAATTAAGATTTCTGATTTTCATGGATTGCGTATACATGAATTAGGGTTTTTGGATTAGAGGGCCTGAATATCTTGAGTAGCATTTACAATCTTTGAGTTTTGAGGTACGGATATCTTGATTCCTCTTTTCTATTCGCATTGTTGTTCAATGTTCGTTATTTTGCCTTGTCCTGAATTCTTTTTAAATTCATATAAAATTCATTATTCATCGGATTGGGTTGATTCTTGATCTCCTGGAAAGATATTTGAATTATCTACAACTTTCGTTCTTTGTATTTTCTGAAATTCAGCTTGTAAATATGTCAAAATCTGCCGTTTGTAAATCTAGTGTGTTAAATTCTGTTTGTACGTCCTAACTTCGTAAATTCATAGTAAATCGAAAATTTGTTCAATAATTATGAGCGATACCATTCTGGAAAGCTTGTTTCAACCTCTGGGTTTTGTGTTTATGTTCCGCTGACCAATTCTGTGATTTCGTTGTCTTAAATATCGAAATACTACTGTGATCAATTCCTGATTCTGTTATTGCAGTCTGCATTTTCATTATTTCTGAATTCGTTATTTCTTTGTTCGTGATGAGCCTTATCATTCTTGAAAGGTCTCGGAATTTTCTACGTTTTTTGTGTTTTGTACTTTTTTATTTGAATTCACCTTAATAGAGAAAATTGTCATCGTTTATGATTGGTCAGTTCTGATTTTTATCCTTAATAGTCTAAATTGTATGATATTTGGGTGCGTGAATTTTGAGAAATATGTTTTCAGTTATATTTTGATATATGTATGATTCCGGAGATATTATGAGATCATTTCTTTTTCGAGTAAGTTATATGTAAGATTATTTATGATTTTATTATGACTTGGGAGATGTTTGATTTTCGGGTAGTATTGTACTTATTTTTGTGCAAGCTCCTGTCAGATTTCGGGTAGCACTCTGCTTATTGCCTTGCGAGCCTATCAGTATTTTGGGTAGTATTGTGCTTATTGCCTTACAAGCCCTGTTTGAATTTGTAAGATTTCGGGTGGCATTTGTTTTGTGTTATGCCCCTGTTTGTGTAAGATCGTCTCTCATGTTTGTAAGTAAGTTATTTGGATATTATTTGTATGTGTATGTGTATGAGTTAGATTATATTTTATCGATTATGTCTTTGTTTATGTTAATGTGTTAATATGCGTAAGTGATATGATTATTTGTTAGAGTAAATTTATTTTAATTTGAGAGCATTTATTTTTATATTGTGAGCTGAGTTTCTACTTTCTATTATCACATTCGCTATGTCTCATTGTCATTTATTCAGATATTCATTTTTATTCTTAACTTGTTCAGCTATCTAATTTTGTCCAGCTTGTGCTTTGTTTTGTATTCGTATATGAGCTTTTCGCTCACTGCCGGTTCTTTGTTTTTCTTATTCCTACCGGCAGGTGATCTTATTTAGGTGGGCTACCTTTGGGAGGAGTGCGAGTTGCGATATTTGAAGATTTTAGTTGTATTTTTAATTTATGAATTGTAAGATATTGGATTTTGAGAAGTTGTATCGTTTTATTCGATTTTTAGTGGATTTTAAAATTTAGTGTATTTGTTGGGATGTTAAAGTTGGTATCAGAGCTAGAGTTTATAGATTCTGTAGACTTGCCTTTAGGCTCGATTTGTGAGATTTGGGTAGTTATAAGATAGAGCTTGAGCATTAGACGTGCCTCTAGGCTTGACCTGTGAGTATGGGTAGATAGTTAGACTTGCCTTTAGGCTTGACCTGTCAGTATGGGTAGATAGTATGGAGGATGGTTAGTTAAGAAAATTTATTTGTTGGTGTTCTTCTGCTATCTTTTCGTGATCATCTGGAATCGTCTTTCCGTGCAATATTTAATCGTGTTCTATGATGACGAGAGCTGCTAATTAGATTTAGGTTATAGATTCTCTACGACTAATGTTGAATCGTTCGTGAAAATTTGAACCACGGAGGATAACAAGAACGCTATAGGTTTCGACATAGTTTTATTCTAAGTGCGAAAGTAGAAAGCGTGGTTTTTTGAATGTTAGTACAGTAAGAGGCTACTTGGGAGACCAGCAAAAATTGTTCGTGTTCGTTATCGCTATCATTTTGAGTAGAGGTGCAAGATAAATTTCGAGGACGAAATTTCTATTAGGAGGGAAGAATGTAACATCCCGTATTTTTTATGAATATTTTTGTGTATATTATTTTATATTAAGGATTAGAAAATTTTAGTTAGATAATATTTATATTAGTTTATGTGCAAATATATGTTTTTTTTTGTAATTAGAATATTAGTAGTAAAAAAAAGAATAGATAAAAAAGGGAGAAAACATAGTGAGGGTTTGTAAAAGAAAAAAAATGTTAAAAAAAAAGGGATCGAGACTTACGTTATTTTAGAAGAGAGGAGCAGAAGAGAGAAGGAATGGAGGGGGGAGAAGAAAGAGAAAGATGAGAAGGAGAAACCTAATTGGAGAAAGGATTTGGAGTTCAAGGTAGTAGATGCGATGTATATTGATTATATTTCAATTATCTTGCGTTTAGGTACTAATTAAGATTTCTGATTTTCATGGATTGCGTATACATGAATTAGGGTTTTTGGATTAGAGGGCCTGAATATCTTGAGTAGCATTCTCAATCTTTGAGTTTTGAGGTACGGATATCTTGATTCCTCTTTTCTATTCGCATTGTTGTTCAATGTTCGTTATTTTGCCTTGTCCTGAATTCTTTTTAAATTCATATAAAATTCATTATTCATCGGATTGGGTTGATTCTTGATCTCCTGGAAAGATATTTGAATTATCTACAACTTTCGTTCTTTGTGTTTTCTGAAATTCAGCTTGTAAATATGTCAAAATCTGCCGTTTGTAAATCTAGTGTGTTAAATTCTGTTTGTACGTCCTAACTTCGTAAATTCATAGTAAATCGAAAATTTGTTCAATAATTATGAACGATACCATTCTGGAAAGCTTGTTTCAACCTCTGGGTTTTGTGTTTATGTTCCGCTGACCAATTCTGTGATTTCGTTGTCTTAAATATCGAAATACTACTGTGATCAGTTCCTGATTCTGTTATTGCAGTCCGCATTTTCATTATTTCTGAATTCGTTATTTTTTTGTTCGTGATGAGCCTTATCATTCTTGAAAGGTCTCGGAATTTTCTACGTTTTTCGTGTTTTGTACTTTTTCATTTGAATTCACCTTAATAGAGAAAATTGTCATCGTTTATGATTGGTCAGTTCTGATTTTTATCCTTAATAGTCTAAATTGTATGATATTTGGGTGCGTGAATTTTGAGAAATATGTTTTCAGTTATATTTTGATATATGTATGATTCCGGAGATATTATGAGATCATTTCTTTTTCTAGTAAGTTATATGTAAGATTATTTATGATTTTATTATGACTTGGGAGATGTTTGATTTTCGGGTAGTATTGTACTTATTTTTGTGCAAGCTCCTGTCAGATTTCGGGTAGCACTGTGCTTATTGCCTTGCGAGCCTGTCAGTATTTTGGGTAGTATTGTGCTTATTGCCTTACAAGCCCTGTTTGAATTTGTAAGATTTCGGGTGGCATTTGTTTTGTGTTATGCCCCTGTTTGTGTAAGATCGTCTCCCATGTTTGTAAGTAAGTTATTTGGATATTATTTGTATGTGTATGTGTATGAGTTAGATTATATTTTATCGATTATGTCTTTGTTTATGTTAATGTGTTAATATGCGTAAGTGATATGATTATTTGTTAGAGTAAATTTATTTTAATTTGAGAGCATTTATTTTTATATTGTGAGCTGAGTATCTACTTTCTATTATCACATTCGCTATGTCTCATTGTCATTTATTCAGATATTCATTTTTATTCTTAACTTGTTCAGCTATCTAATTTTGTTCAGCTTGTGCTTTGCTTGTATTCGTATATGAGTCTTTTCATTTTTATTCTTAACTTGTTCAGCTATCTAATTTTGTTCAGCTTGTGCTTTGTTTTGTATTCGTATATGAGCTTTTCGCTCACTGCCGGTTCTTTGTTTTTCTTATTCCTACCGGCAGGTGATCTTATTTAGGTGGGCTACCTTTGGGAAGAGTGCGAGTTGCGATATTTGAAGATTTTAGTTGTATTTTTAATTTATGAATTGTAAGATATTGGATTTTGAGAAGTTGTATCGTTTTATTCGATTTTTAGTGGATTTTAAAATTTAGTGTATTTGTTGGGATGTTAAAACTGGAGCAGACATCTAATCTTTTTTCTAATTGTAAGGAAATACGTAATCTCATTTTTTATTTTGTTTATACATGTGTATAAAATCATTCACGAAACCTCAGAAATACACTGTTGCTTCCTTTTCAACATGTCTTTGTAAACAGTATACTTGCATTGTCAGCTTAAATTTAGCATGTATTATAGATCTGAATTTCAGCCATGATCGTCACTGTGCAACAAGATGCATTAGAGAAGAGCTAAAATCCATAATTACTGAAGTTCTAATGAAGATCATTGTATTGACGTAGTATGTAAGTTACTATTATGATGGTAGATACCAACTTTCGAATATATAAGAGATTTAAATTCAGTTCATTAGTGTTGTCGGTGTTTAGGTCTAGTTCGATAATATTATTTAGGCGTCTACATTTGTAAATTCCAAACACCATCTGTTTTGATTCAAACTACCTGCGAATACTAATTGTATAATTAATGTACCAACGCTCCTTCATTGAAATATTTTGCGTTATACGTTGCTAGTATGAGAGTGCACCATTTCATTTGGCCAGAACGGACCCAAAACAGGCCTCTCCTGCCCCCTTTCTGCATCCCACCCTCCCAGCCTCAACTTAATATCCTCGTTAGTAAGTTTCTTCCATAAATGTGGGAAAGAGACTCTCAACTCTCAACAAATGTAACAATGTACTGTACTATTGATACAAGCGGTATATCTTAGTCATAATTGAGATTTGTAACAGGAAAGAAAGAATGAAAAATAAATCAGTTTTTGTGGCCATCTTTGATAAGTGGCTTTTATATCCACTTGGAACATTCTAAATCGGCTTAAATTGATTGTCTTGGACTCAAGTTTCTTGTAGTTTTGATGTGTTTTGCTTAGTTGTGCATATTTACGAGAATGTTGACTAAGGTGGATGCTTCTATAATTTTTTGGGAATTAATTGATTAAAATTCGGATTTTTAAGAAGGGTTGCGCAGTCTACACTGTTTTGGCCATATCTTGAGTTCTATAAGTCCGTTTTCAGCCCGTAAGCAGTCCACGCGAAGATAACGAGATTCTCTATCATTATAAGGTGGTCCAGATGTCCAATTACGTTTGGAACGTTCCAGAAAAACTGAAGAAAAGTCAGCCACGAATTTTCCTTAAAAACAGAATCAGTTTAGGAAACGTATCTTGCAGAAATTCTATTATAATTCTGTTTTGGTATTTTCTTGCTGGGCAAGACTTTTAGAGCCTATTTAAACACATCCTACCATTGTAATAGACATATAGATACAGATAGATTACACAATTACTGAGGAATTTTTGTATTTTTTTCATATCTTGTTTTTATCATGGTTTCATCAGATCCCATGATGACGAGAGGTTCAATTATGAGCTAATCGTTGTCATGGGATTCTAACGGAGTTATTTATGGAACTTAGTATCTTAATGCTTTAAAGATCTGTGTGTAGTGCATAATTGATATCCTCGTATGGTTATGCTAAATAGATAGATGCGTCGCGAACATCTAATTTGTTAATCTCTTGTGAAGTGAAAGTGGATCTTGAGATTTAGAACTTGCCATGCTAGCATAGGTTCATGATTGTTTATCAACATGATTCGTAGTATGAGATGAGAATACTTATATTGCCCTATGTGATCATTATGGATAACTTGTTCTTCAACCGTTATGTTTTCAAATTCTATAGACATATAGGGTCTAAGCATAATTGGTGTCTATTCATCTTCTATCTCTTTTGTGGATGTATGGGTAGTTTGGTATACGTATGCTGACAGGTAGCGTATACTTGTTTCGTGTTGTCCGATCAGATATCATAACCATTGCATATAGTGATTAAAGGCGTCAAATCTTAACAAAGTATTTAATGAAGTTAGGATTCCATGCTTTCTCTTGCAGAAGTAATTTGATTTAAATTCTCGTTAGTTAGTTAATTCTTAGTTTGTTAATTTGTTTTTTTTAGTTAATCTTAGTTAATCAAAACCTAATTTGTTAATTATCTTAGCAGTGAATAATAATCATACATTGTTGCATAGGTACATCTACTGAATTAAAACCATAACCAGATCTCTGTGGGAACGAACTCGACTTATATCTATATTACTTGTGACCACGTACGCTTGCGTGATTTAGTGTAAACAAGTTTTTGGCGCCGCTGCCGGGGATCTTCGGTGTTTTATTTTTTGTTTATGTGCTTGTCAATAGTGGTCGTTAGAGTTCACTGACTCGGATTTCTTTTTCTCATCTATTCTTGTAGTTCGTTGGTATTTCAGGTACTTGTCAAAGAGCTTTGACGTTGAAGATGGATTTTCTATCTTACTATGGAGTTCAGCAGGTGGCTAGTGTTTGTGAGCTATGTGCGGGCGCACATGAGATGTATCAGTGCTGGAGCAACCAAGGTGGTATTCAACAGCCTCAGCAATGTGAGCGGTGTTTGGGCGTTCATGATCCCTCACAATATTGTTACTACGAAGGAGTTGATCCATATGTCAGTTATGAGGAACAACCATATTTTCAATACCATCCTCAACAGTACCAGCAAGATGTTCCAGATATGTCATATGTCTTTGGTAGTGAAGAGTTTCAACATCAGCAACCTATTCCTACTTTTCAGTCAGACGAGGTTGATGATTTGAAGGAGATTAGGAAGGAGATTAGGATGCTTGCAGAGAATAATGAGAAGCTTATCAAATCTATGGGGACACTTGTTGCTCAAGTTTGTTTTGTCTTGGAACAAGATAATCAACAATTCATGCTAGAGGCAATTCCAGAGAGTAACGGTGACTTGGAGCAAGGTACTGCTTGCATAATTGAGGAAGACAAATTCCAAGGTGAGGTTAGCGTTCACAAGCCATGTGAGGAATTTGATCATGCTAGGATGGTGGATGATTTGGAAAGGGCACTGTTTGGGACAGACACTGTTGAGCTGCACAAATTTCAAGAATTGGTATGTGAGTACCAAGAGGCTGATTACCATGGGAAAGATATGCAGATGTTCTACTTGTCTCAGAGTTTAAAGATGGAGGTAGCGCATTAGAGCCAATGGAGGAAGTTCTCTTTGAGAAATCAAAGGCTTCAGCAACTTACATTTACCTTCTCCATTATATTCAAGCGAAGCCCGCGAGTGTGTGTTGTTCTACAAATTGACAGATTTTGGGTCAACAGATGAAGGCATTGGAATAAGGCATAGTTGTTACATGAATAGGCCAAGCAAGGAGAAGGAGCAAAAAGTGTGTCGCCGAGATGATGATGAAGTATTGCGAAGAGAGGACCAGGCGAACTATTATCATCCTTAATGGAGGCTTGGAAGTAACGTCAAGCTATTGACCTTAAAGAAGCGCTTGGTGGGAGGCAACCCATGAATTAGTGCAAAAAAAAAAAAATAGTAGTGTTGTGCAGAAAAAAAAATCTGTGTGAAAAAAAAAATTCTGAGAGTTCAAAAAAAAAAAATTGGATTTTTGGTGTGTAACGCAGGAGGAGCCTGCGTTTCAGGGCAAATTGCGGCAATATAACGCAGCTTGCACATGCGTTACTGCCTTTAGTGCAGTTTGCGCTCCAGACACGCAAGTTGCGCTAGCGCAACTGGACTTAGCGCAGACTGCACTGCACGCGCGCAACTTGCGCGTGTCCGCCAGTGGGTGTCAGAATTGTCAGCGGCTGTCTCCTGTTTGTGCGTGTTGTATATTAAAATAATTTCTCTACACCCCATTCTATTTATACTCTCCACTTTACACCTAATTTTAATTCCAAAACCTCCCATCTCTCCTCCAAAAATTCTAAACCTATTTTTATTCTAATTCATATTATTATTATTATTATTATTATTATTATTATTATTATTATTATTATTATTTTTTATACCCACCTTTACATACAAATCCAATTCCTCTTCTATTTTATTTAAATCTCTAAAAATTCAATTCTAAAGAGGAATTAATTGCAAGTTCACCTCTCCAATTCGTAGTGGGTTTATTTCTTCTCTCAAATTTTATTTTTCTTATGAATTTATGTTCTTGTAAATTTGGGATTTTGTATTATTGGGATTTATTGGGCTATTTTTGGTGTGATATTGCTTGGTGATTTTTGGTGGAGATTCTTGTGAGTTGAGTTTTGATTCTAACGGCTCGTAAGCATGGGAGAGGTAGTGCCAGTGATGGGAAATTTTCGTTTTCGACGGTGGAGGTTAAATTTAATCGGTTGTTGAGGGCAATTGCTAAAGAAGGGGGATTTTTGCCGGGAAAAAAAAAATTGTTGGATTGGTTGAGCTGATTGGCGAGTTGCGACGAGAAGGATGAGGACTCAGATGGTTAGGTATGTTTTCTACTATCCCTCGTATTTACTTCCATTCAATGCGGACATTGAATATTTCAAGTTTGGGGGTGGTTTGAGGGTTTAGTAGTTGTTGTTATATTATGTGTTCATATAGGATATCATGTTTTGCATAGTAATGGTAGTTCATGCATGATTGTTTTGTTTGTATAATCTATGTTTGTTGCATATAGGACATTCTGTTTTATTTTCGTATACCATGTTCATGTTAGTTGCATTTTCATGACATGCATATGCATAATTCATGATCCCTTAGGACGAGCTGATTCTGATTGGTAGGTAGATGTTTTAATTGAGTGTGATGATGATGAGTAGAGGGCTGATTTATAGTTCCTAGGAATTGACTTGCATGTTACGGGAACAAAATTTTTACACAACTCATTGTTTGCTTTTGGGCTAGGTTGAAGTTATGCTTGTTTGGAGTTTTGAGATTTAATCACTTGATTATATTTAGAATTTTCGTTATTCCCTTGATGGCGTAGGAGCACTAAAGTCTAAGTTTGGGGGAAACCAGGTATTTCATGCTAGTTGTTAATATTTGTTGAATAATGGCTAGGTGTCAATTGGCTAGTAGCCAGCTCATATTTATATGAGTAGTCTAGGGTTGGAAATGAGAATTCTCATTCCAGATTGCATGAAAAAAAAGAGAGAAAAAAAAAGAAGAAAAAAAAGAGTCAATATTTCAATTGTTAAATGCAAAATTAACCAGGGTGAGCTCTTTAATACTCGAGTAATTAAGTCTGAGGGGACTTAGTCCTAGTAACCTAAAGCCCTTGTGGTTTGGGATTGCTGACCTAACACTCGCTACATGGGTATTATTGTATAAGCCTTTTGGGGTCTCATTCATTGCACGGTTAAATAAGCATGTGTATTGTATTATGTGTCGTAGTGTAGTAATAAAGCATGAATTCCTGGCTAACTTGAATGAGGATGGAGGTGTTTCTAAGTTATGAAGTGTCTACAGTCTATTCTTTTTATAAACCTGTGATTGTCTTGGCGAAGGGCAGGTATGATTTTTGACCTAGTTTTGGGAGTATTTCTGATGAGCATTGCACACACGCACGTTTCTGTCCATGTACTGTTAGTATATGGGGACTTAGTCGAGCTCTGCTTGGATTTATTTGCATTCTTTGAGATGTTTGCTTGTTAGTTGGTTTTAGTGAGTTTGAAGGGGATCGTTGCATTTTTCATTCATGCATTGCATTGCATTAGGTTAAATGGATTTTGTGGGTACATTCGCTATAGGCCCTCACGAGACCTTACTCGTCCACTAGGGCTGCCTAGGGGTTTAAAGGGCTTGTTGCATATGCCAAATGCAACCGTGATCACCTACGGAAGTGGTACTAGTTAGTTAGTTAGTTGTAATTGTGTATGCTTGAGGACAAGCATCGGTTTAAGTTTGGGGGTGTGATAAGTGGCTTTTATATCCACTTGGAACATTCTAAATCGGCTTAAATTGATTGTCTTGGACTCAAGTTTCTTGTAGTTTTGATGTGTTTTGCTTAGTTGTGCAGATTTACGAGAATGTTGACTAAGGTGGATGCTTCTATAATTTTTTGGGAATTAATTGATTAAAATTCGGATTTTTAAGAAGGGTTGCGCAGTCTACACTGTTTTGGCCATATCATGAGTTTTATAAGTCCGTTATCAGCCCGTAAGCAGTCCACGCGAAGATAACGAGATTATCTATCATTATAAGGTGGTCCAGATGTCCAATTACGTTTGGAACGTTCCAGAAAAACTGAAGAAAAGTCAGCCACGAATTTTCCTTAAAAACAGAATCAGTTTAGGAAACGTATCTTGCAGAAATTCAATTATAATTCTGTTTTGGTATTTTCTTGCTGGGCAAGACTTTTAGAGCCTATTTAAACACATCCTACCATTATAATAGACATATAGATACAGATAGATTACACAATTACTGAGGAATTTTTGTATTTTTTTCATATCTTGTTTTTATCATGGTTTCATCAGATCCCATGATGACGAGAGGTTCAATTATGAGCTAATCGTTGTCATGGGATTCTAACGGAGTTATTTATGGAACTTAGTATCTTGATGCTTTAAAGATCTGTGTGTAGTGTATAATTGATATCCTCGTATGGTTATGCTAAATAGATAGATGCGTCGCGAACATCTAATTTGTTAATCTCTTGTGAAGTGAAAGTGGATCTTGAGATTTAGAACTTGCCATGCTAGCATAGGTTCATGATTGTTTATCAACATGATTCATAGTATGAGATGAGAATACTTATATTGCCCTATGTGATCATATGGATAACTTGTTCTTCAACCGTTATGTTTTCAAATTCTATAGACATATAGGGTCTAAGCATAATTGGTGTCTATTCATCTTCTATCTCTTTTGTGGATGTATGGGTAGTTTGGTATACGTATGCTGACAGGTAGCGTGTACTTGTTTCGTGTTGTCCGATCAGATATCATAACCATTGCATATAGTGATTAAAGGCGTCAGATCTAAGCAAAGTATTTAATGAAGTTAGGATTTCATGCTTTCTCTGGCAGAAGTAATTTGATTTAAATTCTCGTTAGTTAGTTAATTCTTAGTTTGTTAATTTGTTTTTTTAGTTAATCTTAGTTAATCAAAACCTAATTTGTTAATTGTCTTAGCAGTGAATAATAATCATACATTGTTGCATAGGTACATCTACTGAATTAAAACCATAACCAGATCTCTGTGGGAACGAACTCGACTTATATCTGTATTACTTGTGACCACGTACGCTTGCGTGATTTAGTGTAAACAATCTTCAAGAATCTAATGTTTACATCTGTAATTGTTAACTAACCAATTTTCCTAAGGTGTTAGAAGGAGGCCTTATATGGATCTTATATTATATTTATTCTAACACTCCCCCTCACTCGAAAGCTCATTTATGGGTTAAAAATTGGATCACGGACGCTCATCTTTGGAGCATAAATTGCCTTCGTATACGAAATAAATTGTGAGAATATTGGGGGTAAGAATCGAACTTGGTAACTTTGCGTGCCTGAGCTCTAATATCATGTTAAATAATCAATCCATCTAAAACCTTAAGATTTCAGAGGAAGATCTTATATGGATCTTATATTATATTAAAATTTTAATTAACGACTGGTTACGAGAAATTTAACGCAGCCTGTCAAGTGTACGTCCACAATGTCTGAGTGTTGATGTAATCACAGTCCGCACTCAAACACATTCCGCCCTCAATGTGTTTGCGTTGATGTACAAGATTTACTGAATGTCTTAAGATTTTGGAAGAGTCGGTGGCAAAAATTTCGAAAAAGCAATAAAGTTTGACTAGCTAAATTTAGGGGGTGTATTGAACTGGGATTTTGAAGGATTTCTAGTAATCCATGGATTTTAATAAATTTTTTAAATTCACAAATTGTTTAAATTCTACAAAGACTCTACAAAGAATCTTGTAAAATTGATGTAGAGTCATTGAGATTTAAAATGTTTTTTTAGAAATCCATCAAAATTTCGTTGATTTTTGCAAGATTTCAAAACTTATAAAAACAACTAGCAAATCCACCAAAATTTATGGATTTTAATAAATCTAAAAAACCATGGATTTTAGAATACCATCAGATTTAAATGGATTTTTTTAAACCCAGATTTTAAAAGATTTTTTGAAATCATAATTGAATACCCTCAAGATTTTAATGGATTTAAAAAAATCCAAATTGAATACCCTTAGATTTCTAAAATCCCTCAAAATTATTCAAAATCCAAAATTGAATACCCTTAGATTTCTAAAATCCCTCAAAATTCTTCAAAATCCCAATTGAATACCCTTAGATTTCTAAAATCCCTCAAAATTCTTCAAAATCCCAATTGAATACCCTTAGATTTCTAAAATCCCTCAAAATTCTTCAAAATCCAAATTGAATACCCTTAGATTTCTAAAATTCCTCAAAATTCTTCAAAATCCCAATTGAATACCCTTATATTTCTAAAATCCCTCAAAATTCTTCAAAATCCCAATTGAATACCCTTAGATTTCTAAAATCCCTCAAAATTCTTCAAAATCCAAAATTGAATACCCTTGGATTTTTAAAATCCCTCAAAATTCTTCAAAATCCAAATTGAATACCCTTAAATTTCTAAAATCGCTCAAAATTCTTCAAAATCCCAATTGAATACCCTTAGATTTCAAAAATCCCTCAAAATTCTTCAAAATCCCAATTGAATACACCTAATAAAGGCTGAGCCAGCTTCCAGTTCTAGCTCATGAGCAAACTTGGGTGTTTAAGGCCTCCACACGACTGTTTATATAAGCTGTTTTTATGTCATTGCTTACCTCACAAAGCATCTTTTCTTTTTTTTTTTCTTTTTTTTTTGAAATAAAAAAACATCTTTTCTTTTCTTTTGTAACGGAAGGACAAAGCATAGTATTATTGACTTTAGTAATTGAGATTTACGAATATGATTGACATATAATTTTACATTGACTTAAAAGGCTTTGTCTTTGATGAGGGTTAATTAACTTGATTGCACAGATGTATCAGCCTTTTCTAATGGAAAATAGATGAAAAGTTGTTGGGCCTCGCAAACGCACTTTTATTTCACAATAATACGATATTTTTCGATTGGAGTCAAGATTCCGGGTATTAATATTTGAACTACCTTAATCTTGTACGAAATTTTTTCCCCAGATATATGTGGTCAAGAATCATCTGGTATCATCATGAATCTCCAAAAATAGGACACTGAATCTTCTGAATCTTCACACTTGTAGGGATTCTATCCATATATGTAACTCATCATACTATTTCAGTGGTGCAGGCCTGATTTGGACAAGAGGACCTATGATAAACACTACAAGAAAACAAGGGTAAATGTGACCGAACAAATATGACTGCGGCTAAATATGACCGCCGGCGGTCATATTTAAGGTCAACCTTGATAAATCACCAGTCAGACTTAAATATGACCGTCTGCGGTCATATTTAAATGCGGTCATATTTAATCGGTCACAATTAGTATTCCGGGCCCACAAAATAATGGAGGGAAAATTCCCGCCCGGTGCACAAAATTTGCTCGGTATAAATTTGACCAACGGCAGTCGAATTTATAAATATGACCACGACTGGTCACAATTATAAATATGACCAAAGTTTAAATTTGACCGCCGATGGCCGAATTTATAAATATGACCGTTAGTGGTCAAATTTATAAATTTGACGGAATAAATCACGTTGGTCGAATTTATAAATATGACTTTATTTGGTCATAAGTATAAATTTGACTGTCGGTGGTCGAATTTATAAATTTGACTGAAGAATTCACGTTGATAGAATTTATAAATATGACCGTATTTGGTCATAAGTATAAATGTGAACACAAACCCTAATCGGTGAAATTTATAAATTTGACCGTTCGTGGTCGAATTTATAGATTTGACTTTAAATTTTAAAATGTCAAAATTTTAAAATAAATACTAAAACAATTAAATAAATTCTGAAAAAAATAGTGGAGTACCACAGTTACAAAATTTACATGTTAAAAATTTATGTTCAAAACTTGGCCTTTTTTATATTTTATTTAATTTTTTAATTTATTTTACAAACTAGTTAAACATTGGGAAAATATCAAATAAATTTATTTTTTTTGAAATTTTGGCAATAATATTAAAAAGGATGAATATTGACCTCAGTACGGTTGGATCGTAAAGAAAGATTTTTTTAAAAAATCGAAACACTAAACCCTGACGAAACCCTGTTTAGAGGTTCTAGTCAAAGTACTAGTTGACGGTTAGATTACCAAACAAATTAAAATTATTATTTTTCTGTAATTTTGGCAATAACATTAAAAAGGATGGATCTTGACCCCCATATGGTTGGGTCGTCGAGAAATATTTTTTAAAAAATCGAAAGAGTTAAGTGCATTTTGTGTACTCGCACTTTGGGTGTCTGACCTCTTGGGATACTAGACTTCAGAAAGTACCACGGGCTATACTGGACTATCAACTTTTTTATAATACGTGTACTACCGTCAAATTTGGTTAGCTCTGTTAAGTTTTTCAAGGGCATTTCAGTCTTTTCATCATTATCTTCTTCCTCAAAACTTCTCTTTCTGGATGAAACCCAGTTCCTTAATTTCTTCAAAAATCACTTTCAATTTCGAGATAAAAATGATGGGTACGTCTTGATCAAATTCGAGATTGGGTATCAATAAATCCATAATTCTTGAAAAGACCCTTAACGGGATCATCATCATTTCTGGTAACAGCATTTTCAGATTGGTCGACAAATATCTATGGCTAAAATTCAAGAAACACAAATGGGTTGATTTCAAACAAGTAATAGCTTCTACCCATCACCTGCACAACCCCACCAATGATTTTCTTCACCGCCGTTCTCCAATTCCCTTCTGCCCCTCTTCTCCATTCACACCATTCACAGCCTTATCACCTACCTTCTTCATTCTCCGTTCACCTCCTTCAATTCCACACCTCCAACCACCACCCATTTCCTCCGTTCACTTTCACCGACCTCCTTACTCCTCTCCTCCTTCATCAACAATCACCACTTCACCCCTTTCTCCTCTGTCCTTCATCACCCCCCAACCTCTCATTCCGACTCACTCCTAACCCAATTCACAACACAGAAACACCGGCCATCCTCTCCATTTCTTTTCTTTCGAACCTCCCCACCTCGTCAATCCCCCTCCACCGCAATCAACCCACCACGCCTTTGCAGCCACTACTCCTCCAATACCCTCCTTCATTTTCCGACCAACAACCTCCAACCGCCCGTCTCCTTCCACTCTTCACTCCGCCTCCTCCCACCGTTGTCGCCCCATCTCGCAACACCGCCACACCTCCCTACCCACTTCTCTGATTTATGTGTTTTAAGGCTGAGGGAGTTGTTAATTAGATAGATACAAAGTGTGTATATGTAGTTGGTTTGTAGAGGGAGTTTATGTTAGAGAGAAACACAGGGTATATCCAAATTTGAATGAATTTTATTTAGGGGTGGGGGGTATGCAATTGAAGTTGAGGAGAGGAAGAGGTGAACTTGGAGACCTAATTAGTGTGGTCTGGGTAAAGTAGCGATATATATATTGTAGAAACAATAAGACACAAACCTAATTGAAGTGTGGTTGGGTACTGCAAAAACGATACGTATAATTGAAATGGCGTTTTTACCCGAGGCTGGCAGACGGCGTTAGAGGCAATTAACGGAAAGGGGCAAATCGTAACGAAAAGTGAAGTTCAATATAGCCCATGATACTTTCTAAAGTCCAGTATCCCAAGTGGTCTGACAGCCTAACTGCAAATACACAAAGTGCACTTTACTCAAATCGAAATACTAAACCTTGACGAAACCCTATTTAGGGGTTTCAGTCAAAGGATGGATCTTCACCTCCGTACGAAAAAGGATGGGTCATCGAGAAAGATTTTTTAAAAAATCAAAACACTAAATCCTGACGAAACTCTATTTAGGGGTTCTAGTCAAAGTACTAGTTGACCCTTAAATTACCAAAACAAATAAAGTTATTATTTTTTCTGAAATTTTGGAAATAACATTAAAAAGTATGGATATTGATTTTAGTGATACGCAAAAAAAATAAAATATTTAAAATTATTCTCGTATGAGTTTATAATATAAATCCTCCAAAAGTACTACTCCTTCTAACAACATTTTGTTAAAATCTCGTACAACGCGACCTTTTTATTTTTTGATTATTTTTTCCCAACACTAAAATGAGGGTTTATTAATATTCATACGGTTTGATCGTCAAAGAAATCATTCAAAAAAATTATTCAGTGAATCTGGACCGTGTCCCATTATAGGAAGTAACATTTTTACTACATTTTTGTTAAAATCTCGTACAAACCGACCTTTTTATTTTTTGATTATTTTTTCCTAACATTAAAATAAATATTTATTAACATTCGTACGGTTCAATCATCTAAAAAAATTGATCCATATTTCATTTCCCTCCTCTAATTCATTTCCCCCTTATTAATATTTCCCCCCTTTCTCAACATTTCATTTCCCCCCCTTTTCCATCTCTCTCTTTACAATAACCTAATCAGCCGCCCCTCTTTTTTATCCCTCTCTCATTTCACTAACCCAAATACCTCTTAGCCGCCCCTTTTTTCTAACCCGGCTTTTGAAGAAGTCGGAGAGGAAGGTTAAGGAGATGGAGGGTAAGATGGGTTTGTGGTCTCTCTCTCCTTCTCTCCCTCAATCTCTCTTTCTCCCTCTCAAGTTTTGTTTTGAAAAATGAGTTCAGAAGGGATCTTAATTGTTTATTGTTGATAGACTATGTGTGTGTTTTATGTGAATGAGTATAATGTTTGATAAGTGTTTGTTTTGTTGTAGATTTGTGGCGGCCGAGAGGTATTTGGATGCTCTGGAACTTTATGCTATTGGACGAGGTCAAAATCCTTTTTCAATACTTCACTCAGATTTACATCTTAATCGAATTCTGGGTGAGCATCTCAACAACATCCACGAAACCCTTCAGGTATCACATACTCTTGTGCATATATCTACATCTGAAATTGGAGTATGTTTGGTTTGATACTTATGAGCTGCATATGTATGTATAGGTCCTAATATTAAATCACATCATTGTCATATTAGTGTATAGGGCGATGATCAAGTATATGATTCGGGTATGATTTTTGCTACATTTACTTGGAAAACATTGTACTTGATATTCCTTGATTTGATTACTTATTTTTTTAAAACTAATTTTAATTACTCTATTATATAGATGAGCATTGGACTAAAAAAGCTCAAGGTTGGTGAGATAAAGGGCTTAAAACGAACATAAAAGAGGTGGAGGGGCCTAATGACCTTGTAGAATCTTTGCTGAATGGCGATCAATTGGTTGTTGCTTTCTTCTCCCCTGGTTGTGGAGGCTGCAGAGCACTTCATCCTAAGGTTTCTTGTTGCCTAAATTAGTGGACATGTATATATGTGTGTGTATATACACATAAAGTTGATTTGGAGAGTGAAGTTCCTCTTGTTTTGTTGTATTTCAGTTACAGATTGAGATGTTGAGGAGAAATTTACAGTGCCTGAATTTAGGGATTCCGGGAGGAGTATTAGAATATGAGGAGCAGAAGAAGCTGATTCCAGGTCCTCGTGGAGAAGACATGGGTAAAGGAACTGGTGTGTTTATACCTCGCATCGGCATTAAGGCTCCTACCACCAGAATCAGGAAGGATAGTAAGTTATATTTCAGTATGTGTGTGTCTCTGAATCAAATTAAATGTCAATTTCAATCAACTTGAGTTTATGTCCAGATAAAATTGTTTGCAATTTTTGGTAAAAACTCTGTCAAGGAGCAATGTAATTTGAATAATTTGTTTATATTCAAAATTGCATTCCGGAGCTTGATTAATTGGTGGTGTGAAGAATGTATTAGCTTTAGAAATGGTCTCAGAAAATGCTAAATCGTCAAATTGGTATCGATTTATGCATGTTCATCGCTCAATGAATTCATAAATTTATATTAATATCGGTTTATGCTTGTTCATCGCTCCATGAATTTATAAATTTATACGTAGTAGTTTCTATTTGACGTTTGATGCTCTGGTGTTGTCTATTCCGTTGGAGATCAAGTCAGTCTTTTTATTGATTATTAATTTTTTGGAGTATTATTGTATGAGGTATACTGTATTATGTTTTGTTTGTTTGCTGCTGAATTTGTTACCAAAGTTTGAGGTATACTGTATTATTAATTTTCTGTTTGTTTATTGTATTAGTGTAGATGTGTCATTAAGTGTTTATGTGTGGAAAATTTGAACTTCGATAATCTCAGAAGTGCAAATCTGTAGTAGTGTATGATATTTTTATAATTAATTCACAATTGGGAGCTAATTAATGGTTTATCTGTTCTCTAAGCATTTACTTGAATTGATTGCCGGGGAGATGTTGTTCAAGTAGATACTTGGGTAGCTGCAGCAGGGAAGAATGGTATGCGTCGTGATTGGGTTCTTCGGGACTACAATACAGGAGAAATATTGTGTAGAGCTTTTAGGTTGGATATTGTGATGTTTAATTTCCTTATTCCATCTCTTTTCGTAATTGAATTATCATTTTCTACATTTTGTTCTGCCACACTAACTAGAACTTGCGAATCACAATGCGGTTGTTGGGTGATGATGGACAAAGAGACGAGGAAATTGTCCAAACTTCCAGATGAAGTCCGAGCTGAGATAGGAAGCTTTTTTGTTGATGCACCTCCTGTTATAGATGAAGATACCAGAAAATTACCAAAACTTACAGACAGCAGTGCAGATTATATCCAAACTGGTCTAACAGTATGTTTCTGCTACTCATCTTTGAGCGTTATTACCTATATGTGCATTAGATTTCCACACTGCTTTGTTTGTGCTTCCTCTAAAATTCGATACTTATTATTTATTTAGCCAAAATGGGGTGATTTGGATGTCAACCAGCATGTGAACAATGTAAAATATGTTGACTGGATATTTGAGGTAAGTTTAAATTTCTTGCACTTGTAATAATTTGCACATAACATTCTTAATAGTGACTCTGTCTTTAAACTTATGCTCCAATGAAAAAATATGCTATTCTTTCAGAGTGCACCTCAGCTAATTTTGGAAAGTCATGAACTTGCTAGCATGACTTTGGAGTACTGAAAGGAGTGTACCAGGGACAGTGTGCTTGATTCCCTTACCTCTGTTCTGGAAAATAGCGGCCAAGTTGAGTGCCAGCATTCGCTTCGACTCAAGGAGGGTGCTGAGATTATGAAGGGAAGAACTGAGTGGAGACCCAAGCGTGCCCAGGGATATAGAAGCTTTGATCAGTTCTTTCTGACTACTTGTGTTTCATCCACCTTTAGCTGCAATATGGTCATAGGATTGAACTTTTGTTAGGATCAGTAATATTTTGGATTGACCATGTAAGAGAAACTTTTATATTTATGATGTAATCCATTTGGATGGTTTTAAATCTTCTGGTTTTGATGTATTATCTTTTTCCGAGTTCTGATTGGTTTATAGGATATAATAGTTTTGGTTTACAGGTGGTAACTATTGTATTAAACAGGGTCATATTTTTGTTTTTGGTAATGGTATGTTAAATTTGACTGAAATTAGTCTGATTTATAAATTTGACCAGAAAACAAAGCGGTCACATTTACATATTTGACTAAAAAAGGTGGTCATATTTATAAATTTGACTGAAAAGAGGTGGTCACTTTTACAAATTTGACCAAAAAAAGGTGGTCATATTTATAAATTCGACTAAAATTTAAGTGGTCATAATTATAAATTTGACTGATTATATGTCGGTCAATTTTAAAAATTTGACAGGGGGCAGTCGAATTTATAAATTTGACCGAAAAATTAAGTCAAAGGTCAATACCTAAAAGTGACCGATTTTAGTCGATTTTAGTCGGTCAAATTTAAACGGTCAAATTTAGTCGGTCATAATTAATCGGTCATATTTAGCTAAATTTGACCGATTATAATAAATCCGACTAGCCTAAAACCGACCGAATTTTTCCGGTCATATTTAGCTAAATCTGACCGACGGCGGTCATATTTAGCTAAATATGACCGGAAAAATTCGGTCATTTTTAGCCGATTTTCTAGTAGTGAAAATGAAAAAGACAAATAGACAGTGACATCAAATACTAGAGTTTTGGAATCTAAACAACTTGTCACTCATGGTGTTCTCTTACGCAAAACAAAGATACAAAGTATTAGAGGGTGGTCTTGCTCTTTCACAAAGTCAATAGTTTAGACATGGGTGTTAGAACTGATCAAAGTTCTAAATACAACAAATTTGCATATGCTTGTCTCTTGTGTTCTGTACTTGTGAATATATTCTTTTCATATAATTTATTTGTGAGTAAGAACTGGAGCTTCAGTTGGAGCACAAGTGCAGCAGCAGAAGCAGAAGCTGTTGCATCGATCTCGTGTTCCGGTCATGGAAGAGCTTACTTGGATGGTGTAGTTGTTGATGGTAAACCAGTTTGTGAGTGTAATACTTGCTATGATGGCCCTGATTGCTCCAGTTATATCCTTGATTGTCCTTCTGATGTTAATAGGTGATTGTTTTCTTTTACTTTCCAAGAAAAAGTTTGTTTGTTCACTTTGCTTCTGAAATATTACGTGCTAAAATTCTGATTTTCCAAAGTTTTAGGGGAATAGCAGAAGTGGAACTGTAAACAATGAAATAAAGGATAGTCTAAAATCATTGTAATGTCCGAAAAACAGTTATTTATTTTAAAATTTCTTTAAATTTTTAAAAGCTCTACTCAACCAGAATCTAAATCCCAACCATCTATGCCTACATACTTACATAGTATACATGTCATAGGTTCAAACATATAGGGGTATCAGGGATTTGGCAGGGACCCCACTCCTTGCCTTGCGGAACATTTTATCTTTCTTAGAATATACTCCCGCATTTGACTTTTCTGCACGTAACTTTAGGTGCTTTGAATACATAGTTAAAATTTTTTTTTTTTAAATTTCTTTTTCTAAATAAAAATTAAAATATTATATTTTTATTCAAAAAAAGAAAAATTAAAAAATAATTATTATAACTATGTAGTCAAAGCACCTAAAGTTACGTGCATAAAAGTCAAATGCCTTATATAATGGACCGGAGGGAGTACTTTCGAGTGGGATATAGTGGTATCAGGGATTTGGGGTAACCGTGAAATATGTAAATTCTAATCAGTAAGGTAAGCTAATAGAGGAGTGTGACTTTGAAAGTAGGTATTAATTAACTACTCATACCCTTATAGTTGAATTTGTATTTGAGAAGATTGTATTTCTCTGTAAAAGAAAAAGTTTAAGATAAAAAAAATTCCTCCCATGAGATGAGAATTTAAATTAAATGAGTACCCTTTGTGAAAGAGACTGTTAAGATTTAACAAATTAAATTATCTTACCTTGAGAACTGTGGTCTACTTGCCTTTTAATCTAACATATTTCTCCTAAAATCATTATATTTACTATGGCCTAAGTATCATTTTTTTACAGTGGGGATCCCTTGTTTTTGGAGCCATTTTGGATGCAAAATGCAGCTAGTAGTGCACTAGTAGTGGCAGGATGGCATCGAATGAGCTATTCATTCGGTGGCAAATCATTTACCTCACAAGAACTGGCGAAAAGCATCCGTAAACTACATTCCATAGCTGGAAATGCAGTCACAGAAGGAAGATATATTGTCTTTGGGACTGGCTCTACCCAGCTCCTCAATGCAGCTGTCTATGCCCTCTCATTGGATAACTCATCCACGCCTTCAAAAGTCGTCGTTTCAATCCCTTTCTACCCGGTACTAATCTGAAATAAATATGAAATTTCATTGAGTAATTTGTTTGGTAACACAAGAGGTCTTTTTTATCTACGTTTTTTTCAGGCTTATGAAGTGCAGACTGAATTCTTTGCAACTGAGGAGTATGAATTTTATGGTGATACATCGTTGTGCAAGAACAATTCTGAGGACTCTATGAATGTGATTGAGTTTGTAACTTCACCTAACAATCCTGATGGAAAGTTGAAAAGAGCGGTTCTTAATGGTCCATATGCCAAGGCAATCCATGATCATGCCTATAACTGGCCGCATTTCACTGCGATTCCATCTCCATCAGATGAAGATCTCATGATCTTTACACTTTCCAAGCTTACTGGTCATGCAGGAGTTCGATTTGGGTAACAACAAATCCTAGCTCTATCCTGAACTAACTTCCACTATAATTTTGGTGCATCTAACCATTATTTTTTATGAAAATTAAATAACAAATTCTTACTAATAGTTTGTAACATTGCTGCTACAATAATACCTTCAGGTGGGCTTTGATAAAAGATAAGGATGTATATGAGAGAATGTCAACATACACAAATGACAATACTTTTGGGGTCTCAAGGGACAGTCAGTTAAGAGCCTTGAAGCTAATAAAGGTGGTTCTTGAAGGAGATGGAAGATCTATATTTAAATATGGCTATGAAACCATGAGAAACCGATGGGAAAGCTTGAGCCAAACTGTATCGTTGTCCACACGTTTCACTCTCCAAGAAATCGCACCCCGTTTCTGTACTTTCTTTCAAAATGTCAGAGGACCTTCTCCAGGTAATTCATCACTTTGCTCATATGCTCTCAAAACAAAATGCAGAACTTTTTGTTGTGGCGTTATATCATGTGCATATTAGCTTACATAATATTTATTTCGCATTTGTTGCTTTAAATGAGTTTTACATGTTGGAGTTGGTTGCCAATAACTAAAATTGCTGCAACAGCTTATGCATGGTTGAAATGTGAGGGAGAAGAAGATAAACTATGTTACCAAGTCCTTGAAGCTGGTGGCATACTTGGTCGTGATGGTACCCTATTTGGTGCTGGTAGTCGATATGTGCGCCTCAGCCTCATCAGGTCTCAAGATGATTTTGATCAACTTCTACAGCATTTAAACAAATTAGTTCTCCAGGAAGCTGGTACGAGTGAAGATATCTAATATTATTTCCTAAATCATGAAGATATCTTATAATCTCCACAGATGTTATTTATGTACATGAAGTGTATGAGTCTGCATAATTACTCATCCTATACGTGTAATTACGATTACACATTGTTGCTTCCTATGCAACAATGTGTCTGTGTACTTGCGTATTGTCAATTCGAAGTTGACATGTATTCATAATATTGATGATGCATTCTCCAGAGGGACTTAAAACCTCTTAGTACATAATTTGTTTAAGAATCAGTCCATCTTCTTTACAATAATACCTTCATTTTCATTGACCAGATAACTCATTTCTGACTTATAATCATGAAATTCCGAATCATTCCAATTCACATTCTTCGTTCGATCCCTTCAATTTCATTCATTCCGTTCTTATTTCCATCAACAATTCAAACGCATACTGCATAATTTTAAACACACATACCGCTTAATATTAGTTTTTTTTTTCATGATGAAATGTGTATTCAGAATTTTCGTGTCTTTCATTATCAATGATGCAATTCGATAGCAGAATAACTACAAGTTTGATAATGAATACCCTGATAACCAGTACTATTATAACAAAAAAGAAAAAAAAAAAAGACGAACCAAGACTAGCTGACTATTACTTATTTTCGTTCGAACTTATATAGGAAGGTGCGCCGTGCGCTGGTTAGTGGTTAGTGGTTACACTGTGCCTTCGCCCTTCGCTCCTGTTTGTACGCAGTATGGAAATTAATCCATAATACGCGATAGTTTTTAATCATCCATTATTAGTTGACACGTCAGAGGCTCCACGTCAGCACTCAACAAACTGTTTTGAATAACAAACTTTCCCTCCATTTCTTTACTTCTAGTTTTACATCTATAATGTATATATATAGACATGATCACTCTCTCTGATCTCCCTCTAGATTTTCATTCATTATAACAATGGAGTTTTGTAACAAACACTTCATCTTCTACATTTCATAGTATATACAGATTGTTCTTGACACTAAATAACATGGTATCAGAGCTTGTTTCGATCAAAATTTCCGCACTCATCATGTCAGATTCATTGATTTCAGGTGCTATTTTTACGTAATTTTTTATCATCTAGTGTTTGTTTCGGTAGTAAAACTTTTAATTCAGTCTACAATATACAATTTGTGTTCTTATATTGATTGATGGATCGATTGTTTTAGATCGACTTGTTCAACGATCTTGATGTTCTTGATATTTGTTGCGTTCTAAGAATCTTGGATTAATTGTTTGAGTTTATTGATCGTCTTAGTTACATCAGCGTGTTTTCTGAATCTCTGGTTAGTCTGTTGTTCGAATTTCTGCAAATTATTCTCAGATTGATGATACACACAACCTGTTTGATGTTTTGCTTTAGCACATCTTCTTGATCATATCTAGAAATTTCTCAATTATCTGTAGACATTGTGTGATTAGATATGGCAACACGAGTAGTTCAAGATCCTACTAGTGTATTCTTCATTCATCCATCTGATTATAGTGCGAATCAACTTGTTTCTGTTAAGTTCAATGGACAAGGTTTTAGTAATTGGAAGAGAAGCATGATGCTAACTCTCTCAGCGGAAAACAAATTAGGTTTTGTTGATGGTACTGTAGAGATGCCTGTTGTTACGGACCCAAACTATAAGTCATGGGAAAGGTGTAATGACTTAGTGATATCATGGATCTTATTCAATCTTGAAGAAAACATTGCACGAAGTGTTTTATTTCTGAAGATAGCAAAAGCAATTTGGAATGATTTGGAGGCTAGGTTTGGTTTTGCATCTGTTACACAAGTTTTTTCTCTTGAACAAAAATTATATGAGATGAAACAAGGTCAACAATCTGTGTCTGAGTTCTATACACAGATTAGAACTGTATGGGATTCTTTGGATGATGCTGATCCATTACCTAAATGTACTTGTGATAATTGCACATGTACACTCTCTGGTAGAATTCTGAAGATGCAGCAAGATCATAGAGTTCTTCAGTTCTTAATGAAGTTGAATGATCAGTTTTCTATGGTTCGAGCAAACATCTTAATGATGGTACCACTACGATCTTTAACTCAAGCATACAGAATGATAGCTCAAGAGGAGACTCATAAAGATTTTTATCAGACTGTGAATCAGAATGATACTTTGGCTTTTGTTGCAAACAAGAGAAACCTTCAGAATAAATCTCAGGCTTATAACTCTTCAACTGGTTTTCAGAGACAGAACTCAAGCTTTGCACCTAGAAAGTTTAATCAAACTCAGAAGCCTGCAAACACTTATTATTGTACTCATTGTAAGATTGCTTGTCATAGCATTGAAAGGTGTTTCAAAATTCATGGATTTCCACCTGGTTTTAAAGGAAACAAAGATAGAAAAGTTGTTGCTCTTTCACATGCTAATCAATCAAATACTCAAGACACACAAAATGGTTCTGCACCTGTTACTATGGATCAATATAATCATCTTTTGGAGTTAATCAACAAACAGACATTGAATACTTCTGAAGCTACTGGTGTGTCTGACCATGCTCTTCTTGCAGGTAAATGTCTAATGTCATCATTTTCCGATGAATGGCTGCTGGATAGTGGTGCTACAGATCACATCACAAATTCAAATAAGGACTTTCAGGATTTTAAGTGTGTGACTGACAATGATAGTCATATTACTATACTAGATGGAAGGAAAATTCAAGTAACACATATTGGAACTGTTATCTTAAATAGTGACATTACTCTACTTAATGTGCTACTTGTTCGATCTAGAGTTCAAATACAGACTGATTTCAGTCAACAAATTGTGCAAATATATGCGCTCTAATTTGTATTTTTCCTATGACAAATGTTATTTACAGGCCCTTTCTCAGAAACAGCCTCCACTTTATCTTGGTAATCTTGAAAAGGGCTTATATACTGTACATTCTACAAGTGTCAAAGATTCTTCAACAACTTCTGCAAATTCTATTTTCAACAACAAAGTTGCTTATGTCAGTGTTTCAGAGAAAGCAAAATTGTGGCATTTAAGACTTGGACATCTGCCTTTTGACAAGCTTAAGCACATTCAGCCTAGTTGCTCAGTGAAAGATGGTATAGAAAGTTCAATTTGTCAGATTTGTCCAAAGGCCAAGCAAACCAGACTTTGTTTTCCAAATAGTAGTGTTAAGTCTACTTGTAATTTTCAATTATTACATGTAGATATTTGGGGCCCTTATAGGGTGACTAATCATAATGGATGTACACAGTTTGTGACTATTGTGGATGATTTTAGCAGATATACATGGATTCATTTGATTAAGTACAAATCAGATATGGCTAATGTCTTGACACAATTTGTTAACTATGCTGAGGTTCAGTTCAATGCTGTTGTTAAATGTGTCAGATCAGACAATGCCAAAGAGCTTACTGAAGGAAATTTAAAACAATTTTAATTTTTCACTCCAAAGGCATCATACATCAAACTAGCTGCAGCTACACCCCTCAGCAAAATGGGGTTGTCGAAAGGAAGCATAGGCATTTACTGGATACTACAAGGTCTTTTTATTTTCAATCCAAAATTCCAGCTCATTATTGGGGTGAGTGCATTCTTTGTGCTTGTTATTTGATCAATAGAATGCCACTTAAGAGTATCAACAATATTCTCGTCAAAAAAAAAAAAGAGTATCAACAATATTACACCTTATCAAAGACTACATAAAGAACCACCTTCTTTAGATAATCTTAGAGTTTTTGGATGTTTATGCTATGTGTCTACCACTAAGCCCAATAAATCCAAATTTGATCCAAGATCAGTATCTTGTGTTTTTCTTGGATATCCACCATATCAAAAGGCTTGTAAAGTGCTAGATTTGAATACTTAAAACCATATTAATCTCCAGAGATGTTACTTTTCATGAGCATCATTTTCCTTATCACATTTTATCTCAAACTTCTCAAAAATTGTATGATTCTTCTATTTTTATTCCTACTAATACTACCTCTACTACTCAATTGTATGAATATTTGGATTATATACAAACTCCTCATGTTAACAATCCTGATCATACTGAACAATCTGACAGCAGAGATGCTAATAACCATTCTGAGTCTTTTGAACATTCTGATAATAATCAGTCAAACAACCATTCAACTTCAAATCTTTACAATAGCCAGTCAACTTCAAACTCAAATTCAAACTATGTTCTTATCCCACAAACTAGACAGTCTACCAGAATAAGAATAAACCTTCATATTTGTCATCCTATCATTGTAATTTCAGTCACCTAGATTCTTTATCTAGACCATCTCAATGGTGTAATCTAGTCACTTTTGACAGATTTCCTTCCTCTCATAAAGCTTGTTTAGCTTCTACCTCTGTCATTTCTGAACCTCATTCATATGAGGAAGCTTCCCAGCATCCTTTGTGGGTTGAAGCTATGCAAAAAGAACTTAAAGCCTTATCAGACAATAACACATGGGATTTAGTTGATCTCCCACCTGATAAAAAGGCCATTGGTTTTAAATGGGTTTTCAAGGTAAAACTCAAAGCAGATGGTTCTCTTGAGAGATGCAAAGCTCGATTAGTAGCCAAAGGTTTAACCAAAAATTTGGTGTAGATTATGCTGAAACTTTTTCACCTGTTGTGAAAATGACCACGGTAAGATGCTTACTTGCTTTAACTGCTAGCAGAAATTGAAAATTATTCCAACTAGATGTAAATAACGCGTTTTTACATGGAGATTTGAAGGAAGAAGTTTATATGAACCAAGTATATAGGCTTAAGAAATCGTTATATGGACTTAAACAAGCCAGTAGAGAATGGTTTTCTAAACTGCTTCAGGAACTTGTGTTTCAAGGGTATGAGCAGTCCAAGAATGATTACAGTCTGTTTATAAAGCATAATGGCAGTCTTATGACTATTGTAGCTGTTTATGTTGACGATATCATAGTCACAGGTGATGATTTACAAGAAACTGAGTCTTTGAAGTCCCATTTGGACAAGGTCTTTAGTATTAAAGATTTATGGATTTTACACTATTTCTTAGGATTGGAAGTTGGTTATGTTCAAGAGGGTATATTACTTTCCCAGAAGAAATTTGCATCTGATTTGTTAAAGGATTGTAATCTGAACATTTTTAAGCCTACAGTCACACCTCTTCCTTTACATCTTAAATTGACTTCTACAGATGGATGTTTACTTGATGATCCAGAACATTACATATCACTGGTTGGAAAATTAAACTATCTGACAATACTCGCCCAGATTTGTCTTATGTGGTCCAAACATTGAGTCAGATCTTGCATTGTCCAAGAGCTCCTCATCTTGAAGCATTAACACATACACTTAGGTATATTGCTCAGTCTGTTGGACAAGGTATTCTTCTCAAAGCTTCTAATTCTCTCAATGTTCAGGCTTTTTCAGATTCTGACTGGGCATATTGCCCAGACTCTCGAAGGTCTCTCACTTGTTATGTCATGTTATTTGGAAACTCACCTGTTTCATGGAAATCAAAAAAGCAGAGTACTATTTCTCGATCCTCTTCTGAAGCTGAATACTGAGCCATGGCTTCAGCTGCTTCTGAAGTCATTTGGCTAGTTCGACTTTTACAGGAGTTAGGTGTTACCAATTTGCCTCCAGTTACTTTACATTGTGACAACCAATCTGCTCTTCACATTGCTAGAAATCCAGTATTCCACGAACCAACTAAACATATTGAAATAGATTGCCACTTCACACGTGACAAGGTTCTTGAAGGATTTCTGCAATTATCTTATCTACCAACTCGACATCAACTTGCAGATTTTATGACTAAGGTTCTTCCAAGTCCATAGTTTAAAGACTTATTGTTCAAGTTGGGTATGTCTGATATCTCACCATCCTCCAACTTGAGGGAGGCTATTAGTTGACACGTCAGAAGCTCCACATTAGCACTCAACAAACTGTTTTGAATTACAAACTTTCCCTCCATTTCTTTACTTCTAGTTTTACATCTGTAATGTATATATATAGACATGATCACTCTCTCTGATTTCTCTCTAGATTTTCATTCATTATAACAATGGAGTTTTGTAACAAACACTTCATCTTCTACATTTCATAGTATATACAAATTGTTCTTGAGAAATTTTACACTAAATAACATCCATTCGCTATATTCATCAAAAATTATAACACATTATTGTTATAATAATCGATTATTAATGATCAAAACCTACCAAATAGTACCATCGATGATTATCATTTGCATCGACTAAGAGCATCTTCAATGATACCAAATCCTTAACTAAATCAATTTACGTGGCGTCTACGTGTCATTATTTAAAGAATATGCAAACAAATTTAATACTCCAACCTTATAATCCATTAGCAATAAATATAGATAATCATGTTTGTTTGGTTATATTTGTCGAATCAGCAAAATCCTTAAGTATTATTTACATTATCATAATTATATAGAATACTATATAGGACGATTGAAGTAATTACCACTTCACTTAGCTAAAATTTTACATTATCATAATTTTTTAATATTTTAGCCAATTATTTTACAAATCATCATTGGAGATGTTCTAATGAAGCTCGTCTTTCATGAGAGTTAGATTATTTAAGTTACATGTATGAATAAACCTTTTTCCTAAACTATTATGTAAATATGTAATCAAATAAGTAAATAAAAAATAGTATTCTCTCTGTCCCTTTATATATGAGAATGTAGGTTAAGAAAATAGATAAATTAGTGAAAAAAATAAGAAAAGTGGGTGAAGTGATGAACCAATCTGTACTATTATATAAAAGCCGAAACATTAAAAGTTTTGGTACCTGTTTTTTGGTACCTATTTTTTGGTACCTGCTTTTTTTGGTAATTCGTGAATTTACTTATTTAACCTTCATTATAAAGAAAAATAAATATATATAAAACAAATAATAACATAATATAATTAATGGTAATTACTAGAGATATTACCTTTAATAAACAGCTAAAAACATCTCATATCTTTCCATTATTAATATTTTCTTTCGAATTAAAACATGTTACCTTTTAAATTTAAAACAAATCTTACAATCATTAATATATACCCAAAAATATCACACCATAATTTTTAATGAAAATGTAACACCTAAAATAAATAATAACATAATATAATTAATGGTAATTAGTTGATTAACATAATAAAATTAATGGTAATTAGTTGATTTCTTTTTTCACATTAATATAATAAAATAAATGGTAATCACTTGATTGCCTTTTTCATATTTACTTTTAGTTGAAGATATTACCTTTTATAAACACCTAAAAATATCAATCGTATCATATCTTTCAATCATTAATATTTTCTTTCTAATTAAAATACGTTACCTTTTTAATTTACAAAAAATCTTACAATTATTAATATATATCCGAAAATATCACACCATAATTTCAATTATTAATCACACCATAATTTTCAATTATTAATAAAATATATTAAAAATCATATACGTTGTTTATAATAAAGAAACATTAGTATAATTCGTAAACATGCGTATATTAAGTTAGATCAAATTAAAATTAAAAATTATCAAAAATAATGATTATATAAAAATATAATTATAATATTAAATAAAATTTATAACATAATACAAGAAATCCGTACATTGCAATACTAATAATTAACCGATTACCTTTTCAGGTAAAACATATCATCTTCCTATTTTTTCTAATTAAATTTCCTTTTTTCTAGAAATATCACGGGCAACATTAATTTTCATTTTCTATGAAACATTAGGAGCAATTTTAATTATAAATTAACATAATTAAATTATAATTAGTATAAACTAATCAATTACCTTTTCACATAAAGCATGTCACTTTTTATTTTTCACGTTATCTTTTCTATTTTATCTAACTAAAATCTCTCATTTTTCAATTATATTAAGGGCAGTTCTATTTAATAAAATAAAATAATCATATGATAAAACTAATAATTAATTGATTAACTTTTTCAGCTAAAACGTATCATTTTTTCTATATTTTCTAAATAAAATCCCTCTTTTTCTAGAAATATCATGGGCAACATTAATTTCTCTTTTTCTAAAAACATTACGAGCAATTTTATTTAGTAAAATAACATAATTAACTTATACTCCCTCTGTCCCATCCATTTGTTTACACTTTCCTTTTTTGGATGTCCCATCCAATTCTTTACATTTCTAAACTTTCCTAAAATAATAAAGTTTTATAATATAAAAATCAACTACATCCACTAATTTTCTCCACTAACTCTTTTTATACATTATATAGTGATGGGTCCCACCACTTTACTCATTTTTCCTACTTCTCTCCTCCTTCTTTATATTTTTCCTTGATCTCCGTGCCCAAACCAAATGTAAACATTTGGTTGGGACGGAGGGAGTAATTATTATAAACTAATCAATTACCTTTTTCATCTAAAACATGTTACCTTTTTAATTTTCTCTAACCAAATCCTCTCTTTTTCCAATTATATCATGGGCATTCTATTTAATAAAATAAAAAAAAATTTAATTACTAATAATTAACCAATTATCTTTTTCAACTAAAATCATCATCTTTTCTAAATTTCTAAATAAAATCTCTCATTTTCTAGATATATCACGGAAAACATTTATATAATTATCATCAAATAATCTCATTTAAAAATTTAAGCATTCAAAAATCATGTTTTAAAAAAATTAATTCAAGTTAATGAAAAATATCATATAATATTAAAAAAAATCCGTGCATCGCACGGGTTTTAAGCTAGTATTATTTAAATGTAGAATACATAAATATGTATTGCGGAAAGTAGCTACTAAAATCCAATTTGGAGATCGGAAGTTGGTGAAGAGGCTCTGTTTGACAAAAGACGTTTCGGACAAGGCAAGGGGTGTAGTGATGGCGGTTCAAAGCGGTTGATCCTTCCTGCAACAAACGGTGATCCCGGTGCGATTGGAGCAGGTGAAAAGGCAGAGGGAGGGGCACATGATGTGTAAATATGGTCCCTGGCGGGGTCTTGCAACCCAAATCCACCAAAATCATCCATCTTTAAAAAAAGAAGTTGAATGTGGTTGAATTCAGTTGAATGTGGTTGCATTCAGTTGAATATGGCCCCTGGCGGGGCCTTGCAACCCAAATCCACCAAAATCACCCATCTTAAAAAAAAGTTTGAATGTGGTTGCATTGATGGTTGCATTCAGTTGAATATGGCCGCTGACGGGGCCTTGCAACCCAAATCCACCAAAATCACCCCACCTTAAAAAAAAAAAGTTGCATGTGGTTGCATTCGGTTGAATGTGGTTGCATTCAGTTGCAAGCCAAATCTACCAAAATAGCACCCCACCAAAAAAAAAGGTGTTGAAGTCGGGTTGAATGTGGTTGCATTCAGTTGCAACCCAAATTCACCAAAATAGCAACCCACCTTAAAAAAAAGTGTTAAAACAGAGTGTTAAAGTCGGCGGCACATGGAGGGCACATGGGGGAGGGGGAAGGGTTGACCTAATTTGTAGTATTATTGCAATTTTGAAACTTAATGTAGTTGATATGGGCTGAAAATAAGCCCTAAAGACACATTTAATGTGGCATTAAATACTAGATTGGTCCAAGGTTAAAGCCCATTAATGAGGCCTGAAACCCTAATTAAATAATAATTTCGTAATTAATGAGTCAGCTAATTTTTAGACTCCCATATTGAGTCCAAAAGGGAACCAATTCCTTTAAGGAATAGCCCCCAAGACATCTAAGTCCAATGAAAGTCAGACTTCTTATGGAAGGATCTAGAAGCCCATCTAAAGTGGATAACTTGCCCACCAAGTTACTAAACCCTAATTCCAAGGCATCTCAAGCCTATATAAAGGGTCTGACCCCTCATTCTCACAAGAGGGTTTTTGGGCACAGCTCCATACACATCCACCACATTTTAGGCTTAATCCTCGAATAAGGACATGCAAGCCACTACGTTACTACGCCGCGAGGGCGCATCAAGCCACGTAGGCCATTCTAGAACTACGTTTTGGTTTGATTCTTGATATTCATCAAGGTACGTATGCATCTTGTTAGGATCGAGTTAGTCCCCGACAACAAGAGCAGCCACCATTAAAGCTCGAAGCTCTCTATCCATAGCAATCAATATACGAATTAATTACACCCTACTTTTTATTCCACAACATTTGGCGTCGTCTGTGGGAAGAAGACATCAACCATGGTTACCACACGAAGAACATCAATCGCAGAAACTACTGAAACACCCTTCGGTACTTTCGCACCCTTAGTGATGGAACAGGTACCACCAGGAGTGGGCTCCCAACTTCAGATTACTCAGCCTCAAGGGACGGATCCCCCGAGGTCTGAAACTCAAACTCAAAGGTCGTTACCCCTAGTGACGAACCCCTTCAACCAAGGGACGAATCCCCTTCAGACGGTTGTCTCTCCCTTCGGAGGATGTCTACTTCACTGCCCTAGTGAACGAGTTTAACTCTCCAGGGCGGATCCCCAATCCTAGGCATGATTATGCCCATAATAGGCAAGCATGATTACAAATCTCTACCATGGTACTTTCACCACTAAAAGATCAGGACCTAAGTTATGGGCTTCCACCCAAACGAGAGGATGATTCACCCCATATTTGAGGCTTGAAACCTCCACGTGTAGCAGGAGGGAGAAGTCTCGATCGTACACTAACGATGATGAAAAAAACAATCGAACTGATGATCCACTCCCCTCGACTTTCAATCAGGGAACGACTCCCCCAGAGACGCGTCTCCAAGTGGTGATCCCCGAAGGAGTGATCCCCGAAGGAATGATCCCCAAGGGGTGACCCAAGATCCACTAACTTAAGGAGCGAATCCCCAATTACAGATGGTGGTCTCACCTCTGGCCAATGGAGCATAAGGAGCACAGATCGCCACCATCGTCATGCTAATCCCAATAACTCAAAACCCCATTTATGGGTTATCACCGTTCCCAATTGTTGATGGAACCATCAAGTATGTGCCTCAATACATTGAATGCTTGGTCCCCTTGTTGGAGGAAACCAAAGTTTCTTCGGATCATACACCAAAGATGACTTCTTGCCTGAAGAAGATGAGGAAGAGGACGTCCGTTCTAGCAAGAGACGTCAAGGCAAGGAGCCCTCTGAGGGAGCTGGACGTTCTCAACCCCGAGGGACTTAAGGAACAACTCTTTAGGCCATAAACTAAAGGATTTAGGAGCTCAAATTATTCATCCGCAGCAGTCGATTATGGGTTCAATGAATTTAGGGACGAGTCCCCTCCGGATGGTGGAGTCGCCCCTCTAGCGCACCGTTGGGACTATAGATGTCCATCATCATCATTACACAATGAACTTAGATTCCCACCAATGGGATGTAGTTCATCGATGGTAGAAGTGGCTAGCAACACGAGGCATACGTACCTCAATACATTCAAGGCCTAGAATACCAATGAAGGAGTCATGATCTTTCCGGACCATATATTATTGACGATTTATCATCCACTGATGAAGATAGCTATCGCAGAAGGAGAACCAGACAAGGAGCTCGAAGGAGGGTCAGGGCCTACTAAGCCCCGAGGATCCAAAGGACTGGCTCCCAAGACTTTAGAAGGGTTGATACACAAAGGGTTGGCCCCGATGGCTCGGTGCCTCTGGGAGATCATGATGATCCAATACCGTCCTTCACCAACGAGATAATTAATGCTCATACCTCAAGAAAATTCAAGATGTCCGCTATCGAGGGCGTTCTCTCAAACCCTGGGGGGCATGACACAACGATAGTATAGTCGGTTGCCCCCGAACTCGACCGGATCCTTTAAAGTACTAAGTAGGGCACTTATCGCCCCATTTATTGATGGAAAGTTCATGAGAAAAGTTTTGCATCTCCATGAACGTGGAACAAGGAAAGAATGAATCCTTGAGGGATTATATGAAGCACCAAGAAAGCCTTGAAGGTCCCGAACCTGGATGATAGAGTAGCCATCAAGGTAGAGGAAAGTTTAAAGGAAACCTCAACCCCTGCTGGAGGCAATAGAGGTAACAAAAAGAAGCGAAGGGGGTCAAGAGTAGGATTTTAAGGATAATTATCCTCAAATAAGTAAAGACTCTGACTCTACCTGGAAGAAGAGCGATCAAGGACCGAGGTTTACCAGTTATTCACGCTTGAATACTCCCGACACCCAAATCCTGATGGACATTGAGAAATGCAAGAATCTCTGATGGCCGAAGCTACTAAGGGCTGATCCCGGGAAGAGAAACAAGAACCAATATGGTCAGTTCCATAAGCCATTGGGGAATAACACTCACGATTATAGACAGCTGAAACACAAGATCAAGTTTCTGATCCAAAGAGAAAAGTTGAATGAGTTCATCAAGGATGGCCAACAGGGAAACCTAAAGAAGAGATTATGGAAGGAAGGATGACGATCGAGATCCAAATCCATAGCCCTAGGGGGCCGATGATAAACATGATTTCTGAAAACTCGACAATGATCGGGAATACAAGGAGCTCTTATAAAGCTCACGCTCAAGAAGGTATGCACATTATAGGAGAAGCTCCATAGCAAGTAAATACTGAAATGGCAATTGCCTTTGATGATTCTGAAGTGGAAGGGGTGATTCCTCCATGACGACCCGTTGGTTATAACACCTGTGATAGGCAACTCACAAGTGAAAAGAGTTTTGGTAGACAATGGAACTTCAGTGGATATTTCATTTCATGATGCATACTTGAAGATGGGATACAACGATTCTCAATTGACCCTCTCCAACATGCCCATATATGGGTTCAATGGAGTTGAGTCGAGAGTTGGAGGAACTATTCGGCTGTCCATGATATTAGGACGGGAGCCTAGGGAGGCCACTCAGATGTTGAACCTTTTGGTGATTAAAGCAACTTTCACTTACAATGTGATCCGTGGAAGGGCATGCTTGCGTGCCTTTAAGGCGGTTGCCTCGTACTAAGACCTGAAGATCAAATTTCCTACAAGGAAGGGAGTTGATAAAGAAAAGAAAGATCAAACAATAACAAAGAATTGATATCCAGCCACTTTGAGGCCTGATGGAATCGGGGGGCAGGTCCTCTCGATTGAAGACATGAATGTCCAAGAAGATGAGAAACAAAGTGGAAATCTCACCGAGGACTTGGTCCCCATTCCATTAGTTCCTAAAGAATCGAAAAAGTTACCTACGTAGGGCATTGCTAAATGAATCCTTGAAGGATGAATTGGATGCGTTCCTACAAAAGAACGGTTTGTGTTTGCTTGGACAGTAGCTGATATGCCAGGGGTCGATCCCAATTGATTGCGTAAACTAAACATCCACCCGAATAGGGAGACGATGAAATGGAAGGAAAGAAAGTTTGATTCCAAAAGGCATGAAAGCCGATGGAGAGTGATGGATGTGCATGGACTTCATTGATATGAATTATGCATGTCTCAGGACTACTTCCCCCTACCAAAGAACGATATATTGACCAATGTAGCAGCTGGTCATGGAATGCTAGGATCAAAATGCATAAAGGTGAGATCCCAAAAGGGCGACATATAGAAGATAGAGGAATAAGAATTCTGAGCATCTTAGTGGGAAGACTATATAAGTCCATGGAAATGATGTGTTAATCAATAGCCTCGATAAGGCACATGACATCGAGCATTCTTATGAGGCGTTTGAGGTGTTAAGGCACCACACGATGATATTTAATCTGGCTAATCCACCTTCAGCATAGGATCAGGATTTTATTTTTTTTGGGTTTTATGATTTCCAAGCATGGAAATTAAGGCCAACCCCGATAAGAGTAGAGCAATCCTTGACACGGAACCTCCACGTGTTGACATAACCAAATTACGGAAAGTTACTCTATCTATACTTGGATGTATTTGACATGGCTTTGAGTGTCGCCCTCGTGAAAGGGGAAGACAAAGTTCAGAAACCCATCTGTTATGTGAAAAAGGTCTTGCATTGGACAAAGTAACCACAATAAATCCCAAAGCACTCACTGACTTCATGGTTGAACACACCATTGACAACCAAGAAGTCAGGGGGCATGAGGTAGTACCCTAGGAGGGCAAAGGATTAGAGAAGGAGAATCTAGAAGCGGTACTCAAGGAGTATTGGATCGATTTTGATGGAGAATCAAAAACAAATTAAGTGAGAACATACCCCGATGGGTTCATGAAACAAATTAAGTGAGAACATACCCCGATGGGTTCATGATTCCCCAACGACAAACAATGAGGCTGAACGCACAGCCGTGATAGCCATACTTGGTTTGGCCGGAGCCCCGAGGTCAAAACCTTAAAGTCTGTGGAGACTCAAGATCAGTAGCACCAAAAGTGAATGGTGAGTTCGAGGCCAGGGCTGGAACCGTGACAGAATACTTGAAACTTGACTCAATTCAATGAGTGTTACGAGGGAGGAAAACGTAAAGGCTGATGTCCTATCTATGTTTTCCTCCTCAGAGATGGAGAATTATGTTGAAAGTTCTTACTTCAAAGTCTTGGAGACCCGAAGCATTGATAGAAAAGATGATAACACTTATAGGTATGAAAAGCTGTTGGATAGATCCTACAGAAGCTCTCCAGGAAACCGGTTGGTTACCCGACAATGCCTTGGAGGCACGAAAGTTGTCAATAAGAACACTGAGGCCTCAAAACTTGATTTAGCCTTGAAAGAAACTCATCTGGAAATATGGGGGCAGTGCTCGGGGGGCAGGACCCTTGCCTAAAAGATGACCCGATTTGGATCTACTAGCCATGCATGATGGCTGATGCCAGAAAGTTATGTACGATCGATATACATAAACACGTAACTGTTGATCAATCCCTTGAAATGTTGAAAACCATCAGTTCCACCATTCCCTGTGGCAAATGCCCAGAGAAAGTTCCTGATAGTTGCAATTGATACCTTCATGAAGTAGACTGAGGCCAAACCCCGAGCCTGGATAACCATCAAGCAAATGACACAATTCCTGTGGGAAAGTGTGATACGTAGATATGGACTTTCACCAATCCTAGTAACCAGAAATGGATGACAATTCAAAACGAGGCTCTTACAAGCTGGAATTGTTTGAAAAAAATGTGGTGCCTAGACTTGGCACACCCCAAACCTCAAGGTTTATCATATTTGAGCATCCGATTAAGACACTCCACCTGATCAGACTAAGTAGAAATAAGGTTTGATGAAACCACAAGCTTCTAGCTCTAAAGAATTGAAGGCTCGAATAGGCCATGTTCCATGTAATTGAAGGCTCGAATATGCCATGTTCCATGCAATTGAAGGCTCAACTAGGACGTGTTCAATGTAATTGAAGGCTCAACTAGGACGTGTTCAATGTAATTGAAGGCTAATCAAGTGAGAAATCGAACTAGGAAAATTCGATGTTAAGTACAAGCCTATGACGGCCATCAAAGCCCAGACTCTAGCTGACTTCGTGGTTGAATGTACCATTGATAACCAAGAAGTCGGGGGGCAGGAGGTAATAGACCAAGAAGGTCAACAAGGTGAGAAGCCCCTGGAAGAGAAGAAGGAGTATTGGATGCTCTATTTTGATAGGGCATCAAAAACAAAAACTAGTGGTGCAAGTTTAGTTCTGCAAAGCCCCGATGGGTTCGCAGTTGAGTATGCCTTGAAGTTGGACTTCCAAACAACCTACAACGAGACAGAGTATGAAGCTTTGATAGCCGACCTTAGATTGACAAGAGCCCTAAGGGTGAAGAAACTGAGTCTGTGGAGACTCAAAGTTGGTAGTCTCACAACTCGATGGAGAGTTTGAGGCTAGAGAAAAGAATATGGCCAAATACATGAGGATTGTGAAAGCTGCGATAGCCCAGTTCGACGAGTGCTACATTGAGTATATCCCAAGGGAGGAGAATACAAAAGTCGATGCCTTATCTCAATATACTTCTTCAAAGGTCGAGACCTATTCTGGGAGCGTCTACTTCCAAGTTCTGAGAACCCCTACAATTGATTCTAAGCTTATTGATCCTATCGGGATAGAATGATGTTGGATAGATCGTATCAAAGCACACGTTGAGAATGGCTGGTTGCCAAACGATGCCACGAAGACAGGGAAGCTAGCTGTAAGGAACTGAAGGCTCGAAGAGGCCACGTTCTACCCGCCTGAAGGCTCGTGAAGGCCCCACTCCGTCCAAATGAAAGCTCATAGAGACCATGTTTCGTCCAACCAAAGGCTCGAAAAGGCCACATACCATCCATCTGAAGGCTAAAAAACAAAATACGAGAAATAAGTTAAAATAAAATATTGCAAGGAGTTAGAGCTCGAAACAAGCTTCGATTCGATATATTGTAAGCTCAAATCGGAGCAACGAGCAAAAGGATATGTTCATTAGCCCTTTATCTTGGTACAGGTTACGGAGTCTCTCGATTTTCAATACTCATGGAATAAGCGGGCCTAATAATCGAGTTAAAGGACAAAAATGTGACCTCAATCTATGTCTTCAAGGGGCTGAAATTTCAAGTCACGATTGACCTCCTCTAGGTCTCAGAGATAAGGTTATGATGACCCAAGACCAAGGACAAATGAGGCATTAAAAAGACTTCAATCGAGGTCATAGAATGAGGTTATAGACCCCGCGACCAGCCAAAAATGTAGCCTTGTGACGAACTCAATTCAAGTAGTAATTGAGGTCGTGAAACCTCAAGACCTGGGTAAAATTGAGTCTTTCTAAGACCTCAATCCATGTTGTGCTTTGAGATCGTAGACCTCACGACCAATGATATTATGGGTCCTTACACGAGCTCAATCCAGGTCGTGGTTTGAGATCGTTGACCTTGCGACCACTGATAAATTGAAGACCTTACACGACCTCAATCCAGGTCGTGGATTGAGGTCATAAGTCTCATGATCAGCCTAAATTGAAGGCCTTACATGACCTCAATCCAGGTCGTGGATTGAGGTCATAAGTCTCACGATCAGCCTAAATTGAAGTCCTTACACGACCTCAATCCAGGTCGTGAATTGAGGTCGTAAGCCTCACGACCAGGCCTTAGAGCTGAGGTCCTGAAGACCCCAGACCTGGACAATTGAGGATTTAGATAGACCTCAATTCAGGTCTATCAGGGCTAGGATCCCCACATACAAATTACAAGAAAATATGATTATTTAATAATAATTTGCAAAAAATTATTATTAATAATAAAATCCGATCAGACCTTATTCAAGCGAAATTTTATCCGGGTAGGACAGCCTTGATTCGAGTATAAAAGTTATTCAAAATTTGAATAACATAAATAATATTATACGTTAATATTATTTGAAAAAAAAAAAGAATATTGTTCACGACCTCAAATGAGGTCCCAAAATTCACCTCGTGAAGTCTACGATCACCACCCAATCAAGGCCTTGGACGACCTGAGATGAGGTCGTATGTGACCTCGAACAAAGTCACGACCAGGGATAAATTGAGGGCTTGGACGACCTCAATTGAGGTCTTGAGAAAAAGTGCAATTTAGTACCCCCCCCCCTACTTTTGCTATGTTCACAAAAAGAAAAATTATGAAATAATCCCCCTAAAATGCATGTGTGCACAAATTCAATATTTTCGATTAAAATTTTCGAATTTTATTCAAGCGAAATTTTATCCGGGTAGGACACCCCTAATTTGGGTAAAAACGTTATTCAAAAATTGAATAAAATAAATAATATTATTCAATAATATTATTTAATAGAAGAAGCAAAAAAGTTGGAAAAAAAATAAATAAATTACATCGACCTGAAATGAGGTCGTAGATTAGCTCGAAAAAGTTTACGACCACACCCCAATTGAAGCATTGGACGACGTGAGATGAGGTCACAAGCTGACCTCGAAATTTCTACGACCGCTGCCTAAACAAAGGGTTGGACGAACTCAAATGAGGTCTACTGGAAAAGTGCAGTTTAACATCCCAAACTTTGCATGTTTTACACATTGATTCCTCAAGTTTATAAATCGACATTCTAATCCTTCTAGTTTCAAAACTGACAGATTTGTCTCTGGACTTTATAAGTTGATAAAAAATTCCTAAATTATTAGGAATAATTAAGAAAAATACCCGTGGGTACAAGAAAATTCCTAAAAAATTAGGAATAATTACGAAAAATACCCGTGGGTACATAAAAATTCTTAAATTATTAGGAATAATTAAGAAAAATACCTGTGGGTACAAGGAAATTCCTAAAATATTAGGAAAAAATAAGAAAAATACCCGTGGGTACTAGAAAATTCCTAAAATATTAGGAATAAATAAAAAAAATACTTGTGAGTACACGAAAAATCCTAAAAAATTAGGAAAAGTACAGAACAATAAGAGGAAAATTATAAAAATATTTCCTTGACAATTGAGCAATAATTTATGCTAATAATGCATAAAAGCTCTATGAAAGTGCCGAAATTGCTAAAAGCAAGCACAAGTTAAAGCCTCGAATACGGCCAATCGTCGTAAATGTGTAGGTCGCTCCACACTTTACAATAAGGCGATATATGAGAAACACTAGTGTAAACCAAAGTCCCCATATAAGGGTAGGAAAATTAAAAAGTCCCAGGTAAGGGATAAAAACGATCCCGAGTCTCGATTAAGGCAAATATAACTTCTACGAAAACCTGATCAGTTTTCCTAGAAGTTGGGGGGCAAATGATATGGGCTGAAAATAAGCCCTAAAGACATATTTAATGTGGCATTAAATACTAGATTGGTCCAAGGTTAAAGCCCATTAATGAGGCCTGAAACCCTAATTAAATAATAATTTCGTAATTAATGAGTCAGCTAATTTTTAGACTCCAATATTGAGTCCAAAAGGGAACCAATTCCTTTAAGGAATAACCCCCAAGACATCTAAGTCCAATGAAAGTCAGACTTCTTATGGAAGGATCTAGAAGCCCATCTAAAGTGGATAACTTGCCCACCAAGTTACTAAACCATAATTCCAAGGCATCTCAAGCCTATATAAAGGGTCTGACCCCTCATTCTCACAAGAGGGTTTTTGGGCACAGCTCCATACACATCCACCACATTTTAGGCTTAATCCTCGAATAAGGACATGCAAGCCACTACGTTACTACGCCGCGAGGGCGCATCAAGCCACGTAGGCCATTCTAGAACTACGTTTTGGCTTGATTCTTGATATTCATCAAGGTACGTAGGCATCTTGTTAGGATCGAGTTAGTCCCCGACAACAAGAGCAGCCACCATTGAAGCTCGAAGCTCTCAATCCATAGCAATCAATATACGAATTAATTACACCCTACTTTTTATTCCACAACAGTAGTAAAATTGCAATTAATTAAAAAAGATGGTATTTTTGCAAATAGAAACTTTAAATGTACTATTTTTGGTAAATTCCCTTTATTATATTATGTTATTATTTATTTTAGGATTTTTAATGGTATAGATATCATATATATTTTTCTATATAATGATGGGTAAATAAGTAAATTCACAACGTACCAAAAAACAGGTACCAAAACTTTTAATGTTTCGGCTTTTATATAATACTAGCTTATAGCCCGTGCAAAGCACGGGTTACTTTTAAATATTTTTAAAATTATATGATTAAACAAAATAGAGTTTTATAATTTATTATGGAATTAATTTAACTTTTTAAAATTATTTAATAAATCACATGTATTGTTTAGAACTAATAATATAAAATTTAAATTTAAATTTGTTGTTGAAGGGATTCGAACCGGGATTTAAATATAGAATATTTCTTATTATTAGATCTATCGGTTATTCTCAATCTATTAAATATCTAACGGTCACTACTGTTTTAAATTGTTGAACCAAACAACCAAATTATATCTATGTTTGCTTATTATATGTTAGTATAGATGTATATAGATTTTTATTATATTTTGATTAATGATTGTAAGATGCGGTGTGATATTTTTGGGTTTATATTAGTGATTGCAAGATTAGTTTTAAATTTAAAGGTAACATGTTTTAGTTAGAAAACAAATATTAGCGTTTGTAAGATATGGTACAATTTTAGGTGTTTATAAATGGTAATTTCTTCAATTAAAAGTAAATGTTAAAAAGGCAATCGGCTAATAACTATTTATTATATTATTATAAATAATAATTAAGTAAAATAACATGTTTTATTAGTTAAGGGCAAATAAGTAAAATCAACAGGTACCAATCAACCAAACTTTTAATGTTTTGTCCTCTATATAATAGTATAGATTTTGATTAATGATTGTAAGATGCGGTGTGATATTTTTGGATTTATATTAGTGATTGCAAGATTAGTTTTAAATTTAAAGGTAACATGTTTTAGTTAGAAAATAAATATTAGCGTTTGTAATATATGGTTCAATTTTAGGTTTTTATAAAAGATAATTTCTTCAATTAAAAGTAAATGTTAAAAAGGCAATCGGCTAATAACTATTTATTATATTATTATAAATAATAATTAAGTCAGGATAATTAAGTAAAATAATATGTTTTATTAGTTAAGGGTAAATAAGTAAAATCAACAGGTACCTTTCTTTTGATATATTATAAATTTTATTTAATAATAAAATTAGGTTTATTATAATCATTATTTTCAATAATTTTTTTTCTTTTAATATAATTTAATATACTCTTGTTCAAGGATTATTCTCATGTTTTCTTATTATTAGCAATGTATATATATTTTTATTATATTTTATTAATGATTGTAAGATGCGGCGTGATATTTTTGGGTTTATATTAGTTATTGCAAGATTAGTTTTAAATTTAAAGGTAACATGTTTTAGTTAGAAAACAAATATTAGCGTTTGTAAGATATGGTACAATTATAGGTGTTTATAAAAGGTAATTTCTTCAATTAAAAGTAAATGTTAAAAAGGCAATCGGCTAATAACTATTTATTATATTATTATAAATAATAATTAAGTAAGGATAATTAAGTAAAATAACATATTTTATTAGTTAAGGGTAGTTTTAAATTTAAAGGTAACATGTTTTAGTTAGAAAACAAATATTAGCGTTTGTAAGATATGGTACAATTATAGGTGTTTATAAAAGGTAATTTCTTCAATTAAAAGTAAATGTTAAAAAGGCAATCGGCTAATAACTATTTATTATATTATTATAAATAATAATTAAGTAAGATAATTAAGTAAAATAACATATTTTATTAGTTAAGGGTAAATAAGTAAAACCAGCAGATACCAACCAACCAACCAACCAACCAAACTTTTAATGTTTTGGCTTTTATATAATAGTAAAAAGGCAATCAGCTAATAACTATTTATTATATTATTATAAATAATAATTAAGTAAGGATAATTAAGTAAAATAACATATTTTATTCGTTAAGGGTAAATAGGTAAAATCAACAGGTACCAACCAACCAAACTTTTAATGTTTCGGCTTTTATATAATAGTACTAGCCTAAAACCCGTGCGATGCACGGATTTTTTTTTATATTATATAAAAAATTTAATTAATTAAAATTAATTTTTTTAAAACATGAATTTTGGAGGCTTACTTTTTTATATGAGATGATTCGATAACAATTATATAAATGTTATTCGTGATATTTCTAGAAAAGGAGGGATTTAGTTAGAAAATATAGATAAAATGATAGGTTTTAGTTAAAAAGAATAATCAATTAATTATTAGTAATTATAAAATTATTACTTCATTTTATTAAATAGAATGTCTGTGGTATGATTAGAAAAATAGAGAATTTAGTTAGTGAAAATTAAAAAGATTATATGTTCTAGGTGAAAAAGGTAATTGATTAGTTTATATTAATTATAATTGAATTACATTATTTTACTAAATACAATTGCTCATAATGTTTTTAGAAAATGAGAAAATAATATTGTCGATTTTAGTTAGAAAATATAGAAAAGATGATATGTTTTAGCTGAAAAAGGTAATCGGTTAATTAAAAATATTATAAGTTTATAAGTTTATTTTATTAAATAGAACCGTCCGTGATATAATTAAAAAATAATTAGTTAGAGAAAATAGAAAGGTAATGTGCATGATTTATGTGGAAAAAGTAATTGATTAGTTTATAGTAATTATAATTTAATTATGTTATTTTACGAAATAAAATTGTTCATAGTTTTTAGAAAATGAGAAATTAACGCTACCCGTTATATTTCTAGAAAAAAAAAGGGAATGTAATTAGAAAAAATAGAAAAGATGATATATTTTAGCTGAAAAGGTAATCTGTTAATTATTAGTATTATAATATTATTATTTTATTTGTATTGAATAGAAACGCCTGTAATATAATTAGAAAAATGGAGGTTTTAGTAAGAAGAAAGAAAAAGGCTAACGTGTTTTGCTGAAAAAAGGTAACCGTCCATGATATAATTGGAAAAAGAGAGATTTTAGTTAGAGAAAAGGGAAAAGGTAACGTGTTTTGATTGAAAAAGGTAATTGATTAGTTAATAATAATTATATATAATTATGTTATTTTTTAGCTAAAATGATAATTGGTTAATTATTAGTATGATAATATTATTATTTTTTTATTAAATAGAAATGCCTGTAATATAATTAGAAAAATGGAGGTTTTAGTAAGAAGAAAGTAAAAAGGTAATGTGTTTTGCTGAAAAAGGTAACCATCCATAATATAATTGGAAAAAGAGAGATTTTAGTTAGAGAAAATAGAAAAGGTAACGTGTTTTGACTGAAAAATGTAATTGATTAGTTAATAGCGATTATATATAATTAAGTTATTTTTTTTAAACAAAATTGCTCGTAATGTTTTTAAAAAGGAGAAATTTTAGTTAGATAAAATGTAAAAGATATTTTATTTTAAAAGAAAAAGGAAATTATTTAGTTATTGAAAAATAGAAAAGGTTATATGTTTAAACTTAAAAAGGAAATTGATTAATAAATGAGAAATTTTAGTTAGATGAGAAATTTTAGTTAGATAAAATATAAAAGATATTGTATTTTACTTGGAAAATAAAATTATTTAGTTCTTGAAAATAGAAAAGATAATATGCGTAACCTGAAAAAGGAAATTGATTAGTTAATAGATCTATAATTGAGTAAGGGTAATTAGGTAAATTCAATATGTACCAACCAACCAAACTTTTAATGTTTCGGCTTTAATATAATAGAATAGATAGATATAGTATAGATAGATTTAAGTCAGAATTATTAAGTAAAAAAAATCAAATTTGTAAATGAGATATTGTATTTAGAAAATGTAAAAAAGTTATTTAGTTGAAAAAAGGTAGTGAATTAATTATTAGTAATTGTAATATTATTAGTGTTTTTCATTAATAAGAACGAACAAATTTTTGGAAAATAGATTTTAGTTAGAAATGGTAATAGCTTAAAAAGGTAATTGATTAGTTATTATTTAGGAAAAAAAATGAGATATTTTAGTTAAAAAATATAGAAAATATATTACCTTTTAGCTGGAAAAGATAATAAGTTAGTTATTAGTAATTAAAATATTATTAGTTTATTTCATTAATTAGAACGAACATATTTTTGGAAAGAAGATATGTTAGTTAGAAAAGGTAATAGTTGAAAAAGGTAACTGCTTAGTTATTATTTAGGAAAAGTATTGGCAAGAACTGCGTGTAATATTTTGAGAAAAGATTGTATTTTGTTTTTCTATAGTTTTTTTTTTGAAACCAAAGGAAAATTTCATTAAATCATAGCATCCGACACAAGAATCTCCAACACATTCAATGGAGGAGACATAAGATCAATGAAGCTATTAGGCATACAAGGTAGTCTAGCTAATTTATGAGCTACCCTGTTGGCTTGCTTCTTACTAAAAACGACTGATACATCATTTCTACTACTGAGAATAGCTCGACATTGAGCTATTAAATCACCTACCTCCAGCTGGTTCTGCTTGGCCTTCAAGATCGCCTGAACACTTTGCAAGGAATCACTCTCTATAATGAACGTTTGGCCATGATACTCCTCAGTCCACACCAAGGCTTCTAAGATACCCACCAATTCTGCCTCCAATACTGTCACCTTTCCTGCATATCTCCTCGTTCTTCCACGAACAAAATCACCTCTATGGTTTCTCATAACCATACCAATAGCGAACGAATCCGCATCCTTAACAACTGAGGCATCGACATTTAGTTTTAGAGTTCCAGTTGCAGGAGCTATCCACCTGGTACTATGCTTGACAGTAGGCTCTCCCAACTGGGCATTACTTCCTTGCCTACGTTTTTGAGCTGTCCTCCATTCCTCTATCTGCTTAGAACTCCACCCCATCGCAATCTGAGGAGATATTGTCTTGCCCTCCCAAACTCGTTGGTTCCTAGCCCACCATACACCCCAAACCACCGTTGCTAATTTGATCAGATTTTCACTTGACTCAGTACTTAGTTTATCCAGAAACCATTCCGGGGCACTTTCAACCTCCCTCGTGTCGTAAAAAAGACCAACCCTTTCCCAACAAAGTTTGGCAAAACTGCAGTCTAAGAACAGGTGCATTAGATGCTCTATGTCGCCTACACACATCTCGCAAGAAATGGGTACATGAATGCCTTTACCTCGCAGGACATTTCGAACAGGGACGTTATTACGACAAATTCTCCATAACAGGACCTTTACTTTATGTGGAATTCCCAGGCGCCAAATCCTACCCCATCCCATTGATTGTTGCAGAGATACATCCCTCATATGACGTGAATGCCAGTCGTGATAGGCCGATTTCACAGAGTACTGTCCATCATTAGAATGAACCCAGGCAATCCTGTCACTTGTACTATTCTGTGGAATTCGAACTGCTAAAATGGCTTTAGCATCTACATCACTGAATGTGTTTCTGACTTTTATTTCATCCCAATCCTTCCTCCCTCTCATGAAGAAATCGCACACCCTTTCATCACCTCCATTAGTGTTATCAACACAGAAATTCTCCTTGCCACGCAGCCACCTATCTGAGTGCACCCTGATTGATTTTCCATCTCCTAACACCCATCTAAGACCAGTTTTCATATTTTCTTTAGCTTCCCATAACCCTGGCCATGTATAACTCGATCCCCATGTTCTTCCAGCTTGGAGCATGCTACAATTTGGATAGTACCTAGCTTTAAGAACCCTTGAAAGTAGCGCTTCCGGTTTCTTCAAGAGATTCCAACATTGTTTTCCAAGCATCGCTAGGTTAAAACCATGTAAATCGCGGAAATCCAAACCTCCAGCCTTCTTATTCATACTCATTCGATTCCAAGAGAGCCATTTGACACTCTTGTTGCTTGAAGAGCTAGAGCTCCACCAGAAGGCGTTCATCATACGCTCGATTTCTTGACACAGAGTCTTTGGAATTAAGAAACAAGACATCGTATATGCAGGGATAGTCTGAGCCACATTGCACAGCAGAACCGCTTTTCCAGCTCTGGAAAGAATTTTGTTATTCCATCCCTTAATCTTCGACCAGACTTTGTCTTTTAAATAATTAAAAACTGCCTTCTTTGATTTGCCTACAAGAGAGGGCATTCCAAGATACTTGCTTGCTCCAATATCATTATGAACTTCAAGAACATTTTTAATCTCACTTTGCTTATCTCGATGAACATTTGAGCTAAAGAAAATGGCTGACTTTTGGTAGTTCACTGCCTGGCCAGAAAAAGCCTCATAGTTACTAAGAATCTGTTTAATCGAGTTCGCCTCTCCTACTGAAGCTTTGAAAAACAGAAAGCTATCGTCCGCAAAAAGTAAGTGGGTCACAGCAGGGGCTTGAGGACAAATTCGACAGCCATTAATAGAGTCATTCCCAGCTGCAGTTTTAAGAGATAGAGATAAACCTTCAACGCAAAGTAGAAAAAGATAAGGCGACAACGGATCACCCTGTCTTAGGCCACGTTTAGGAAAAATAGGGCCTATGTTGGAACCTTGAAAAGAGATTGAATACGACACTGATGTCACACACATAAGCATCCATTTTATCCACTTCATTGAGAATCCCATAGCCACCATTCTACTTTTTAGATAGCCCCAACAAACTCTATCATAAGCCTTACTTATGTCTAATTTTAAAGCCACCTCTCCCTCATCACCATTCATCTTCCTCTTCATGAAGTGTATCAGCTCAAAAGCAACTAACACGTTATCAGAAATGTTACGACCTGGAACAAAAGCACTTTGCTCCTCAGAGATTAGCACCGGCAAGATTTTTTGAAGTCTATTAGCAAGGACTTTGGCCACAATTTTGTATAAAACGTTGCACAAAGCAATAGGTCTTAGATCTCTAGCATCTTCCATTTTTTCCTTCTTAGGGATGAGCACCAAAGTAGTATCATTAACACTAGCAGAGAACTTTCCCTCCAACAACCATTCTTGGCAACATTTAAACACTTCCTGACCAATCAACTTCCAAAAATGCTGAAAAAAAAGCGGGGTTTAACCCATCCGGGCCACTAGCTTTGTCAGGATGCATGCTTTTCACTGCTTCAGAAAATTCCTCAAAAGAGAGCTCAGCTACTAACATATTATTCTGCTCCTGAGAAACTTGACTTTCATTCTCATTAGCTGGATAACTAACCAACTGTTCTCCTGCAGAGAAAAGTTTCGAGTAGTAATTCTTGAGTAAGCTGCATAATTCCTCATGCTTAGTGACAACTCGCCCATCATCTGACTTTAAATAATGAATATGATTCGCTTTCTTTCTGCTTGAAGCAGATGCATGGAAAAATTTTGAATTGGAATCTCCTTCCTCTAACCAAAACATTTTCGCCCGTTGTTTCCAGTAAATTTCCTCCTGCAAAATTAGATTCTCCAACTTAGCTTTCTCAAGAAAATATTGCTGAATTCCCTCATCATCCTCTTTGTCTTTCAATTTATCAATAACCTCCTTCTGATTAATCACTTTTTCTCTGAATTTATGAAAAAAAGATCTCCCCCATTTAGCCATAAAAGAAGAAACTGCAATCAGCTTAGGTAACAGATGCGAAGGAGGAAGACCCAACCAACACTTTTTCACTTCTTCATGAAAGCCAGCTTCTTTCAGCCATGTATTCTCGAATTTAAATCGGAATTGTTTCTTTGTAACAGCCGTGTTGATCAGGTTAAGCTTGATGGGATCGTGGTCAGACTTGATCACATGAGAAACTGTAAGCGTGCATAGAGGAAATATATTCCACCATGAATCTGTGGCGAAAGCCCTGTCAAGCCTCTCTCGGACCCAGGCTTGGGTTCCTTTACTCTTCTCCCACGTGAATGCTCCACCTGATAACTCCACTTCAATCAGATTGCAATCTTCAATGGCTTTTTTAAAACCATTAAGTAAGTTTTGAGGATGCGGATGCTGACCCTTCTTGTCATCTTTAGATAGCAGATCATTAAAATCTCCACAAATGCACCATGGCAATGTGGATTTAGAGGCTAATGTCCTGATAAAATCCCATGCCTCAGTACGTCTCTCTCTCTTCGGGAAGCCATAATAGCACGTGAGCCTCCAAGAGATTAAACTATTTTCTGAAATCACCAAGTCAATATGATTTAAAGAAGACTCGATAACTTCACAAACCATTGTATGTTGCCACAAAACTGCAATGCCACCACCTCTACCATGCTTATCTACTGAAAAAGAATTTGCAAAACCAAACTTCGAAGCAATCTCTTCGATTTTATTACTACAAGATAAAGTTTCACATAAAAATAACAACTCTGGCTTGTGAGTTTTTAGCACCTCACCTAGAATTCGAACTGCCCGGTGGCTGCCAAGACCACGGCAGTTCCAGCTTAGGATACTCATTGGAGAGGGCTGGCCTGCATTGCAGACTCAGCCAGAACATTTGTAGAGGATGTAGCCAAATCACCATTAGAAATGTCAGCGTCCATTTTATTTTTAATCTGTTGAGGCCCAGTAGAGACTAAGCCCATTTCAACATCCATAATTGTTGCCCCACTTATAATTAAGGGTAATAGAGTAAAATAATTAAATAAGGTAAGTACTGTACCGTACCAAAACTTTTAATATTTCGTCCTTTATAAATGGATAAAGTGTGCATAGTAGGTTAATAGGGTTTTTTTCAAAACTACCCAAGTTGCAATATATTTTTTCAAAAATACGACTTGCAACCTTTTTTTCAAATGCGTGCAACCTTTTTTTGCCTGTATTTTAAGCTCATTTGCAACCCTTGTCATCTGCGGTGCCAGTTTTGCAACAACCAAAAAACCGTATTTTTGTAAATAATTTCAAAAGGTTAGGTAATTTTGTAAATATCCCTTGATATAATTAATTTTTATATTATAGAATTTTATTAATTGTAGAAAATTTTGAAAAAAAAATAAATAGAAAAGCATTAAAAAAATGGATGGATCCAGGAGTACAGTTTTACAACTCACATGTCACATCTCTTCCATGCTTAAAATACGTAGGTGCTATTCAATCTCAAAGAAATAGTGACACGTGCATTGAAAATAAAGGTATTTCATACGAATGGATCAGGTTGAGTTAGGGTTGGATTTTGTAAAATTCAAATTTTATTTCAAATATTTTTCGATTTTAAAAATAAAATTTAATTCAAAACTTAAAATTTAAATTTGAATTTGTTATGTTTCGGGTTGGAACAATTTTTTTCGAATATTCAAAATTAAAACAAAAAATAAAAAAATTCTAATTAAGTTGAGTATCTATTCATTAACAAATCTCATGATAAGCTAGTATCGAACCATCCCAGAATCTCTAGGTCAACTAGAGGTAAGCTAACCGAGCTATCTCAAATCCTCAACTCGCTTTCTTACATACTACTCCCTCTGTCCCTCTGATTTCTTTACAGTTACTATTTTGGGGTGTCCCTCTCATTTCTTTACATTCCAAAAATAGTAAGTTTCTCCCACTATTACACCCACTATCTCATATATTTAACAATAAAAAACACTATTACACCCACTACTTTCCTCCACTATCTCAAATCTATAATTAAATATTAATAGATCCCACCACTTTACCCACTTTTCATCTAACTTTACTCATTTTTTACACATTTTCTTGGTCTCCGTGTCCATCCCTCATGTAAACAACCATGAGGGACAGAGGGAGTATTAGAATAACAACATTTTGTCTGATTACGTGTTTAATTGAGTTTAGAATCAGTTCTTCTCTCTTGTTCAATATATGCATGTTTACGCATTTCTTGAATCAGATTGTCTTGAGTTGATTTCTTGATAGAAGTCTATGTGCGTATTTTTCAAGTATTACAATTGGTTAGTTGGAACCTATGTTCTAAAAGTCGGCGATTAATCGGGATTAATTGTCGATTAATCATTGTTCGGTAGGCCACCGTACTGATTAATCGTTGTTCGGCTAAAATTTTTTTTTTTTTAAAATCGCTAAAATTCGGTCAAAATCGGGATTAATCGGTCAAAAATCGGATTAATTGGTCAAAAATAGGCCTCATTGATAAAAATGAAAATTTTGTAGAAAAATTAAAAAAAAAATCAAAATTCAAAAAGTATAAAATTGAATAAATTTTAAGAAAAATGTTATTCTCATATACGAAATTAATATTTTAACGTTTAAATCATGAATTTTATCAATTTTTTCTCTCATATTGACCCCAATTCAAAAACTAGATCTTAAAATTTATATTTACTTTAATAATGCTATATATTTTAAATATATTTGTATAAATATATGATAATTATTTATGTACAATCACAAATAATAAAATAATTACATATATTAATAATAATTATATTTAAAAATAATATTAAATTAGCTCCGATTAATCATTCCGATTAATCCCCGATTATCCGATTAATCCCGGGACAGTACCTCCACCAATTAAGTCCGATTCCCACTTTTTATGACACTGGAACTATTATGCTTATGTTCGTTACAGTTTACTCAAGGAACTGTGTTTTGGTCATTATGTGGATGTTTGTGTATTGTCTGATTTGGTTACTTTTTGTTTTAGATTATTGTTAGGACCTTTTACTTTTTTTTTTTAAAAGTATTAGGACCTTTTACTAAAAATTTTAATATAATTATTAGGACTATAGATGATAATGAATTTGTAGTATTTTCAGTAAGTTATTATTTTGGGTACTGTTAGGTATTCCGAATTTGTATCCAAAAATTGCTCTCGAATGATGTGTCATCGATTACATGACATAATGAAATTTTTTTATCAAAGTAATTGATGTAAATGCATGAAAGTCCACATTATTATAACCAATTAAATTTATACACTTACCATTGGACAAAATTTTTAGAAATCAATTCGGAATATCTAACATTTTCCATTTATTTTCTACACAATGTGATCTTTCAGTGATTTGTAATTGTTGTGGGAATTGATTTAATGCTGAAATTTGTAGTCTAATCATTTCTACCTGTCAACTCTATAACCCCAATGGCCCAGATGAGTTGTTCACCTTATGATATCTAACTAGTGCCTCCGTCCAAAAAGATTGACATAATTTCTTTTTTTGGAAGTCCTAAAACTTATAAACCTATTATACTTGCTATTTTTGAACACTACTTTTCACTATTACATTCATTACTTTATCATTTTATACTTTTTTTTACACTATTACATCCACTATTTTCCTCCACTATCTCACTTCTACTATTAAATATTGATAGGTTCCACAACTTTATCCAATTTTCAACTAACTTTACTCTTTTTTATACTACATTTTCTTAATCTCCGTGAAAGTAAAAAAAGTTCAAACAATTTGGGACGAGGGAGTAATATGTTTCAAAGTTGAAACTCAGTAAGTCGGACAATATCTGTATAATTATTATAATTGGATTTGGTTGAGAAATTATTTGCATTTTTTTTTTTTGACAAAATGCAAAGGATTATATTACTGAAACAAGTCAATAAAATAGCGGGACAAACCCCCGACTGTAGATACGACCAGGTTGAAAAAACAATAAATTGTTTCCAGATCGTGCAACAAACTGAACTAAAAAGTTCTTGAAGCTAAAAAACAAATTCGAAGATATTCGAAAAGATCCAAATTGCGCTAACATCCCTGAAAGTCGCGTTATTACAATTGACCACTTCACGTAAGATCCGTTGATACCCCAGTATTCAGAATCCTCAGTTGTATAAACTAAGGTCAGAGGAACGATCCTCCAGGTATCTACATGCCGGATATCAGCTATAGACATGCCGGAAATGGAATTCCCCAAAGGATGAGTAATACCCCAGCTATCTACATGCCGGATACCAGCTATAGACATGCCGAAAGCGAAAACCCCCAACAAATAATATTGAACAATCTTTGGTTGTAAGTGATGAGCTCTTGCAATAACCGTTAGCATCTCAGCTTCGATGCGGACTTTCCAGATCCCCCAAACTATCGACAAAATCATTCTCAGCAGGACTGATCTATTGTAGATCTTTATTAAAACCAACAAACCAAGCAAACTCTCACAAGGAGAGACAAACAAACTCTCACAAGGAGAGACCAATAAACCCAATTAATGGGTAAAGCAAGTAAAAAAAACTCACAATCTTCACAAAAGGAGAATGATTATTGAATGAAATAAAGAACTGAACAGAAAAAGGGCCTCCGGTAGGTGGATAAACCACCGCCGGAGGAGGAGAGGCTGTTGAAGATGAAGACGAAAGAGGAAGGCTGGAGAGAAAGCTTCCCTTTCGGTGGAAAAGTAGTCGTTTTTAGTTTGTTCGCTTTTTTAATAATTGCATTTATTATAATTGATTGTTAATTATTTTTTTAATTATATAAAATTGGTTGATGATTGATAGTGTTTTAATTTGCTTTAATTGATAATTTTATTTGGTTTTAAATTAGGAGTAATGCTAGGTTTCCCAAAAAATTCCCCAAATATTTTTTGCCAAATGAGATGGCATGACATGTGGTTCAATTTCATTTGTGGACTCATATTTATACACATGGGATCTAATCTTATTATTAGGAAAGTTACCTTTATAAATATTACACATCAATAAAAATTTTGGGGAATTTTTTAGGGAACATAACATTTTTCTTAAATTAGCTTATTAGCTGCGTCTATGTCTAAATATTGAGGGTTTAATCCTACTATTACATTATTTTATATGATTTTTGTATCTCTTAGGGTATGTCATATATTATGGATTTTTAGATCAATTTTGCGATAATTTTGATGTCGTCTTTTTAATGATTTAGGTAAATAATGCCATATTCGTACTCGACTATTATATATAATTTATAAATAAAGAGTTTTAAAACACAACTTTATTTTAGAAAAAAAAATTTAATAAAAGATTAAGAGTTTTGATCTTGTTTTACATGTTTAACCAAAGGCACCCCTGGTTAGAAGTGAACCATCTTTTTCAAAATTTATATTAGTTTTAAACTTTTAATATATTTTGAAGAGTTTAGCTATTATAAATTTTTAGGTAATATTTTTGGAAACTTATTATTTTGATTGTCTATTGTTTTTCAGGTGGATTATTCTTTTTACGGACAAGCAACCTCTTTGATAGACATAAGGCGCTGTTGAAATTTGGACGAGCAAGCAAGATGTGGATACCACTTTTTTCAAGTCCTATTTATTCAAATTTGTAACTTATATTAGTTTAGGCATCTTTCTTATCAGACATTAAGTCTTTACTAGCATAATAACCCGTGCGAGGCACGGGTCATTTTCCAGAAATTGATAGAGAGATTTTCCAGAAATTGATAAAGAGGTCGAAGTTATGTAAAAAAAGTTTTCACTTCTTGCTAAAAAACATAAGTAGCACAATGGTTTGGATGTATATTTATATAGAGGAGGTTGTTGGTTCAATTCCCCACAAACACAAAAAAAACTTAATTTTTATCTTCAAAATAAGGGAGTGGCAATTAATGTAATTCTGTAAAATACAAGGGTAAAATAGTAAATTCACAGGGGGTTTATTGGCTCAAAATACCCCTAAAAAAACCTCTTGTTCTCCTATTATATATAGAATATATATAGAAGATGATTGTCTAAATTTTCGGGGACATCTTGCATGACTTTTGGTTATATTATAAACTTTTTCTATGCAAGAATTCACCAACGTTGATTGTACTAGACTCCGAGATACAATTCATTAATTAAATCATTATTTTTGTCAAAAAAATAAAACATGATTAAATTAAGTAAGTTGTCAAATATAAAATTGTATAAATTGACATATTAAATAAAATCTAAAATATGCTAATTAAATAATTTTTAATACATAAACACAAATGAAATATTTATTTAAAATAAAAAAATACATCTTAGATATATTAATAAAATATGACATTGAGAAAGAGAAGTCTGTCTAATCACTAAATTATTATTGAATATTTCTAATAAATAATAAAATTAAATTAAATAAATTATATGTCTTGCACCTAAAATATCATACTCCCTTCGTCACATCCGGTTCTTTATATCTCGGAGAGAATGTCTGGCACACATTTTAAGGATAAATTTTCTTTTTTTGGTATAAAAATAGAATTGTTCTATTTTTATATATATAAAAAAGAAAATTTGAAAAATAAGTTATAAAACTATCTTTAAAATGCACTTTAAAATGCGTGCCACACACCCTCTCTGAGATATAAAGAAATGGTTGGGAGAGGGAGTATATGATAATTACAAATTATAATATTATATATAATTATTAAAATATTTTATAAAAATTGAATTTAAATAACATGTGTAATGTTTTATTAGAATGTATATTAAGATGTATAGTATATCATATATAAAATAATGTGTGTATATATATGTACATTCGGGTATTTTTTGGGTTTCGAATTTCGAATTTCAAATCGGGTTTCGAATTTTGAATCGGGTCGGGTCGGTAAACATAAAATTCAAATCCATATTCAAAAGTTTTCGAGTTTAAAATTTATATCGATATCCAAATCCAAAAATTCGAATTCGATATATCCAAAAAATCGAATTTGAAATTAAAAATCCGTCAAATCGAATAAATTTGCTTATCTTTAAATATTTTAAAATTATATTTTCGATATACATCAAAAGAGTTGAATTGGCTCAATAATTAGAGAAAATGCCCAAAATGCCTAGATTTGAGCTTCCAAGGTCCAAAATGCTGATTTTCGGAAACATAGCCTTAATTACCCTTGGTTCACGCATATAGTACGCTGTTGTTCATATAACAGTTTACGAAGGATACTCCAACAGCAAATGTGTGTCCGGACACTACTTCTTCAAATGCGTATCTAATCGATATTTAGGGCCATGCAAATTGGATATGAACATATCGGGCCATTATTTCCCAAATCTGGGTAGTTAGGACCATCACCCTAATTAGTGTTCAATTCATAATTAAAAATTTGTAGGTACGTTTTATCATCCTTTATTATCATACCTGAGTCTACCACACGTCAGTTAACCAATCAGAATCGAGGAATTATTTTAGGACCAATCAGAGGCTACCCTTCCAACCACCTAAAATCTAATATAACCAAGGTTAAACCAATGTATGGTTAAGAAAAAAATTACAATAAAAAATCATTAAAAAAGAATAATATACAAATTCAAATAAAAAAATATATCCTAAAATTATAATGTAAGGAATCTAAGAAGACAAAAGAAAACAAACAACCTCTTCCCCTCAAGGTTTTCGGACAAACTCCGATGCCGGTAACGAACTCTAGACCTCCCTCGATTGACTATCATACATCAATCTGAAGGTACAATTCTCAATTGTGTTTATACCTATCATTAGGTTGTTGCGTAACCACTTTGAGTTGATGTTAGAAGAATCCATGTATTTCAAACCCTAGCTCATCTTCTATCAATCAGGTACCCCTTATCCAATATCCTATATATGCTACTAATCTCTATTCTTCATTCTTGATTACAGGCTTCTTATAAATATTCAGAGTGCCTTGCCTATTAAAGGTGCTTTCTTTCTTCCTTCTGTATGTTTATGTCTTTAGCAGCTAAGAATTATATGTATGTAATTGCTTAAACTTTGATGATCTTTGTTCTGTAAATTCTGGTTATATGTTTATGGATGTTAATATGTCGTCGGAATAAAAAAGATCCTAAAATTATAATTACAGACAACCTCTGACCCTTCGGACAAACTCCGATCTCCAAACTCCGATCTTCTCAATTGAAGCCGCCCCGTTGCTGTAATTGGTGAGTCTCCAATTCTTTGTTCTTCTTTTATTGTCTTAGATTCTTTTCAATATTTGTGTTGTATCTATATTGCTATATGGTACGATTTTGAATCATCTAATTACATATACAGCCTCTACCCATCCTCAAGGAATTCGGACAAACTCCGATCTCCCCGCTGCTAAATTGGAGCCGATCACTTTCAACTCCAATCAACTCTTGCTAATTCACTCAAGGTAATATATCATATTTTTTAAGTTCTAATTGTATATATAAATCATTATAGTTAAGATAGAACTTCAATTTAGATCATTGAGGAAAATGGGTAATATGACTTCTGAATACAAAAATGGGTAGATCATTGAGGAAAATTCTGAGTAATGCAGATGAAAACGAAATAAAGAGGAAGCTGAATTTATGTGGAGAGTGCAAAGAAAATAGATATGTTAGCAGATGTGTAGGGAAAAGAAGAGGAATCGATGGTGAAGAACTCTCCGGAGAAGATAAGTTCGTCGGAGGATCACAGCTTGATGATGTATGTATATATGTATAGTCATAGGTGAAATGTTTAGTCAGGTGAAGAAAGACGTGAAATATGTTAGGGTATAATCAAAAAAAATCATCACAAGTGATTATTAAAAAAGTATGTGATGGGGGTATGGGGATGGATTAGGGTTTGGTGGATAATTGGTCAGAAGTATCTCACGCAGAGAACAATTCACACAAGAAAATATCAAATATTAATCATAATAATCTGATTTGCTTACAATAATCAATCCAATATTTATAGGAATCCTACACAATATTTCCTAATTTAAATAAGGTAATAATTAATATAATTAAGGGATTCTATAATACTCTAACTAATGGGCTTCCAAAGCCTAAAATATTGTTCCCAAATAGTTTCTTTGGGCTTCTTAACGGGCTGTCCTGCATCAATTCTCCTCCGCTGAAAAGAACTCGACTCCGTCGAGTTAAGTAAAACATAAGGAACACGATGAAGCACCAAAGATTTATGCAAGAGAGGCACATGAGGGCAAGCACAAGTAAGAGTATAAGTTGTGCCTCCTTTGACAACAGAATAAGTGTTAGGACGAGCAGCATGATGTGCATCACGATCAGAAAGCCATGGACGTCCCAAAATAATGTTGCAGAGCTTGACAGGCAAGACATCACACATAACTTTGTCTTTGAACTTCCCAATTGAAAATGTCACCAGACATCGTTCCCGTACTCGCAGCTTTGTATTATCAATCCATGCTAAGTCATAAGGCTCGGGATGAGGCTCCACCTTCAAGCCCAATTGTCGAACTGTATCACTAGATTGGAGCCGATCACTTTCAACTCCAATCAACTCTTGCTAATTCACTCAAGGTAATATATCATATTTTTTAAGTTCTAATTGTATATATAAATCATTATAGTTAAGATAGAACTTCAATTTAGATAAATTATGTTTGTATTCTAATTGTATATATATCGTATGTTTTCTGACTTGATGCTATTATTAGAAATTTTAACTCAATTATTTAAAGTGATAAGTTATTTGAATTTGTTCCATATGAATATTTAGGTCATCACCACGTAAGTGCACTTTGATCTTTATAATAACCTAAGAGATTAATACTTTTCTCTCACTGTTGAAAACCGCATATGTTAAAGTAGCCAAAAATTCTTTAGACTTAAAACTAAAATTGTCTTGAGGTTAATCCATGTAAGCCAAAATAATTATGCTACAAGTTCCTCACTTTTCTAGCATATATGCAGATACTTTTAGTTTGTTTTTGCTTTTGTCTTGCCTAATATTTCCTTTAGGTGTAAAGGATGCTACTATTCTACAATTTCTGTTTTGGATCAAGGGTTTATTATTTAATTTTTGCATTAGATTTTGAAAAAGCCATGTATTGTATAATTATAGCTGAGTTCTATTTTAGCTCCCTAGCACCTATGAATGCCCTTTGATGTGTTTTCTTTAAAATTGAACTCAGCCAAATACCCCTGCACCTCCTAGGCTCCTAAGGCTCCATGCTCCACCACACAGTAGCAGAGTTCTATATTAGCCGTTGAGATGGTTATAAAAAACTGCAATTTATCATTGAAATAAAATTAGGAACTTTTCCGATTTTTTGTTAACAAAGACTGCTGAATCCTATTAGAGTAGTCTAATTTTAAGAAAAATAGAAGCAGCTTGAGTATTAGGTAGGAAACCACCCAGAAGTAGTGATTCTTGAGAATGAAGAGAAACAGAACTTGACACCTTTATATAGGTTTTATTATTTCACTGGGCCTAATGCAAATTTACTAACATGACTTGGTTTGTATTGTAAAGAAAACTGGAAAGATGAGAAGATCGAGTAAGTATTTGTTTGCATATAGAAACTCAACCTAAAATACATGATCTCCAAAGACCTCACAAATATATTTAGTGACAAAATTACTATTCATAAAGTTTTGTTTAACAATTGTGAGGCAGAATATATTTGAAATAGATTGGAGATCCCTAAGAAAATATCAATGCACAAAAAAAATAAAAAATGTATCACTAAGCCTTTTAACAAAAAGTTTCTTTTTGAGTCTCAATCACTGCTGTTCACTTAGGAGTTTCTTTATAAATGTATTGTTGGTATTATTGTATAGATGTACGTATAATCATTTTCCATTAATGTGTGTTTTTTGTGATAAACAGGCTTTTTGAGATAAACTGGCCGAGACATGATACTAACCCCTGAAAACACCTGTAATTTTGGGGTGGCAACTCCTTTTTTGCAATCTTTCATGTAGGTAATGAACAGCGGTTCATTTGCCTAATTTTAATGTATATCTAGAATAATGGTTTCCTTAACCAACTTTAGTATGGAGTCCATACTTAAATTGTTTTAGATTGAGGAAAGTGTGAATTTGAGTGACCAGGGCAGTAAAATAATGGCTTCTGTATTAGCAGGTTGGTAGCAGATTTGGTGAGAGTACATTAAGACTGGGTTCCATGCTAACGGATGGGCAAGTTGGTAGGTTTGGTGACATTTTACCTGTCCAAGCTACAGGGCTTCTTTCATCATTTACAACCGGCAGACCAGATATGTAATTGCCTTGAGTACTTTTTTGCATCCTTTCTGGTGACGTATCTGGAAGCTAAGCCATTCAAAGAAAGATGTTAGAATCGACCAACAAAATCCCACATCTACGCCCACTTTTTGAATCAAGTACAGTTGTAACCATAGACAATACAAATTATAGACTATATATACTCAACCCAGGATGCGGAGAGAACATGTAATAGTTGTCTTTAGAGTCATTTTATATTGAATTGTTCAAAGTTATTAGACTCTGGCTACTGTTCCTCTTAAGTGGCCTGATTTATTTTTTCTGTCTAGGGAATTTCCTTGATCTTCCTACATTAGTCTTGAAGACTTGAACAGGTTTATATTGTCATTAGAGTCATTTTATATTGAATTGTTCAAAGTTATTAGACTATGGCTACTGTTCCTCTTAAGTGGCCTGATTTATTTTTTCTGTCTCGAGAATTTCCTTGATCTTCCTACATTAGTCTTGAAGACTTGAACAGGTTTATATAGCTCTGTTGAGGAGTTCGGCAGAGAAGAAACAAGAAAGACAATGACTGATATTTCACTCTTCTGAGATTACAGTTCAGTTGCCTTTGGATTTTTTGATATTTTATCAAGTTACAAGTGCAAAGAAATGGATATCAGTCCGTGTGATCCTCTTCGACAGATTGTTCTTCCATCGTGTTATAATTTTTTTTTTTTTTAAATTAGATTTTATTAAATTTTTAAGTTCATTCTTGATTTAATTCTTTCAATTAAATTTGTAATCTTATTTCATATTATGTAAATCAATATTACTATGTTGTTTTTTTTTAATAAAAAACTACCATCTCAATTCAATTAAATTTTTATATTTAAAACATAATGTACGTATATGTATAAAATAATTATAATTACTATATTTTTAAAAAACTTTTTTGGACTAAGATCTTAAATATGCTAAAAAGAATAATAATGAATGATAATATAGTTCAATTAAAATTTTATATTTTAAACATAATGTAAGAATATGTAAATTTTTTTTGAAAAACATGAATGACAATGGTCCCTAAATTTTAGACCAATAATATTCCTTCTTCAACCTTCCTTTGATTAAATATTAACCAAATATTAACCATATACAAGTTAATCATGAGTTAACCAATACAATTTTTTAGTATATAATATAATTAATCGATTGATATAATTTAATTATTATATTTGCACAATTTTGATTTAAATATATTTTATATATGTTATACCCCAATTTACAACACATGCGAGATAATAATTATATATTTTTACTTAGTATTGGACTACTCAATATTTATTATTTTAATTTAAGTTAATTTATACTTATTTTTTCATTAAATTACTTTTTAAAAATTATTTTAATTATATGTCTTTGCAATCATTGTTTTTAGAAACCCTGCCTTAATTAAAAAAGTAGTTCATGTACAGTTATAAATCATAACATATGCATCTGTACGAGAGTAAAATATAGCCATCGTAATCCAACCCAATTTAAAAAAAGCACTAATACTATGTTATGCAACATGCACGTTAATATTTTAGATTGGTCAATTTAGTTCAGTTGATGTATGTTCATCATTAATATAAATATTAATATAAAAATATAAACAATTAGGAACCTTATTTGATTAATTATTTCATTATACTACAATATTTTTTGAGAGGCAAGCTGGAGCCAATTCAACATTAGTACAATACCACCCACTCCCAACCACCAAAGAGGAGTTATAGAAATATTGCTTTAAACTTGCTGGAACCTGAATTGCTTCACAAATAAAACCAACAATGTTGCCTAAAGTACTATAGAAAGTATTATTTAATTAATAAATTCCAAAATACTATATAACACAGTTTTAATAATATATTAAAAATATTACATTATTAAAAAAGAATTTTATCTTAGCAAAAATAATACAAATTCAAATGATGGTTTAATTACATGCATCATACAAAAATCTAATATTAAAATAAAAAGCTCACTTAAAAAAATTAAATTAAATTCATATTAGTTATAATTCTTACAACTAAAATTTAAGTGTCAATATATTTTTTCTAGATTTTTGAGATGGGCCGTGGTCCGTTTCCACAAACAAAGTACATAAGTAACACCAAAAACCAGTTCTAAAAAAAGAAAAAAACCAATCTGATTCGGAAATAAACCAACCACCTAAAATTTAATATAACCAAGATTAAACCAATGTATGGTTAAGAAAAAAAATTACAATAAAAAAGAATAATATACAAATTCAAATAAAGATATATATCCTAAAATTATAATGTAAGGAATCTAAGAAGACAAAAGAAAACAGACAACCTCTTCCCCTTAAGGTTTTCGGACAAACTCCGATGCCGGTAACGAACTCTAGACCTCCCTCGATTGACTATCATACATCAATCTGAAGGTACAATTCTCAATTGTGTGTATGCCTATCATTAGGTTGTTGCGTAACCACTTTGAGTTGATGTTAATTTTTATACACAGAAAACATATATACACGCTTTTGCAGGAATGGATTACGTCAATGGAATAGATTGTGCCCCTGAAGAAGGAAAAATATATGTCGTATCAAACTTTAGTGTTGGTAATGCAAAATTTTCTTATTCAGCTGTAAGCAACAAAAAAGAAATATACTTTTTGAAGTTTACAACTATGGCTGAAGTCAAAGAAGATGATGAGATGATTCCAAAATATAAGTTTGAGTTAGTTTCTTTCAACACTTTGGAAAATAAGGTTGGAGATACCAAAATTTTAACAGGTATAAACAATCACCTATCCGTACTTATATATATATATATATATATATATATATATATATATATATATATATATATATATATATATACTTTCTTTGTTTAATCAGCTATACTTTCTTTTATATATATATTCTGCAATTTTCAGATTTGATGGGTTTAGTTCAAAATAGACTTCCTATGTGTTGTGGGAGGATTTTAGCACAACTACGTGGAGGCCGTTGCTGGAATAGCGCCGTTAAATATGGAATCTCTCAACTGCCCGGAAAGGCTCGCAGTCGGAGATTTGAGGCTAGCCGCCCGGGAAGGCTCACGGCTAGGGGTTTCCGAAGAACACGGGAAGGTGTTTTGGTGATGATTGGGACTGAATCTACGGGATAGAGTTCAAGGACCATCTGTTGGCCAGCCAAGAACCCTAATTTGACTGTGTCACACAAGAGTGCACGTGCTCTAGCTACTCAAGGAGTGAAAAGTGTCGAAGAAGATCCCGTAAACTGCCTACATACCACTATTTATAGTGGATCAAGCCCCGATGTAGTTCTTGATTGATAAGTTTGATTGTTTGTGATGAGTTATCTCGTATCTCATGAGATAATGGCTGATATTTACGTATATCAACTGATTGTGATATAGTTATCAGGTTTCCAAGTCATATCAGGACTGTTGGAAGCCTATCCATTGATGTTTATCTCAAGAATGAAGGATTTATCATGTATATATGATGTATATCCTCGAATAACTGAATAATTATCCGTTTAGAGGTGTATTTCAGCTGTAGAGACGTGCTCCTAAAAAGTAGGAGGCGTGCCTTATCTGAACTGGCAGCCTAATCAGGCTTCCGGCGGAAGCTGGGGGTACCACCCGGTAGCCTGACTCCGGTAACCTGACTCCGGTAGCCCAATTATGGAAGCCATACTGGAAGCCCTACCTGATGGCTATCCTAGTCTGAATCTGTGTTTCTGTCAGGCTTCCGGGGAAGCTGGGGGTACCACCCGGTAGCCCCTCCGGTAACCCAGTTACGGAAGCTATGCTGGAAGCCCTCTCTGATGGTTGTCATTGGCTATGGATGAGACTATCCCCGGGACCATAAGCCTTATATTCTTTCAATGTTCATCGCAAGGTAGCCCCTCTGGGGGTACCGCCCGGTAACCCAAACTATGGCAGCCCCTTTGGTAAGCCGGTTATGAAAGCTATTCTGGTAAGCCATGTCTTGTAGCTGTAATGGAAGCTATGTAATGATGTCTATGGGTTGTGGATCATCCATGGGAGGCCATTCCCAGGACCCTTATCGTCATATTTACCTGCTACCCATCTCATGGTAGCCCATATGGGTTGTCATATGCTCTTGGAAGCCTGTTATCCGGGAGCCATGCCATTCGGGAGCCCTTCTACCCGGGAGCCCTATTATCTTGGGAGCCCTGTTATCAGTTTTCATGGGTTACCACGGGTACCTTGGAAGCCCTCTAAAATATCCTCTTTTCTTGTGGATTGGACCCAAAACTCATAATGGGCCTAAATCTGATCCATGCAAGATTTTGGTCACAACAACTACCCCCCGGTTCCTTGAAGCATGAGTGCAAGAGGAACCAGAACAAGGTAAGGTCCAATCCTTTCTTATTATTCTCTTGGAGAAGTACACATCTTCCACATCGTGTTCCCAAGCTTACATGAGCTAACTCGGCGTAAGAAACAGGAAGCACTCTACTTCTGCATGCATATTTTAATGTGAGTTCTCAAATCAAGGATATCTTCTATTCACTTCGTATCATTCGTGGTACTCCGGTTGGCAGCATATCATGGGGCTACCGGCTTCTGGCATTTCTTTTTTAAACATCAGGACTTTACGTTCTGAGATGCTTCCTTTCTCTACCAAATTGGCCTTCATGTAAGAATCTTTTGATGTCCAGAAGCTCCTATGGTTGCAGGGATGCCTCAAGCGTCCAAAACCTGGGCTACCAAGACAACTAGAAAAGGAGATAAGTACGAGGGCTAGTAGCCCTTAAAGATAATGCACAAGATCACACATATTTGATGCATACAGGAAAGTATGAATATGTTAGTGCAAATGATTTTGTAAAAAAGTTATGTTGCCGCTTCTCCAATCAAGTAGGACCTTGGCAAACACACTTTTCCAGGCATTGTGCCACAATTTTCAGATGTTTCCATTATTCCAACGCATCGAATCCCTTTAGACTTTGTTCAGTATTTTGAGGACTTCTCCTGTAATGAGTATTTTGAGGACTTCTCCTTATAAGTTGTAAGTTATTTGTACTTGCATGAATTTTCAGGAGGCAACACATAATCTCATATGTGCGCTTATGTCATTAATAACCTTGTATGCGTGTCTCAAGGGGAACCAATGGAAGGTCGTGGAGACACCTTCAATTGCTGCCATGTCTTTCCAAGTGGTAACATGTGGGGCATATAGCGTGCCTAGGTACCTACTCGACAGTTTCAGCTAGCAATTTCGAAAAAATGTTTATAAAAACACATGCATTGTGTAAATCATGATGATTTTCATGTATTGGTTCAGGTATAATTCAGATCATGTAGGCATATTCAAATGTTTGTGAATTTATGCAAGGCAAAACAATGATCTTTTTGACAGAACATGCATCTCAGCAAAGCTTTCAGATGAATGTTGAAAAATCTTCTTTATAAGTGTGGAAAACATGCATGATAGTGAATATGCAAAGGCAGTAGAGTAGAACTTATCTTTGTTCTTATCGTGCCAATCCGGGTTCGGGTTTCCGTTGATGAACATGGAGGGTGGAAGCCCCTTGTTTCATGTGAACTTCTGATGGAAACCCCTTTTTCCTCTTTGTGGTAGGGTGTTGGGGAACCGAGTTACCCCTCGAGCCTTTAGATCTCTTTCTTATGTAATATGTCAGCCTCTTCCAGCTTTAGTCTTACTTATCTTGGGAAGTCTGAAAGCTATTGGCTGTAGCTGATCATCAATGAACCTGCAAGCTGTTTGAAAAAAGATGCAGAATGGAAGCTACAAGCTGGAAGCTATTAGTTGGAAGCTGTTAGCTATAAGTTTCAAGTAAGTCTCAAGGAACCTGCATACCATTAGTTGCAGATGAATATCAAAGAAATCATTAGTCGTTAGCTATAAGTAAATAACAAGGAAACTTGTTAGCCATAGGTAAACATCATGGAACTCGGAAGCCATTTGCTTCAGGTGAATAGCAATCATCCTGCAAGCTATTGATTGCATATAAATAATATGTAAACAGTCAGCAATAGGTATATAGCACGAAACCTATTAGTAGTAGGTAAACAGCAAGGAACCTGCAAGCTGTTAGTTACAGGTGAATAACATTAACCTTGCATGCTATCCATTGCAGGTGAGCACTAAAGATATAGGCTAGCCATTAGCTACATATAAACATTCAAGGAATATATTAACCTCAAACATTACTTATCTCATAATATATTTTCTAGTGCATGCCTGATGTTCATCTCATGTATCCTGAATGAGTGACAACATATGTATTGCTTAGGCAGTATCTAGACATGTTAATAACATATTTGAATTTTAGTAGGCAAGAGTCATTTAGCATCATGCAGATATTCATGTGGTAGAGTCACATAGGATGCACAATGAAAGATACCTTGTAGGTCTTGCTAATCATCTCGACTTAATACCTCTAGCATATCGAATTCTCCTATTCACGCAAGGATTTCAATGAATTTGGCATATCAAAAAGTAATAATCTTAAGCCTAAGGGATAATCATTTCACATACTTGTCATAGAGTGCAATTTCATGCAATTAAGGAGGGTTTAGTTTCTCACATACCTGTGTAATTTGGTTATGACGTGTGTATTTAGACGCATCATAAATATTACCTCGTCTCCATCATAGGAGTAGCGAAGGAGCTTCCAACTTTGGAACCTTCAATTGTTTCAATGGTAACCCGTAATGATTGTCCACATGCATTGTGGGTGACTGGAACCCTGCTCAAAGGGTGACTGGAACCCTGCCCTTCGAGATTGTAGTATTTATCCTAGAGCTTCCACCATGACATATCGTCTCGGTAGCCCTACCTTGGGATACCCATCCTAGATGCTTCATCTTGGAAACCCCATCCTGGGATCCTCACTCTAGATGTTTTATTCTGGAAGCCCCATCCTAGGGTTCCCATCTTGGATGTTTCGTCCTTGAAGCTCCATCGTGGATGCCCTAGGTTCAGTAGAACCTTCATCCTGGAAGCGCTTTTTGTTCAGGAACCTTATCTGGTGTAGAAAGTATTAGAGCTTCCGTCTTGGAACCCCAATATTCAGGAACCATTTTTGGAGTAGGAATCTGCTCATCTTCTAAAATCTGCTTAGCTTCGAAAGCCGATCCTGCAAAGCCTTAAAAACTCTACCAACAGGAACCTTAAAATATAATCATTAGGTTGGTTGGTTTGTAAACTAATCGTTATCTAGTTTTATGAATGTATACCTTGATCATGCTTTAGGCCTGTCTTTAGTAGGGTTATTCGATTATTCGCCTTAGACGTATGTTAATAGAATTTATATCCATCACTAGGTAACCTCTTTCTATCACTTAACGTTTAAAGTGCATGGGTTACTATCTAGCACATAAGCAACTTAGTAAAATCTGTTTAGGCATTAGGCCTACCATTCAAATTCTAGTATGTTTAAGCAGTTATATTCAGGCTAAGGCATTCTAGCTAAGCCTAAATCTGATTATTAGGGGCTAACCATTTACTTAGTGTCGTAGTGAATGCTTTCCTAAGTAAGCGAGGTGTTCGAAGTTTTATAGGATTGTGTACTATGAAGAGAATACTACTCTACAAGTAAAAATGATAATCAGGTTAGGCTTCCATACATGAGGTAACCTTTGTAAGTCATTAAAAGGGATCATAGATCTACTCCTTGCTTAATCACTTTTCTTTTATAGTCATAAGGTACGCATATGAGTTCTTTAACTAAACATCAATGGATAAGTTATTTCTTTTAATAGCAAGCTTGGAAGAGTAATAGAGTGTATGAGCATTTCCATAATTCAAAGGGGGTGAGTTTAGTCTTCACATACCCGTGTAGGTTGCTCAAAAGCATATGGGGTTGCATGTACCTTATCCCTTGAGGTTACAACTTCCACCTTAGGGGCTTCCGTTGTGGGAGCTGATCACCCGGAAGCCTGATTCTGGGAGCCCCATCCTGGGAGCCTTGTTTGTGGAAGCCTTACACCGGTAGCTCATCCTAGAAGCATCTGTTCCGGGGAACCTTATCCTTAGTCTGCGTGGTTACCACCCTGGGTGTGGGGGGGTACCGTCCGGTAACCCTATAATATCTGGGAGCCCGAAGGCGGGAACCTGATTCCGGGAGCCCCCTGGCTGGTAGCCCATATCCGGTAGCCTAGGTGCCGGAGGCTCAGCCTGGAAACCTTTGTTCCGGGAGTGTCAATCAACTAATGAATCATATGTGGTGATGCCATGTAAACCATTCACGATTATTGGCTGAGTGAGATATGTGAACCACTCAAGGTTACGCACATGTCTCATATTAAAAAGGATCGAAGTGTGCCGAACAGGGTACCACACAAGCCCAAGTAATGAAGGGAACCATGTATGTCGAACAGGGTTCCATACATGCCCTAATAACCAAGTAAGCCATGTGAACCACTCAAGGTTCCGTACATGTCTGGTATTGAAGGGATCCAAGTGTGCCAATCAGGTTACCACACAAGCCCAAGTAATGAAGGGAACCATGTATGCCGAACAGGGTTCCATACATGCCCTGATAACCAAGTAAGCCATGTGAACCACTCAAGGTTCCGTACATGTCTGGTATTGAAGGGATCCAAGTGTGCCGAACAGGGTACCACACAAGCCCAAGTAATGAAGGGAACCATGTATGCCGAACAGGGTTCCGTACATGCCCTAATAACCAAGTAAGCCATGTGAACCACTCAAGGTTCCGTACATGTCTGGTATTGAAGGGATCCAAGTGTGCCAATCAGGTTACCACACAAGCCCAAGTAATGAAGGGAACCATGTATGCCGAACAGGGTTCCATACATCCCTGATAACCAAGTAAGCCATGTGAACCACTCAAGGTTCCGTACATGTCTGGTATTGAAGGGATCCAAGTGTGCCAATCAGGTTACCACACAAGCCCAAGTAATGAAGGGAACCATGTATGCCGAACAGAGTTCCATACATGCCCTGATAACCAAGTAAGCCATGTGAACCACTCAAGGTTCCGTACATGTCTGGTATTGAAGGGATCCAAGTGTGCCAATCAGGTTACCACACAAGCCCAAGTAATGAAGGGAACCATGTATGCCGAACAGGGTTCCATACATGCCCTGATAACCAAGTAAGCCATGTGAACCACTCAAGGTTCCGTACATGTCTGGTAATAAAGGGATTCATGTGTGCCGAACAGGGTACCACACAAGCCCAAAAAGTGAAGGGATTTATGTATGCCGAACAGGGTACCATACATGTCTCGGTAACCAAGTAAGCCATGTGAATCACTCAAGATTCTTTACACGTCTGGTAATAAAGGGATTCATGTGTGCCGAACAGGGTACCACACAAGCCCAAAAAATGAAGGGATTCATGTATGCCGAACAAGCTACCATACATATCCCGGTAACCAAGTAAGCCATGTGAATCACTCAAGATCCTATACATGTCTGGTAATGAGTATTCGGAGGACTTCTCCTAAAATGAGTATTTGGAGGACTTCTCCTACTAACCAAGTAAGCCATGTGAATCACTCAAGATCCTATACATGTCTGGTAATAATCATGAAGCCTTTAGAACTTGACATTTTCAAGATGCCACTTTGAGAAGTATACTATCCGCTCCATTGCTTTAAAACTTAGCATTTTCAAGATGCCACTCTGAGAAGTATATTATCCACTACCCCCCAGTTCTTCATGATAGCTTGTCTGTGGTGGAGAACTAATTCATCTTATCACCAATCTAGTTGCTATCATCTCAATTCTCTTATCGCTCTGAGTATATTTCAGTGAAGCTCATCAAGTAAAGTATGGGGAAGCCTCCTATGTACCCTGACAATACAGGACCCAGAACTCTGAAGTTTGTAAAGTCCAATTCTCCAGTTGGCTATGGACATGAAACCTGGATTGATTATCCGGTCAATCCTCTGAAATTCGAGCATTTTTTGTAATAAGTTTTGGTAGCATGATTGTTACTACCCCCCGAGCCTCTGGTTTAGCTCTATTTTTTATATCTTCACTTCTTTCCTTAGAAGGTTTGAATCTATACCCGGGAAGCTGGGTATTGTATCATAACTTGTTGCAGCTTTTTGTCAGGTCCATAAATCTCAATTGGGAAGCCACATTTCTTTTCATAATTGGAAGTCCTATACCCATTTTCTTCTCGATGGGAAGCCTCCTTTCATTAATTTTGGATTTTCTCCATCTCTCATGTGGGAAGCTGCTAGCTATATTTCCCAAGGGGAAGCCATCCCTTTCTCGTAGCAACCTCTTCGAGAGGTTTTTTTTTTATTATGAGGCCTTTTTAATTGCCTCTGGTTTCCTTGCATACTCTCAGGATAACCTTCCATCCTATATTTGCCAGATAGTTGGTAGCCTTAATATGTGGCAACCTCGGTGGCATGCCATTCGTGGGCTTCATATTACTTCCTTTTCGGTAGAGTGATCATCAATATCCCGTTAATATTCTTGTGATAGCTTTCCGGGATTTTGTTTGCTTTCATAATTCTTTTCCAATGATATCTCATGATTTAAGCTTCAGCTGTTGAAGTGGTTCTCATAGGAACATCTTGTGAGTGAAGTTTCTGGTTCATAACTCTTTGGGAACCTGAGGCGGCCATGATATATAGGCCTTCTTTATCTGGTAGCCTCTAGCCCTTAGTCGTCCTCATCACTCTCATGAGGCTTCTGTCAGGCTGCCGTCTTGACGGTGCTGCCTGGAGATGTTGGGAACTTGGTTGCCCCTTTTCCAAGAGCTTCCTTTATTTTCTTGGTATTGGCACCTCCATTAGTTAGCTCTTCTCAAGGGCTTATATGCCTTTTCCTTTTGGTGAGAGACTTGGTAGTACTCTTCAGAGTTGTGTTGGTAGCCCTTTAGGCAACCGTTCTTATTTTGGATGGGAAGCCTCATGGTCAAATGACAATTGAGGCTACCACTCACTTTTTCCTTTTTAGCTGGTAACCCTTTAACAGGATTATAGGATATGCTTTAGTTCAGCTTCCTAAAGTAATACCTGAGGACCTTCTCATCATTTGAGTTATTCTCTGTTAGCAGCATGGCTAGTAGTTTCCTCATCTTCTGCATGGCATTTGTTTTCCGAGATGCTGATTAGCTGCACCGGAAGCCCTGTCTTTGCTTCTACAACATCAAAGTGCTCATCGGGAAAAGTTTTCAATTCCATGATTTTCTTTACCAGCTTCCAACATTAATATTATCGGTGGTGCTACCCCCCGAACAAATTGGAAACCTTGACATGAGGTTTCCACGATGGAAGCCCCACACTATAAGTGCACATCTTCTTTCTATTGACTTTTTTAAAACATCATCATCATTTGTCAATTGTATCGGGCATTTTGCTTATGAAGACAGTGAATAGGAATCTGTTTCCAGCTTTATATATATTCAATTGGTAGAACATTTTGTTACTACCTCGGGTGGTGCACATGCGCTACCCCCCGAGTGTCTATGAATGACAAAGTTTGTAGTAACTGAGTTCAAAGTTACACAACTACAACTAATAAGTTGTATATCATTGAGCCTATGCTCAACAGAGGCCTTCCGCTGGGGCTTCCTGATGGGTGGCAATTCAGGTTGCCTTCCTTGGGACCCCAATCTAATCGTGTTGCTAGTCAGTTTGGCTCCTTGGTGTTCTGCCTTCGGGGCTACCGGATCCAGGGCTTCCGAATTTTAGGGCTTCCGGATCCAGGGCTTCCGGATCTAGGGCTACCGGATTTCAGGGTTACCGGATCCAGGGCTACCGAATCCAGGGTTACCGGATTCAGGGCTTCCAGATCTAGGGCTTCCAGATCCAGGGCTACCGAATTTCAGGGTTACCGGATCCAGGGCTACCGAATCCAGGGTTACCGGATTTAGGGCTTTCATCATATTCGGGGCTGCCACTCGTTGCACAGAACCTGGGGAGTGGTGGCCCATCTGCCTCCCAGGCTTTGCTCAGCCTTTAAACAATAAATGGGTCCAGTTGCCCGTTGGAGGGTATATATTCTTCATCCATATTGTCTGGATTCATTTCCCGGTTGCCTCCAAGGCCACAAGTATGCCGGAAGCCTGACTTATGCTTTATCCATCCAGCTACTGGGCTTCCAAAGGATAGGAACTTTCCTTCACTGACATGGCTATACGCTTGAGATTCGTTCTGACCTTGGTATTCATGGGTTTCCAGCGGAAGCCCTTCATGTTGATGCCTTGGTACCCCTAGGCGGGATCCCGGGTGGAAGCCCCCTTGGCACCCCGATTGCATTGGTCCTCGAAGGCCCTTTTGAGCCCCATCTGAGATCTCTTCAGATTTCTTCTTTCAGGGGAAATTTCTCCCACCTTTCATGATGATGCCATGGTACCCCTAGGCGGGATCCCAGGTGGAAGCCCCCTTGGCACCCTGATTTCATTCGTCCTCAAAAGCCTTTTTGAGCCTCCATCTGAGATCTCTTCAGATTACCTCTTTCAGGGGAAATTTCGCCCATTCTTTCATGATGATGCCATGGTACCCCTAGGCGGGATCCCAGGTGGAAGCCCCCTTGGCACCCTGATTGCAGTTGTCCATGAAGGTCCTTTTGAGCCCCCATCTGAGATCTCTTTAGATTACTTCTTTCGGGGAAAATTTTGCCCATTCTTTGCGGTTTCCGGCCAACAATCAGGCCATCCAATCCCGTATTTGGCTCATTTTGTGCACCAATGATGCCACTATTGATCATATCATATTTTAAGGGAATTTCATGTCCCTGCATATCATCTCAAAAAATATCTCCAGGCCCTTCTTCATGCGAGTTTCGTCCGGAATCATTTCTTGTTCATCTCATTTTGATAATGGACTAAGCTCCATTTCGCACTTTTTCTTCAATTCAGAAGTTCTTTCAAGGGAGTCCAATTTTTCTCCCATTCGTTTGATGCACTGGTACATGTCTTTGATGGTAATAATCTGTTCTTTATCACCGTTTTCTTTATTGACACCGTTAGACGGCGTTTCATCATTGCCGGAGTGGTCAAACATCTTTTCCTCCAAAAGACGATAATAAAGGCCCCCTCCTTCTAGCGCCAATTGTTGTGGGAGGATTTTAGCACAACTACGTGGAGGCCGTTGCTGGAATATCGCCGTTAAATATGGAATCTCTCAACTGCCCGGAAAGGCTCGCAGTCGGAGATTTGAGGTTAGCCGCCCGGGAAGGCTCACGGCTAGGGGTTTTCGAAGAACACGGGAAGGTGTTTTGGTGATGATTGGGACTGAATCTACGGGATAGAGTTCAAGGACCATCTGTTGGCCAGCCAAGAACCCTAATTTGACTGTGTCACACAAGAGTGCACGTGCTCTAGCTACTAAAGGAGTGAAAAGTGTCGAAGAAGATCCCGTAAACTGCCTACATACCACTATTTATAGTGGATCAAGCCCCGATGTAGTTCTTGATTGATAAGTTTGATTGTTTGTGATGAGTTATCTCGTATCTCATGAGATAATGGCTGATATTTACGTATATCAACTGATTGTGATATAGTTATCAGGTTTCCAAGTCATATCAGGACTGTTGGAAGCCTATCCATTGATGTTTATCTCAAGAATGAAGGATTTATCATGTATATATGATGTATATCCTCGAATAACTGAATAATTCTCCGTTTAGAGGTGTATTTCAGCTGTAGAGACGTGCTCCTAAAAAGTAGGAGGCGTGCCTTATCTGAACTGGCAGCCTAATCAGGCTTCCGGCGGAAGCTGGGGGTACCACCCGGTAGCCTGACTCCGGTAACCTGACTCCGGTAGCCCAATTATGGAAGCCATACTGGAAGCCCTACCTGATGGCTATCCTAGTCTGAATCTGTGTTTCTGTCAGGCTTCCGGGGAAGCTGGGGGTACCACCCGGTAGCCCCTCCGGTAACCCAGTTACGGAAGCTATGCTGGAAGCCCTCTCTGATGGTTGTCATTGGCTATGGATGAGACTATCCCCGGGACCATAAGCCTTATATTCTTTCAATGTTCATCGCAAGGTAGCCCCTCTGGGGGTACCGCCCGGTAACCCAAACTATGGCAGCCCCTTTGGTAAGCCGGTTATGAAAGCTATTCTGGTAAGCCATGTCTTGTAGCTGTACTGGAAGCTATGTAATGATGTCTATGGGTTGTGGATCATCCATGGGAGGCCATTCCCAGGACCCTTATCGTCATATTTACCTGCTACCCATCTCATGGTAGCCCATATGGGTTGTCATATGCTCTTGGAAGCCTGTTATCCGGGAGCCATGCCATTCGGGAGCCCTTCTACCCGGGAGCCCTATTATCTTGGGAGCCCTGTTATCAGTTTTCATGGGTTAACACGGGTACCTTGGAAGCCCTCTAAAATATCCTCTTTTCTTGTGGATTGGACCCAAAACTCATAATGGGCCTAAATCTGATCCATGCAAGATTTTGGTCACAACACTATGCAAAGTCGAAACACACCAACAGGGCCAAAAGATGTATTGTTGTTTGACATAAGTGATGGAAGGTAAATTTGACAAAAAATAGTTGTAAATATTGCAAGTGAGAGCTGTTATTCGCTATCTAACAAAAATATATTTAACTGCAGTGCAATTGTAAAGGTAACAGTATGGGCTGATCTTGCAAACAAATTGAAAGAAGAGCTAGACGGAATGGACACTCAAGATAATATTATCATTCTTACGAGTTGCGATATAACAAAATACCGACGTATGAATACTTACCTATATACAACTGTTTCACCATTCATACAAGATATTTTGCTCTTCTGAAAACAAATTTATATATGTGGGATCTTGACAAAATACTCTACATCTTGCAGAACAACTACAGGCGAGTACACTGTCACCTTCAAACTACTATATCAATCCAGACTATGATGCCGTGTATAATCTACGTTACAAGTAAGTATTTTTTTTTTCAAATATGCATGTTATGATATTTACTTGATCGAATTTCGTTTCACTGCACTATCAATTACCTTGCACATTCACTTCAAAATTATGATTTATCGTAAATCATATGCATGCTACTATTTTCTATTTTTATGTATGAATGTGAGTATATGTTTGTGTGTGAGTGCCGGTGCGCACACCTACGTGTATATGTTTATATATTATCATGTTTCATTGCTATAACAGGTTAAATGCAATAAATGAACCAATTGTTCCGGATAATACATCTTCTATCGGTGATTGCACGATAAAGAAGACGCCCGTCTACAATTTAAAAAAAATCACAGATCTTAGAAGTTTAGAGCTTAAAGAGGTATGTGACTTTACTTAATTGCATTATTTTTAATTAGTTGTTAGACTAAAAAATGCTCTATTGTTAAATTTTTAAATCTTTATGTAGATGGAGGTGATATGTCATGTATCAGTTTGTAATGTTGAAGTCCAATCTAAGTGGTGGTTCTATATCTGTGACTCATGTCCAAGGGAACTCTTTTTGATCGATGATAATTACAAGTGCGAATGTGGAAAAATCGGCTCATACCCGGACAAGAGGTATCATGATCTATGAATCAAGTTTTTTAACATCATATCTTCGTATCTTTTATACAGTAATTACATATAATATTTACAGGTTTAAAGTGCCGATCTTTGTAACCGATCCAAGTGAGACAATTCAAGTCTTTCTATTCGATCGCGAAGTGAGAAGGTTAACATCAACAAATGTAAACAGCCTCATTGGTCAAAATCTAAAGGTAATGACTAACATTACATATAAGAATAAATATGAAGTCCTGAAAATATCGCATGTTTTATGAGATTAAAATTTATTATGTGAAATTTATAACCTCCATCACAGGAAGGAAAACGTGACAAGTATCCTGAAAAATTGAAAGCAATCGAAGGAAAAAATTTGACGCTCACTATATCTTTGAATGAGAAAAACTTAGTACATGGCAATACGGTCTATTTTGCTACAAATGTGATTGAGGAAGTTCAAACGCCCTCACAAATATCTGAAAGCACGTCACATGATGTCCTTCCCGTAAAGGTAAGCGTAGAATTTTCAATTGAAAGCGTAAATTGTGATAGTTATCTACACCAAAAATGCATTCCGCATCGATGAAAATTGATAAATTCTATTTTTTTGAAACAGGTGCCTGATTCTTCTAAGGATGACAACGCTATTGACGACAATTTGGAATCTAAACCACCAATAAATAAACGCAAGCACAGAAGTGATAATGGAGCTAATAAGAAGAATAAATCTAAAATGGTCTAGGACGTAAAACATTTACATTCATTTGAACATTTGATGTTACGTTACAAGCGTCGTATTTTTATGTAATTTTTTTACAACGTTAACATTAAATTTATCCTTTTAATTCATACTTTATACGTTGATTGGCATCTATGGATATTAAAATTCAAACTTCATATATTTCTAATTCATTGGCAGGTATTAATTGTTTACTACCTCCGTCCCATTCATTTCTATACGTTGTTTTAGAGTGTTTGATACGCATTTTAAGGTGCATAACTGGTATAGTTCCATCACTTATTTTTACAATTTTCTTTTTTTGTAAAAATAAAATTGTAAAAATAAGTTATCTAACTATATAGTAGTTAGGAGACTTAAAATGCGTGCCACGTCCCCGTCCCCCAATGTATACAATTCATTGGGACGGATGGAGTATAACTTATATCTATTCATACATGTAAATGTGTTAGCATGAACTTTCAATAGTAGCAACATGAAACGATCATGAACATATATGAAAAAAAATCAGAATATATAATATATATAACCATTTTAAAAAGTTTAAAATTGTGCTTTCGATGCGTAGCACGGGTAAAATGCTAGTTAAGAATAGCAACCCTCCTAAGTGCCCGCCAGCCTCAACAGGACAGATCTAGCACATGTTTGATTTGGTCATCTAAAAAGTTCATACTCTCTGTTATAAAAATCGGTTGATTTTTGAAAATTTGTTGATAAATCGGTTAAATATCGATTAAAATTTTGGAACCGATTCGGCCGATTTTACAAAAATCGCCGATTTTTCAATCAAACCACCCGATAAATTGTAAATCAGTACCTCAACCGAATAATTTCGATTTCCGAAATCTGCAGCACTGTTCATACTACAATAATACATACAAATATACAATAATACAATTCAGATGCATATGGTAAAGAATATTGTACATAATTATGGATTTCTAAAAGTAGGGAAACATGACCACAATTCTTTTTACTTGTACAAGGCCACAACGTAATGCATTAAAGAAAGATTCCATCGTTTATAGATCTGCATAGTACTCGCCAAAAGAACGGGGGACCAATTAAAAAGGAGTATAAGGTACGCATTGTATATTTGTATCCAGTATATAAGTGGTGCAGAGATGGTTTTGTGGTTTTTTCGCTTAGGGATAAATTTGTCATTTTATAAATATTATTAATAATTATATTTTTAAATAATATTAAAAATATTGCTAAATTGTTTACCATTTTGCAAAAGTTATTAATGGGTTTGGTAGATATTATTTTTCGAATTTTTCAAAAAAAAATTAATTATATATAGTATTATTAAGTTATTGAGTGTAAAAATTTAAACAATAAAATTTAATGATTTTTAAATTAGAAAAACAAATTTTCATTCAAAATATACGATGACAAATAATAAAATAATAAAGGCTAATGTATAAAATAAGCATCATCGAATTAATGAAATTTGTAAACGTTATTTTGTACTTTTTGCAAAAAACATTAAAATATATATAGTATTATATAAAAAACTCATATTAATATTTATGAAGTGTGCATTGCACGGTACAAAGCTAAAGCTGACAATACCATTAATAGCTCTTGTACTTATTTGCGCAAATTAATCTAAAATTAAATTACCCAATATCTCGTCTTAATTATTAAATTTGGGAATTATATTTTTGGGTATCAAATTAGTAATTTTAGCATTTTTTATAAATAATTACTCCCTGATTCTTCTTTACATGTTCTTTTTGCAAAGGAAAAAAAATGAAATATATTAAGAAAATGTTAGTTAAATAATTTTTTTTATGAACACTCTTAATTAATATATTGAAAGTTAAAAATCCAACTAAGATTTTAATGAATCAAATCTTGGAAATAGTATATACAGGAATAGTTTTGCAGGATAATTTATAAATTTGCTTTGAAAATAAAAATTGACAGACAAAATTTATTTTAAAAATGGACAGGACCGAAGGAAAAGAGTATAAAAGAATGCAAGGTTCAGTTCTATGATCATAATGCACCAAGTCTAAAGTATTAACATGGGAGTTAAAACTGATCAAAGTTCTAAATACAACAAATATGCATATAAGGGTAAATATGCATATACCCTGACCCCCTACCTTAGGAGTGGCATACACTCGTTGACCGTCGTGTTTAATTCGGTTTGGATTGAACCAGGGACGGAGCTAGAAAGTCCGGCTCGTGGGGGCGAATATTATTTTTCCTCTTAATAACTAATTTATTTAAATAATTTGTTATTAACAAAAATAAAAAATTGTTAATAAAAATATTTGATTTAAGAATATACTTAAATTCAAGCATTAAAATTCAAAATTATGATAAATATCAAAAATTGTATCATTAGATTTATCAAATTTATATAAATTTGAGGGGGCGAAATCAAAATATTACAATATTTTAATATTAAAAATGTGAATTTTTGAATTTTTTCCATAAATTTTATTACTAATTTCATGATTATACGAGGTTTTAGGGTGGCGGCCGCCCCCACACGCCACCCCTTACCTCCGTCCCTGGATTGAACAGTGACTTTAGGTTAATTTGAAGCTGGAATACCTGGAAAAGTGAATGGTTTATGTCTTAAAATATTATATATGGTACTCCCTCCGTCTCTAAATACTTTTCTCATTTGAGTTGGACACGTTTGCCAACGCACACTTTTGATCGTTAATATCTTCAATTTCGTATTAGTATTAAATATAAAAACTTCACTGTATTAAAGTACTCATAAATACGAATCCAACAAGATCACTCATGACTATATTTGGTCTTATAGATTAGACGTAAATTAGTAATTTGTCTCATGTTATGAACAGTCCCGACATATCAAACGAGAGTAACATTATGAGACGGAGGGAGTATATGCTAGTAGTTTTTATCATTTAGCTGCTTTCACTTGCAACATATTTACATAAAGTAGCCTTTATTTGTTGTACATTTTGTGGAGGAGCATATTCCAATGATCCAATCTACTAAAAAATTCTACCCTTGAAACTGTGGTCTATTTACCTTGTGAACTTACAACTTTGGGGGTGTTTGGGGAACTTATTTTCCAGAATAAGTCAACTTATTTTAAGTTGAAAGTTAAGATTTCTAGCTTTCCAACTTATTTTTGAAACTTATTGAATCTCGAACATACATTAAATACTTGTATAAAAAAAATTATCAAAATATAAAATTTTTACCCGAAAATATGTCAATAAGCCCTAAAAAAAAGTTTTCCGAAACGGGCACTTTGTCCTAAACTTATCAAGTCTTCTACAGACTGAGTATCGCTATTTCATTTTGCAGTGGGGATCCCATGTTTTTAGAGCCATATTGGATGCAAAATGCAGCTAGTAGTGCACTTGTAGTGACAGGATGGCATCGAATGAGCTATATATTCCGTGACCACACATATACATCACAGGAACTCGAAAAAAGCATCTGTAGACTACATTCTATAGCTGGAAATGCAGTAACAGAAGGAAAATATGTTGTTTTTGGGACTGGTTCTACCCAACTCCTCAATGCAGCAGTTCATGCTCTCTCCCTGTATAACTCATCCACGCCTTCGAAAGTCGTCGTTTCAATCCCTTTCTACCCGGTATTAATCTATTACGTACGGATGGAAATTCAATTATTCATTTTTTTAGTAATGATTTAAGAGGCCTTTTCATATACCTTTTTAGGCTTATGAAGTACAGACTGAATTTTTTGCAACTGAGCATTATAAATTTTATGGAGATGCATCATTGTACAAGAACAGTTCTGATGACTCTAAGAATGTGATTGAGTTTGTAACTTCACCGAACAATCCTGATGGAAACTTAAGAAAAGCTATTCTTAATGGTCCATCTGCCAAGGCGATCCATGATCATGCCTATTATTGGCCACATTTCACCGCTATTCCATCTCCATCAGACGAAGATCTCATGATCTTTACACTTTCCAAACTTACTGGTCATGCTGGTGTTCGATTTGGGTAACAACCAATCCATCATTTTAATCCTTGACAACTTGCACTAAAAATGGTAGGTTTTTTGAAAATGGTGTGTAACATTGCTAATACTTGAATGTTCTCAGGTGGGCTTTGATAAGAGATAAGGCTGTATATGAGAGAATGTCAACATATACAGATGACAATACTTTTGGGGTCTCCAGGGACATTCAGTTGAGGGCATTGAAGCTATTAAACGTAGTTCTTGATGGAGATGGAAGATCCATATTTGAATATGCTTATGAAACCATGAGAAATCGTTGGGAAAGCTTGAGCCAGACTGTATCACTGTCCACACGCTTCACTATCCAGGATATCGCCCCGAGCTTCTGTACTTTCTTTCAGAATGTCAGAGGACCTTCTCCAGGTGCATCATTACTTTGCTTATTACTTGTATTTTCTCAAAACAAAAGGCAGAACGGCTGTATGCACAAGTATACATGTCATTTTCACTCAAGATCCTATCATGCTCTTCACCTTTGTGATCCCCTTTCATCCCCTCTAGAATTCGTACTCCCTCCGTCCGATTTTACATGTCCTTTTGATTTTTTCACGTAATTTAAGGTACATAGAAAAAGTATTTCGACTTATTATTCTCAAATTTTCATTTTGTGAATAAAAGGTTTATAGTTTATACTTTTATTTTTTTAAAAAAAGTGGAAATACCTTTTTTCCCCCTAGAACTACGTGAAAAAAGTCAAAGTAACATATAAAATGCTTAGCAAAAAAAGAAAAAGAAAATGAGACGAGGAAGTAATATTCATCCCCTTCGGGATTTCATGGGAAAAATCAAGACAAGTAACTCATGGTTTATCTACAGTTCTCTGATAGCATTCATTTTTTTTAAGTGAGCTACAAGGACCGTAATCAGATTTCGAATCTCTTTCCTTGATTTTTGCCTTGAATCACGAGAATGATGGTTTAAATGTTTGAAATTGTAAAGATGCTTAGATGCATACATAAAGGATTGTAGCATTAGGAGCTTTTGAAGGAATTGCTAGGGACATATCTATGCATTCAGGCATAACAGATTGTTAGTTTGTTATTGATTCCTTAATTTGCATTGTGCATTTTGTCTTCATTTCTGATGTAGTTATTCCACATCTGTTGCTTTATACAAAGTTTTAGTTGTTGGTGTTACTTGTTTACAAAACTGGCTGCAACAGCTTATGCATGGTTGAAATGTGAGAGGGAAGAAGATGAACTATGTTACAAAGTCCTCGAGGATGGTGGCATACTTGGTCGCGTTGGTACTAGATTTGGTGCTAGTAGTCGATATGTGCGCCTTAGTCTCATCAAGACTCAAGATGATTTTGATCAATTGCTACAGCATTTGAAAAAATTAGTTCTCCAAAGAAGATGGTGCTACTAGAGAAGATATATAATCCTAGTTTTAAAAGTATTGCAAGGAGATATAAATTCTCATAAACTGTTATGTATGTATATACATAACTACGAGTCTGCATATTGACTCATCCTATGTATTCTTGTAACCACAAATGTAAAATGTTGCTTGCTGTGCAGCATGTGTTTGTGTACTAGAATTGTCAACTTAAAGTTGACATGTATCAAACAGCTAATGATGCATCCCGGTAGAGTTCTGAAATGTTTCAGCACTCGAATCAGTTGAAACGTTGCTTAGTAACCATCTGTAGCCATCGTTATAAAAATCGGTAATCGATATAAATCGATTAAGGTACCGATTTAAGATTAATCGGGTAATCGGGGATTAATCAGAAGGATTAATCGGATATTATAATAATAATTAATATATTAGTCTAATTTATAATTAAACATATCATTTTAAATAAATTCATAAGATTAATCGGATTTCAAAAATTGAATCGGTTGGTCATCTTGCAGAAGATTAATCAGCTAAATCGGAGATTTTTAGAACCATGTCTGTAGGTAACAAAATATAAACACATCACACACATTGTTGCTTACACACACACACGTTGTTGGTGTTGTAGCTTTAACACGATTGCCCAATCACCATAAGAGATATCTGCATAAATCACACAACCTCGTCTATGTAACTACTAATTATACACTTCCTTTAAGGATTCTAAAACCCTGGTTGCTACATCTTCCCCAAACAACCGAGGTAAGTTTGATCCCAGATCAATCTCGATAGTCTTGCTTTTAGTTACCTTGTCCCTCTTGGCCAGAGCAATCCTCTCCTCCTCTGCCACTTCTCTTTTTCCACAAGCACAGAGTTCCAACCAAATCTCTAATACTTCCTTAGCAATGGGACTCACATAATCACGAATTATCTCCTCCAAGCGCTCTGCCTTGTCAGTCCCAGTTTCTATACGTACCATAACAGCAGTAGGAGAAAAAAAAGAGCGGATGTACAAAGATGTGTAGTAAGGTTGTACCTCAGCAAGTTTTTCAAGATGTTTCCTTTTGTCGTCCAATTGGGTGTCTTCGTAGAAGGTCTTAAGGTATTGGCTATGGAGAACAAGGTCTTTGCGTGGAGGCAAATCAAGAATAAGAATCAGAGATGTTGGGCTACTCTGGATAAGTTCAAACACGAAGTTTGGTGCATCTGTTGAGGAGTTGAGGTATCCTTGAAAGCTTGTTATATTCAATGCTCCTCCCGTCGGCAGTTCACAGTGTAGCCAACTCCCCAGTATGAAATCTATCTGAGAAACAATGAAATATGCATAAATATTGAATCCTGATTTACTAGTAGATAGATAGAAGAATATGATAATTGTCAACACATTTAATAACTAAGAGTAATATCGCCTGTAACTATTTTGGGAATGTGTAGCAGTATTATTATTTATTTACTATCATTGCCAAATAAGCTTTAATTTACAGTAGTATAGTCTACTTTTCCACTCCCTCCATCTCAGATTCACTTGTCGCTCCTCCTTACAAATTTTTCTGACTCTACTTGACCTAAAATATCTTTCCCTCCTAAAATGGATTCCTCCAACTCTCCTAACTAACATCTTTTCTTTTGCTTGGCATAATGAAACAATTATTGCCTGGCAGCAATTCGCATGAACAAGTCACCAGTAACCAAAGCCAAGTCTTAAATTAAGTAATTACAATATGAATATTCTAAAACAGTCCATAACGATAATCAGACAATCGTAAAAATTTAAACCAGCATCCAAAGCCTAAATATCTAAAAAACAATTCCTTAAAAAAAGACTAGGAAGCAAGACACGGTGCGGGTGCGTAGTACAAGGATACACGAATTTGGCAAATTTAAAATTATGGGATACGGGTGGGGGGACACGTCATATCTATAACCTTTATTAATAAGCGAAACACCCTTTTAATGGTACCATTTGTTTCACCCCTATAATCCTATTTCTACTATAATTATATGATGTTTTTTTAATAAAACAGAAATTTTATTATAATTATAATTCTTTTATTACAACTTTAAATAAAAAGAAATAGTTTCATCCCTAGAATCATATTCACCCCTATTTCGGTTTCACCCCTATAATCATATTTCTACTATAATTCTGTAATGTTTTTTAATAAAATAGAAATTCTATTATAATTATAATTCTTTTATTACAACTTTAAATAAAAAAAATAGTTTCATCCCTAGAATCATATTCCCTTATAATTCTATGTTATTTTCTAAAGAAAATAATAAAATTGAAATCTTATTATAATTATAATAAATTTTTTTTATCATAATTTAGAATCAAAAAATAATACGATCAATTCTTCAAAAGATTTTTCAAAAAGAACAAATAGAACATGTTTCTATACACTACTTTAGAACATTCTTCCCGCGATTATATGTTATTTTTTTAAAAAAATATAGTAAAATTGAAATCTTATTATTATTATATTTCTTACATTGTATTAGCAATTTTTTTATTATAACTTATAATATAAAAAGATTACGATCAATTATCCTAAATATTTTTCAATTAAAACAATCTAAACGTGTTTTCATGTACTTCTATTAAACAGTTTAATCTGAGTTTATAGTTTGTTAATCGCATAACTATTTTATGCAAATAACATAATTCTTTTTATAATTTTTGTAATATAATTTTATAAATATTTAATTAAATAAAAATTAGTAATTATTTAACATAAATCTTCGAGCCCGTGCCACGGGTTATCATCTAATATATATATATATAAGTACAAATATTCATATATTTTTCATGTTACATATATTGGAAATAATTGACAGAACCAAAAACTCTATGCAAACTAAATGAAATACGAAATTTGTTTATCCAAAACACAAAAATTTAAGTTTAATGTTTTCAATTATGCACAAATGAATATGATCATCAATACTTTTTGTATATGCTTATAGGCGTTGATAATTAATTTTGTGAAAGTAGTTAGTTAAGTGTCCAATACGGAAACACGCGTATCGAAGAATCCAGATATGGGGATACGGTGAGTTACCCAAGTATCCCCGCTTCCTAGAAAAAAGACGATCCCTTTGTAGTATAAGCCTTGGGGGTTGTAATGCTTAAATTGAAATCAATTATTAACAGAATATAAATAGGAAATCCCAGGTACAAAACTAGTAGTGTGAGTGTCTACTAGTCATAAGAAACAAATAATTAGAGTTGATATATGGTAAACAAGAGTAAAATAATGGTAAAATAAACCTTGATTAGTTTAAAATATAACGATTGTTTATATATAAAGTCAGCACCTAATCAATGACAAAAAGATTATTAAAAGAACAAGCAAATATTCTCTATTTGGCTAATAATAATATTTAAGTAACTATCCGTATTTCTTCTATAATACATTAATACTAATACATCCAGTTTTGATACCTGGGAGGATGGTACGGCAGATCTAAGAAGAAGAGCAGCAAGGGAAGTACTAGTGTGATTCTCAAAGTACCGTACATCCTGCGGGAGTGTACAAGGAAGTAGGGAAGAGGATAGGTGGGCCTCCACCTTAGATACAGTATCCACCATTAGATTTCTGTGTGGGGCTGACACGTACGGGAACTCCATCAGTTTGCTTTGATTCATGATGAAGCCAGGTGATAAAGATGATGATGAAGATGAGCACTTACAAGATGTAGAGGATGAATAAGAAAGAGGGAAAGAAAAGGAAAGGGAAGGAGAAGCAGAGGAGAGAGGAGAGAAGATGAGCGCCATACAGTTACCGTATTTACCAAACTACGTACACAAGCAAAAATGAGACTCGCCCTCAGCCTCAGTTTCCAACTGCACACATTTTTCATGATTGCTAATTAAATGCCATAAAATTTTGCTTTGCGCTGTATCGGGATATTACTGTTTTGACCCTACGTTATTTTCCATGCAAATCAGCATATTTAATGCATTGTAGTTTCAACAAAGGGTTGCTGTTCGTGTGGTGATTTTCGTGCAGCTTATTTTCCTTCATATTTTTTTTTTATTTTTATGAATTTTATTGTGTAAATATAATTAAATCATTTGAAATTGAATTTTTCATTTTTTTTTAAAATTGATACTCTATATGTTTAAATAAAATTTTACTTCTCATTTTTAGAAATTTATATTTTTTTTGAAATTAAAGTACAATAAAACCTTAATAAATAAATATTTTTGAGACCAAAAAATATATTCAGTTAACGAGATTATTTATTTATTAATAAATATATGAGTAAAGTTATATGCAGTACTCATTTAATTGGAGTACTTGGAGTACATATACATTTTTTGCATTCAAATTTTTGCAAACTTTATTATTTTGCAAAGTTTATTACATGAATATAGTATTTCATTGAAAATCTTGAAAATTTTATATGTTTTGCTAAAAAGATATTATAAAATGAATTGTTCTGCGAAACACATTTGAATTGCAAAACATATATGTTATTATTGCAAAACATAAAGGATTTTCAAGATAAACATATTGCAAAACATACATGATTTTCAAGATTATCAATGAAATTATAATATTCATATATAATAAGGTTTGCAAAATAATATATTTTAAAATATTTTAAATGCCGAACGTATATGTACTCCAAGTACTTCCAATTAAATGAGTACCAAAGGCCTGCAAAGATGCGCCAAATATTCCCCGTTTCTTCTCTTTTTTCTTTTGCAATAATAAAGGCCCTCATTTTAATTCGTAAAGGAATTGGTTAGAAAGAGCTGGAGATCATGAAAAGCATTTCCACACAAGAAGGCAAGCAGCCGGGAAGCTTTGCTTCGCCTTCTAGAATGCCGACTACATGGAAACACATGTTTTCTAAGTTTATTCTAATTCTTGCTGCCTGCTCGAATGGCCGCTAAAAAGAGCTCTTCCGAATGATAAAGAAAAAAAATGCTTAGTTTCATTGGAAAAACCAACGCAAATCTCTTATCTACTTTGGCCAAAGAAGGTGATAGCCCTGCAGTAGATTCGTTCCCATGATTCGATCTTTCCCAATAAATTCCATAGAACTTTTTTCTATATATATATATATATATATATATATATTATTCAATTATCGATATATGGCTTTTTTTTTTGCTAAGTATGAATATTTATTCAATTAAATAATAACTTACTTTTTTTTTTGCTTATGATATTATTTTAAAATTTATGGTTCAATTGTATTACAACCTAATTGTTAAAAATTTAAAAAATTTATCATATATTTTCATCATCCTTAATAATAACTAACATAATTAACACTTATAAGAGCTTATATACACGGATTTGACATTCATGTACACGAAACATGAAAGTACACAAAATGAAAATACACCACACGACACGATTGCCAGTTCTACTAAAAACCAACTAAAAAGAAATTGTTCGATAAATTTCAGTTTTCTTTCAATAAATTATTTTCTCTTGAGAATATTGGTTCGATATTTTTGGTTACATCGGCGTGCAACTTTTGTGAGAAGTAATTAAAATTTCAATATCAAATTTTATTAAAAATATTAACATTTCCATATTACATATAAAACATATATATCTTAAAAATTTATCAAATAATTATTTGATTTTTATATAAATATTTTTTCCATAGACAATTTTTTTCCCAACACGAAAAATTTATAGAAGAATCGCGGACGGAACCGTATATGCAATATTTTAGTTTTAACAAATATTTTGTCCGTGTGATAGTATTACAATTTCAAAATCATATTTTTGTAAGTAAAAATATATAACTTAAAATAACTATTAAAATTCACAAGAAAGAAAAATTTAACCATGTTGTCAATCACTTTTGAACTATGTATAAAATATCAAGCATCATTTTTTTACAAAACCCATTCATATATTATGATTAAACCAAATCATAAACTAATTCAAAAGTGTAATACGAAAACACAAAAATGTGCGTATAGGGTATACGCATTACACAAATGCGTGGCCTTTAACCACGCATGTGTTGGTTGTGTAGAGTGTACAAAATTAAGTTTCCAAACACCGTGAACAGTGCACTGTATACGCATGTGCAACATGCGTGGTGTAAGATACGCATGTTGGACATGCGTATATGCCACTGTTCATCATCTCTCCCCAGTCGCCGCCGGAGACGTTTTTCGACTAAACTTCGATCGCTTCCTCCGGTTTTTTAAGGCATCTATCCTTGGCATGCTATACATCAAAATGATCGTCTTCTCACGATCTACAAGTCTATGTTCTTCGTTTTTTGTTTCTTTCCCCGGATTTAAAAGCCCCATTTCGATTCAAATTTTCCGATTAGCTCAAACACGCCCCTGCGGGGCCAACAAACAACACATGAACTGGGTAAAAGATAGAGGTTGGTCAGGGCATCATTTTGATGCCCTCAGATGTAGTGGAGGTTGCCTAAGTACGGTGAACGAAGCCGGCGATCTTTGTTGCGATTTTTCTCTTCATTTGAGCGCCGGAGTAGCAATTGAAATAATGACGTCAGCTGACGTCAATATGCATCTCCCAGATGCGTTACCCCTGATACGCATACCCAAAATGTGTATCCTGGGCAACACATGACCAGCATGCGTAAGCCGTGGAAAAAAAGGACGGAGTGTTTTGGATATAGGCATTTCGGGCATGTTCTACCAAAAAATGAGGTAGTTTGGACATTTTCTCATAAAATTAGTAAGTATATATGATTCATTCAATATTTTAGGTTATGAATGAACTTGTGGCTAAATCTTTTCCTTCGGAAAGAAAAGCTTGCTAAAGATTCGAGGTATCAAATATCCTAAAACAAGCCCCAACCAACAAACCAAGTGTACAGCATATCCATACACTTGCTTTTAGAGATGAGGCCACGAGAAAACTCTAGTTTGAAATTCTCGTTGGCACTTGTGAAAGCGTGAAATTAGCAGAAACATGCAAACAAGGTTCTGAACTCCATTCTTCTGCTATAATTTTTTCGTTAAATGTCGTCAGATGGTCTACTTCTGGCAACAAACAGGCCTGGAGATCAGGCAGAGTAAATTCTTGTGCAGCAAACTCGCATTACAACAAATTCGGCTAAATTCGATAGGAACAAAACGGTCGAAATTAGCTAATTTGGATTAGCTAAATTCGACCATATCCCGTCGAAATTAGCTAATTTCGACCGTCGAGAAGTTGGTCATTTTTAGCTTGGTCGAAAATAACTTAAACGGTCGAAAATAGCTAATTTTGACCGACTAAATTCGACCAAATAAATTCGACCAACTAAATTTGACCGAATTTGGTCGAAATTATAAATTTGGCAAAAAAATTGAATTTTGTAAATTTCGAATTTTGGAGCCTAAACTGTACTAAATTCGACCAAATATGGTTGAATTTAATATACTAAATTCGACCAAATATGGTCGAATTTAAGGAACCCCGATTTTAAAAAAAATGGCAACAGAATCTGTTGCTCTTTGAATTTAACGTTGATTTTGTGTAGCTTAGCATGTAGGATTCAGTTTGGTTACTCAAACTCATGATTTGGAGGTCAATAACATCTCAAAAACAGCTTCGATCCTCAAGAACATGAAGAACACGAAGAACATGAAGAACACGACAATCAAACTTCGATTTCTATACGATATTGAACTCGAAATTCAACATATTATATATGAAATTGACTAGAAAAACATACTCTACATGATGGAAACATCAAAATCAGCAACCAATTACGTTTACAAAAATTCATAATTTTAATTAGTAAATTCGAGTTTAATAAAAAAAAGGAGAAATTCATAAATTATACCCCTACAAAATCTAATGATATTTTTGGATAGAGGATGATGAGAGCTTCGATTCGACTATAAGAGCGTTCAAATCGGACATAGATAGCGCCTCCAAATGTTGGTTTGATTCTTGAAAACTCAAGAACATAAAAAGAAAGAATATAAAAAGAAATTGATGTGTATGTTTGTAAGAGAAGAAGAATGGAGTAAAAGTATAAAATAATGTTTATGAGAGAATATGAATGGATCATGAAGAATATAAAAGAGAAAGAAATGAATGTAATTGAATTAATGGCTAGGATGAAATATTTAAAAAAGAAATGAGTGGTCTAGATTAATTTTATAGAGCAATACATGTGGCAATCCATGTGCTTCCCCCTTACCCAAGATCCATGCTTTTTAATGTTATTGCCAAAATTTTTAATATTTTGGAAAAAATATTTCTCGACGACTCAATCATACGGCGGTCAAGATCTATGCTTTTTAATGTTATTGCCAAATTTCAGAAAAAAATAAATTAATTTGGTTTGGTAATTTAACGGTCAACTAGTACTTTGACTATAACACTTAAACGGGGTTTCGTCAGGGTTCAGTGTTTCGATTTTTTAATAATATCTCTCGACGACCCAACCATACGGTGGTCAAGATCCATCCTTTTTAATGTTATTGCCAAAATTTCTGAAAAAAATAAATTAATTTGGTTTGGTAATTTAACGGTCAACTAGTACTTTGACTATAACCCCAAAACGGGGTTTCGTCCGGGTTTAGTCTTTCGATTTTTTAAAAAATATTTCTCGATGACCCAACCAAATGGTTGTCAAGATCCATCCTTTTTAATGTTATTGCCAAAATTTCATAAAAAATAAATTAATTTGGTTTGGTAATTTAACGGTCAACTAGTACTTTGACTATAACACCTAAACGGGGTTTCGTCAGGGTTCAGTGTTTCAATTTTTTTAATAATATTTCTCGACGACCCAACCATACGGTGGTCAAGATCCATCATTTTGAAGGTTATTGCCAAAATTTCAGAAAAAAATAAATTAATTTGGTTTGGTAATTTAACGGTCAACTAGTACTTTGACTATAACACCTAAACGGGGTTTCGTCAGGGTTCAGTGTTTCGATTTTTTTAATAATATCTCTCGACGACCCAACCATACGGTGGTCAAGATCTATCCTTTTTAATGTTATTGCCAAAATTTCTGAAAAAAATAAATTAATTTGGTTTGATAATTTTACGGTCAACTAGTACTTTGACTATAACCCCTAAACGAGGTTTCGTCAGGGTTTAGTCTTTCGATTTTTTAAAAAATATTTCTCGATGACCCAACTAAACGGTGGTCAAGATCCATCCTTTTTAATGTCATTGCCAAAATTTCATAAAAAAATAAATTAATTTGGTTTGGTAATTTAACGGTCAACTAGTACTTTGACTATAACACCTACACGGGGTTTCGTCAAGGTTCAATGTTTCAATTTTTTTAATAATATTTCTCGACGACCCAACCATACGGTGGTCAAGATCCATCTTTTTTTAATATTATTGCCAAAATTTCAGAAAAAAATAAATTAATTTGGTTTGATAATTTAACGGTCAACTAGTACTTTGACTATAACACCTAAACGGGGTTTCGTCAGGGTTCAATGTTTCAATTTTTTTAATAATATTTCTCGACGACCCAACCATACGGTGGTCAAGATCCATCCTTTTTAATGTTATTGCCAAAATTTCAGAAAAAAATAAATTAATTTGGTTTGGTAATTTAACGGTCAACTAGTTTGGAAAATAAATTTAAAAATTAAATAAAAATAAAAAAAAGCCAAACTTTAATTTAAAATTCATACACCCCAAAGTAGTCATATTTAATATTTGTGTGATGAATCTTACACTACTTTCACTAATTTTACATTTTGTTTAATTTTTTCCCCATTTTTAACTAGTTTGTAAAATAAATTAATAAATTAAATAAAAATATTAAAAATGCCAATTTTTTAACGTAAATTCATACAGACTATATTAGTAATACTCAATATTTGTGTGATGAATCTTACCCTAGTTTCACTAATTTTCCATTTTGTTTATTTTTCCCCCATTTCTAAGTAATTTGCAAAATAAATTAAATTAGCTAATTTCGACCAATTACGGTCGAAATTAAATTTGAACATTTTGATTTTTTTTGGGCGGCAAGTTTCCCGCTTTTCAAAAATTTTGAATTAAATTTCCTTGCTCATCCAAATTGCTAAATTCGACCAAAAATGGTCGAATTTAAATTTTTCATTGGTGGGAACTTTCCTCCTACATTTGGCGGAATCTAAATTGCTAAATTCGACCGTATTTAGTCGTACAATTGCTAAATTCGATCGATTATTTTCGACAGCTCCTAAATTCGACCAGATATGGTCGAAATTAGCCGGCCGATGAAATTCGACCATATTCGGTCGAAATTAGCCGCAGTCGAAAATATTCGGTCGAAATTAGCCTTGTTGTTTTCTTGTAGTGTCGGCTAGAGTGTCCTTGCTTGAACAGCAGTCAGCCTGCTAGTTGCCTACTTGGTGAGGGATATTACGTACAGAACCATGGATCTGGATTCGAAAGATGAAATTTTGTATAGAGTCGAAGGCAGGTTGGACTAGAATTTGAGCAATACAGTATTATGATATGGGACAATGGATTAGAGATTTACAGTTCAAAATTCTTTTTTACTAATGCTCTGAAGAACATAAGGTAGAATAATCATTGGCAGTATCCTTAGGCATTACAATCCAAATATTCTTACAAAAAATGTTATCCGATCCTCTGTGCTCTAGTGGACATAACTCAAGTGCATAACAGTGTACTACTTAACACTTTCAGTTAACTCTCTTGAAAAATAATTACTGCAACTTTTTCTTGATCAATACTATATATATGTCAACTAGTTAGCAGCTGGTAATATCGAAGTAATTAAGAAGTTCTAGTTCTGGAGACTACTCCAGGATAATTATACCTAAGTTAACTACCCGATCGCACATCTATAACCTTTATTAATAAGCGAAACACCCTTTTAACGGTACCACTTTTTTGGTTCCACCAATTTTTGGTTCCACTGTATTTTGGTTTCACCCCTATAATCTTATTTCTACTATAATTCTATGTTGTTTTTTTTAATAAAATAAAAATCATATTATAATTATAATTCTTTTATTACAACTTTAAACAAAAAAAATAGTTTCATCCCTAGAATCATATTTCCTTTATAATTCTATGTTATTTTTTAAAAAAATAATAAAATTGAAATCCTATTATAATTAGAATACATTTTTTTATCATAATTTTGAATCAAAAAATAATAGGATCAATTCTCCGAAAGATTTTACAAGGAGAACAACTATAACATGTTTCTATACACTACTCTAGAACAATCTTCCATGCGATTATATGCTACTTTTTAAAAAAATATAATAAAATTGAAATCTTATTATTATTATAATTCTTTTATTATATTATATTAGCAATTTTTTTATTATAGCTTAGAATAAAAAAAATTACAATCAATTATCTTAAATATTTTTCAATAAAAACAACCAAAACGTGTTTGCATGCACTTCTATTAAACATTCTATAAGTTTATAAATATTTAATTAAATAAAAAATTACTCCCTCTGTCCCAGGAGGTTGTTTACATTTACGGACCAGTTTTCGGCACGGATTTTAAGGTGCATTTTAAGGATAGTTCTATAACTTATTTTTGATATTTTCTTTTTTTGTATAAAAATAGAACAATCCTATTTTTATACAAAAAGATAAAATATAAAAAATAAGTTATAGAACTATATTTAAAATACACCTTAAAATGCGTGTCAGATACGTAATTTTTTATGTAAAGAAATGGATGGGACAGAGGGAGTAGTAATTAACTAACATAAATTCTCTAGCCCGTGCTTGGCACGAGTTATCATCTAGTATGCACTAATTACTATAAAGTGAAATCACATATGACATTACAACAACTTATGACATGCATGGGCTCAAAGTACGTTATCTACAAACTAACCAAAACAATTTAGTCATTTTCAGTTGTACCATTCACATATCATGGCATGCCTTTCATTTCTCTTTTCTTTATTTATTATTATTAATCCATGTAATTACAATGGCTGAAAAAATAAGTAATTTTTGAGTTTCACCACTACGCCATAAATGCTCATATGCAACCCTTTTAGAAAGTGTTTCACTGAAACTGTTTCGTTAGGTATGAAAATTTGGTTCTAATGAAACAGAAGTTGAACTGGTATTGCATTACATATAATTTAGTGTTGCATTTGATCCACAGTATTTCACATAATGCAACACTAACAGCTAGCGTTGCATTAGATATTTTTTAATTTTAAAAAATGCTGATGTGGCAGGAGTGGGGCCCACACGTGTTGACGTGGCATTTGCTGACGTGGCAAGTGTGGGGTCCACAATTGCTGACGTGGAAGATGTGGGGCCCACATTTGCTGACGTAGCATTGGCTGACGTGGCAGAAGCGTTGCATTAGGTGAAAAAGGTGTTGCATTTGCTATTTAAAAGCGTTGCATTAGCTATTTTTGAATTTTTAATAAATGCTGACGTGGCAGTTATGGGACCCACCAGGGTGACGTGGCAGTGTGGGGTCCACAAGGCTCTATGGCAAGCAAAAACTGAAACCAAGGAAGAACTCTGTATCTGGAAATGCTTCCAAGCCAACTGCGACCCATGTTTCTGCCACTACAAGGTCATCTACAACTAATGACAACATTGTTAGTGTTAGTGCCCTAGAGACAATGTGATTGTGCTTCTAGGAAATACTTTTGTTAATTAATAATTGTGTTCTATTGATTATTATGTGTTAATTTATTATGTCTTAATTTACTGCGATATAAATGTTAGAATAATAAATGTCCTTGGAATATATAATACGTATTCTATATCTTTAAGTATGTGACTTAAAAAATGAGATTATATGAATAGTGTTTATATTCCTAAAATATCCCTAATCGAGCATTGTTATTATGGGACAATAATAATGCATAAAGATTAGTATGTTTGTTGACTGATGAACACATCTCATTGGTCATAGGTATAGTGATACTAAAATCAAGAACATAGGTGCATGTAAAATACTACATGGCACTGGATAGACCCACAGTGAGATTCTTCATGTTTAATAAAGTCATAAGAAAGTCTCACAGTGATAATGGTGTAATGATCCTCTGACTTGAGATCATTATATTTCTATATGAGGATTAATATACTTTGACTACATTAAAAGTTACCTTTGACCGGGTGATGATAAAAGTGGACATCGGGTATATTATGAGTCGTATGAGAAATATGAATGATAGATAAAGGATTTAACCCTCCTATAATTAGGAGAGATATTATTGGCCTCTTGATTGAGTGAGACTATGAAATGCATGGCCATGCTCAAATATTGATTTGTTTTTGATAGTCTACTCATTGATCAAGGAAACCCGGATTAAATGTTGAAGAGGATGACTAACAACATGCCTCTAGTTTAATCTATAATATTTGGTTAAAGGGATTATATATTTCATAGGAACATTAGTCACGAAAGGTTTAATCGAATCACCGATTTATTATTATTACTTGGGTAGCAATGATGTATTAATAGATGCCGCTCATTGTTTATAATTTTATATTGAATAATAAAATTATTGCCAACGTAATGATAACCTACAGGGTCACACACTAAGAATGCTTGAAGGAGAATTGATTTAAATTATGAATTTAAATTAAATATTAATTTGAATTTATTTATGATATTAATTAAGTTAGACTTAATTAATTAATTAAATAGATATTCGAATTTACTAATTATTAGAATTCGAATTATATTAGAATATTAATTAAGTGTGACTTAATTAATTATTTAATTAAGAATTCGAATTTGAGTAAAAGGCCAATATGATTGGGCCATGGAATACTGATTTATCTCTCTATATATAAACATCTTAAAGTCTCAAATTAGGGTTAGACTTTTTAGAGAAAACCCTAGCCGTTTGAGAGAGAAGATGGAGATGGAGAGAAATCAGTTTCCGGATGCTAGTACATCGCTCCTTCGAAGATCAAGCATTCGTGTGGATACCGGTAGAGCGTAGATCGTGAGAGCGGGATGCGTGGTGATTCAAGTAGCTAGGATCTCTGATGTTCATCCGTTATTAAAGCTTCTTTAAGGTAAATCATCAATCTCTGAATTAAATATCATGTTTTTGCATGGATCCTGCGGTAGGGTTTCGATAATTATTGGTTTTGTTTTAATTTTTCCGCTGCGTTTGATGCTCGAAACCCTTCAATGGTATCAGAGCTACTTGCAAAAATGTTTTAATTCGGTTATATGTTATAGTTTTGATGTATATACAAGCATGTTTGATGATTGTCATGTATGATGCATTGATTTTGATATATATATGTATAAACTGTATGTTAATGATGATTGGGATGATCATATGATGATTATATAATTTGTATATATACTGATATATACATATATATATATATATATATATATATATATATGTTTTTGCATGGATCCTGCGATAGGGTTTCGATAATTATTGGTTTTGTTTTAATTTTTCCGCTGCGTTTGATGCTCGAAACCCTTCAAACACACCCTTAACTACTTCAGATACTATGCTGTTTTCATATGCTCAATGTCAACAGTTAGCCAAAATGATTCAAGAGTCCATCAGGCAAACATCTCAACATTCATATCCCAACTCTCAGATGACTGGTACACATGACAATTCCCTTAAACATACTTTCTCATGTTCTACTGTATCTGTACATTCTTCCATTTCTCATAATGAATCTTCACACTGCACTTGGATATTAGATTCAGGAGCCACTCACCATATTACTTGTCATTTGCATCTTCTTTATAACACTACACCTGTTCATGCCTCTTTGTATCTGCCTGATGGAAAGACTGTCAATATAACTCATGTTGGTTCACTTAAGCTACAAAATGATATTATATTATCTGATGTGCTATGTGTTCTTGAGTTTACTTGTAATCTAATATCCATTGCTAAACTAGTCCTTCAAACTTCATCTGCTGTCATGTTTTCTTCCAATTCCTGTTTCTTGCAGGACCTTACTTTGAAGAGGGAGAAAAAGATTGGTAAACTGCATGATGGACTTTACAAACTTCAAGTTCCTCCTATTTCTTCTCAGCCTATTGCTACTCAGCCTCTCATTTGCAAAGAATCAGTGTCTCAAACTATTTTTCCTTCTATCATTGTTAATCAAACAGTTTCCAAAACTTGTAATGTAGTACATGATAATAATGATGTTTTGTGGCACAAACGTATGGGTCATCCATCTATCAATGTTTTGAACAAAATACTTGTGGTTGATAAACATTCTCTTACTTTTGCTGATTATGATGTTTGTCATTATTCTAAACAACACAGGTCTCCTTTTCCTACTAGTACTAATCAAGCTGCTTCCAGTTTTGATTTAGTTCACTTAGATGTTTGGGGGCCTTACAGGCAGTTAACTCATAGCAACTATAGCTATTTCTTAACTATAGTTGTTGATTTCTCTAAAACTACTTGGGTTTTCTTATTTTCTCATAAAACTCAAGTGCCTTCTTTAATTAAAAATTTTGTGATCTACGTTCAAAATCAATTTCACAAAACTATCAAAATTGTCAGGACAGATAATGGCACAGAGTTTGTAAATGTTGATCTTCAATCATATTTTCAAACATTAGGTATTGTTCATCATACCACATGCCCTGCAACTCCACAACAAAATGGACATGCTGAAAGAAAACAACAACACCTACTCAATGTAGCCAGATCCCTTAAATTTCAGTCAAATTTACCTAATTCCTTCTGGGGAGATTTTGTTCTAACTGCCACACATATCATTAATATGTTACCTGTCAAAAATCTGAATTACAAAACTTCTTTTGAACTTTTGTATAATACTCCACCTGATTATTCTCAACTTAAATCATTTGGTTGCCTCTGTTATGCCACCAATCTTCTTGTCACTGATAAGTTGCAATCCAAAGCCACTAAAGGGGTGTTTTTGGGGTATCCCTTTGGGAAAAAGGGATACAAGATTCTAAATCTTCAAACCAAGAAATGTTTTTACTCAATAGATGTTGTGTTTGTTGAACATGTTTATCCCTTTCATTCTTCTACTTCTGAATCTGACACTCCAACATGTACTTCTCACCCTTTATTTCCTACTATTTCAATCTTCTCTGATGATTCTGATTTAAATGATGACACCAATCCATCATCTTCTGACTCCAGTGCTCAGACCACACCACAACAAATTCCCAGACAAATTTCTTCCCCTAGACCTATCAGACAGAGACACTTACCAGCAAAATTCCAAGACTACACTGGTTTGCCTTATACTCATATAGTTTTACCAACTCAATCTCTCTCTCACAGTACAGGTATGTCATCTTCTACTTCTGTAACACATCCTTTATCATCTCATCTTACATATGAGAAATTTACACCTAAATATAGAGCATACATTACAGCTACATCTCAAATTTCCACACCATATACCTTCCAATAAGCTGCACCTAATCCTAATTGGTTTAAAGCCATGAAAGCTGAAATTTCAGCTCTGGAAGAAAATCACACTTGGGATTTAGTGTTGAAACCTTCAAATACTCCTGTTGTCAGTTGTAGATGGATTTTCAGAGTCAAATATAATGCAGATGGTTCAGTAGAACGTTACAAAGCCAAACTAGTGGCAAGAGGATTTACTCAAACTCCAGGGGTTGACTACTTTGACACCTATGCTCCTGTAGCCAAGATGATAAATGTAAGATTATTTCTGTCAGTTGCTGCTTCCAAACACTGGAATGTCTCTCAACTTGATGTTACGAATGCATTCCTTCATGGAGATCTTCTGGAAACATTTTATATGGAACTTTCCTCATGCTATGCTTTCTTGTCCAGTGCTTGTCCTTCAGATGCAGCCTCGTATGTTTGCAAACTGGTAAAATCAATCTATGGGTTAAAACAAGCTTCTAGGAGGTGGTTCATCTAATTTTCTTCAGCTCTCAAGCAATATGGATTTTTACAATCTCACAATGACAACAATTTGTTCACTTTTCAGAAGAATGAATCTTTTGTAGCCATTCTTGTTTATGTCGATGACATCCTCATCACTGGTAATTCCAATGCCCTTCTTCATAATGTCAAGATTTACTTACAGACCAAATTCAAGATAAAGGATCTTGGTCCTGTCAAATACTTCCTTGGGATTGAAGTTGCCAGATCTGATAAAGGTTTCTACTTAAATCAAAGAAAATATGCTCTTGATTTGTTAAGGGATACTGGCCTCACAGCTGCTAAACCATCGATAGTTCCCATTGAACAAAACCACAGATCTTGGATAATTTTTCATCACCTCTTTCTGCATATGATGCTTCAACATACAGGCAAATTGTTGGTAGACTGATTTATTTAACCATCACTAGGCCTGATCTAGCTTATGTTGTTCATATACTTTCTCAATTTATGAATTTTCCTCGAGAAGATCATATGCATGCTGTCTTGAAGGTCTTGAGATACATCAAGCAATCACCTGGTCAAGGCTTACTTCTGTCTTCATCCTGCCCTTTACATTTACAGGCCTACTGTGATTTAGACTGGGGAGGTGATCCCCTTACCAGACATTCCCTTACTGGATATTGCATTCTACTTGGCAATTCTTTAATGTCATGGAAATGCAAGAAACAACATACAATTTCTCGATCCTCTGCAGAGGCAGAATATAGATCTATGGCAGATACATGTTGTGAGGTTATTTGGTTGGTTGTTGTTCTAAAGGATCTTGGAGTCTGTCCTCAGCTACCTATTCCCTTTCATTGTGATTCAAAATCAGCAATCTACATTGCTTCTAATCCGTTGTATCATGAACGTACCAAACACATTGAAATCGACTGTCATTTGGTACGAGAGAACTTGGAAAAAGTCTTTCTTCAACCAGTTCATACACTACAAGAAATCTGGCAATAGACGACACGTATCAGACAACACCCATGGAAAAAAGTGTTGCCCGAAATGATCAGACAACTGTTATTTTCCTTCTCGAGAAAGTATTGTGTAATCCAACATTCACACAATGGGCCAAAACCGTTTTGTGAAAAATCTTATCAGACAAGCATTTCTTGACCAGGGGTGTTGTGTAAATGCATAAGTATTTTTAAGATTAGACAAGCGTTAGCAAATAAGTGTTGTGTGAATGCCTGCAACACAATATCCCGGAAAACAGTTGTTGTATTCAGACAATTGTTTTTAGGTCTGTTGTCTAAGTAGCAGTCATACAATATGTTATCCATAGTGTTGTGTGACAGTGAACCAACACACAACATTTTTTAGAAATATTATGTGAATGAAGCATAGACAATACTTCGTAAAAAGTATTGTTAGAATGAGACAAGTGGTTTCCAATGTGGTATTGTGTAATGATATTTAACACAAGTGCTTTACATAATGTTGTATGAGCTTAATCCAACACACAACAGGTTCTGGCCTATTGTATGTTTCGACTCATACAAGTGTCTTCTGTTTAAAACTGTTGTCTAATAAATTGTACATGAAAAAAAAAATATTTAAAAGATGACTAGCATATGAAATTGACATCCAACAAATCAACAAAGGCTAAACAGAAGAGAACAAACCATCAAGAGTTATAGTTACAAATTAAAGAGCACAAATTAATTTATTACATTACAAAAGTTGTATTATTTCATCAACATCATCTCGAATGTAACTAGTAGGCATGTCTTCCTCATCAACATCCGGAAAATCTTACAAAAAAAATGAACCACCCTGTAATTCCATTTCTTGTTTCTGTAATTCCATTTTTTCCTCGAATTCAGCACGAACGTTTGCAACATTTTCTGCACTTGTATCACCACATCTTCTACCATAGATCATTGTTGGTGTAACATTACGATCCCATGCACCGCATGCGACCATGCTGATCTTTTCCAAATATATCAACAAACCTTCTCTCACGTGCATCTGGATCATTTTGAAATTCTTCTGGCATATCCTTTATAACCTCATTAAGCTTTGTCTGTAAAACATGTGATCAGATTATATTAACCATCTTGAAATTCACATTTATACGTAGACGATGACAACTAGTAAACTATTGAATTGATCCAATCAGACAACAAACTTCAAAAAATGAATCCGACTTGGCTCACGATGGAATATATTCAAAGGCCTTATAATGTCACTTGCTCACTGCTAGCTAATATTATACATAATTTAAGTCAGTGTCACACTAGAGACTAGTACAAAAATTGCGCCCATCACATTCTTAATGACAACAGGCACTTACACTTGTAGAAAAGAGCATTTAAAACAAAAATTATAGGCAAAATATAATTTATTTAAAAGGAAAACATACAAGCACAAAATAGAAACAAACTACTAATAGATTTCTGTAAATGTAAATCAAATAGGCTGTGTTGGAAATTTAATCTAAACTATTTTATTTATTTGGGTTTTATTTTGGTAATGTTATTATTAGTCATGTAAACCACGTTTGTGGTGAGTAGAATGGGTCGATTGTTTGTTTCAATATTATTAGGAAGTATTTTATTTGGTATGATTTGGTTTGTTCAGCTGGTGATTTGGTCAAGCTGCAAGTAGAGAAATTATAGGAATGAATAAGGGGTGATAGGAAAGTTTTTAGGAGTCTTAGTTGTGTATTGCCTATTTTCTAGCCATGTACTAGTTGTAGTCTGACTATATATTTTGGACTGTTGAGTATAATTTAGAGATCAAGAAGATATAATACAATGTAGTCCTTTTAGAGTACTCCAGCTTGTACACAATTTTTCTTGTTTATTCTTCCTTATATTGTTTGTTCTTTGCTTATACACCAAGCATAGTTATATATATGTTTATATCCTACACATGGTATCAGAGCTTGAAGGGGGGAGAGAGTATCAAGGCTTAACAGCCTTCCCTTCGATCCTTGGGTTGTCGCTAGGCGTTGGCATCACGGGCGCCGGGCGTTGTGTTAGTATAGCAGCACAACGACGAAGATGGCGAGACCAGGGAGGAGGAGTGGTTGTTTTCCTTAAGAAGACGGCCAAGAAGAAGCTGTAGATGGAAGAGTAGTATAGATGGAGGAGTAGTATGTGTGTACGGTAGTTCTTGATGCTTTGTTTTTGTTGTTGCGTTGCTTGCTATTATTTGGTCTGGTCGATGTGATGGAGGATGACGGCAAGGCTAAAGTTGTTATTTGTGTATGTTTGTGTACTGAGGTGATGGTGCAGGTTGTCGATACATGTATACATGTGTTACATGTATGTGTATGGCCTGGACAGATTATAGCAGAAGAAAGCCAGACGGGCTTAGCCAAAAGGGTTGATGATGAAGGTGTTGGTAGAACGTTACATTATTAATTAAGCCAAACGGGCTTGTGTAGAACGTGCCTGACGGGCAAATAAGTAGTGCCAGACGGGTAAAGAAGTGTTTTGTCAGACGGGTAAAGAAGTGTTTTGTCAGACGGGCAAACAATAGCCATACGGGCTCAGTTTAATAGCCATATGGCTCAGTCGGATTAGCCATACGGGCTCAGTCGAATCAGCCATACGGGCTCAGTTTAAAAGCCATACGGGTTGGAAGGATTGCATGATACATGTTTAGATTAAGGGGGAGATTGTTGGAAATTTAATCTAAACTATTTTATTTATTTGGGTTTTATTTTGGTAATGTTATTATTAGTCATGTAAACCACGTTTGTGGTGAGTAGAATGGGTCGATTGTTTGTTTCAATATTATTAGGAAGTATTTTATTTGGTATGATTTGGTTTGTTCAGCTGGTGATTTGGTCAAGCTGCAAGTACAGAAATTATAGGAATGAATAAGGGGTGATAGGAGAGTTTTTAGGAGTCTTAGTTGTGTATTGCCTATTTTCTAGCCATGTACTAGTTGTAGTCTGACTATATATTTTGGACTGTTGAGTATAATTTAGAGATCAAGAAGATATAATACAATGTAGTCCTTTTAGAGTACTCCAGCTTGTACATAATTTTTCTTGTTTATTCTTCCTTATATTGTTTGTTCTTTGCTTATACACCAAGCATAGTTATATATATGTTTATATCCTACAGGCTGCATATTATTTCCTTAGTTAAATCTAAATAGAAAACAAAATATGAGCTAATTAAAATGAATTAAGACCATCAACATATTAATTAGCAAAAAAGGTGCTATATATAATGAGAAAGAAGAAATGTACCTGTGACTACTAGGTTGCCATTGCCCCATGCTCCAGTTGAGCCCATCTTCCATCACTGAAATGACCTTAAATTGTGTAGTCCAAGAATTCCACTAATCATTCACACACAATCATAAATACATTAGTACTATATTAATCATCAATTAAAAATCCATACAACTCAAATACTATATATTATACTCTAGAATGAAAAATAAAAATTTTAGGAAATTAATTATTTTGAAGAAAATTTTGACATGGAGTGTTCGAAAAATTAACTAGCCACTAAAACAGAATTTGCAACCCAAGCAACTCAGCAACTGAACTCGCAGTAAAAAGCTCAAATACAATCCACTGAATCACCTAGCTAACTCGAACGCAAAACACAAAACACGGACCCTCAAAAACCAAATACTGCTTAACAAAACAAAACCCATTAACTTAACTCAGCCAAAAAGAATTAAACAAGACTTAATTAAACAAGAAAATTTAACCAAGCATTCAACAAACAAGACTCTCGACTCTATACATACACGGAAATATAGTTACCGGCCCAAACAGACCACGTCAATGTTACTAATGTAAATTCGCACACAATCCAATCATAACAGGGACCTGCTATCAGGCTTCAATGGAAATCGGGAAGAGGAACCCACACACACCACGGCAGGACACACACACACGCAGGTCGTTTGCAGCAACCCAGACATCACATACCCAAGTTCGATACACACACCCCACTGGTTCAGTGTTTTACAGGGGCGGAGAGGAAGAGATTAACTTCCGAAATTGAATTGTAAACACCAGCCACAAGCAGCACTAATACCCAGTCAAAACCGAACTCACCCAACAACACCACCACGGACACACTAAGTTCGGAAATCGAACTCACATAAAGAGAAAGAGGAGATTTGCGGTGGTGGCTTGATAGAATCGCGACACACACACCCACTCTGCAGCGTACACACGCACACACACACACACGCTATTTTTAATGGAGGGGAAAGGAGGAGAGAGACTAGAGAGAGAGGTTTGCGGGAGAGATTCCAACGAAAAGAGGGAGAGAGATCGAGTGATTTTGAGAGGAATCGAGAGCATTCTAGAGAAGAACCGTGACATTGAAATGGGTAGAGCTGCTGAGTTTTTAGGATTAAAAGATATAAAGGCAGTTTTCAAAAAAAAAAAAAAAAAAAAGAAGCTATAAAGGCAATTTTTAGTAAGTTACAATTTCTGAAAATCTTTTTAAAACAATTAATCACCCTTTTAAAATTCGATGTAAAATATAAAATGGGGTGGAAAAATAAACTTTTCATTTTTAAAATATAGAGTGTAAAATTATGAACGCCGACATATTTTTAAAATATTTTTAGGATAAAAAATGAATTAAATATGAATTTTATAAGTTTTAATCCTTTAAGCACAATAAAACTGCTAAAATAATTTTAAAATACTAAAACACCCAAATTAATTCTCTCAAAACTTTTAAAAACTAAATAAATATACAAAAGTAATATTAGAAAAGATTTCGTGATTTCTATCAATTCCAATGATTTTATAAAATTCTCAGAAGATCAATAATGTGTAATTTAAATAGATTTTAATCACCAAAAATACAAATAAAATTTTTTTTTCGACGATCCAACCGTACGGATGATGTTATATACTAATTTTAGTGATGTGTGAAAAAAATAAAAAAAAATAAAAATCATTCTTGTACGTGTTTATATATAAATCCGCCAAAAGTACTACTTCCTCTAACTAGTATCGTACCGATTGAACATGATCTATTTTTTAAAAAATATTTTTCGATGATCCAACCGTACGAATGATGTTATATACTGATTTTAACAATGTGTGAACAAAATTAGAAAAAAAGAAATTATTCTTGTACATGTTTATAATATAAATCTGCCAAAAGTACTACTTCCTCTAACTAGTATCGTACCGATTGAACATGATCTATTTGTTTGAAAATATTGTTCGACGATCCAACCATACGGATGATGTTATATACTGATTTGAGTGATGTGTAAAAAGAATTAGAAAAAAACAAATCATTCTTGTATGATATTTTAATGGTCAACTGTCAAAATACTACTTGGTCAAACTAGTATAATTTTGGAATAATATTTTTTAAAAAATATTTTTTGACGATCCAACTGTACAAATGTTAATGTCTAATGATTTGAGTGATGTGTACAAAAAATTAGAAAAAAAAAATCATTCTTGTACGTGTTTATAATATAAATCTGCCAAAAGTACTACTCCCTCTAACTAGTATCGTACCGATTGAACATGATCTATTTGTTTAAAAATATTTTTCGACGATCCAACCGTACAAATGATGTTATATACTGATTTGAGTGATGTGTACAAAAAATTAGAAAAAAAAACAAATCAGTCCTATATGATATTTTAATGGTCAACTAATAAAGTACTCCTTGGTCAAACTAGTGTCATTTTCGAATAATATTTTTTTAAATATTTTTTGAACGATCCAACCGTACGGATGTTAATATCTAATGATTTGAGTGATGTGTACAAAAAATTAGAAAAAAGAAATCATTCTTGTACGTGTTTATAATATAAATCCTCCAAAAGTACTACTCGCTCTAACGAGTGTCGTACCGATTGAACATGATCTTTTTTTAAAAAAAAATTATCGACGATCCAACTATGCGGATGATGTTATATACTGATTTTAGTGATGTGTAAAAAAGATTAGAAAAAAACAAATCATTCTTGTATGACATTTTAATGGTCAACTATCAAAGTACTACTTGGTCAAACTAGTATAATTTTGGAATAATAATTTTTATAATTTTTTTTTCGACGATCCAACCGTACGGATGTTAATATCTAATGATTTGAGTGATGTGTACAAAATAGTAGAAAAAAAAATCATTCTTGTACGTGTTTATAATATAAATCCTTCAAAAGTACTACCCGCTCTAACGAGTGTCGTACCGATTGAACATGATCTATTTTTAAAAAAATAAATTTGGACGATCCAACCATACAGATAATGTTATATACTGATTTTAGTGATGTGTATAAAAAATTATTAAAAAATAAATCATCCTTGTACGTGTTTATAATATAAATCAGCCAAAAGTATTACTCCCTCCGTCCCAAAAAGATTGACACTCTTTCCTTTTTGGGACGTCCCAAAACTAATGAACCTACTATACTTACTATTTTTGAACACTACTTTACACTATTACACCCACTAACGTTATTCCTTTTTTATTAAACAAATAACTATAAACAATATAACACCCACTACTCTACCCCACTATCTCAAATCTATTATTAAATATTGATAGGTCCCACCACTTTATCCACTTTTCAAACAACTTTACACTTTTTTTACTACATTTTCTTAATCTCCGTGAAAGTCAAAGAGGGTCGGTCTTTTTGGGACGGAGGTAGTACTTTTTCTAACTAGTGTCGTAACGATTGAACATGATTTATTTAATATTAATCTTATATGATCTAATTATATTCTTATGTGACAAAGCACTAGTTACGACTACGAGTCAATTTAGTAGTTTTGTACTAAGATCTCAAAACAAATTAATTTTAGAAAATTTAGAAAATTCTAAAACTTTAAATTTATTTTACTACTTTTTAATAGAAACACTACAAGAAAAGGGTTAATAGACATCAGTTTCTGGCCGATGTCTATGTTATTTTGGATGTGATGTCTAGGTGGGAGATGTCTATTCTAGACATCAGTCAGAAACTGATGTCTATGCTAACATGGACATCAGTTTTTCATTCAATACACATCAGTTGTTCTACAAAATAGGTTAGATATAATTAATTTTATAAACAACTTGCATGCCTTATATTCTAGAAAACATATATAAACTAAGTTATTTTTCACATACACATCACTTCCTTTCTTTGGAAAAGATGTCTATAGTTATCTTAGACATCATCCCAGACTGATGTCTAATGTTCTTATTAACATCAGTTTGTTTATAAAAAAACCGATGTGTATAGTGACCTTAGACATCATCCTAGACTGATGTCTAATGTACTTATAAACATCGGTTTTTTCACAAAAAAACTGATTTATATTGTTCTCTTAGACATCTATGTTAAATTATTAAACTGATGTTGTATTTGATATTTTACATCACCTTTCTTCATATTAACTGTTTTCTTTTATTGTTATAGTCATCCCTTTAATTAAATAAAGTGTTGTCTTTTTCTTGTTTATACATAACCTACTGCATTGAATAAATTAAAATCAATGTCATCAACATCCAAATTACATAAGATGCATATCCGAAGTACCAAATCCAAGGCAAGTAAACATGACTACATATCCACAAAATGAACTAAACTCATAAAAGTACCCATCCACAAAACAAAATACATAACCTGCTTAACTAGTCATAGTCAAATAACTATGTCTACAAATGCGATATATTAATTAAACCTTGCCAAAAGAAGACTTGTGTCGTCAAATGTGATCTTGGATGAATTGTAGAGTCTCAATCCGCACCTCATCAAGCTCAGCCACATTTTAATACTTCCGAGTCTTGGCCATCCACTACAATGCAGGAAAGACCATTAAATGAAATTTATCGTACAAATAACCTTGTCAATGCTTTTGGTAATGATTACTCTTTTGGACAGTTCACAGCTGAGTATGTCAACACTCATAGCATCAATTCTTTATCATTATTTGTCTCTGGTATGGTAGGAGGGACGGAAGGTAAAACTCGTCACGCTAAAATTATTTTATTTAATCGTGTTAGTAATTATTTATCTCTTAATAACATGTCTAATAAGAATTTAGTTATTAGACATGTCTAATAAGCTGAGTACCCTGTGACTATAGCAGGCATGCAATAGAGACCATAATTTAGTTACACAGTTATGCTGATTCATATGATGGTCAAGAATAGGGTCTATTCTCTTAATGAGCATCAAGGAACAATTAAAATTCAAATCACATGTGTACTTCTTAATTGGATATGCCTAAAATTGATTTATTTCAGTCCATCCATAATAACTCGTCAAGCTGAAATTATTTTATTTTTGACTGAAATTATTAAAAAAAAAAATCTGCCTTTTCATTTTATTAACAAACATATTCCTTCCAGATTATTTTGAATTAGCTAAAAAGTGAAAAAATAGAATCATTTAGCAGCAGTGTATACGGCTTAAAATAAAAGAACCTTCTTTCTCTTCGGTTGTAAGAGCGGATGCAGGAGAAACATTTAGCCGTAAATCATTAAATAAATCTTCAGCTTTAGGTGCTGTCCATTAATGGCAAACCTTCTGCAATTGGTTTATAAGTCGATAATATATGAAATTAAAGAGAGGAGTAGAAATGAACAAAAATCCAATCATAATGGTAAAGATCGAGTCTTACGGTCTCAACAAGGATCCAGAAAGCTTTGTTTCCTCATTTAAGACAGGGCCTCCTGTTGAACAAAGAATATACAATTGATATGTCTAGTCTGTAAAAAAAAACCTAAAATGCTAGCAAAATTAGAAGAATATCGACAAATGCTTGAATACGGGTTTGCACATGTCTTTCACAGTGAGAATCAGCTCTGCACTCTTTTCAGCTCTGGTTAAATTGGTTCAGCGGCGGTCTTCTGAAGTTACTCTACTTTTTTAAAAATTATCAGGAAATATTTTACCCTTGTTCTTACTTCTTAGAGTAATTACTCACAAGTTAAATTTTATGTGACAAATGAAGTAAACATGAAACATGATAATGCTGAAAAGAATTGGAATATGATTATGTAAATGTAGCCGAAATAATCCCTATCAATAAGACGTACCGGAATGCATTACACCAGATCTGTCAACTATCCGGTAAAATGGTCTAGTTTTTTCCTCTCTAGCAGCTCTTTGAAGTTCTTCCCATGCTTGCTTCCTGTCTTCATGCGTGATTATACCTGAAGTTGCTACCTTAAATCAAAATACCATCCAAATACTGATTGATGAACACAAGGAACAAAAACATCTCTTAATTCTAATGAAAGTAGATTCTAAATTTATTACTTTCGTAAACAAATAATATGAGGGACGCGGGATCCGTGCAAGATTATCAACACGATCAACTGCAACAAGTCCAAATTTTGGACCATAACCATCAGGCCACTCCCAGTTATCCGAAATAGTCCAGAACAGATAACCAAGCACAGGGACACCCTGCAAAATAAGCATTAGCAGTTGGCATTACAACTTGATAAATATGTAAAATGAATAGGTGAGAATTATCACACGTTTTGAGACCACAAGATACTGAAAGATGAGTAGATATATTCTTTGCATATGCATTCACACTATACCATTCTGCACAGTTTCGGCGCACATGCATGACATTTCCTGCTTCACTACAAGCAACTTTCACAGGTTTGCCATTGAGGTAGTGAACCATGACTCCTGATGCCTACGTAGTTGGTAGCATCATAGGAAATCTTTTGAATGATAGAATTGCAGAAGAGTATCGTATCAGTCACTTCTTCTAGTGTCATGCTAGCTTTAGATCCATCTTTTCTCTCTGTGATGATAAAGAGTTGTTTCAGTATCCAAGTAGAAAACACACAACACACACAGACACATTTATATTTAAATTAAAGGCAGTAAAATACTAGAAAGCTTGGATGTTTTTGTACTACATGCATCACTGGCGCCTGTCAAATGATATCTTTAAAGATAATAATAAATCTAAAGAATCATATTACTTTAGTAATGTAAATACTAGGGACTTAATTTGAAAAAAAATGGAAGTGCAAGGGTTGTGCTCTTTAGTAATGCAATGCTTTAAGTCTTCTAGTATTCTCGATGCCCAGATCTAAGGTTCTTGTTTTTACTTAATTAAGAAATGATCAGATTCAATTTTAATAGTCCCTCCAAGCCCCTCATTAGCCAAAAAATGATGGTAGTAGACAGTTCAGTTCAATCTCAACGATACACCAAGACTACTGAACATTAAAGGCAACTACCAAATATAGCTACATATTCGCCTGGCCTAGTGCTGTCCTCTCTTCTCAATATGTAATATATGCCCATATTCAATTCGCACCATCTTGTCAGTTATATAAATGCTATAATCATTCACCGAAGAACTGCAACCTTTGAATATGGAGATATTATCATTGAAAGCACCATTAGTCCAAATGAAATACTGACTACTAAATGCTATAGTTTAGGTTTTTGCACTGGTGAGAAACCCATCGAGGCAAAAACAGATTTCCAAGGAAGCAACTGTTCGGGAAAATGGAGGCTCCCCGACACCATACTATTACATAGTTGAAGAGACCAACTATTACATAGTTAAAGAGTTAAGCCACCTAACTAACTTAATTGGAGAAGCCTTCACAAAGTAAATGTAAACAATTTAAATTAAGGGATATTAAACAATTACGTAAAACCTTTGCTGGAAGGGCTGATTAGGAGCCACTTATTTATGTAAAAGAACCAAACTAACTTATCCAATGGACCTAATTCATAACTAGCGCATCATTCAGTGGACATTACGTATTAATCTGGTAACCTTGAAAATATCAATAAACATAAAACACAGCAAGTGCAGCTGCAAAACCTCCCAAATAAGAATTCATCATATCTAGCAAATTTCGGTACCTTCCTCTCTCAGCTAGCTGATAATCCAACGACTTGTAATATAATACTCTGCTCTTCCAAAATTCTGAATCTTTAGTGAAAGTTTCATTTGTTACTCCCTCTACACTTCCACTAATAATTCGCGGTGGTATTGCATTCAATCTCAAAGGCCATTTGGCTAGCTGCCCACCTGCAATTTCTTTTAGATTCTTTGCTTCTAGTAGTGGTGTCAAACATTTCTCCAATTTATTGTACCAACATGTTTAGAGAATGTTCTTATTTTAAAAGCTTTTGTATATAATCACCAACATGTTTTATTATTTTTTTCCTTTTTCATTGAATACCATACTTTAAACATAAATAGAATAGCATGCAAAACTATGCATGTCCATAGCTTCACTTGGTTGTGGCGTATGTTCAGCTTGAAAGGCATTAGTCTGCTGTTTTTGATCAAAACCATTGGGCATCTGATTAGCAGAAACTGATGCCACAATAGGAGCAGCAGGTGTAGGTTTTGCATTCTTAGCATGCTTATTCTTCTTTTTCTTCTTTTTCTTCTTCTTGTAATCGTTTTCCATTAAATTTTAAGTTGTATCACCTGTAAAAGTGAATCACACTGTTTAAATATACAAATATTGAGTATAAATGTGTGAACATCTTAAACAAGTAAACAACAGAAACAATAATCTTGAGTAACTAAAACAGCTACACTTTACGTCCCTAATAATCTAACTTTTAACAAGTAGGGGGAGTAAAAAATTCAAAAATACTTACAAACCAGTATTCAAAAATACTCATTTACTGGCATTAAAATCTTTTTGTTTGCCCCCTTGTCGTTTACTTGCATATTTCGGCAAGTTTGGAAGGATCATCAAGAACAACCTAGCAATGATTACAAACCAATGTTAGGATAACCAAGAAAATGACCATCACTTTGTAATATAATAAATTGATCAATTGGTACTAGTTCAATTGAGACCCGAAGAAGTAATTAACTAATTATCTTTACTAAATAGGTTGCATATACTAGATATTGCATAGACTAGATTGCATAAAAATGTTTCAAGGGTACAAGACTGAAGGGTATGGTGAACAACCAGATGGACATTATTACAAACAGAGGCACATATACTTTTACCAATGACAGGTATAAGTTTTTACCGATACGCCATTCTCGGATCCTAAAATAATTTTTTGAACATTAGGTAGTGGAATTAAAGGTCAGTTTACATTGCGACGAATGCATCAAGAAGATTTTGAAGGCTGTCAAGAAGATAGAAGGTAACGCCTATTATTTTTTGAGAGGCATACGGTGTTATTCAGTTGCATAAAATTAATTCACAATCAAAGGCTTCGAAAGAAAAATTTGACATTTTAACTCTGTTTTCATTTCACAGTGTCTGCTTTGCAAGTACATGAATAAAGTTAGTGTTTGATTTGAATCTTTTGTTTTTCTTTCGAAGCCTTTGATTTTGGATTGGCAATTTGACAGAGACAAGTAATACTATAATCATGAAACTGATCAAAATCATGGCGATTTTGGTTTCGTGCACAAAATAATTGCATCATCGATCACAAAAATTCCGTAATAATAATAGCGATCTGTTGATTCCGGCTCAGTACGTATTAATATTACAGATCTATTATGAGGCTAGGGAAAAAATTGTGGATTTCTCATCCTTGTCTTATTTTATCTAAGGAGGATGCATAATCTTACAAAACAGTAGGTTGGTTGATGAACATAGCTGTTTCTACAAGTCTACTGAAGGTTGTAAGATGCAGCAGCTTCTTCCCAGATAGTAGATTGCTTACCAATTTTTTGAAGCGCTTTCATCACTTCTTCCGTAGTTACTTTGCCTGTTACTGTGATCTTGTTCAGCTGCGTATCAACATCGTATGTTTCTATATCTGCTTAATCAACAAAAAATTGTGAATTAATTCTATGCAACTGAATAACACCGTATGCCTCTCAAAAAATATTAGGCGTTACCTTCTATCTTCTTGACAGCCTTTAAAATCTTCTTGATGCATTCGTCGCAATGTAAACCGACCTTTAATTCCACTACCTAATGTTCAAAAAATTATTTTAGGATCCGAGAATGGCGTATCGGTAAAAACTTATACCTGTATAAATTAGGATCCGAGAAGAGTATGGTGAACAACCAGATGGACATTATTACCAATGACTCAAATTGCAGTAGTATGTACAACAATATTGGAATTAATATTTAATTCCAAGAATTTATATCCCTATATAAATACTTTTTAGTGGTATCAACTTTACCTATAATTGAGCAGAAAATCATATAATCCATGTACACTTTCATTCCCTCTGGTTGCCAGCAAATATTGTGGGCTGTTATCTTCATCGGATAAAGAACCCACCGACGAGTCTGCAGTAATTTTAGAAGAAGTAAAATTAATTAGAAACATTATCAAACTTTCAACTAACACAGCTTTTGTGAAACCAAAAGATATGCTTACTCTCCAATTATTAGAGAGAAACTTGACAAGTTACCTAACTTATTAGTTTTGTGATCAACATAATACGAAACTGTTTTGTGATCTGCATGCTTATTTTGTCTTACATCAACAAGTATGTTAAATAAAAATACAAAGAAAAGAGGATGTAGGCTCTTTTTACCACAGTTTAGAAGTCTGGCCCAAAAATTGGTCCCATAAACAGGTAGATCAGTAGGATTACGCTATATAAAGTTACAATCATATGGTCAACATTGCATCCAGCTGCTATATCAGGGCAATAGTGACAAAAAGGATTCATTTCTGGTGCATTCTTCATAAACGGGTTACTAGGGAATTAAGAGATAAACAATAATTGCAAGTTTAAGTTAGAACGCAGATTGATAGTTTTTCACAACAGTAGGTTATTGTGTGTTGCTATTTGGTACCATTACATATTGAAGAGTAAAAGGTTACCATCACAGAGAGCAAGCTTAACCCTCCTTCCTTTGCAGTGTTTGAAGGCAAAAATTTTGTATATATCAATTACTTGATGATCTCTCTGGCACATTCAAATGCATCATTTGTTAAGAGAGAGATAAAAATACCAGATATCTACTACCATTACTAAAAGAAAAAAAAAGAGGTGGATTGAATACAGGCGGAGACAGCAAATCCTATGACAACCACATCCCAAATCCTAATCTTTCTCACAGACAGACACTACATACACATATACATAGATTATAGATAAAATAATTAATACACATACATAAATACATAAATTACATATAAACTAAATTATTAATCCCAAATTCAAATTTAAGGTTTCAATTTTAAACCCCCAATTTATAATAAAATCGAATAAATCGAACTTGTAAGTTTGAACATATCAAACTTAGGCTTACCCATTGACAAATCAAACTAATTCAAGCTTTGAACCTTCGAGCTTTGACCTTCGAACAAATCGATTTCGATTTGAGTGAGAGAGAGAGAGTTTCGGGGTTTCGATTATGAGAGAGAGAGAGAGAGCTCTTCCGAGGTTGTGAAAGAGATAGAGTAGAGGTGGCCGGGTGGTGGTGGAGGAGGTGAGTTGTGGTGGCGGTGAGGTGAGAGACGAGGGAGAGATGAGAGTGAGAGTCGAGAGAGCGGTCGAGATAGAGAGATAAGAAATTAAGAATGAGTTTAGTTTTTTAGTTTTTTGATTTAGTTTATTGTTTTGTTGAAAAGCTGGGGGGGAAATAATTGGTAAGGGGGAGAATATTTGGTAGAAGGGGGGAAAATTTTGATTAAGGGGGGGAAACAAATTGAAGTGGGAGGCGCGTTTTTTTTTTTTTGTCGAGTTTTAGACATCGGTTGTAAAATAAATGATGTCTTAAAATAACAAAGACATCACAGAAACACGGGGTGATGTTATTACGTCTTTAAACATCAGTGGCATTGGTAACCGATGTCTAATGTGTGATGTCTATTCACCTTTTTCTTGTAGTGAAAGCTAGTTAATTTAATATCCCACAAATAAAAATTATTTTATAATAAATTTTATTTTCGTTTCCCTCTTCTTTATTTTCGTTTCCCTCTTCTTCTTTACCTCCGACCAAACCCAAAATTTCTTGAAATTTCATTCCCCGCTTAGCCAAATTTCACTTCCCCCTCTTTTTTTGTCAGAGACTCTATCTCTGAGTCTCTGACACACACAGACACAAACTCATGCCTCTCACCCCCTTCTCTCAATTACTCACCTCTCTCACAAACATGAACCCTGGTTATTCAAAACTGAGCTCATATTTAGGTTGAGTCATTCAAACCCTAACTCATATTTAACTCGATTTGAACTCGCACACAAATATGAATCTATACATCACACATAAACCCTAATTGCCCGATTTGTTCTAAAGCTCGAAACCTAATTGATTCAGGTAATTCATCAATTTAATTGATTTGGGTTTTAATTAAATTCAATTTAGGGATTTTGATTGACTTCTCTACTTTGGGTTTTTATTTACATGGATGTATTTATATTTAGAGGTTTTGTTCGATCTGTACGAATCTTCATCTTAATCTATTCTCTTAACATGATTATTATTATTTTGGTTGCTTTATATATTTGTGTTGTGCTTTTGTTTCTCATCATCATTTTACCCCTCTTTTTTGTTGTATAATTGTTAAGTGATTCCTTTGGTCTTTGTTGCACCAGAGCTGAAATGGAGGGAGAGAAATCCATTATTTGGCAAAGAAGAACTTAGAATCAATGACAGTGATGAGGATAGTCATACGGTGGCCACAAGAAAGTCGAAATACTGGGTTAATTTGGATACTGATTCAAGAGCAAAAAACAAAGAGGTTGAAAGAGAGAATATTGTTAGTAACAAGTGGAATGTCGTTCCAGAAAATGTGCAAGAAAATGAAGGTGGTAATAGTGTAGGCTACATCCCACAACTTTCAGCTCAAAATTTTCTCCCATTAGTCAATCAATTTCCCTTTCCAAGTCTCATAAGCAACACCATGGCATACAATTGGGAGCCTCCAAGTTTATCTCTATCCCAATTCGGAAGTCAAGTGTACCCTTCACAAGTTTGTTCCCAAAGCTCTACTCATTCAGCTTCATTACCTCCTGTGGCTCATCCAAATCCATCTCAACTTGTTTTCTATCCACCAGCACCAATGCCATTATTTCTTATATGACTTCTTCGATTGAGAATGATTCAAGAAATGCTAACCACTTCCAGTTCATTAGCTCAGGTACGTAGAATACTGCACCAAATTCTGTTGTGTCGCCTTTTCGTTTCATCAATCCTTTCAATATTAATACAAAGGAGAATTTGCAAAACAGTGACGAGTCAACAAAATAAGGTACTCTTGGTCAATATTGGAGGTCATCCCTATACTATCACTAGTACAGAATACGCTTTTAGCGTCGGTCAAAATAGACATTAGGCGTCAATTATTGGGCGTAGTATATGAAGGCGACACTATAGGTATATGCCTATAGCGTCGGTCAAAATGGCGACGCTAAAAGTCGATTATAAGCGTCGGTCAGATAAATAATCGACGCTAAAAGTCTGTTACAGGCGTCGGTCATTAAAACAACCGACGCTAAAAGTCTATTATATGCGTCGGTCATTAAAACAACCGACGCTAAAAGTCATGTCAAAGGCGTCGGTCATTAAAACAACCGACACTAAAAGTCATGTCAAAGGCGTCGGTCATTGAAACAACCGACGCTAAAAGTCATGTCAAAGGCGTCGGTCATTGAAACAATCGACGCTAAAAGTCGATTTTTTTTAGAAAAAATAAAAAATGCAATTCTAATAAACATTCATCCAAACCACAAACACCCTATCAACCCATTATATAATACAAGCTATATGAAACAATACAAGATTTATGCAAACCAATGAGAACTTATTAATATTAATATAATATTGTTAGAAATGATTGATGAGAACAGTGTTTGGAAGCTATAGTGACAAAACAGAGTTTAGCTGGAAGCAGTCAGAGTTTAGTTAAACACTGACTGGAAGCGCAACAGAGGTTGTTAAACTCTGTAGCGGTATTGTCTGAAGAGTCAACAGTGTTTAAAGGTTGATGCAAGATAAATATGGAAGCAATATCTTTGAAGATTGGAAAGCTGTCAAAGAGATTGAGTTGACTTGGAAGACTGGAGCAATCGTGATTGATATCAATTGTATAGCTTAATTATAGGAGAATCAATTACTGATTGTACGAAGCTGTATGTTCTATAAATACAGTTAGGTTAACCCTAGAAGGGTAGTCGATCATTGAGAAATTCATTGATTGTAACCTAAGCAGCTCTCTGTGATATTTACATCACTGAGAGAGGAATTGTTAATTCCAAACAGTTTTTAATTGTTAAACAGTGTGTTCTTGTTAAGTTACTCATACAGTATTTGATTGCTTATTATGTATTCGACCTAACAAGTGGTATCAGAGCCAAATCTGTTACTTTATTACAGTTAAAGATCCCAACACAATAGTAATCAATGGCAGAGATACCTCCACCATCTGAGAAAGCCCCTACTACTGTTAGTAGGTATGAAACAATAAGGGTTCCTATACTTAGGCCATAAGAGTATGCAATCTGGAAGGTAAAGATGACCATGTTTCTGGAAGCCACAGATCTAGAATATCTTGATAGAATTAATGAAGGTCCTCACAAACCTACAAAATTATCTGCTGCTACTGCTGGTGAGGAATCAAAGGTTATTCCAAAAGAAAAGAAAGATCTAACTGCTGAGGATCTTTCATCCATTGCAAAGGATGCAAAAGTGAGACATTTACTTCACAGTGCATTAGACAATGTTATGTCTAATAAAGTGATTAATTGCACAACTGCAAAGGAAATATGGGATGCACTTGAGGTTAGGTGTCAAGGAACTCCTGCAATCAAGAAAAACAGAAGAAATATACTCACTCAGGAGTATGAGCACTTTGAGGCAAAGTCTGATGAAACCATGATAGAAACATTTGACAGATTCTGTAAACTGCTCAATGATTTGTCATTGGTTAACAAAGAGTATGATTTAGAAGACTCAAATCTCAAGTTTCTTCTTTCTCTACCTGAAAAGTGGGATGTGAAAACAACCACTATAAGAGATAATTATGAACTTGGTGAAACAGAGATTGATGAAATTTATGGGCTGCTCAAAACTCATGAATTGGAATTGGAGCAGAGAAACAAAAGATCTAGTAGAAAGTCAAAGTCTGTTGCTCTTAAAGTTGAGGAGAAACCATCAAAGAAGGAGGCATCAAGGAGAAAGGCAAAAGGGAAAGCCTTAGTCATACATTCAGAGAATGAGTCATCAAACACTGATGTTGACTCACACACAGATGAATCATCTGATTCTGAAGATGATGAGGAGATGATGCAAATGGCTGCATTGATGGTAAAAACCTTCAAGAAGATGGGATACAAGAACTTCAAGAAGGGAAAGAGATTCTCCAAGGACTACTCAAAGTTTGACAAGAAGAATTTCAAGAAATCTGAGGGAAAGGACTTCAAATCTGGTAAGAAAGATAAGTCTGAGATTCAATGCTACAAGTGTAAGGAGATGGGTCACTATGCTCCTGAGTGCAAGAAGGGTAAAACTGAGAAGGCACTCTACACCAAAGGCAGAGATTGGGCAGACACTTCAGATTCAGATGAGGAAGTCAACTATGCTCTCATGGCTACTACTCAGACTGAAAATGATGATCTCAAGGTACCCCCAACTACCTATGCTTATAACACTGATAATATAACTGAACTGAGAATTTATCTTAAAGCATTGCATATCAGTTATAGGGATCAGACTTTAGAAAATGAGAGGATAAAGTCTGAGTGTTCTCAACTTAAAGAGAGAAATAAACTTGTTGAGGAACAGCTAGAGAACATGAATAAAATTCAGAAAGAGAGAGATGATGCAGTGTTTATTGAACAGGAGTTGCTAGGAAAGTATAAGCAACTAGAATCAGAATTGAAGGATACTAAACACATCATTAAAACTTGGACACACTCTGGTAAAGACACTCAAGAAGTGTTTCAGTCAGACACAGTAGGTCTAGGTTACTCTGAGGGAGATGAACTTAGATTTGAAAATCAGGTAAAAGTTAGACCACATCGTTCATCTGAAGGTAATGTCATGGGAACAGGTGGACCTAAGACTGAAGCACAGAAAAAGGCTGTTAAAGAGTCATATGCTAAAACTTTTGTTAAAGAGGCTAACATTGGTTTAATGACAGATAAACAACTCAAGCATAAGCTTAAGGAAATAAAGTCTGTCAACAAACAGAGAATGCCTAAGAAAAACAGAAATGGAAAGGTAGGCATAACCTCAGGAATTAAGCCAATGCTTGCTTCATTAGCTCCTAGAAAAACATGCTTTAACTGTGGTAGCACTAATCATCTTGCTAGTTTCTGCAGTAAAAATAAGAACATTAATTCTTTGCCCTCTAAAACTGCAGTAAATAATGATTATGTGAGAACTAGACCACAGACTTTATGTAAACACTGTGGAAGTACATGGCATTCTATTTACACTTGCAGAGATTATCATGCTATTTACTATAATTACTATGAACCCAAACCAAATTTGAAATGGGTTAAAGTAAACTCTGCAAATGTAAACTCTGAAAAAGTTAGTTTAAACTCTGATAATGTGAATTCCGCTGCAAAAGCTAACAGAATTAAGAAAGCCAAAGGATCCAAGCAAGTCTGGATCCTTAAAACTAATAATCAGTGATTGTTTGTGATTGCAGGGCAACAGGGTTAGTACCCTAGTCGTGGACAGTGGATGTTCAGGACACATGACAGGAAATAAAGCCCTGCTATCAGAGTTTGAGGAGAAGGCTGGCCCAGAAGTTTCCTATGGAGATGGCAACATAGGACATACACTGGGATATGGCAACATTAATCTTGGAAATGTCATCATCACAAATGTAGCTCTGGTTCCAGGACTCAAGCATGATCTGCTATCTGTGAGTCAAATCTGTGACAGAGGATATCATGTGGATTTTCAGCCTGAATATTATCAAGTGATCAGTAAATCTACAGGGAAAGTTGCTCTCGTTGGAAACAGACACAATAACATCTATGAAATTAAATTGTCAACAAACACTGATGGCAAAGCAGTGTGTCTGTCAACAAGAATGTCCAGTGAAGAGAGTTGGAAGTGGCACAAGAAACTCTCTCATTTGAATCTGAACAACATCAATGAGCTAATCAAGAATGATCTTGTAAGAGGTCTACCAAAATCTTTGTTGAATGTAGAAGGCCTGTGTGATTCTTGTCAAAAGGCCAAACAGAGAAAAGTCTCCTTCAAAAGCAAATCTGAGTCTTCAATTGTTGATCCTTATCATCTACTACATGTTGATCTTTTTGGTCCAGTGAATGTGATGTCTCTTGGAAAGAAGAAATATGCTCTAGTCATTGTTGATGAATATACCAGGTACACATGGGTATATTTTCTTGCAAAGAAGGATGAAACTGCATTAACACTGACAGAACATATATTACAACTGGAAAAAGGGTCAGAGAATCAAGTGAAGATAATCAGAAGTGACAATGGAACTGAGTTCAGGAATTCATCAATGGAAGAATTTTGCAAGAGTAAAGGGATAAAACAAGAGTTTTCTGCACCTGGCACTCCACAACAAAATGGTGTAGTGGAGAGGAAGAACAGAACCTTGATAGAAGCTGCCAGAACCATGCTAGATGAAGCAAAGTTTCCAACATATTTCTGGGCAGAAGCAGTTCAAACTGCTTGTTTTACTCAAAATGCAACACTGATCAACAAGCATGGTAAAACACCATATGAAATGGTGAAGAAGAAGAAGCCAAATCTAAAATATTTTCATATTTTTGGATGCAAATGCTTTGTGTTGAAGACTCATCCTGAACAGTTGACCAAATTTGATCTAAAGGCAGATGAAGGAATTTTTGTTGGCTATCCACTATCAACAAAGGCATTCAGAGTTTACAATCTGAGAACTAGAGTGATCATGGAATCAATTCATGTGTCATTTGATGACAAGAAAATAACTGGACTTGAAGATGTCAATGAACATGATCTACTCCACTTTGAAAATGAAGATTTATTCTCTGAAAAAGTAAACTCTGATCAGACTGATTTGACAAACTCTGTTGATCTAAACTCTGAACTTCTACTGGTAAATACTGAAGAAACTCTTCAATCAGAAACAAGGGAAGAACCAGTTGAGGGGGAGCATGAAGAATCACATCAAAGTGATAATTCAAACACTGAAAGTGACTCAGTTGATGATTCTGAATCAAACTCTGTTGATTCAAACTCTGTTGATAATTCTGAGAAGTCACATTCAGGGGGAGCATCAGAAAATGAAGAAAGGCACCAAGAAAATCAGGAGAGCATGGATCAAGGGGGAGGATCACATGATGACAGAAGCAATCTGCCTTCTGCAAGAAAATGGACTAAATCTCACACACCTGATTTGATTATTGGTGATCCTGATGCAAAAGTAAGGACAAGAAGTGCAACAACAAATGAATGTCTGTTTCATGCATTCTTGTCACAAACTGAGCCAAAGAAAGTGGAAGAAGCTCTTAAAGATGCTGACTGGATAACAGCAATGCAAGAAGAGCTAAATGAATTTGAAAGAAATGAAGTGTGGACACTTGTACCAAGGCCCAAGAACAGATCCATTGTTGGTACTAAATGGGTTTTCAGGAATAAAACTGACAGTGAGGGTGTTATCACAAGGAACAAGGCAAGACTGGTTGCAAAAGGCTATTCACAACAGGAAGGAATAGACTATGATGAAACATTTGCTCCAGTGGCTAGATTGGAGGCAATTAGAATTTTTCTAGCATATGCCTCTCATATGAAATTCAAAGTGTTTCAGATGGATGTAAAAAGTGCATTTTTGAATGGAAAACTTGAAGAAGAAGTGTTTGTGGAACAACCACCAGGGTTTGTAGATCCAAAATATCCAGACTATGTCTACAGGTTAGACAAGGCACTCTATGGACTTAAGCAGGCACCAAGGGCATGGTATGAAACCCTTGCCAAATTTCTACTAGAAAGTGGATTTCACAGAGTCAAGATATCAAATGAGTATGATGGGAGAGCTTAGTTATTTTCTAGGCCTACAGGTGAAGCAAACAGATGATGGAATCTTTATAAATCAAGCAAAATATACCAGAAACCTTCTCAAGAAATTTGGTATGCTTGATTGTTCATCTGCAACAACTCCCATGGCAACTGCAACAAAATTGGACAAAGATACAGGGTCATCAGTAGATATGACAAGTTACAGAGGAATGATTGGTTCTTTACTCTATTTAACAGCTAGTAGACCTGATATCATGTATGCAACTTGTTTGTGTGCAAGGTTCCAGGCAGATCCAAGAGAACCACATTTAACAGCAGTAAAGAGAATATTCAAGTATCTCAAGGGCACCATAACTTTGGGGCTGTGGTATCCAAGAGAATCAGAGTTTAAACTTCTTGGTTACTCTGATGCAGACTTTGCTGGATGTAAGATAGACAGAAAAAGCACCAGTGGAAGTTGTCAATTTCTGGGTGACAGACTTGTTTCCTGGTACAGCAAGAAACAGAAGTCAATATCTACATCTACAGCTGAAGCAGAGTATATTGCTGCTGGTAGCTGCTGTGCACAGATTTTATGGATGAAGAATCAACTGCTGGATTATGGATTAAGGTATACCAAGATACCTATTTACTGTGATAATCAAAGTGCTATTGCAATGACAGGTAATCCAGTGCAACATTCAATGACAAAGCACATCAGCATAAGGTATCACTTCATCAGAGAGCATGTAGAGGAAGGCAACATTGAGCTTCACTTTGTGTCTACAGAACAACAACTTGCAGATATCTTCACCAAGCCATTGAGTGAAGCTACATTTACAAGACTGGTCAATGAACTAGGAATGGTCTCTAGTTTTGACTAGAGATGTTGGTTAGACTCAAAAACTTATTGCTCATGTTTTCTGTAAATTGTTAAGTGCTATGTGAACCTTAGTATTAAACTCTGTTATGCATGCTTATGTTTAAACCTTGTTAAACTCTGTCAGCATGTCTGTCTGTTAAACACTGTTAATATGTTGGATACACTCAGTGAATTCAGAATTGATTATTGTCTGAATGAAAACACCAATGAAGAAAAATGTATGAAGCATGATTCTCAGTAAATAAATCATGATTCTTTCTGAGTCACTGTAATCTAATCAGACTTTGTGCAATAAATCAACACAGCATGATACTGTTTCATATTTATAGCATCTCTTAGTTTATTCAGTTCTAAACTCTGAGTCTATGAATATTGTGTGCATTGCCTCTCATAAATAATTTTGGTTATTGATGAACTCTAAACTCTGATTAGTGACATTCTGTTTCCAAAGGTATGGTTCATGATGATTCCTTGTTTGTACTTGTGAAAACCATAAAACTTGAGATGTGTCATTGATTAGTTTGGTGAGTTCAGATTCATGTCTACACCCTGTGAGACTTTGAGCCAAATCAGTGATTGATACATTTTCTATCAATCAGTATTTATTGTTGTGTAATATTCATCAGGAAGTATGTTTCTCTAGAACTTGTATTAAACCATTTTGAGACTACATGATATGTGTGTGCATGAAAATGATAAAGGCAATAGGATTTACCATTTTTCTTTAAACACTGTTCAAAATTCTTTTGAACTCTCTTCAAACACTGTATAAACACTGTTCATAAATTCCTTCCTTAGTAAACCCATTTTGAGCCTAATTAACTGCTCATTTTTTCTTATACTCTGAAGTATTAAGAGCAGTTATATTTTTTTTCTCTCTTCTCAATCAGATGAGTATTTTTCAAGAAAAGAAAAGTCTACTCAGTATATATGCTAAATAAAAAAAAAATTAAAAAAAATAATAATAATAAAAAATAAAAAAATTAATAAAAAAAGAGAAAAAGGCATGTATACTGATCTTGTACAAATATGTACTAACAGTGTGACTGAACACTTTGGTCTATTAAAATGTTCAGCTTGATATTCACTTATGAATAAAACATCTTTTTCATCTGATTGATCTTATCTCATTCCAACCCTGAATAAAGTCCTTTTGATTTGTGCATACATGTATTCAAAGTAGTGTAGAATTGGTGGACATTCAAGCATATGGTAGATTCTGCTATTTCTGATTGAATGTGAGTGTAAACACTTCACCTAAACACTTGAGTGTTTGAGAGTTTTGTGAGATTATCCAGTTCATGACTGTTATTCACTGAATGATGCTATGATTTCTATCTCTTGATCTTTTTGTCTTCAAAGACTGTGTGCTTACTTGGATAATCATGGACATCAAAGGGAATAGAAGTTTTCAGATTTCTGTATTACAGTAACTACAGAGTTTAGCATTCATCAAACAATCAGTGTTTAATATGAGAGTTTGTGCATTCAGTGTTTATTGATTTTTGTTATGGATTTTATGAAATATTAGATGCTCTAAAAATTGATTTCAGTAAACTCTGCTTCACACACACTGATATTCACAACTGTGCAATTTTTGAAAGGGTTTTAGTGATAAAGTTGGAAAATTGATAAACACTGTTGAGTTGTGTTAAGTACTCTAAGGTACAGTTTCATTTAGATGATTTGATTATTTTGGAGTAATTGAGGTAGTTGACAATTGTTAATTAGTGTAAATGTGTCTAAGTGTCGTGATTATAGGAATGACAGCGGTAATTATTAAGTGCTCCATTGGTTGTTTGACACGTGTCCCATGATAGTGTCCCACTCACACACTACTCTACAACAGTTGCGCGCTTTTACTAAATAAACGATTGAGTTTTAATTTTACTCTAATCGTCTTTAGTCTCTCACTCCATATCGATTCACATTCACCCACTCACAGTTACTTGCATACTCATTCACTTTCAAACTTCTCATATACTCTCATTCACCTTTTGATAAACACTTACAGTGCATACACATCTTTTCTCTGAATATCTTCGAATCATATCTTACTAATGGCAACTAAAGCATTTGATGCAGCAGGGTTAGTTTTTCTTCCTAGTAACTATGCGGCACCACTGGAGAATGCAAATGCTCCAGAGGCGTTTCATTTGTTCCAAAACTTCTTGAAAGATTCTGAAATAGGGAAGGCTTTAACTGCACCACCAACACTATCTGCTTCACAAATTGCCGCCTTCTGGACAAACTCTGTATATGCTGATGGAGAAGAGTCTGGCACTTCTACAATCACTTTCACTCATGATGAATCAGAGTATATTATTACTCCAACTACTGTTAGGGATGCTCTAGATTTTGAGACATACACTTCTTACAGTGTTGTTGGTCATGATCGCTTGAGGACAATGTTGGAGCGAATTGGATGTGCAGGAAACTTGAATAAGATAGGGTCTTTGAGACGGCCAAGTTTGAGAAAGGAATGGAGTTTCTTTTTCGATTGTATAACAAGGGCTTTTGGAAAGAAGACAACAAACTGGGATGCACTTCCTCTGGATACTCTCCAAATTGGTCATGCTCTACTATATGGAGGTAATTTTGATTTTGGTAGACTAGTGCTAATGAACTTGGGAGAGCGTTTGTCTGAGTCTACTACTGTTTATTTTGCTCGTTTTTGTCAACTGTTATTTACTGCCTGTGTGTCTAACATTCCAATTGATGAAGCTGATGTGATTCAGCCTTTTCAAGTTGCTAAGAGAATGTTTTCTGATTTGACAAACAAAGATGTCACTAAACAGCAAATACCTGAGATGTTTATGCCTTTAGCCTTACAGAACTATGTAAATCAACCACAAGACCCTCAATCATCACAACAAATGCCTGAACCAATAGACACCATAAACTCTGAACGAACACCCACAACACCCACAACCACTGTACCTACTACATCTCATCAACCACAACCAGAAACCTTAAACTCTTCACCAATTAACTCTCCAACATTAAACACTGAAACCTTAAACACTGAAACTTTAAACTCTGAGCTAGCACCTACTGAAACAGCCAAAACCAAGCCAAAAAGAAAGAAACACACTGCCCAAAACACCAAACACTCTAAGGCAAAACAGACATTTCCTGGAGCTGTTTATACTAGAAGAATGAAACAAAAGGCAAACAGACCTTCATTTTCACCACCTAGAGAGAGCTCAAGTGAAGATGAAGAGGAGGTTGTAGTGCCTCCAATCAAGAAGAGAAGATTAATTCTTTCTGATTCAGATGAAGAGACTGTTGTTGAAGCTCCAGAGGTGGTTTCACAGCAAACACCTACTGTTGAGGATGAAGAAAATGTTGCTATACCTGCAGAGGTTGAAATGCCTGCAGAGGATATTGTAGCTGACAAAGTTGAAATACCTGCAGAGGTTGAAATGCCTGCAGAGGATACTGTTAATGATGAAATACATACAGAGGATAAAATGCCTGTAGAAGAGGATAACAGAGATGGTTTTTCATCAATGGATAATATTTTTGACTCATTTGAACCATTCTCTGATCCTATCTCACCTAGTGTTCATACTGAAGCTCCTGGTGTAGCTGATGAGCTTGCAGTAAAAGTTCCTGAAGCTGAAGCATCACACACAGAGCTGGTCTCTTCTCCAATTCAAGACAAAGGTGATGAAGTTGATCAGGTAACTAAGATAATCTCTGATTCTATGCCTGTTGAAACTACAAAGGCAAACTCTGTTGCAGAGTCTGTGCAACATGAAGAGACTATTGAAAAGGTTGCAGAAGTTGTTGCAGAAACTGTGGCTGACACTGCTCAGCACAGTGGTTCTTTAAAAGATGATCAATCTCAGGATGCAAGTGCTGAAGATGAATCTGATAGTAGTGCAAACTCTGACTCTTTTGTGAGTGCACCTGCACAGACAGATAATAAACATACACCTTTTGATCAGCCTTGTCCATCTCATGCAATTGAAGAAGAGTATCTTGCTAAATCTGCTGCTGGCCAATTGGTATAAACAAGACTGTATTTTTCCAAAAGGGAGAGCAGCTGATTTTGTTAAGCAGACTGCTAGTCAAATTTCAAATCCAGAGATTTTATCATGCTTAAAAGCAACAGTGGTACAAGTCAAAACTCTGGAGGGAAATTTTTCTGATACAAAACAAGAAATTGCTTCCTTGAAGACTGAGATTCAGTCAAGAGAAATGAAGATGGAAAGAGAGTCCAAAATAAAAGCTGCACAGCTGTCTAAAGTTCAAGACACTCTCTTTGCCAGGCTAGGAAAAGTTGAAGAAAATCAAACTGCTTTATTTTCTAAGGTGGATTCCATTGCTAACTCATTGGAGCTCATTACATCAATACTCATTCCTGATGATGTCAAAAAGGGGGAGAGAGTTGCTAAGTCTAAATGCAAAGTTTCTCAAACTCTGACTCAAAAGGATGATGCTGGAGATGGAGGGGCAAGTGATAAGAGTAAGGTCTTAAACTCTGAAAGGCAAACTCTGAGATCTGGCAAATCTTTTAAATCACAGTCTGTTGGAATAAACACTGAAACTCAAGGTACTTCAAAGACCAAGAGTTTGGAATTAATATCAAATCCAAAGACTGATGAGGAGTTAGCTGTTAAGCTTTTCATGGAAGAGAATGCAGAGGGAGTTACTTTGGAAGATGCTAAAGCTGAAGAGAAGAGTTTACAAGAAAAGCATTTGAAAGCTCTAAAGTCTGAAAAAGCAAAGAAGAATGTGAAAGTTGTTAAAGCTGCAAAGCCTGTTCTTAAAGGCATTCAAATCAAAGAACCAGTTGGTACAAATCAAAGAATGCAAGTATTCAGAAAACCAACAGATGCAGAAGCTAAGCAAAAGCTGAAAAGTATTGTTACAACCTCTGTTGATACACATGTTGTACAGAAAAATGAAGACACAACCTCTGTTGCTGCACAAGTTGTGACCACACCATTATTGTCTTCTCAGTTGAAATCAACATTTAAGAGAGGTGCTCCTCATGATTCAAGACTAGAAGCTACAATTCCAATGGATTTTACTGATGGTAGAGCTTTGTCTGGTAAAGTTGGATACAACAAAGAAGGCATAGGCTCACACAGAGATAAAAGGCAATATGTTGGTCCTAGAGATCCTTCTTCACTGTCTGTTCCAGGTCGTGGTGTCACTCAAGAGAGTTTAGACAAACTGGAGTCAGTACAGCTTGTATATCAGAAGAGTCTAGAGAAGGATTTCTTGTTATATTTCATGGCTGATGGAACAGTATTTAAAGTTTCTGAAAAGGATATCGAATTAAAATACTGGGAAGAACTTGAATATGTTCTGTATATTTTCAGAGTGAGAAATCAAAGAGCTCAGTCAGTTGCAAATGTGCTTCAACAAAGAATGATTCAAAACCTTGCAAGAAGGCAAATGAAATTCAACAGCAAGTATGTTCCTAAATACAGAGATTGGAATGGAAATCTGATAGAAATGGAGAAAGGGACTACAAAACTGAAGACTGATCTTGGAATCACTGTTCTGGATTTTAATGTGAAATCTGAGGAAGTAAAGTACATAAGGCTGGGAAATGAAATGAGAAGAAACAAAATCTACGATCTTAGAGCTGCTATCTATCAAACTGATGAGAATGATCCTCAGTTGAGAGAAATCAAGGAAGCTATGCAAGTAGAGCTTGAAAATGCTGAAAGAAGGTTGCTTATAGACTATCTCAGAACGATGCCTGATCTTCAAGAGATTAGAAATTAAAGTCTGTAAGGATTTTCTTATTTTCTGAAGAATTTGTTAAGTAATAGCTTAAACTCTGTTTGTATGATTAAACACTGTAAACTTTGTATTTGTTTTGACATCATCATTTACTGTAAACTTGTACATTTTTGTTAATGGACAAGTTGGGGGAGATTGTTAGAAATGATTGATGAGAACAGTGTTTGGAAGCTAGAGTGACAAAACAGAGTTTAGCTGGAAGCAGTCAGAGTTTAGTTAAACACTGACTGGAAGCGCAACAGAGGTTGTTAAACTCTGTAGCGGTATTGTCTGAAGAGTCAACAGTGTTTAAAGGTTGATGCAAGATAAATATGGAAGCAATATCTTTGAAGATTGGAAAGCTGTCAAAGAGATTGAGTTGACTTGGAAGACTGGAGCAATCGTGATTGATATCAATTGTATAGCTTAATTATAGGAGAATCAATTTCTGATTGTACGAAGCTGTATGTTCTATAAATACAGTTAGGTTAACCCTAGAAGGGTAGTCGAACATTGAGAAATTCATTGATTGTAACCTAAGCAGCTCTCTGTGATATTTACATCACTGAGAGAGGAATTGTTAATTCCAAACAGTTTTTAATTGTTAAACAGTGTGTTCTTGTTAAGTTACTCATACAGTATTTGATTGCTTATTGTGTATTCGACCTAACAAATATATATTACACAACTCGACAACATGTTAATTTACACAAAATTAATTTAATTTCACAAACTACAATAGATCATAACACGTAAAACAAAATAGGGCGGAGATGACGAGCAAATGTATTGAAGGAAGGAACCAAATTGATAGCCACAGAGAAATCTCCTTCAACAAAACTGAACGTATAATCATCCACACTTGGAATCTTTGACAATAATGTTTCTCCCTGCTGCCGCTTAAACATACAATTCAAAAGTACAAACTTGTGTAAGACTCGTAGTTATTTGTGCGACAACACCTAAAGCACAAACAACAATAAGACATTCTGGAGCAGTGTAACTAAAAAATACAGAAAGAAGGAAACATACTCAAGGATAGTTTGTGGCTGAAAGATGCCACAACTATACTTTCTATAAGAGTAACTGACCCAATTGTTCCTCTGACAGTAGTCATGTAACTCCTCTCCACAGTCAGATACTTCAGGATTCCACTACTTATCAAGCAAAATGTTGGTTGACTTTATATCACGGTGAACAACATTAGGTTCAAGCCCCTCGTACAAATAAATCAACCTGTAAGATACATGGGAAACACTCAGGCCATATAGTTTCTATCCAAATATAAAAAAAGGAGACAACTTGATTCATATGTATAGACGTACCCTTTTTCTGTTCCAAGTACATAGTCCAAGTCAAGGGATTGGAAAGTATGAGAACCCAACCTAAACATCATAAAAATTGAGGAACACTAGTGATACTGTTCCATTCTAAACGCAGGGTGGCTAATGTATGAATTTGTCTAATGTATCATCACTAAATAATTTTATGCTGATTGTCTTAGGTTGCTTATACGATGAATGCTCAATTCCTAACATTATTACATCATCGGGGGTCTTAGCAAAAATAATATACCTGAGCAGGCATGACTTCTCCATTGATGCCACTGATAATGATTCAAGCATATAAACAAGCTTTGTAATGTGCATCAGGTTTGTTCCCGGTGTACTAAAATCGATTTCACCATCCTCAAATAGAGAATGAAATATAATTCTGGCAGCTGCAAATCAAACAGCAGGTGTTATAGGCAATATCAAAGCAGTAAAATATATCTAGTTTGCAGTAATAAAATATAGTAAATTTCAACAAATAAGCAAACTATAATAAACTGTCTTAGCTCAATATTACAATACAACTTAGTTCGCTGCATCCTGCACTTGTGCAGAAGCCCTACCAAAGCTAGAAATCAGTAGCACAAAGATCACAATTCAGTCTGAGGATACAATGTAATTAAACTTAGTGTCTAGGGACAAAAAATTCGAGGACAGCCAGCTATCACGAATTCCAATCCACGCACTCAAATTCCAAACACGTGAATTCATCCACAACACCCTAGTACATAAACAGAAACAAAGTGATACTATTAAAATACGGAAGCACCCCAGTACATAAACAGAAACAAAGCGATACTGTTAAAATACGGAAGTCCTTCTATGTTATTAGTAAATGTGCACTTACAATCAATCCCATAGGTTATAGTTCTTCTGGACTTTCTGAATAGATATGCGTAAGCGTACCAGTGTGCCTACTATAAATATGCTTATTTACAATAATTATGTTCAAGAGGGTTATTTCCAATCTAATTCCTGCAGCAGCTAGTCGTTGCGTTTGTAACTGCCTGCCCGGAGTCTACCTAAAGATAAAGAATTTGAAAGCTTCTAACACTGTGGTCATAAAAACTCACACAATCAGTTGCATTACACATAAAACGCACACAAAACACCTACACACATACACCCACAAAACACGCGCAAACCTACACTTATGATGACCCCCTCTAACCAAACTCACTCCTCAAAATAAATCAATCAATAAAATACACAAAGAGAAAATTGGTACATAAAAAGTTTATTTCTCCAACTTAAATACAAACAAGTTTACGAGTGCTACAATTTATTAATAACATCATAAGCATCACAAAATTAAAATCAAAAGCATTTCTTGGAAATAACTAAGAGTCTAAGACTCTGTTTGTTTGCCATATGTTCTTGGAAGTACACAGTGCATACATACATACCAGCAAAGACACACACATATCCGACTCGAAAAGGAAACAATTCCACTAAATGACATGTAGTCGATATTCGGATGCTATTAAAGAAAGGGGAAAATATAATAACAGGCATAAAAAATAATACTGCCAAGAAATAACTTCCCTTCTAGAATATGGATAGAGTCATATTTAAGCATTTGAACAACAATGAGCATAATATAGTAACAATAAAATCGTGGTTGACATAAGAATTCATTTTGGAAGGGGAAAAAAGACTTAGTTTTGCAAAATGGCATCCAGTTTCAGTTCATGGTGAATACAATATGGGTACAAGGGCATCAATTGAACTGTTAGTATGGCATAAGAATGTTTGCCCACAAGTTTTATACCAATCTTCCTTATTCCCTTTCCAATCTTCCCTCTGCAACTCAAACAGATAATAGTAAGTACAAAGCACTAGAGACCTCTAATCCTAAAAGAACGAACAAATAAATTTTAGTGATGAGAAATCCCACCTTTGCAGTGTCCAGTGTCAAAAAGATTGACTACATGTCAAAAAGATTGACTACATAGATATGGAAATCTTTCTGCAGCCAGAGGACATCATTGTACAAATTAAACCGTATACTTTAAAGTGTAATCTAAACCAACAGGCAACAACTGGGAGGTAACTACAAGTTAAACCGTATACTTTAAAGTATTCCCAAACCAAACCTTCCTTGTCAACATACAAACTAACTAAACACACACACACAGAGAGAGAGAGAGATAAAGAAAGCAAAAGAGACGTAGAGGGATGGAGGGAGAGGGAGATGGAAAATACCTGGAATCGAACTAAGATGAAGTAGGAAGATGGAGATAGAGATGTATTGAGACTCGCAGCTTCTATTAGGGCTCGAAAAAATTGACTTGCAGCTTCTAATCCGCGAAACTCAGTTTAATCGGAAGAACTCAGTCTAGTATTTGTAGGAGGAACATTAGAAAGAAGATGAAAATGGAGATGGAGATGTAGTTGAATTGAAAATTAGGGGATGGAGATTGGAGGATGAGGTTGTCCGGTCTAAAATTGGGGATCCACCAAACATACCCAGTATATCCCGCTCAGAGCAGGGTCTGGGGAGGGTAAGTTGTACCCTGTTTTGATTCAAAGCCTGAGTAAAATAGTGGGTCATATTGGAGTATATTTTAACTTTTCTTGGTAAAAGTCGGGTGTTTTATTTAAACCATTGTTATAAAAATACTCGATTTAATCTATTAATTCCTGATTTATTTTCTACAAAGTATCTCATTGATTCGATTTTTAAAATCTTTGATTAATCACTACTTCTTGATTGGAGTATTTATAATAAATTAATAAAATTAAAATAATATACATGTTAATCAAATACTACCTCCGTCCCAAAAAGACCGACCCTCTTTGACTTTCACGGAGATTAAGAAAATGTAGTAAAAAAAGTGTAAAGTTGTTTGAAAAGTGGATAAAGTGGTGGGACCTATCAATATTTAATAATAGATTTGAGATAGTGGGGTAGAGTAGTGGGTGTTATATTGTTTATAGTTATTTGTTTAATAAAAAAGGAATAAAGCTAGTGGGTGTAATAGTGTAAAGTAGTGTTCAAAAATAGTAAGTATAGTAGGTTCATTAGTTTTGGGACGTCCCAAAAAGGAAAGAGTGTCAATCTTTTTGGGACGGAGGGAGTATGAATTATTATATGTTTTATGATATAATAAATTCATTTTTTTTAATAAATTACTAATAGAATCGTAATAATATACTAAATAATATTATAACATTAAAACATATCTAATTTTTACTCCGATTAATCCCCTATTTAAGGATTAATCCTTCCAAGGTTCTCTTATCGATCTTGGCCAATACCCGATTTTTGTAACACTGATTTAGAGTTTTTCTAATTAAATCACTCTTTTTCCAATTATATCACGGGCATTTTTTTTAGTAAAATCAAATAATAATTTATAAATAATAAAAATTAATAGATTACATTTTTCAACTAAAATCTATCATCTTTTCTTTATTTTAAACCTAAAATCCTTTATTTTCGTGTAATATCACAGATAGCATTTATATGATTATTATCAAATTATTTCATTTAAAAATTTAAGCCTCCAAAATTCATATTTTAAAAAAATTAATTCAAATTAATGAAAAAAATTCACATAATATTAGAAATAATAACCGAAACATTAAAAGTTTGGTAGATCAGTTGATCGATACAACACCTATTAATTTTACTTATTTATCCTCAATTAACGACACATGTTATTTTTAATTAGTAATCCTTACTTTTATTTATAGTTACTAATAACTAATAAATTTTATAAGAAAATATTGCATGCGACTATGTGAGTCTCTTCTGTATATAGCTTAATTTATTACTACCTTTTTTTGTTTTCTGCCTGATGACGATCATACCCGTTTATTTGATAAATCCTGCGCAAAAAATTCTTTTCCTAATATAATAATATTTTGATTTTCGATTTTCGGTCCTTTATTCTAATTAAAAAATAATAAAATAACATTTGTTTTCATTTTATCATAAAATTATGCTCAATTTGTCTTTTGTATTTTTGAGATAGAATTTAATTTTTTTTAAATTAAATTGTATTTCTATATAAAGTTTTGTGGTATGACATGATATGATCGCGTAATATTGAAAAATATGATAAAATACGGTAATTATAAACATTTAATTTAATAGAAAATAAAATAAATTTAAAACTACATAAAATACATTTATTAATGAAATGATTATGAAAATGATTATTTTTCAAATATTTTTAAATAAAAAGTAAAAAATATATTCTGAGCATACAACTTGTACAAGAACACAAACAAGTATCTGTCAAATTCAAATAATGCTCGTGAGTTTTGAGTTAGAGGCGCATGATTCTAAGTAACTAGCGTCGGGTTAAAATGCAACCGACACATAATTTTAAGGGTGAGTTTAGACGTCGGTTGAGTAAAGATCGACGCTAAAGGGTGAGTTTTAGGCGTCGGTTGTTTATGACTGATGCTAAAGATTCGGTTTTAGGCGTCGGTTAAGTAAAGACCGATGCTAAAGGTTTAATTTTAGGCGTCGGTTGAGTAAAGACCGACACTAAAAGTATAGTTTTAGGCGTCGTTTGTTTATGACTGACGCTAAAAGTCAGTTTTAGGCGTCGGTTGAGTAAAAACCGACTCTAAAGGGTCAGTTTTATGCGTCGGTTGTATTATGACCGACGCAAAAGGTCCAACACAAATGACATTAAGCGTCGGTTAAGCTAATAACCGATGCCTAAAGTATGTATAGGCCACGACTCCCTATATAACCGACGCTAAAAGTGCGACGCTAAAAGACAATTCTGTACTAGTGTATATTGTTTGGTTACAGGTTCATTAGTTATTTCTCAAAACTACATATAGAGTAATTCTATACTGCTGCATACATTCTTGATCAAACCGTGGATCATAGCCTCTTTATCAACATGGGTTAGACGATATATACATTCGAACATATTATCTGTATGAGTGTTTCTGTTACTGCTATTTTTTTTTGTTTTTTGTGTGTTGTGTATACAGAAGAAACTTTACTGCATTGATGTGCTTGCTTCAAATTAGATACCTTCAATTGGTAAGACACTTCAACATTGTACACGAACTATATAAGTACCTAGTTACAAAGGGCGAATGTAAACAGTTTAGTTGCAAACTACTTCGTAAACAGTTAGTGAACTCCCCAAATTTCATCTGTATAGCAGTTCTTCTGGAGTAGCTTCTCATGAGCATGTAGCAAGATCATAAAGCTGAATAATTGTTCCATATTTCAAAAACTGATTTCTACTGGTTACTTAAAATTAGAAGCTGGTAGAGTGATTGATTATCAGACTGTAGGAATATTCCATGCAGGAACTTGAAGATGGTAGAGTCGAACCAGTCGAACCTCAGTCCTCAGTCATCTTTTTTTAATATTCCATGCATTTGTGTACATGTATACCATTCAATCTTACTTGCATCCAAGTTAACATATTTCTACTTTCATGTAATTTACAGGAACTTGAAGAAAATGTGATAGAGAAACTCTCCAGATTTTGCCATTTTCCTATAAGTGCATGGGTGTATTGTGTACAGTGCATTTATATAAACATAACAGATGTTAATATGCGTGTGTGTATGCTTTTAAGAAACCTGCCTCTTTTGTTAATTGTAAGATGCAAAACTTATATTAGGTTATGCTTTCAGGCTCATTTCTATGAGTCTATATCATGCCTCTTATATCTTGATGAAATGCATTTGCTCATATGTGGATCACCAAGGCAGAGTATGATGAATCTGGTCCTACAATCGTTCACAGGAAATGCTTTTAAATCTCTCCCATGTATTAAGAGCAGAAACATGTTCAGGTGAGTGGTACTGGTCCTTTTTGCATTATTGCATTCAAACCTCTCATGTCAATTAAGTGCAAAGTCGATTCAATGTGATTAATTTTTTCATCAGTTTAACATTTTCTCCTGACAATCAGGTTGGCATCAATGTACCAATTCCAGTCCCTCTCTTCTCATTTCTGATATCTTTGTGTTTTGTGGTGAAGATATATGACTTCCAATACATGTTCTATTTTGCAGTGGCGACGCAGAAGCAACTTGAACTATGGCATGGCTGAGCTTAATGATATAAGGACGGACTTGGCGAAGTATAAGTATATGTTTAAGCACCTGGCTCGTTGAACTTTGTCGTCTTTTATTGAAATTGGTATTTCAAGTTGAACATGTACTTGGTAGTAGCGTAAATTAAACTTTTAGTCCGTCTCTTTTGTGGATATGTTCACCTAAAAATATGACTTATGTATTAGTTGTTTTGGATGTGGATAGACTTTAATTATGTACTTGGTTGGTTGTGTACGTTTGTTGGTGGTGTTGGATGGATGGATCGAATTGGTTTCTATTGTTTGTTTCTGGCATTTTCATTTTATAGTGTGGTTTGGTTTTCTTTACATGTCCAGAACCATTGTTTAAGATAATTTTAGCCAATGTCCACCAATGATTATCACTTGTTGTATTATATATCAAGCAATGCTTTTATTAAAATCCTTGTGAGAAAATGACTCACACAACAGGAAAATAAAAACTAGCTAATGTTAACAGTTGTAAAAAATACAATCAAACAATATGTACCATTTAACAAAGTAATGTGGGAGAAGAATACACACAGCAGGTTAAAACCCACAAAACTGTTGTCTCTTTTAACAAATAACAACATGTTATACTCTGCAAAACCATTGTTTGAAATAATTTCAAACAAGAGTTATATACTAAGAAAGTGTTATCCTTCCTAGTGTACAACAACATGCCATATGGGATAACATGTTGTACAACCATAAAACAAATGATTTTTGCTAAGAAACCATTGTCTGTAGTGACATACAACAACAGCCCTGATCAAGTAAAAGATTGTATCTTTTGCACTTAAACAATAGGCTTTCTTTTAAAAACCATTGTCTTTACTGCTTAAGAACAACAATACCAGGACTATATATAGACCTTGTATTCTCTCTGTTATGTAACAACTTTCATTCTGTTATTCAATAAGATGATTGGTTCTTATCTTCTTCTTCTCCACCTACCTGATTGACAGTAACAATGCCCTGCTGCCTGTTCAGTTTTTCTCCAGTTGCTGGTGTAGCGTGACGGCATTACATGGTTCCCCCAAACTAGATTAGTAAATATTAGACAATATTTAAATATAATATAATATAATATAATATATATTTAAATATTGTCTAATAGTAAAGGATTTCTGCGCGTACTCCTTCCTTAGAATAAGGCTGTTGCGAAGATTAGTCCTGTTGAATTGTCAGAAAGTCGGAAGATTAGTCCTGTTGAATTGTCAGAAAGTCGCTATGAGGTCGCACGCAATTTTCTCTACCGTGCTCTCGAGTACAAGGCAGCTACGTGCACAACAGCACAAGACACCTTGCTAGTCAAAACACAAATTCCGTAAGTCTGATTAGCAGCCTATTTTGCTATCATATCCTGTTACTTTCTTCATAAACGTGAGGGACCTGGAACTCTCACACAAGGTACTGCAATTAATTTGGATTCATAAGTTACTTGCAGTTTTCTATCATGCAACTTACAAATTATCAATACTTAATTTTTTGTAATTTGTTTATAGTGTAATATAATATTATAAATATTAATTTTAATATTATAAATATTAATATTAATTTGTTATTTGTTTAATATGTTTTTTAATATTAAAAAATAGAGTTGAACCAAACTACCAAACTCATTTTGGTCACTCTTTGATTTGCTTAAATCTCTATTATTTATAATTAAAAAAAATGTAAAAAAATACACAAAACACTCTCCAGTTAATAAAATTAAAAAAAACACACACACACGCCTCAATCAAAACTCTCGGCTAAATCTTTGCTTACCCGGGAATGTTTTAAGGTAGATAAAATATTAATTAAATTTATTTTTAATTGAACTAAAATTATGACTAAAAAATAGGGTTGAACCAAACTATCAAACTACCAATTATCCCCTAATTTACTTATTATAATTTACTAGCTTATAACCCGTGCAAAGCACATGTTGCTTTTAATTTTTTGTAATTTGTTTATAAAGTAATATAATATTATAAATTTTAATTTTAATATTATAAATATTAATTTTAATTTGTTATAGTGTAATTTTTTATTTGTTTAATATGTTTTTTAATATTAAAAAATAGGGTTGAACCAAACTACCAAACTACCAATTATCCCCTAGTTTGATACTATTATAAGCGAAATAGGATATATTTGGTTGTCGGTTTGATACCCTTTTGTTGGTCACTCATTTTGGCCACTCTTTGATTTGCTTAAATCTCTATTATTAATAATAATAAAAATGTAAAAAAACACACAAAACACTCTCCTGTTAAACACTCTCCTGTTAATAAAATTAAAAAAACATACACACACGCCACTCCTCTCGATCAATACTCTCGGCTAAATATTTGCTTACCCGGGAATGTTTTTAGGTAGATAAAATATTAATAAAATTTATTTTTAATTGAACTAAAATTATGGCTAAAAAATAGGGTTGAACCAAACTACCAATTATCCCCTAGTTTGCTTACCCGGGAATGTTTTTAGGTAGATAAAATATTAATTAAATTTATTTTTAATTGAACTAAAATTATGGCTAAAAAATAGGGTTGAACCAAACTACCAAACTACCAATTATCCCGCTTATTATATATTAGCATAGATTAATTTATTTTTAATTGAACTAAAATTATGGCTAAAAAATAGGGTTGAACCAAACTACCAAAATATCAATTATCCCCTAGTTTGCTTATTATATATTAGTATAGATAGATAGTATAGATTTAGAGAATGTTGAAAGTTCTATATTCCAAAACCTAAATCATTTTGTGCACAAACTGAACTACATTTAAAACAGTTAAATGAAAACTTACTAGTCATACTATTCTTTTAAGTATGTCACTGCTTACCTCACAACAAAATCATGTTTTATCTACCTCCTGGTTAATGATACAGTAAGATTTAAGAGCATCCCCTCATTTTTTTCTTTTCATTAATTAGATGATAAATTTTCTCACTCTTTATCTTCGAACGGTATCAAGAACGAGATCAATCCTGATCAATTTCGACTGGTTTATCTCGAATTCAAATAAGCAAACAAGTTCGAGTTCAAAAAAAGAATCATGTTTGAAATATTTAAGACATTTGGTTTAAATCCATAAAAAAAAGTTAGAACACCAGTAAAACTAGATTTGTTTGTAGCTAAATGCATACATTTTGGTGTATTCTTGGTTCATGCCAGTCGCAGTTTGACGTGCCTTAAAAACTGTTTTCCGGAACCATTGTCTGAAAATGTTTCAGACAAGAGCACACAAAACTGTTGTTAGAAAGAGACAACAGTTTTTATGATCCGTTGTTTGAGTTTAATTCAAACAACACACAGAAAATACAGTTGTCTGACTCTTGCCATTCATACGACGGTTTTTGGGACTGTTGTTGGAATCAGACAACAGTTTTTATGTTACTGTTGTGTAAGATTTGTTCAAACAACAGTTTTTTATAGTGTTGTCTGAGTTAAAAAATTTATAAATTAAAAGCGTTATTTTGGGCGAAAACGAAATAGTATTCAGACAATGGTTTCTGTTAAAAAAATGCTTGTGCAAACTACAATCCCACAACAGAAATTTAAAAAAAACCGTTGTATGATTCATACAACGGTTTTTTAAATATGCAAAGGGTTGTTGGAAAGAATATTGCACAACAGAATTTCAAATATTTTCGTTGTCTGAATTATACCACGGTATTTTGGAAAAAAGACTTGTCTGAGGTGCTTTGGCACAACGGTTTTGGCGGCAAAACCGTTGTCTTTATTTTCCAGCTATTTAAATCAATTTGTACCGTTTATACGTATTCGAATGTGTTATTAAGTTGAAACATAATAACGTAAGACATTTTTGACCGTATTCACTTATACTTATTCGAATAATACATGGGTAATGTAAAATCCGTATCACGTGTTAGGGTTTAGGGTTTCGATAACTTTATTTTATCAAGAATCGCGAACACGAGACTGGTTGATATTTCATTTATATAAATAACAAATTTATTGGATATATGAACGATATTTTCCTTTGCAAATAAATAGTACCACGTATTAATAGAGTGCTATATATATATATAAATAGTTCTTGTTATCGATCGATTTATAAACCACGATATAATCACACTCACAATATTGAACAAATTAACATATTAATTACTTATTAATAATATGAGATTCAAAGGATAGGAACGAGAGTGAAAAATTTATAAATTAAAAGCGTTATTTTGGGCGAAAACGAAATAGTATTCAGACAATGGTTTCTGTTAAAAAAATGCTTGTGCAAACTGCAATCTTACAACAGAAATTTAAAAAAAACCGTTGTATGATTCATACAACGGTTTTTTAAATATGCAAAGGGTTGTTGGAAAGCATATTGCACAACAGAATTTCAAATATTTCCGTTGTCTGAATTATACAACGGTATTTTGGAAAAAACACTTGTCTGAGGTGCTTTGGCACAACGTTTTTGGCGGCAAAACCGTTGTCTTTATTTTCCAGCTATTTAAATCAATTTGTACCGTTTATACGGCTTCAAATGTTTTATTAAGTTGAAACATAATAACGTAAGACATTTTTGAGCGTATTTACTTATACTTATTTGAATAATACATGGGTAATGTAAAATCCGTATCACGTGTTAGGGTTTAGGGTTTCGATAACTTTATTTTATCAAGAATCGCGAACACGAGACTGGTTGATATTTCATTTATATAAATAACAAATTTATTGGATATATGAACGATATTTTCCTTTGCAAATAAATAGTACCACGTATTAATAGAGTGCTATATATATATATAAATAGTTCTTGTTATCGATCGATTTATAAACCACGATATAATCACATTCACAATATTGAACAAATTAACATATTAATTACTTATTAATAATATGAGATTCAAAGGATAGGAACGGGAGTGAAAAATTTATAAATTAAAAACGTTATTTTGGGCGAAAACGAAATAGTATTCAGACAATGGTTTCTGTTAAAAAAATGCTTGTGCAAACTACAATCCCACAACAGAAATTAAAAAAAAACCGTTGTATGATTCATACAACGGGTTTTTAAATATGCAAGGGGTTGTTGGAAAGCATATTGCACAACAGAATTTCAAATATTTCCGTTGTCTGAATTATACAACGGTATTTTGGAAAAAAGACTTGTCTGAGGTGCTTTGGCACAACGATTTTGGCGGCAAAACCGTTGTCTTTATTTTCCAGCTATTTAAATCAATTTGTACCGTTTATACGGCTTCGAATGTGTTATTAAGTTGAAACATAATAACGTAAGACATTTTTGACCGTATTTACTTATACTTATTCGAATAATACATGGGTAATGTATATGAATTTTATATGAAATTCAAGGGGTCGGATACCCGGATATTGTAATCTCTTTTATCTAGTGTGAAGTTGTTGCTCTTCTGGATGCAGGCTGGGCCGAACCACGTTAAATCTCTTGTCTCTTTTACTGTATTGTTGGTTTGTTGCTTCATTACTATCACGTATATTTGTGGGATCTAAACGCACATATTTACCAAATCGCTTCCGCATTCGCAGGGAATCGGGTAGATTCCTAACACTTGTTCCCAGGATTGCGACCCCGATTATATCACATCTTTCGACGATCCAACCGTACAAATGTTAATAAAGACTCATTTTAGTATTGGGAAAAAATAATCAAAATATAAAAAGGTCGGGCTGTACGAGTTTTTAATAAAAACTTAGTAAAAGTGCTACTTCCTATAACGGGCCACTTCCCAAATTCACTGAATACTTTTTTAAATGATTTCTTAGACGATTCAACCGTATGGATGTTAAGATCTTATCCTTTTAGTGATGTAAAAAAATAAATAGAAATTTTCCAAGTTTATCTTTATTGATATTTTACTAGTCAACTACTAAAAGTACTATTTAGTCAAACTAGTTCAATTTATGATTAGCTTCGTATTTTTTTTTTTGGATGATCCAATCGTACAGATGCTAATATGTAATGATTTTAGTGATGCACACAAAAAACTAAAAAAATTAATATTAATCTTGTATAATTTTATAATATAAATCTCCTAAAAATACTACTCACTCTAACTAGCCTAGTCCTAGCTTATTGCACGTTATATTTGTTTAAAACTATATTTTCAACAATCCAACCGTATGGATATTACACTACGCTATAGATGACCTGCATCAATGCTTTTTTCGGTGTTGCAATGAAAAACGTTACAGTAGCTCTAAACTTGATGGCCTGCAGCAACGTTTTATTATTAAAATTTACAAAATTTATCACATTTTAAGACAAACAAATCACTTTTTAAGATTTTTTTTTTATAATTTAAAGCCTATATAATTTGAAAATTGAATTTATATATTCAAAACAAAATAATAATTAATATAGCATAGCTGCACACACGATGATACATGAAAATTTTGGGCGGCTTGCTCAAAATTTTGGGCGGCTTGTTTCCCCCCTTAACGAAATAATTCACAAATAGATTCCCCAAAACACTCTACTTTTCCCAAAACACAATCTCACTCTGTAGTCCTCTCTCTCTCTCGATAATGAATATGGACATTCAAACTCTGCACAAAATCGAACCAAATACTCTCCAAACCAAAATTATATACTCCCATTGGTAATTAAATACTTATTTTCTAGCATTTGATTTTCTACTGTAACTCATTTATAGTTTTTTTTTTATTTTGCAGGTAAAAGAATTTGGGGCTTTCATTCTAGGACTTTCAATGGAGGACCTTCAATTAGGTAATTGATTTCTAACTCATTTGACTTTCAATTTAGACCTTCAATTTGGTTTTGGCTGTATTCAAAAAGGACTCAACTTGGTTTTGTATTTGGTTTTGGCTGGTGGACAACACTGAAATTCAAATTTCAAAAGTAATTCTTTAATCATCTATCTAGGTCCTGGTTGTATTTGGTGGTACGGATGAAATCAGAAAGAAAGCAATGAGCACACTTCTGTTCCAGCTCAGTCATGACAGTTCTCGCCCCCGGATTATGTTTGTTTTGCAAAGCCAAATGAATTCTCATGCTCGGAAGCTAGCTGATGAATCTTCCTCCAGATTGACACTTTTCTTGTAAGCTTTATGTCGGCATTTCTTACATTAATTTTCGATATATGATTTTTTTTTCTGGAAAATGAGGTGTCTATCTTTGATAATACATCTATGAGATGTCCACTTCTCAGTTTTCGTGGCTTAGTTAAAATTTGTATATGCAAATGTCTTGAATCAATTTAGCTACTGCAAACACACTTGAGTAACAGTTGCAATTTCTTGAAGATATGTTGTATCATTGTGACTAATTCATGCCTATTGTCCAAGTTTACTCCGGTTATTGTATTAGAACTGTGAGTAATAGAACTTGAATCCTTGAATAAAAGAAATTGTGAAAACTAATCCTCCCAGTAACATGTTATTTCCTTAAATAAGAAAATGGTAACTTGAGTTAATTATTTGATATTTTACAGCCTGATACACAATGTATTATATTTAAAGGAAATGGGATTATGGAAATTATGTGGTTTATCTCACCACAAAAAAGTCAATTGGAAATTTATGTGAATGTAAAAAAATTCAGAACAAAATCGAAACTCACTGATCTTGACGATTGCTTCACAATCTGGTGATCGTTGTGCCTCTTTTTAGTTATGATTTAATTCGAGCAGATGTTGCTCTTGAGCTGGCATGTATGAACAAGATGTTGCTCTCTATTGTGCTTTACAGATTGGGGACATTCCTGATGCCGAGATAAAGCCTTCCGAGAATGTATTGTTTGTTTGTAAGCTAAATCCTGTAACTGAAATGAGTCCTCTTTCGCTCTTTCATTTTGTACATATCTATCTTTGATTGTTGTTCCTGGAATATTGGACGTTTTTTCTCCCTGGCACTTACTCTTTCTGTAATATTTCTGTAATATCAGATATTGGTTTTTTTTTAACCATTAATTACAACAATTTGATTGATGTGTAATAACAAAATGACTTTAAACCTACACCTCCCCATACCTGTTTCAACAGCATTTATAGCAGCTTCCATCGCACTATCAGACTCTGGAATCATGTGTGTCTTCCTGCAGATCTCCTCTAGCTCAGACCTCTTCTTGAAAATGAGTTCTTTCATTTTGCTTGCTTTTAATTCTTCCAATTTGAACACTTCTGCCTCTACCTGCATCATTGTTTTATATCTTAATTGCAGATTAATTTTTTTGATGAAAATGTAGTTGCTGGTGAATGGTGATAGATAAAGGCTGATGAGAAGCAGGAATTTCGAACATGCAGAAATATATAGCAGTGGAAGTGAACAATCAACAACTCACATAACTAATGAATTCCACAGAAAGAATATTGGGTTCTACTATTTCTTGTTCTGAAACAGCTATATTGCAGGTAACATTCTAAAACATTCATGAAAATGTTTAGTGTTTCTGACAGCTAAAGAAGCTGCTACTATTGGTATATTGACAAACACCAAGAGTATCTTAGCCTTGATTTATGTTTCCAATCTGAACAACATTATGCAAAGAGATATTAGCAGTTGGGTGCTATCATGTTTCCAGAAAAGATTATGAAGTTTTGGTAATATTCTAACTCCTACAATTTACTTGTTATGTAGGTACTCTTTTGAATTTCTCGCAAGCATTCCTGTCAAACCACCCTACTTCACTAAGATGTACCTGGATGTAAAGAAAGTGAGGGAGTTTATAGCCCATCTGTTCAGGCCACTATGTATCAGATGGGAAAGGCTTAACATTATAAATAAGTTTTCCAAAAGATACATCCCTTGAAGAGTTCAATATTTAATAATAATTTGAGGTTGGAACTCTATTAGTATGAAGCAATGTGTAGGGATCTGGCGTTCTGCTGTGTATGTGATATTATATATCTTGGTTGCTGACTTAGGTGATGCATGCTGCTCCTATCTACATTGCAGTGACTTAGGTGAGCATCAGTAAGAAATTAATCATGCCCCGGGGAAATAGTCAGCCGCTGAAGAAACCAGTACAACAGTAGGACATATTTTGACCCCGGGAACAAACTTTGAAGTGGTTGTGTGATTCTTGGGAATTTCACTACAAGGAAAATTGGATTTGGATTTTATGGTTGGAATTTTAGTAATGTTATTTACTAAAGGTTTTAGACAATGCCATTTAGTAGTTTGTTTACTTTGCATATTTAAATTATACCTCTGTCTAATGTACTTGTAGACAATACTATTAAAAACCAAAGTATTGTCAAAATAGAACCTAGACAACAAGAAAATTAATTGAAGCTTGTGTTACAGTTGCTCAGACAACACACAAAAGTAAACAATAAGATAAAAATACTTGTATTACAGTTACTCATACAACACACAAATGAAAACCCTAAAACAGAAAAACTTGTGTCAAAAAAGCTCAGACAACACTTTATAAAACTCATACATTGTCTAAACTGTATAAGAACAACGGTTTCGGGAATAAGGACCCATTGTTGTAATGTGCTTTGGATAATACTTTTTAAAATCATACTGTTGTTGTTTCTGGTAGTCATACAACGGCTCTTTAAATACGGCCTGTTGTGGAAGAGAGATCACACAACAACTGTAAAATAAGAAACTCTTGTCTAAACTGCATACAAACAACGGTTTCTAGAATAAGGACCCATTGTTGTAATGTGGTTTGGACAATGCTTGTTAAAATCATACTGTTGTTGTTTATGGTAGTCACACAACGGTGCTTTAAATACTGCATGTTGTCGAAGAAGGCTCACACAACGGTTTTCGTACCGTTGTCTGATATAGGCGTCAGACGGCGCCTCAATAGACAACAGGAAAACAGGGCATCAGACAACGGGCAAAAACCGTTGTCTGATCCTGTTTTCCTTGTAGTGAGAAATAGTGAAATATGACTAGCCCACCATGCAAAAATTCCAAAGAAAAATTAAATAGATATGAAAGTGATCTCTTGTGCAATCTTAACACCTTTGCACTTTCCATTGTCCAATCAATACCTGGTATTTTGCTTTAAATATAAAAGGGTCAATTCTACTAACACAATTTACTAAGTTTAGACATGGGTTATCAAAGTCTTAAATATAACAAATATGCATATGCCTGTTTTTTCTGTTCTGTACTGGTGAACATATTCCTGTCATATAATCTTCTTGTGGGTAAGAAATGGAGTTTAAGTTGGAGTACAAGTGCAGCAGCAGAAGCAGAAGCTGTTGCATCGATTTCGTGTTCGGGTCACGGAAGAGCTTACTTGGATGGTTTAGTTGTTGATGGCAAACCAGTTTGCGAGTGTAACACTTGTTATGATGGCCCTGATTGCTCCAACTATATACTTGATTGTCCTTCTGATGTTAACAGGTACTTGTCTTTGATCAACTCAAATACTCTATGAACGAGATGAACTCAGGGTGTAGAAAGGTAAATCATTATGTTTACTATAAACTGATTATCGTTATTACTTTTGCAGCGGGGATCCCTTGTTTTTGGAGCCATTTTGGATGCAAAATGCAGCTAGTAGTGCACTAGTGGTGTCAGGATGGCATCGAATGAGCTATCAATTTGGTGACCACACAGCTACCTCCAAAGAACTCGAGAAAAGCATCCGTAAACTACATTCTATAGTTGGAAATGCCATCCCAGAAGGTAGATATATTGTCTTTGGGACCGGCTCTACCCAACTACTCAATGCAGCAGTACTTGCTCTCTCCCAAGATAACTCATCTACACCTTCAAAAGTCGTCGTTTCGATCCCTTTCTACCCGGTATTAATCCGTCCGTTCAGATGGCTGAAATTCAATTTTTTTTATTTGTTCAGTGATGTTGTATAATAAAACTTCTTTTGTTGTTTGACATAACTTTTTTTTAGGCTTATGAAGAACAAACTGAATTCTTTGCCACTGAGGATTATGAATTTTACGGAGATACATCACTTTACAAGAACAATTCTGATAACATTATGGATATGATTGAGTTTGTAACCTCACCTAACAATCCTGATGGAAAGTTGAAAAGAGCTGTTCTTAAAGGTGCATCAGTCAAGGCAATCCATGATCATGCCTATTATTGGCCACATTTCACTGCGATTCCATCTCCATCGGACGAAGATCTCATGATTTTTACACTTTCCAAACTTACTGGTCATGCAGGCGTTCGATTTGGGTAAGAACCAATCTATCACTCTATTCTGGAACTACTATGTTTGAGTTCAGGGGAGGAAACCTGTGCTAAATTTTAATGCAGATAATCATCACAATTTATGGATAGTGGCAAATCCTTGATAAATGGTTTGTAACATTGCTAATACTTAATATTTTCAGGTGGGCTTTGGTTAAAGATAAGGCTGTATATGAGAAAATGTTAACCTATACAAGCGAAAATACTTTGGGGGTCTCCAAGGACACTCAGCTAAGAGCCTTGAAGCTGTTAAAGGTTGCTCTCGAAGAAGATGGGAGATCTCTATTTAAATATGCTTATGAAACCATGAGAAATCGTTGGGAAAGCTTAAGCCGGACTGTATCATTGTCCACACGCTTCACTGTCCAAGAAATTGCTCCCAGTTTTTGTACTTATTTTCAGAATGTCAGAGGACCTTCTCCAGGTACATAATCGCAATGCTTACATAATTATTTACTTGAAACAAAATGCAGAACATTTGTTATTGCATTCCTTCTGCTTAAGTTACCAACTCTCTTAAAATCTTGATCACCCAAAATTCTTAAAAATAATTGTTAACTAAAAAACTTGCTGCAACAGCTTATGCATGGTTGAAATGTGAGAGGGAAGAAGATGAAGTATGTTACAAAGTCCTCGAAGATGGTGGCATACTTGGTCGTGTTGGTACTAGATTTGGTGCTAGTAGTCGATATGTGCGCCTTAGTCTCATCAAGACTCAAGATGATTTTGATCAATTGCTACAGCATTTGGAAATATTAGTTCTCCACGAAGCTGGTGCTACTGGAGCAGACATCTAATCTTTTTTCTAATTGTAAGGAAATACGTAATCTCATTTTTTATTTTGTTTATACATGTGTATAAAATCATTCACGAAACCTCAGAAATGCACTGTTGCTTCCTTTGCAACATGTCTTTGTAAACAGTATACTTGCATTGTCAGCTTAAATTTAGCATGTATTATAGATCTGAATTTCAGCCATGATCGTAACTGTGCAACAAGATGCATTAGAGAAGAGCTAATACAATCTGCTCACCTTACTGAAGTTCTAATGAAAATCATTGTATTGACGTAGTATGTAGATGGTAACTAGATACCATCTTTCGAAAATATAAGAGATTTAAATTCAGTTCATTAGTGTTGTCGGTGTTTAGGTCTAGTTCGATAATATTATTTAGGCGTCTACATTTGTAAATTCCAAACACCATCTGTTTTGATTCGAGGTACCTGCGAATACAATCTATACTCTTTATTAAAAGCACAAACCCCCATTTATGTATACCGCGGTATGCAATGTATGCCAATTAATTAATTAATTAATTAATTAATTAATTTATAATAACTTATTTTACTATTTAATCTTACTTTAAAAACTGTTTTTTAAGTGTATAGAAGGTCAATAAGAATATGAACTACTAATGAAAGCACAAACCCCCTTTAAATGGTATGCCATGTATACCGCGGTATGCACGGTATGCCAAATAATTAATTAATTAATTAATTAATAATAACTTATTTTACTATTTAATCTTACTTTAAAAATTGTTTTTTAAGTGTATAGAAGGTCAATAAGAATATGAACTACTAATGAAACAAGTCCTCTCTGAACTAAAATACGGTATGCCAATTAATTAATATATACCGCGGTATGCCATGTATAGAGCGGTATGCCACTAAATATTAATTAATTTAATTTAATAATGAAGTTATATACTAGGAGTCTATTAACTAAAAATTGAAATAAAAATCGAGAATATAGGACTTAGGGCTCCATTAATTAATATTTAAAATATATCTATATATAATAGATTAATAATAAATACAATTAATAATATAACTATTTTTATATTACCAGAGATAAGTTATATAAATTTAAATTTGAGTAAAATGGGCCTGAGGCCATGAGGTCATAATATATTCCTATACAATTTTAATGGCAATTTGGTAAATACAAAAATTTATTCCTGAATTTACAAATTCGCCCTCGTGTATTTATATGGAAACTCCTTATAAACTCAGGCTACTACCTGAGGGTGACCTCAGGTACATGATTCTCATTTAAATAATTAAAATAATAAAATTAAATATTAATTTAATTTATTATTGAAGTTATATACTATGAGTCAATTAACTAACAATCGAAATAAAAGTCGATAATATAGTATTATATACAATTTGGTGGTTCAAGATTTTATTCATTTAAAAAAAATTAAAAATTAGGAATTTAAGATAATTTATCAGCACGGGTTATCGGCTAGTATATATAATTAATGTACCAACGCTCCTTCATTGGAATTTTTTGCGTTATACGTGTTGGAAAATGTTTTTCTTGTGGGATTGCATGGGACGGTTGCTTTTTGGTTATAAAAATGATGAAGACAAATTTTGTCTAAATTGGTGGATGCATGGTGTGCTGGACGATGCAAAGTTAGACAAAATGGATTAACACTCATTTTTTAAATGAAGCACCTTTGCCTATAAATAGAACCGGGAAGTATCATTTGTAAAAGGAGAAAAAAAAATAGCAAAAGCTTGAAACTCTCAGATATAGCTCTCAAATATATTTGAGTGATCCCTCTGAAATTCTCAAAATACCCTATATTAAATATTCAGAAAATTAGATATATTTATAAATAATTATAAATATTTATAAATATATGTTTCGGGTTTTAATTGGCGAACTGAGGTGATACACTACAAGAAAAGCGTCTATCTGCGATCGCATTTCAACGACCGAATGCCGTAACTATTGAACATCAGCGACCGAATACAGTAGCTAAGCTTAGTCGCACAAAAACTGGTAGCTGATAGTCAGTTTTGCGACGCATAATAGCGACCGCAACTGTAGCGACCGATATTAGCGACGAGTCGGTCGCTAATCCTAGTCAGCTTTGATCTGCCATCATTACACGTGTCACTGACGAGGCCTGCTACGGTATTCGGTCGCTACTATTAGCGACCAGCTTTAGCTACCGTTTGTTGTCGCTATTGTTAGCAACTACTTTCTGCTACCAACCTCTGTCGCTATTGTTAGCGACCACTTCCAGCTACAGAAGTCTGTCGCTATTGTTAGCGACCAGAATCAGCTACTGAAATCTGTCACTAATTTCAGCCACCAAATTCAGCTACGGCCTTTCGTAGCCAACAATTGCAGAACATCAGCTACCGCTTGCGGTCGCAGATACATTATTTATATAGTATACAAAATTTTATCTGTTTCTGTCAATTTTCAAGAAAACTACACCTAATTTGTCATGGCACATTCACAACACACAAACATAATAAATATAAATATTTGGCTAACCAACAAAATCCAAGTACTCAAATCGAATAAATTAAAAAGTTCACATCATCCAAAATATCCAACATTTAATCCTTAACAACCACAACCATATGTTCGAGTATCGTTCAAGTACGACATTACAATAAAAACACAAGTGCTACTAAAATAAACTAAGGTCCTCCATTCTCGCCATTCCCGCCATACCCGTCATGATGTGCATGATGTGATCCCTATAATTAACAAGACAATAAAACAGGTTACCTATACATGATATACATTAACAACAAACTAAATAAGCAAATTCAAGAAAAGAATGATGCATCTTAACTTAAAATGCACTATAGTTGCTCTCACAAAGTAAACACTAAACACCACAATTTGAAAAGGCAGAATATAATATAGTCTTAAAAATTATAACCCAATAATTAAGCTTGTGGATTGTGCCTTATGATTAATATACTAGTCTGACAGGTACTAAACACATGAACAGCAGGTAACACGATCTATTATATTGACAATGGATCTCAAGTAGCTAAACAATATACCTGGCTGCCATCACCTCGCTGCGAAGATGATGTTGCCTCTGCCACTGCATGAGCTAACTCGTCAGGACCCAAAGCCACAAGATGCCCAGCAAGTTTACGAAGAAGCTCACGATCTTGACATATAGCTCTTACATAGTCAGCCGGACTATGACTAGGTGGTTGACTCGACGACTGTGACGACTGAGAGCTGCCCGAGCCACTAAATGACCCACTGAACGATGGTCGCCGTCGTTGCCCCTGAGATTTTACATAATTCTTCTTCACAACAGAAGCTCTCTCCCACAACTCCTGGTCAATGTGTGGACGCTCGGTGCCCTCAGGATAGCGCTCATCAAGTAAACGTCGATAATCATCCTATCAGAATAATCAAATAGTTAAAAATAAAGTCACATGGATCAAAAAGTTGTTTTTCGAAACAATGTATTCTTGCAAAAGATATTGTTGCTTAAAGTATAATTCAGTAAAATCCTAGAGAATGATGTTGAATTTAATAAAAAAATGTCAAAATTGTACCGCTATTTTCTGCGCTTCGGAGATACCATCACGAGTGGACACGTACACCTCCAACCAGTCGATAGGAGTGCCCTCAGACTCAGACTCCTATAAAAAAAACATTACATCATTAGTTCCAGGTAAACATCATTAGTTTCAGCAATCTTTAGGGCATAGTTACACTTGCATACTGAGTCAAGAGTCAGAAACATTAGGTTTCTACTAACTGTTCTACACTTTTACTACTAGAATACTGGACTGACACAAACTTGCAGATTACAAACCTATTCTAAAGTGGGTACAGGACTTGTAAATTTGTGTAAGTTTCGTTGTTTTCAGTAACCTTTTTCATTCTAATAGCACCCCCGACACACGCAACATTCTCACATACTGAAAACTGCCGAGGCTACATGCTTGTTCACTGTCTGTGCTGTGCTCAAGCTGTGATGTTTTATCCTGGAAGGGAAATTGCAAGAACCATCACAGTAAGTGGGGCAATTATTTCTTCAAGAACAGTTAGTTTCTCTCAAGAAATTAGCGACACAACCGTGGATACAATTTTGTTAAGGATCTTGGAAAGCAAATCGGAAAGCTTCATAAAAGCTAAGGATTTCTTTTCATCCATTTATTTTACAGTCTCTGATTATATGTTTGTTTTGCCATCACTATTGTTTGCTATTGGTTTTGTTATAACTGTTCTTAATTTGCAATATATAATATTGATATAACTACCTTGTTTGTGAAATTTTCCCAATAATACGTTGCTAGTATGAGAGTGCACCATTTCGTTTGGTCAGAACGGACCCAAATTTTGTTCGTTGGGAGATGTATATACAACAAAGTCAAGTAATCATATATCCTACAGGCCTCTCCTGCCTCCTTTCTGCATCCCACCCTCCCGGCCTCAATTACTTAATTCCTCGTTATTAAGTTTCTTTCATAAATGTGGGAAAGGGACTCCCAACAAATGTAATAATGTACTATACTATTGATACAAGCGGTATATCTTAGTCATAATTGAGATTTGTAACGGGAAAGAAAAAGTGAAAAATAAGTCAGTTTTTGTGGTCATCTTCAAGAATCTAATGTTTACATCTGTAATTGTTAAGTAACCAATTTTCCTAAGGTGTTAGAAGGAGGCCTTATATGGATCTTATATTATATTTATTCTAACACTCCCCCTTACTCGAAAGCTCATTTATGGGTTGAAAAGTGGATCACGGACGCTCATCTTTGGAGCATAAATTACCTTCGTATACGAAATAAATTGTGAGAATATTGGGGGTAAGAATCGAACTTGGTAACTTTGCGTGCCTGAGCTCTAATACCATGTTAAATAACCAGTCCATCTAAAACCTTAAGATTTCAGAGGAAGACCTTATATGGATCTTATATTATATTAAAATTTTAATTAACGACTGGTTACGAGAAATTTAACGCAGCCTATCAAGTGTACGTCCACAATGTCTGAGTGTTGATGTAATCACAGTCCGCACTCAAACACATTCCGCCCTCAATGTGTTTGCGTTGATGTACAAGATTTACCGATGTGCGCCTTAGTCTGATCAAGACTCAAGATGATTTTGATCAATTGCTACAGTATTTGGAAATATTAGTTCTCCACGAAGTTGGTGCTACTGGTGTAACATCCCGTATTTTTTATGAATATTTTTGTGTATATTATTTTATATTAAGGATTAGAAAATTTTAGTTAGATAATATTTATATTAGTTTATGTGCAAATATATGTTTTTTTTATTAATTAGGATATTAGTAGTAAAAAAAAGAATAGATAAAAAAGGGAGAAAACATAGCGAGGGTTTGTAAAAGAAAAAAAAAGTTAAAAAAAAAAGGGATCGAGACTTACGTTATTTTAGAAGAGAGGAGCGGAAGAGAGAAAGAATGGAGGGGGGAGAAGAAAGAGAAAGATGAGAAGGAGAAACCTAATTGGAGAAAGGATTTGGAGTTCAAGGTAATAGATGCGATGTATATTGATTATATTTCGATTATCTTGCGTTTAGGTACTAATTAAGATTTCTGATTTTCATGGATTGCGTATACATGAATTAGGGTTTTTGGATTAGAGGGCCTAAATATCTTGAGTAGCATTCACAATCTTTGAGTTTTGAGGTACGGATATCCTGATTCCTCTTTTCTATTCGCATTGTTGTTCAATGTTCGTTATTTTGCCTTGTCCTGAATTCTTTTTAAATTCATATAAAATTCATTATTCATCGGATTGCGTTGATTCTTGATCTCCTGGAAAGATATTTGAATTATCTACAACTTTCATTCTTTGTGTTTTCTGAAATTCAGCTTGTAAATATGTCAAAATCTGCCGTTTGTAAATCTAGTGTGTTAAATTCTGTTTGTACGTCCTAACTTCGTAAATTCATAGTAAATCGAAAATTTGTTCAATAATTATGAGCAATACCATTCTGGAAAGCTTGTTTCAACCTCTGGGTTTTGTGTTTATGTTCCGCTGACCAATTCTGTGATTTCGTTGTCTTAAATATCGAAATACTACTGTGATCAGTTCCTGATTCTGTTATTGCAGTCTGCATTTTCATTATTTCTGAATTCGTTATTTCTTTGTTCGTGATGAGCCTTATCATTCTTGAAAGGTCTCGGAATTTTCTACGTTTTTTGTGTTTTGTACTTTTTCATTTGAATTCACCTTAATAGAGAAAATTGTCATCGTTTATGATTGGTCAGTTCTGATTTTTATCCTTAATAGTCTAAATTGTATGATATTTGGGTGCGTGAATTTTGAGAAATATGTTTTCAGTTATATTTTGATATATGTATGATTCCGGAGATATTATGAGATCATTTCTTTTTCGAGTAAGTTATATGTAAGATTATTTATGATTTTATTATGACTTGGGAGATGTTTGATTTTCGGGTAGTATTGTACTTATTTTTGTGCAAGCTCCTGTCAGATTTCGGGTAGCACTGTGCTTATTGCCTTGCGAGCCTATCAGTATTTTGGGTAGTATTGTGCTTATTGCCTTACAAGCCCTGTTTGAATTTGTAAGATTTCGGGTGGCATTTGTTTTGTGTTATGCCCCTGTTTGTGTAAGATCGTCTCCCATGTTTATAAGTAAGTTATTTGGATATTATTTGTATGTGTATGTGTATGAGTTAGATTATATTTTATCAATTATGTCTTTATTTATGTTAATGTGTTAATATGCGTATGTGATATGATTATTTGTTAGAGTAAATTAATTTTAATTTGAGAGCATTTATTTTTATATTGTGAGCTGAGTATCTACTTTCTATTATCACATTCGCTATGTCTCATTGTCATTTATTCAGATATTCATTTTTATTCTTAACTTGTTCAGCTATCTAATTTTGTTCAGCTTGTGCTTTGTTTGTATTCGTATATGAGCCTTTTCATTTTTATTCTTAACTTGTTCAGCTATCTAATTTTGTTCAGCTTGTGCTTTGTTTTGTATTCGTATATGAGCTTTTCGCTCACTGCCGATTCTTTGTTTTTCTTATTCCTACCGGCAGGTGATCTTATTTAGGTGGGCTACCTTTGGGAAGAGTGCGAGTTGCGATATTTGAAGATTTTAGTTGTATTTTTAATTTATGAATTGTAAGATATTGGATTTTGAGAAGTTGTATCGTTTTATTCGATTTTTAGTGGATTTTAAAATTTAGTGTATTTGTTGGGATGTTAAAGTTGGTATCAGAGCTAGATTTTGTAGACTTGCCTTTAGGCTCGATTTGTGAGATTTGGGTAGTTATAAGATAGAGCTTGAGCATTAGACGTGCCTCTAGGCTTGACCTGTAAGAACCCAGATTTTTTGTAGAATTAAAAGCTTTTTATTATGTAATAATGTGGGAATGAATAGTGGTTATGACTGCGATGTAACGAAGATCTATTAAATGAATGGAATGGATTTGAATTCAATTATTTATATGTCATGCAGAGTACTTTTGGTTGACGGCATAAATAAGAATGATCTATCTCCTAAGGATATAAGTATATTACTTCAAGTAAGATTATTCTTGTGTCATCCAAATCAATATCTATTATAAGTCCAGCGGTTCCGTAAAAAGGTTAAGAAGCACTCGAGAGTGAACCAGGTTCATTTTCCTAATTATAGGAATTAAATAAAAATAAGTGATGAATAGTGATTTTGGTGGAATTTGGAATATTATTATAATAATGTTATACCCGGTATTCGGAACGGATTTCTGAGTTCGTATTAGTGATCCAGGAAGAAAATAAGTGTATGTAAAAGCTGTCGGATTCAGAAAAAGAGCACTTTTATTTTCTCCGAGAATTCCCTGGACACTGCAAGACGTAAGGAATTATAAAAGGGGTTTAAGGAATTTAAATTCGAGAAGTACTAAGAAAGATGAGGAATAGTATTATAAATATTAAGAAGGTTTTCGGTAAAAACCCTAACTAGAAACGAATGAGTTATTCCTACGAACGATCAATCGAATCGAGCAATAACCGGACAAAAGAGCAAGCAGAGACTAAGATGCATGCATGTGCTATGTATAAAATATCTACTAACCAAACTAGAATCAAGGAACTAGAACCATTAGAGATCAACTAGTACTTAGCAAATCAAATCACTTGGTTAAGCCTTAAACCATCCAATCTTCAACACTTGTCCTCCCATTTTCATCATCTAGTGCATCACACTCCACTAACACCACTTGAATGAGATATTATCCAAGTAAACATCACTTTATGCATTATTGAAAAAAATCAACCAAGCAAAAGAACTCATCATCTCTCCATTCTAGCCATTCGGCTTTTTCAAGAATTCCAAAACCAAAACCCTACTTCCAACCATCATTTGATCTCCAAAATTTTATGGTGAGACTTACATTTCATATAAATGATCTCCTCAAAATCCTAGCTTCAATCTCTTCTTTTTCCATTTTCAAAAAAATGATTTAAGAGGAGGGTGAATAGTGTTTTCATGAACTAATCTTGTTTTTCCTTGATTTCTTTGGTTGATTTAGCAAGCTTAAGCACTTCTAAGGATCCTACCAAGCATAGTGAGGCTATATCATACTCCAAGGAAGGTATAACAACTTGAAACCCTAGGCTTTACCTTGAGATTTTGCATGCTCTTGATGGGTTTTAGTATAAGATGTGATATTAGCATTATTATAAGCATGATTGTGATTTAGATTTGATAAATGTTAAAAATAGTTAAGATGAACGGAAAGGCATTGCTTGGTCTCAGTTCATGGTGGTATATCATGTATATGTTGTTTGGGATGGATACCTTGATTATTGGAAGGTTTGGAATTTAGAAATATTCGATTTATAGCCGTCGTAATGCCGAAATTTCATTAACATTAAGAACACGAATTTGACAGAAGGTATAACTCACTGATTAGCTTCGACTTATGCCATGATTAGCTAGATTATGTTATGAGCTTCGTTTGGATATAAAGATCGCATGAAACAGACTTACGGTTTAGGAGTTATGATTAAATTCGTAAAAGTGGTTCGGAACCGTAATCAAAAGTTCGTAATTGAAATTGATTCCCTTTAATATTGCGAAATCAGTGGCGAATCTTGATAATTAAATAATAGGGATAAAAAGGAAGGTGTGGGAGAAGACCTCATGTCAAATGGATCGTTTTCCGATTTTATAAAAATGTTCGAATCTAGGTTAAGTGCGAAAGTACCCCTAAAAGGTATACTTGGTTATAACTTCGGTAAACCATTTAGAAAACGATCTATAAATATCGAGGTCTAATATTTCGACTTTAAAACTTATACGATTTAAATACTTACCATATGTAAGTGTAATGTCATGCTTTAGTAACGAACAAGTATCGGGTAATAAAAGCAATAATAAGAGTGAATTAGAGGGGTATAACGAAACGACTTGAAAACGTGTTTCGATTTAAGTTAAGTTATACGTAACCTTTTGAAAGGTGTTAAGTGATTAATCCCGAATGCCTTGGCTAATTATAGATCATCAGGCTGACCCGGGACACGCTACCACTACCCCTACTCGTACTCGATTTCCAGGCAAGTTTCAAATCCTCCTTTAAGGCTGTTGTTGTGAATATATATATATGTTTCTGTTACAGTACATATGCCATAGCATGCATGCCTACTTTTAAAGTCATATTGTGATACTTGTTCCCTGATTTATTGTTGGCTTATAAGCTAGATTGATATATATCAGTTATAAGTCGGAAATTATTTAGACCCTTAATCGAAGGGCAGTGAATCTCATTCTTTGATTATAGACCGGGAGTCGATATTCCTTGATATATTGATATTATTTTCAGAGGAAAATATTTAAGTAAATATTTTCCATTTGTTATCTGGCGAATATTGTTGGGATATTCCTTGAGATTATTTGATAAATATTATTCGGATTATTCATCAGATGTTTATTTATTCGAGGAATATTATATGTTTAATATTCATCTAAAGTCGATTAAATATTCGAATATTATTTTGAACTCTCAGTTAAGTTATTTAATTAGAGAATATTCATTCTTATTTACTCGATAAATATTATTTTGAATATTCATTCGAGTTTATTTATTTAATGAATATTATTTTAATATTCATTCGAGTCTTATTTATTTAAATGAATATTATTTCGAATATTCATTCGATCTCTATTTATTTTATAAATATTAGTTGAGCATTGATTCGAACTTCAGTTATTCGATAAATATTATCTTCGACATTCAGTTAAAGTCAATTCTATTATTGAACATGATTTTAAAAATTCATTCGATATTCATTTCTTCGATAATTATTATTAAGTCGAATATTCATTATTTATTCAATGAATATGGTCTCAAATATTCAATCGATAATTACTTCATCAATAAGTATCATTCTTAAGTTGAATATTCATTATTTATTCAATGAATATTATTTCAAATATCCATTTGACGATTATTTCATCAATAAAATACTATTATTATTAATGGGAATATTCATTATTCGTCCAATGAATATTATTCTGAACAGTTATTCAAAGATTATTCCGAGCAACCCTTTTTCAATATCTATGACTTAATAAATATTCTTGGAATATTTATTCAATTCTTCTAACTCGTTTCAAAGATACTTGGTTTCATTCACATAGTATCATCAACCCTCGAATATTATATATAAATTATTTTAGAGTCCTATTATTATTATTATATTATCAAGGAAGGTTCTCAGTAATTCCATTCTTCCTTCGATTCGAATATAAGGGAACCTGACTTGAAGAATGTTATTTATCTTGTGACTGCCCGGTCATAAATTATTCGTTCACTCGCAACTTGGTTGCTATTATTCATGGTATTACGTGTACCCACTCATTATTCGAGGGGTAAGAATGTTGGAACAAGTCATTATCCATTAACAAGCAGCAGCTTGGGAAATATTGGTAAATTTTCCTTTCCATTTAGATATGACTACCTGGTAGAGTCTTATCAACAAGTATTATACTTGGGGAAAGGGGGACAAACTTTACGTTTCAAAATGATGGATGTTAAATGAACTAGGAGACGCGTAAGTGGCCGAGTGGCGCCGGTCCAGCAATAGCCCAACCGTTGGCTTAGGAGTTCCAGAGGGCGGTAGGCAAGTAAATCCGTCGGAGCTACCTTCTACATGTAGAGAACGACTGATGAGATGCATGACATACGACTGATCCCCGTAAATGTCAGGGCATCTGGCGCGGCAATGCTCCCGTATTAGTTCATCAATCAATGTTGGAATTTTTCTACAACACCATCATAGTTGGCAGAGTTGAAAAGTATTTCAAACTGGAATTGCAACATCATTCTGCAAGTTCCTATTTTTATGAAAATGATGCTATCTTGCTTATTTTGGCATAGCATATGCTTCCACAAAATATACATCTATTGAGTTACCTTGTAACTTCATCCTTTATATTAAACTGGCAATATTTTCTCTAATGCATGGCATATGATTTCAAAACATATCTTTGAACTGTCTTATATATTACTGCACAGTTATATATTGTTGGTGGGCTGTTGCTCACCCTTGCTTATTTATTATGTCACAACAACAGCTAGGTCACATGGCCCGCGTCAGGCGCACTCGGCGCAAGCAGGTTACCCGCCCCACAGGGCTACCCGTTGATATCATCGCTGCCATTGCTGAGGTAGCATAGCTCAGCAGCCTTTGATTACCAGTTTAATTATATGTATCAATAATGATTAATCAACGGCAAAACTTTTAAACTTATGATGTTATCTTTTTGGCTTGTAATAACTTTTATTCGTAAACCAGTAATGCAAGACTTATTTCAATTTCATCTCTGGGACTATAACTGTGTGTGTGTGAGTGGTTATTGTTGTGGGGTCACAGCAGGTGATTTATTTATTGTGGACTCAAGTAAAGTATTAATCATGGAAAATAAGACCGTAACGACCCGATCCCGGACCCCGGATCAGGGGGGTGTTACATGACCTGTGAGTATGGGTAGATAGTTAGACTTGCCTTTAGGCTTGACCTGTCAGTATGGGTAGATAGTATGGAGGATGGTTAGTTAAGAAAATTTATTTGTTGGTGTTCTTCTGCTATCTTTTCGTGATCATCTGGAATCGTCTTTCCGTGCAATATTTAATCGTGTTCTATGATGACGAGAGCTGCTAATTAGATTTGGGTTATAGATTCTCTACGGCTAATGTTGAATCGTTCGTGAAAATTTGAACCACGGAGGATAACAAGAACGCTATAGGTTTCGACATAGTTTTATTCTAAGTGCGAAAGTAGAAAGCGTGGTTTTTTGAATGTTAGTACAGTAAGAGGCTACTTGGGAGACCAGCAAAAATTGTTCGTGTTCGTTATCGCTATCATTTCGAGTAGAGGTGCAAGATAAATTTCGAGGACGAAATTTCTATTAGGAGGGAAGAATGTAACATCCCGTATTTTTTATGAATATTTTTGTGTATATTATTTTATATTAAGAATTAGAAAATTTTAGTTAGATAATATTTATATTAGTTTATGTGCAAATATATGTTTTTTTTGTAATTAGAATATTAGTAGTAAAAAAAAGAATAGATAAAAAAGGGAGAAAACATAGTGAGGGTTTGTAAAAGAAAAAAAAATGTTAAAAAAAAAAGGGATCGAGATTTACGTTATTTTAGAAGAGAGGAGCAGAAGAGAGAAGGAATGGAGGGGGGAGAAGAAAGAGAAAGATGAGAAGGAGAAACCTAATTGGAGAAAGGATTGGGAGTTCAAGGTAATAGATGCGATGTATATTGATTATATTTCAATTATCTTGCGTTTAGGTACTAATTAAGATTTCTGATTTTCATGGATTGCGTATACATGAATTAGGGTTTTTGGATTAGAGGGCCTGAATATCTTGAGTAGCATTCACAATCTTTGAGTTTTGAGGTACGGATATCTTGATTCCTCTTTTCTATTCGCATTGTTGTTCAATGTTCGTTATTTTGCCTTGTCCTGAATTCTTTTTAAATTCATATAAAATTCATTATTCATCGGATTGGGTTGATTCTTGATCTCCTGGAAAGATATTTGAATTATCTACAACTTTCGTTCTTTGTATTTTCTGAAATTCAGCTTGTAAATATGTCAAAATCTGCCGTTTGTAAATCTAGTGTGTTAAATTCTGTTTGTACGTCCTAACTTCGTAAATTCATAGTAAATCGAAAATTTGTTCAATAATTATGAACGATACCATTCTGGAAAGCTTGTTTCAACCTCTGGGTTTTGTGTTTATGTTCCGCTGACTAATTCTGTGATTTCGTTGTCTTAAATATTGAAATACTACTGTGATCAATTCCTGATTCTGTTATTGCAGTCTGCATTTTCATTATTTCTGAATTCGTTATTTCTTTGTTCGTGATGAGCCTTATCATTCTTGAAAGGTCTCGGAATTTTCTACGTTTTTTGTGTTTTGTACTTTTTCATTTGAATTCACCTTAATAGAGAAAATTGTCATCGTTTATGATTGGTCAGTTCTGATTTTTATCCTTAATAGTGTAAATTGTATGATATTTGGGTGCGTGAATTTTGAGAAATATGTTTTCAGTTATATTTTGATATATGTATGATTCCGGAGATATTATGAGATCATTTCTTTTTCGAGTAAGTTATATGTAAGATTATTTATGATTTTATTATGACTTGGGAGATGTTTGATTTTCGGGTAGTATTGTACTTATTTTTGTGCAAGCTCCTGTCAGATTTCGGGTAGCACTGTGCTTATTGCCTTGCGAGCCTATCAGTATTTTGGGTAGTATTGTGCTTATTGCCTTACAAGCCCTGTTTGAATTTGTAAGATTTCGGGTGGCATTTGTTTTGTGTTATGCCCCTGTTTGTGTAAGATCGTCTCCCATGTTTATAAGTAAGTTATTTGGATATTATTTGTATTTGTATGTGTATGAGTTAGATTATATTTTATCGATTATGTCTTTATTTATGTTAATGTGTTAATATGCGTATGTGATATGATTATTTGTTAGAGTAAATTAATTTTAATTTGAGAGCATTTATTTTTATATTGTGAGCTGAGTATCTACTTTCTATTATCACATTCGCTATGTCTCATTGTCATTTATTCAGATATTCATTTTTATTCTTAACTTGTTCAGCTATCTAATTTTGTTCAGCTTGTGCTTTGTTTGTATTTGTATATGAGCCTTTTCATTTTTATTCTTAACTTGTTCAGCTATCTAATTTTGTTCAGCTTGTGCTTTGTTTTGTATTCGTATATGAGCTTTTCGCTCACTGCCGATTCTTTGTTTTTCTTATTCCTACCGGCAGGTGATCTTATTTAGGTGGGCTACCTTTGGGAAGAGTGCGAGTTGCGATATTTGAAGATTTTAGTTGTATTTTTAATTTATGAATTGTAAGATATTGGATTTTGAGAAGTTGTATCGTTTTATTCGATTTTTAGTGGATTTTAAAATTTAGTGTATTTGTTGGGATGTTAAAGTTGGTATCAGAGCTAGATTTTGTAGATTTTGTAGACTTGCCTTTAGGCTCGATTTGTGAGATTTGGGTAGTTATAAGATAGAGCTTGAGCATTAGACGTGCCTCTAGGCTTGACCTGTAAGAACCCAGATTTTTTGTAGAATTAAAAACTTTTTATTATGTAATAATGTGGGAATGAATAGTGGTTATGACTGCGATGTAACGAAGATCTATTAAATGAATGGAATGGATTTGAATTCAATTATTTATATGTCATGCAGAGTACTTTTGGTTGACGGCATAAATAAGAATGATCTATCTCCTAAGGATATAAGTATATTACTTCAAGTAAGATTATTCTTGTGTCATCCAAATCAATATCTATTATAAGTCCAGCGGTTCCGTAAAAAGGTTAAGAAGCACTCGAGAGTGAACCAGGTTCATTTTCCTAATTATAGGAATTAAATAAAAATAAGTGATGAATAGTGATTTTGGTGGAATTTGGAATATTATTATAATAATGTTATACCCGGTATTCGGAACGGATTTCTGAGTTCGTATTAGTGATCCAGGAAGAAAATAAGTGTATGTAAAAGCTGTCGGATTCAGAAAAAGAGCACTTTTATTTTCTCCGAGAATTCCCTGGACACTGCAAGACGTAAGGAATTATAAAAGGGGTTTAAGGAATTTAAATTCGAGAAGTACTAAGAAAGATGAGGAATAGTATTATAAATATTAAGAAGGTTTTCGGTAAAAACCCTAACTAGAAACGAATGAGTTATTCCTACGAACGATCAATCGAATCGAGCAATAACCGGACAAAAGAGCAAGCAGAGACTAAGATGCATGCATGTGCTATGTATAAAATATCTACTAACCAAACTAGAATCAAGGAACTAGAACCATTAGAGATCAACTAGTACTTAGCAAATCAAATCACTTGGTTAAGCCTTAAACCATCCAATCTTCAACACTTGTCCTCCCATTTTCATCATCTAGTGCATCACACTCCACTAACACCACTTGAATGAGATACTCCCTCCGTCCATTTGAATTATTATCATTTGCTTTTTGCACGGATACCAAGATAGTGGATGTAATATGGTTAAAATAAATGAAGTAGTGGGTGTAATAGTAATTTTATTGTTAAAATAAGTGAAGTAGTGGGTGTAATTGTGTAAAGTGTTGAAAAAGTTGAGTGAAGTAGTGGATGTAATAATATATTTTATTGTTAAAAGTTACTATTTTTAGTAATGTAAAGAAATGGAATGGACGGCCCAAAATAGAAAGTGTAAAGAAATGAAAAGGACGGAGGGAGTATTATCCAAGTAAACATCACTTTATGCATTATTGGAAAAAATCAACCAAGCAAAAGAACTCATCATCTCTCCATTCTAGCCATTCGGCTTTTTCAAGAATTCCAAAACCAAAACCCTACTTCCAACCATCATTTGATCTCCAAAATTTTATGGTGAGACTTACATTTCATATAAATGATCTCCTCAAAATCCTAGCTTCAATCTCTTCTTTTTCCATTTTCAAAAAAATGATTTAAGAGGAGGGTGAATAGTGTTTTCATGAACTAATCTTGTTTTTCCTTGATTTCTTTGGTTGATTTAGCAAGCTTAAGCACTTCTAAGGATCCTACCAAGCATAGTGAGGCTATATCATACTCCAAGGAAGGTATAACAACTTGAAACCCTAGGCTTTACCTTGAGATTTTGCATGCTCTTGATGGGTTTTAGTATAAGATGTGATATTAGCATTATTATAAGCATGATTGTGATTTAGATTTGATAAATGTTAAAAATAGTTAAGATGAACGGAAAGGCATTGCTTGGTCTCAGTTCATGGTGGTATATCATGTATATGTTGTTTGGGATGGATACCTTGATTATTGGAAGGTTTGGAATTTAGAAATATTCGATTTATAGCCGTCGTAATGCCGAAATTTCATTAACATTAAGAACACGAATTTGACAGAAGGTATAACTCACTGATTAGCTTCGACTTATGCCATGATTAGCTAGATTATGTTATGAGCTTCGTTTGGATATAAAGATCGCATGAAACAGACTTACGGTTTAGGAGTTATGATTAAATTCGTAAAAGTGGTTCGGAACCGTAATCAAAAGTTCGTAATTGAAATTGATTCCCTTTAATATTGCGAAATCAGTGGCGAATCTTGATAATTAAATAATAGGGATAAAAAGGAAGGTGTGGGAGAAGACCTCATGTCAAATGGATCGTTTTCCGATTTTATAAAAATGTTCGAATCTAGGTTAAGTGCGAAAGTACCCCTAAAAGGTATACTTGGTTATAACTTCGGTAAACCATTTAGAAAACGATCTATAAATATCGAGGTCTAATATTTCGACTTTAAAACTTATACGATTTAAATACTTACCATATGTAAGTGTAATGTCATGCTTTAGTAACGAACAAGTATCGGGTAATAAAAGCAATAATAAGAGTGAATTAGAGGGGTATAACGAAACGACTTGAAAACGTGTTTCGATTTAAGTTAAGTTATACGTAACCTTTTGAAAGGTGTTAAGTGATTAATCCCGAATGCCTTGGCTAATTATAGATCATCAGGCTGACCCGGGACACGCTACCACTACCCCTACTCGTACTCGATTTCCAGGCAAGTTTCAAATCCTCCTTTAAGGCTGTTGTTGTGAATATATATATATGTTTCTGTTACAGTACATATGCCATAGCATGCATGCCTACTTTTAAAGTCATATTGTGATACTTGTTCCCTGATTTATTGTTGGCTTATAAGCTAGATTGATATATATCAGTTATAAGTCGGAAATTATTTAGACCCTTAATCGAAGGGCAGTGAATCTCATTCTTTGATTATAGACCGGGAGTCGATATTCCTTGATATATTGATATTATTTTCAGAGGAAAATATTTAAGTAAATATTTTCCATTTGTTATCTGGCGAATATTGTTGGGATATTCCTTGAGATTATTTGATAAATATTATTCGGATTATTCATCAGATGTTTATTTATTCGAGGAATATTATATGTTTAATATTCATCTAAAGTCGATTAAATATTCGAATATTATTTTGAACTCTCAGTTAAGTTATTTAATTAGAGAATATTCATTCTTATTTACTCGATAAATATTATTTTGAATATTCATTCGAGTTTATTTATTTAATGAATATTATTTTAATATTCATTCGAGTCTTATTTATTTAAATGAATATTATTTCGAATATTCATTCGATCTCTATTTATTTTATAAATATTAGTTGAGCATTGATTCGAACTTCAGTTATTCGATAAATATTATCTTCGACATTCAGTTAAAGTCAATTCTATTATTGAACATGATTTTAAAAATTCATTCGATATTCATTTCTTCGATAATTATTATTAAGTCGAATATTCATTATTTATTCAATGAATATGGTCTCAAATATTCAATCGATAATTACTTCATCAATAAGTATCATTCTTAAGTTGAATATTCATTATTTATTCAATGAATATTATTTCAAATATCCATTTGACGATTATTTCATCAATAAAATACTATTATTATTAATGGGAATATTCATTATTCGTCCAATGAATATTATTCTGAACAGTTATTCAAAGATTATTCCGAGCAACCCTTTTTCAATATCTATGACTTAATAAATATTCTTGGAATATTTATTCAATTCTTCTAACTCGTTTCAAAGATACTTGGTTTCATTCACATAGTATCATCAACCCTCGAATATTATATATAAATTATTTTAGAGTCCTATTATTATTATTATATTATCAAGGAAGGTTCTCAGTAATTCCATTCTTCCTTCGATTCGAATATAAGGGAACCTGACTTGAAGAATGTTATTTATCTTGTGACTGCCCGGTCATAAATTATTCGTTCACTCGCAACTTGGTTGCTATTATTCATGGTATTACGTGTACCCACTCATTATTCGAGGGGTAAGAATGTTGGAACAAGTCATTATCCATTAACAAGCAGCAGCTTGGGAAATATTGGTAAATTTTCCTTTCCATTTAGATATGACTACCTGGTAGAGTCTTATCAACAAGTATTATACTTGGGGAAAGGGGGACAAACTTTACGTTTCAAAATGATGGATGTTAAATGAACTAGGAGACGCGTAAGTGGCCGAGTGGCGCCGGTCCAGCAATAGCCCAACCGTTGGCTTAGGAGTTCCAGAGGGCGGTAGGCAAGTAAATCCGTCGGAGCTACCTTCTACATGTAGAGAACGACTGATGAGATGCATGACATACGACTGATCCCCGTAAATGTCAGGGCATCTGGCGCGGCAATGCTCCCGTATTAGTTCATCAATCAATGTTGGAATTTTTCTGCAACACCATCATAGTTGGCAGAGTTGAAAAGTATTTCAAACTGGAATTGCAACATCATTCTGCAAGTTCCTATTTTTATGAAAATGATGCTATCTTGCTTATTTTGGCATAGCATATGCTTCCACAAAATATACATCTATTGAGTTACCTTGTAACTTCATCCTTTATATTAAACTGGCAATATTTTCTCTAATGCATGGCATATGATTTCAAAACATATCTTTGAACTGTCTTATATATTACTGCACAGTTATATATTGTTGGTGGGCTGTTGCTCACCCTTGCTTATTTATTATGTCACAACAACAGCTAGGTCACATGGCCCGCGTCAGGCGCACTCGGCGCAAGCAGGTTACCCGCCCCACAGGGCTACCCGTTGATATCATCGCTGCCATTGCTGAGGTAGCATAGCTCAGCAGCCTTTGATTACCAGTTTAATTATATGTATCAATAATGATTAATCAACGGCAAAACTTTTAAACTTATGATGTTATCTTTTTGGCTTGTAATAACTTTTATTCGTAAACCAGTAATGCAAGACTTATTTCAATTTCATCTCTGGGACTATAACTGTGTGTGTGTGAGTGGTTATTGTTGTGGGGTCACAGCAGGTGATTTATTTATTGTGGACTCAAGTAAAGTATTAATCATGGAAAATAAGACCGTAACGACCCGATCCCGGACCCCGGATCAGGGGGGTGTTACATGACCTGTGAGTATGGGTAGATAGTTAGACTTGCCTTTAGGCTTGACCTGTCAGTATGGGTAGATAGTATGGAGGATGGTTAGTTAAGAAAATTTATTTGTTGGTGTTCTTCTGCTATCTTTTCGTGATCATCTGGAATCGTCTTTCCGTGCAATATTTAATCGTGTTCTATGATGACGAGAGCTGCTAATTAGATTTGGGTTATAGATTCTCTACGGCTAATGTTGAATCGTTCGTGAAAATTTGAACCACGGAGGATAACAAGAACGCTATAGGTTTCGACATAGTTTTATTCTAAGTGCGAAAGTAGAAAGCGTGGTTTTTTGAATGTTAGTACAGTAAGAGGCTACTTGGGAGACCAGCAAAAATTGTTCGTGTTCGTTATCGCTATCATTTCGAGTAGAGGTGCAAGATAAATTTCGAGGACGAAATTTCTATTAGGAGGGAAGAATGTAACATCCCATATTTTTTATGAATATTTTTGTGTATATTATTTTATATTAAGGATTAGAAAATTTTAGTTAGATAATATTTATATTAGTTTATGTGCAAATATATGTTTTTTTTGTAATTAGAATATTAGTAGTAAAAAAAAAAGAATAGATAAAAAAGGGAGAAAACATAGTGAGGGTTTGTAAAAGAAAAAAAAATGTTAAAAAAAAAAGGGATCGAGATTTACGTTATTTTAGAAGAGAGGAGCAGAAGAGAGAAGGAATGGAGGGGGGAGAAGAAAGAGAAAGATGAGAAGGAGAAACCTAATTGGAGAAAGGATTGGGAGTTCAAGGTAATAGATGCGATGTATATTGATTATATTTCAATTATCTTGCGTTTAGGTACTAATTAAGATTTCTGATTTTCATGGATTGCGTATACATGAATTAGGGTTTTTGGATTAGAGGGCCTGAATATCTTGAGTAGCATTCACAATCTTTGAGTTTTGAGGTACGGATATATTGATTCCTCTTTTCTATTCGCATTGTTGTTCAATGTTCGTTATTTTGCCTTGTCCTGAATTCTTTTTAAATTCATATAAAATTCATTATTCATCGGATTGGGTTGATTCTTGATCTCCTGGAAAGATATTTGAATTATCTACAACTTTCGTTCTTTGTATTTTCTGAAATTCAGCTTGTAAATATGTCAAAATCTGCCGTTTGTAAATCTAGTGTGTTAAATTCTGTTTGTACGTCCTAACTTCGTAAATTCATAGTAAATCGAAAATTTGTTCAATAATTATGAACGATACCATTCTGGAAAGCTTGTTTCAACCTCTGGGTTTTGTGTTTATGTTCCGCTGACCAATTCTGTGATTTCGTTGTCTTAAATATCGAAATACTACTGTGATCAATTCCTGATTCTGTTATTGCAGTCTGCATTTTCATTATTTCTGAATTCGTTATTTCTTTGTTCGTGATGAGCCTTATCATTCTTGAAAGGTCTCGGAATTTTCTACGTTTTTTGTGTTTTGTACTTTTTCATTTGAATTCACCTTAATAGAGAAAATTGTCATCGTTTATGATTGGTCAGTTCTGATTTTTATCCTTAATAGTCTAAATTGTATGATATTTGGGTGCGTGAATTTTGAGAAATATGTTTTCAGTTATATTTTGATATATGTATGATTCCGGAGATATTATGAGATCATTTCTTTTTCGAGTAAGTTATATGTAAGATTATTTATGATTTTATTATGACTTGGGAGATGTTTGATTTTCGGGTAGTATTGTACTTATTTTTGTGCAAGCTCCTGTCAGATTTCGGGTAGCACTCTGCTTATTGCCTTGCGAGCCTATCAGTATTTTGGGTAGTATTGTGCTTATTGCCTTACAAGCCCTGTTTGAATTTGTAAGATTTCGGGTGGCATTTGTTTTGTGTTATGCCCCTGTTTGTGTAAGATCGTCTCTCATGTTTGTAAGTAAGTTATTTGGATATTATTTGTATGTGTATGTGTATGAGTTAGATTATATTTTATCGATTATGTCTTTGTTTATGTTAATGTGTTAATATGCGTAAGTGATATGATTATTTGTTAGAGTAAATTTATTTTAATTTGAGAGCATTTATTTTTATATTGTGAGCTGAGTATCTACTTTCTATTATCACATTCGCTATGTCTCATTGTCATTTATTCAGATATTCATTTTTATTCTTAACTTGTTCAGCTATCTAATTTTGTTCAGCTTGTGCTTTGTTTTGTATTCGTATATGAGCTTTTCGCTCACTGCCGGTTCTTTGTTTTTCTTATTCCTACCGGCAGGTGATCTTATTTAGGTGGGCTACCTTTGGGAGGAGTGCGAGTTGCGATATTTGAAGATTTTAGTTGTATTTTTAATTTATGAATTGTAAGATATTGGATTTTGAGAAGTTGTATCGTTTTATTCGATTTTTAGTGGATTTTAAAATTTAGTGTATTTGTTGGGATGTTAAAGTTGGTATCAGAGCTAGAGTTTATAGATTCTGTAGACTTGCCTATAGGCTCGATTTGTGAGATTTGGGTAGTTATAAGATAGAGCTTGAGCATTAGACGTGCCTCTAGCCTTGACCTGTGAGTATGGGTAGATAGTTAGACTTGCCTTTAGGCTTGACCTGTCAGTATGGGTAGATAGTATGGAGGATGGTTAGTTAAGAAAATTTATTTGTTGGTGTTCTTCTGCTATCTTTTCGTGATCATCTGGAATCGTCTTTCCGTGCAATATTTAATCGTGTTCTATGATGACGAGAGCTGCTAATTAGATTTAGGTTATAGATTCTCTACGGCTAATGTTGAATCGTTCGTGAAAATTTGAACCACGGAGGATAACAAGAACGCTATAGGTTTCGACATAGTTTTATTCTAAGTGCGAAAGTAGAAATCGTGGTTTTTTGAATGTTAGTACAGTAAGAGGCTACTTGGGAGACCAGCAAAAATTGTTCGTGTTCGTTATCGCTATCATTTCGAGTAGAGGTGCAAGATAAATTTCGAGGACGAAATTTCTATTAGGAGGGAAGAATGTAACATCCCGTATTTTTTATGAATATTTTTGTGTATATTATTTTATATTAAGGATTAGAAAATTTTAGTTAGATAATATTTATATTAGTTTATGTGCAAATATATGTTTTTTTTTTGTAATTAGAATATTAGTAGTAAAAAAAAAAGAATAGATAAAAAAGGGAGAAAACATAGTGAGGGTTTGTAAAAGAAAAAAAAATGTTAAAAAAAAGGGATCGAGACTTACGTTATTTTAGAAGAGAGGAGCAGAAGAGAGAAGGAATGGAGGGGGGAGAAGAAAGAGAAAGATGAGAAGGAGAAACCTAATTGGAGAAAGGATTTGGAGTTCAAGGTAATAGATGCGATGTATATTGATTATATTTCAATTATCTTGTGTTTAGGTACTAATTAAGATTTCTGATTTTCATGGATTGCGTATACATGAATTAGGGTTTTTGGATTAGAGGGCCTGAATATCTTGAGTAGCATTCACAATCTTTGAGTTTTGAGGAACGGATATCTTGATTCCTCTTTTCTATTCGCATTGTTGTTCAATGTTCGTTATTTTGCCTTGTCCTGAATTCTTTTTAAATTCATATAAAATTCATTATTCATCGGATTGGGTTGATTCTTGATCTCCTGGAAAGATATTTGAATTATCTACAACTTTCGTTCTTTGTGTTTTCTGAAATTCAGCTTGTAAATATGTCAAAATCTGCCGTTTGTAAATCTAGTGTGTTAAATTCTGTTTGTACGTCCTAACTTCGTAAATTCATAGTAAATCGAAAATTTGTTCACTAATTATGAACGATACCATTCTGGAAAGCTTGTTTCAACCTCTGGGTTTTGTGTTTATGTTCCGCTGACCAATTCTGTGATTTCGTTGTCTTAAATATCGAAATACTACTGTGATCAATTCCTGATTCTGTTATTGCAGTCCGCATTTTCATTATTTCTGAATTCGTTATTTATTTGTTCGTGATGAGCCTTATCATTCTTGAAAGGTCTCGGAATTTTCTACGTTTTTCGTGTTTTGTACTTTTTCATTTGAATTCACCTTAATAGAGAAAATTGTCATCGTTTATGATTGGTCAGTTCTGATTTTTATCCTTAATAGTCTAAATTGTATGATATTTGGGTGCGTGAATTTTGAGAAATATGTTTTCAGTTATATTTTGATATATGTATGATTCCGGAGATATTATGAGATCATTTCTTTTTCTAGTAAGTTATATGTAAGATTATTTATGATTTTATTATGACTTGGGAGATGTTTGATTTTCGGGTAGTATTGTACTTATTTTTGTGCAAGCTCCTGTCAGATTTCGGGTAGCACTGTGCTTATTGCCTTGCGAGCCTGTCAGTATTTTGGGTAGTATTGTGCTTATTGCCTTACAAGCCCTGTTTGAATTTGTAAGATTTTGGGTGGCATTTGTTTTGTGTTATGCCCCTGTTTGTGTAAGATCGTCTCCCATGTTTGTAAGTAAGTTATTTGGATATTATTTGTATGTGTATGTGAATGAGTTAGATTATATTTTATCGATTATGTCTTTGTTTATGTTAATGTGTTAATATGCGTAAGTGATATGATTATTTGTTAGAGTAAATTTATTTTAATTTGAGAGCATTTATTTTTATATTGTGAGCTGAGTATCTACTTTCTATTATCACATTCGCTATGTCTCATTGTCATTTATTCAGATATTCATTTTTATTCTTAACTTGTTCAGCTATCTAATTTTGTTCAGCTTGTGCTTTGCTTGTATTCGTATATGAGCCTTTTCATTTTTATTCTTAACTTGTTCAGCTATCTAATTTTGTTCAGCTTGTGCTTTGTTTTGTATTCATATATGAGCTTTTCTCTCACTGCCGGTTCTTTGTTTTTCTTATTCCTACCGGCAGGTGATCTTATTTAGGTGGGCTACCTTTGGGAAGAGTGCGAGTTGCGATATTTGAAGATTTTAGTTGTATTTTTAATTTATGAATTGTAAGATATTGGATTTTGAGAAGTTGTATCGTTTTATTCGATTTTTAGTGGATTTTAAAATTTAGTGTATTTGTTGGGATGTTAAAACTGGAGCAGACATCTAATCTTTTTTCTAATTGTAAGGAAATACGTAATCTCATTTTTTATTTTGTTTATACATGTGTATAAAATCATTCACGAAACCTCAGAAATACACTGTTGCTTCCTTTTCAACATGTCTTTGTAAACAGTATACTTGCATTGTCAGCTTAAATTTAGCATGTATAATAGATCTGAATTTCAGCCATGATCGTCACTGTGCAACAAGATGCATTAGAGAAGAGCTAAAATCCATAATTACTGAAGTTCTAATGAAGATCATTGTATTGACGTAGTATGTAAGTTACTATTATGATGGTAGATACCAACTTTCGAATATATAAGAGATTTAAATTCAGTTCATTAGTGTTGTCGGTGTTTAGGTCTAGTTCGATAATATTATTTAGGCGTCTACATTTGTAAATTCCAAACACCATCTGTTTTGATTCAAACTACCTGCGAATACTAATTGTATAATTAATGTACCAACGCTCCTTCATTGAAATATTTTGCGTTATACGTTGCTAGTATGAGAGTGCACCATTTCGTTTGGCCATAACGGACCCAAAACAGGCCTCTCCTGCCCCCTTTCTGCATCCCATCCACCCAGCCTCAACTTAATATCCTCGTTAGTAAGTTTCTTCCATAAATGTGGGAAAGAGACTCTCAACTCTCAACAAATGTAACAATGTACTGTACTATTGATACAAGCGGTATATCTTAGTCATAATTGAGATTTGTAACAGGAAAGAAAGAATGAAAAATAAATCAGTTTTTGTGGTCATCTTTGATAAGTGGCTTTTATATCCACTTGGAACATTCTAAATCGGCTTAAATTGATTGTCTTGGACTCAAGTTTCTTGTAGTTTTGATGTGTTTTGCTTAGTTGTGCATATTTACGAGAATTTTGACGAAGGTGGATGCTTCTATAATTTTTTGGGAATTAATTGATTAAAATTCGGATTTTTAAGAAGGGTTGCGCAGTCTACACTGTTTTGGCCATATCTTGAGTTCTATAAGTCCGTTTTCAGCCCGTAAGCAGTCCACGCGAAGATAACGAGATTCTCTATCATTATAAGGTGGTCCAGATGTCCAATTACGTTTGGAACGTTCTAGAAAAACTGAAGAAAAGTCAGCCACGAATTTTCCTTAAAAACAGAATCAGTTTAGGAAACGCATCTTGCAGAAATTCTATTATAATTCTGTTTTGGTATTTTCTTGCTGGGCAAGACTTTTAGAGCCTATTTAAACACATCCTACCATTGTAATAGACATATAGATACAGATAGATTACACAATTACTGAGGAATTTTTGTATTTTTTTCATATCTTGTTTTTATCATGGTTTCATCAGATCTCATGATGACGAGAGGTTCAATTATGAGCTAATCGTTGTCATGGGATTCTAACGGAGTTATTTATGGAACTTAGTATCTTGATGCTTTAAAGATCTGTGTGTAGTGCATAATTGATATCCTCGTATGGTTATGCTAAATAGATAGATGCGTCGCGAACATCTAATTTGTTAATCTCTTGTGAAGTGAAAGTGGATCTTGAGATTTAGAACTTGCCATGCTAGCATAGGTTCATGATTGTTTATCAACATGATTCGTAGTATGAGATGAGAATACTTATATTGCCCTATGTGATCATTATGGATAACTTGTTCTTCAACCGTTATGTTTTCAAATTCTATAGACATATAGGGTCTAAGCATAATTGGTGTCTATTCATCTTCTATCTCTTTTGTGGATGTATGGGTAGTTTGGTATACGTATGCTGACAGGTAGCGTGTACTTGTTTCGTGTTGTCCGATCAGATATCATAACCATTGCATATAGTCATTAAAGGCGTCAAATCTTAACAAAGTATTTAATGAAGTTAGGATTCCATGCTTTCTCTTGCAGAAGTAATTTGATTTAAATTCTCGTTAGTTAGTTAATTCTTAGTTTGTTAATTTGTTTTTTTTAGTTAATCTTAGTTAATCAAAACCTAATTTGTTAATTATCTTAGCAGTGAATAATAATCATACATTGTTGCATAGGTACATCTACTGAATTAAAACCATAACCAGATCTCTGTGGGAACGAACTCGACTTATATCTGTATTACTTGTGACCACGTACGCTTGCGTGATTTAGTGTAAACAAGTTTTTGGCGCCGCTGCCGGGGATCTTCGGTGTTTTATTTTTTGTTTATGTGCTTGTCAATAGTGGTCGTTAGAGTTCACTGACTCGGATTTCTTTTTCTCATCTATTCTTGTAGTTCGTTGGTGTTTCAGGTACTTGTCAAAGAGCGTTGACGTTGAAGATGGATTTTCTATCTTACTATGGAGTTCAGCAGGTGGCTAGTGTTTGTGAGCTATGTGCGGGCGCACATGAGATGTATCAGTGCTGGAGCAACCAAGGTGGTATTCAACAGCCTCAGCAATGTGAGCGGTGTTTGGGCGTTCATGATCCCTCACAATATTGTTACTACGAAGGAGTTGATCCATATGTCAGTTATGAGGAACAACCATATTTTCAATACCATCCTCAACAGTACCAGCAAAATGTTCCAGATATGTCATATGTCTTTGGTAGTGAAGAGTTTCAACATCAGCAACCTATTCCTACTTTTCAGTCAGACGAGGTTGATGATTTGAAGGAGATTAGGAAGGAGATTAGGATGCTTGCAGAGAATAATGAGAAGCTTATCAAATCTATGGGGACACTTGTTGCTCAAGTTTGTAGTGTCTTGGAACAAGAGAATCAACAATTCATGCTAGAGGCAATTCCAGAGAGTAACGGTGACTTGGAGCAAGGTACTGCTTGCATAATTGAGGAAGACAAATTCCAAGGTGAGGTTAGCGTTCACAAGCCATGTGAGGAATTTTATCATGCTAGGATGGTGGATGATTTGGAAAAGGCACTGTTTGGGACAGACACTGTTGAGCTGCACAAATTTCAAGAATTGGTATATGAGTACCAAGAGGCTGATTACCATGGGAAAGATGCAGATGTTCTACTTGTCTCAGAGTTTAAAGATGGAGGTAGCGCATTAAAGCCAATGGAGGAAGTTCTCTTTGAGAAATCAAAGGCTTCAGCAACTTACATTTACCCTCCTCCATTATATTCAAGCGAAGCCCGCGAGTGTGTGTTGTTCTACAAATTGACAGATTTTGGGTCAACAGATGAAGGCATTGGAATAAGGCATAGTTGTTACATGAATAGGCCAAGCAAGGAGAAGGAGCAAAAAGTGTGTCGCCGAGATGATGATGAAGTATTGCGAAGAGAGGACCAGGCGAACTATTATCATCCTTAATGGAGGCTTGGAAGTAACGTCAAGCTATTGACGTTAAAGAAGCGCTTGGTGGGAGGCAACCCATGAATTAGTGCAAAAAAAAAAAATAGTAGTGTTGTGCAGAAAAAAAAATCTGTGTGAAAAAAAAATTCTGAGAGTTCAAAAAAAAAAAATTGGATTTTTGGTGTGTAACGCAGGAGGAGCCTGCGTTTCAGGGCAAATTGCGGCAATATAACGCAGCTTGCGCATGCGTTACTGCCTTTAGTGCAGTTTGCGCTCCAGACACGCAAGTTGCGCTAGCGCAACTGGACTTAGCGCAGACTGCACTGCACGCGCGCAACTTGCGCGTGTCCGCCAGTGGGTGTCAGAATTGTCAGCGGCTGTCTCCTGTTTGTGCGTGTTGTATATTAAAATAATTTCTCTACACCCCATTCTATTTATACTCTCCACTTTACACCTAATTCTTTTTCTATTTTAATTCCAAAACCTCCCATCTCTCCTCCAAAAATTCTAAACCTATTTTTATTCTAATTCATATTATTATTATTATTATTATTTATTTTTTTTTATACCCACCTTTACATACAAATCCAATTCCTCTTCTATTTTATTTAAATCTCTAAAAATTCAATTCTAAAGAGGAATTAATTGCAAGTTCACCTCTCCAATTCGTAGTGGGTTTATTTCTTCTCTCAAATTTTATTTTTCTTATGAATTTATGTTCTTGTAAATTTGGGATTTTGTATTATTGGGATTTATTGGGCTATTTTTGGTGTGATATTGCTTGGTGATTTTTGGTGGAGATTCTTGTGAGTTGAGTTTTGATTCTAACGGCTCGTAAGCATGGGAGAGGTAGTGCCAGTGATGGGAAATTTTCGTTTTCGACGGTGGAGGTTAAATTTAATCGGTTGTTGAGGGCAATTGCTAAAGAAGGGGGATTTTTGCCGGGAAAAAAAAATGTTGGATTGGTTGAGCTGATTGGCGAGTTGCGACGAGAAGGATGAGGACTCAGATGGTTAGGTATGTTTTCTACTATCCCTCGTATTTACTTCCATTCAATGCGGACATTGAATATTTCAAGTTTGGGGGTGGTTTGAGGGTTTAGTAGTTGTTGTTATATTATGTGTTCATATAGGATATCATGTTTTGCATAGTAATGGTAGTTCATGCATGATTGTTTTGTTTGTATAATCTATGTTTGTTGCATATAGGACATTCTGTTTTATTTTCGTATACCATGTTCATGTTAGTTGCATTTTCATGACATGCATATGCATAATTCATGATCCCTTAGGACGAGCTGATTCTGATTGGTAGGTAGATGTTTTAATTGAGTGTGATGATGATGAGTAGAGGGCTGATTTATAGTTCCTAGGAATTGACTTGCATGTTACGGGAACAAAATTTTTACACAACTCATTGTTTGCTTTTGGGCTAGGTTGAAGTTATGCTTGTTTGGAGTTTTGAGATTTAATCACTTGATTATATTTAGAATTTTCGTTATTCCCTTGATGGCGTAGGAGCACTAAAGTCTAAGTTTGGGGGAAACCAGGTATTTCATGCTAGTTGTTAATATTTGTTGAATAATGGCTAGGTGTCAATTGGCTAGTAGCCAGCTCATATTTATATGAGTAGTCTAGGGTTGGAAATGAGAATTCTCATTCCAGATTGCATGAAAAAAAAAAGAGAAAAAAAAAAGAAAAAAAAAGTCAATAGTCCAATTGTTAAATGCAAAATTAACCAGGGTGAGCTCTTTAATACTCGAGTAATTAAGTCTGAGGGGACTTAGTCCTAGTAACCTAAAGCCCTTGTGGTTTGGGATTGCTGACCTAACACTCGCTACATGGGTATTATTGTATAAGCCTTTTGGGGTCTCATTCATTGCACGGTTAAATAAGCATGTGTATTGTATTATGTGTCGTAGTGTAGTAATAAAGCATGAATTCCTGGCTAACTTGAATGAGGATGGAGGTGTTTCTAAGTTATGAAGTGTCTACAGTCTATTCTTTTTATAAACCTGTGATTGTCTTGGCGAAGGGCAGGTATGATTTTTGACCTAGTTTTGGGAGTATTTCTGATGAGCATTGCACATACGCACGTTTCTGTCCATGTACTGTTAGTATATGGGGACTTAGTCGAGCTCTGCTTGGATTTATTTGCATTCTTTGAGATGGTTGCTTGTTAGTTGGTTTTAGTGAGTTTGAAGGGGATCGTTGCATTTTTCATTCATGCATTGCATTGCATTAGGTTAAATGGATTTTGTGGGTACATTCGCTATAGGCCCTCACGAGACCTTACTCGTCCACTAGGGCTGCCTAGGGGTTTAAAGGGCTTGTTGCATATGCCAAATGCAACCGTGATCACCTACGGAAGTGGTACTAGTTAGTTAGTTAGTTGTAATTATGTATGCTTGAGGACAAGCATCGGTTTAAGTTTGGGGGTGTGATAAGTGGCTTTTATATCCACTTGGAACATTCTAAATCGGCTTAAATTGATTGTCTTGGACTCAAGTTTCTTGTAGTTTTGATGTGTTTTGCTTAGTTGTGCAGATTTACGAGAATGTTGACTAAGGTGGATGCTTCTATAATTTTTTGGGAATTAATTGATTAAAATTCGGATTTTTAAGAAGGGTTGCGCAGTCTACACTGTTTTGGCCATATCTTGAGTTCTATAAGTCCGTTATCAGCCCGTAAGCAGTCCACGCGAAGATAACGAGATTATCTATCATTATAAGGTGGTCCAGATGTCCAATTACGTTTGGAACGTTCCAGAAAAACTGAAGAAAAGTCAGCCACGAATTTTCCTTAAAAACAGAATCAGTTTAGGAAACGTATCTTGCAGAAATTCAATTATAATTCTGTTTTGGTATTTTCTTGCTGGGCAAGACTTTTAGAGCCTATTTAAACACATCCTACCATTGTAATAGACATATAGATACAGATAGATTACACAATTACTGAGGAATTTTTGTATTTTTTTCATATCTTGTTTTTATCATGGTTTCATCAGATCCCATGATGACGAGAGGTTCAATTATGAGCTAATCGTTGTCATGGGATTCTAACGGAGTTATTTATGGAACTTAGTATCTTGATGCTTTAAAGATCTGTGTGTAGTGTATAATTGATATCCTCGTATGGTTATGCTAAATAGATAGATGCGTCGCGAACATCTAATTTGTTAATCTCTTGTGAAGTGAAAGTGGATCTTGAGATTTAGAACTTGCCATGCTAGCATAGGTTCATGATTGTTTATCAACATGATTCATAGTATGAGATGAGAATACTTATATTGCCCTATGTGATCATTATGGATAACTTGTTCTTCAACCGTTATGTTTTCAAATTCTATAGACATATAGGGTCTAAGCATAATTGGTGTCTATTCATCTTCTATCTCTTTTGTGGATGTATGGGTAGTTTGGTATACGTATGCTGACAGGTAGCGTGTACTTGTTTCGTGTTGTCCGATCAGATATCATAACCATTGCATATAGTGATTAAAGGCGTCAGATCTAAGCAAAGTATTTAATGAAGTTAGGATTTCATGCTTTCTCTTGCAGAAGTAATTTGATTTAAATTCTCGTTAGTTAGTTAATTCTTAGTTTGTTAATTTGTTTTTTTAGTTAATCTTAGTTAATCAAAACCTAATTTGTTAATTGTCTTAGCAGTGAATAATAATCATACATTGTTGCATAGGTACATCTACTGAATTAAAACCATAACCAGATCTCTGTGGGAACGAACTCGACTTATATCTGTATTACTTGTGACCACGTACGCTTGCGTGATTTAGTGTAAACAATCTTCAAGAATCTAATGTTTACATCTGTAATTGTTAACTAACCAATTTTCCTAAGGTGTTAGAAGGAGGCCTTATATGGATCTTATATTATATTTATTCTAACACTCCCCCTCACTCGAAAGCTCATTTATGGGTTAAAAATTGGATCACGGACGCTCATCTTTGGAGCATAAATTGCCTTCGTATACGAAATAAATTGTGAGAATATTGGGGGTAAGAATCGAACTTGGTAACTTTGTGTGCCTGAGCTCTAATATCATGTTAAATAATCAATCCATCTAAAACCTTAAGATTTCAGAGGAAGATCTTATATGGATCTTATATTATATTAAAATTTTAATTAACGACTGGTTACGAGAAATTTAACACAGCCTGTCAAGTGTACGTCCACAATGTCTGAGTGTTGATGTAATCACAGTCCGCACTCAAACACATTCCGCCCTCAATGTGTTTGCGTTGATGTACAAGATTTACTGAATGTCTTAAGATTTTGGAAGAGTCGGTGGCAAAAATTTCGAAAAAGCAATAAAGTTTGACTAGCTAAATTTAGGGGGTGTATTGAACTGGGATTTTGAAGGATTTCTAGTAATCCATGGATTTTAATAAATTTTTTAAATTCACAGATTGTTTAAATTCTACAAAGACTCTACAAAGAATCTTGTAAAATTGATGTAGAGTCATTGAGATTTGAAATGTTTTTTTAGAAATCCATCAAAATCTCGTTGATTTTTGCAAGATTTCAAAACTTATAAAAACAACTAGCAAATCCACCAAAATTTATGGATTTTAATAAATCTAAAAAACCATGGATTTTAGAATACCATCAGATTTAAATGGATTTTTTTAAACCCAGATTTTAAAAGATTTTTTGAAATCATAATTGAATACCCTCAAGATTTTAATGGATTTAAAAAAATCCAAATTGAATACCCTTAGATTTCTAAAATCCCTCAAAATTATTCAAAATCCAAAATTGAATACCCTTAGATTTCTAAAATCCCTCAAAATTCTTCAAAATCCCAATTGAATACCCTTAGATTTCTAAAATCCCTCAAAATTCTTCAAAATCCCAATTGAATACCCTTAGATTTCTAAAATCCGTCAAAATTCTTCAAAATCAAAATTGAATACCCTTAGATTTCTAAAATTCCTCAAAATTCTTCAAAATCCCAATTGAATACCCTTATATTTCTAAAATCCCTCAAAATTCTTCAAAATCCCAATTGAATACCTTAGATTTCTAAAATCCCTCAAAATTCTTCAAAATCCAAAATTGAATACCCTTAGATTTTTAAAATCCCTCAAAATTCTTCAAAATCCAAATTGAATACCCTTAAATTTCTAAAATCCCTCAAAATTCTTCAAAATCCCAATTGAATACCCTTAGATTTCAAAAATCCCTCAAAATTCTTCAAAATCCCAATTGAATACACCTAATAAAGGCTGAGCCAGCTTCCAGTTCTAGCTCATGAGCAAACTTGGGTGTTTAAGGCCTCCACACGACTGTTTATATAAGCTGTTTTTATGTCATTGCTTACCTCACAAAGCATCTTTTCTTTTTTTTTTTTCTTTTTTTTTTGAAATAAAAAAACATCTTTTCTTTTCTTTTGTAACGGAAGGACAAAGCATAGTATTATTGACTTTAGTAATTGAGATTTACGAATATGATTGACATATAATTTTACATTGACTTAAAAGGCTTTGTCTTTGATGAGGGTTAATTAACTTGATTGCACAGATGTATCAGCCTTTTCTAATGGAAAATAGATGAAAAGTTGTTGGGCCTCGCAAACGCACTTTTATTTCACAATTATACGATATTTTTCGATTGGAGTCAAGATTCCGGGTATTAATATTTGAACTACCTTAATCTTGTACGAAATTTTTTCCCCAGATATATGTGGTCAAGAATCATCTGGTATCATCATGAATCTTCAAAAATAGGACACTGAATCTTCACACTTGTAGGGATTCTATCCATATATGTAACTCATCATACTATATTTCAGTGGTGCATGCCTGATTTGGACAAGAGGACCAATGATAAAATGAGAAAGACAAATAGACAGTGACATTAAATTTCAAGTTTTCAATTGTCACTTGTACATGGTGTTCTCTTACGCAAACAAAGATACAAAATATTAGAGGGTGGTCTTGCTCTTACACAAAGTCAATAGTTTAGACATGGGTGTTAGAACTGATCAAAGTTCTAAATACAACAAATTTGCATATGCTTGTCTCTTGTGTTCTGTACTTGTGAATACATTCTTTTCATATAATTTATTTGGGAGTAAGAACTGGAGTTTGAGTTGGAGCACAGGTGCAGCAGCAGAAGCAGAAGCTGTTGCATCGATCTCGTGTTCCGGTCATGGAAGAGCTTACTTGGATGGTGTAGTTGTTGATGGTAAACCAGTTTGTGAGTGTAATACTTGCTATGATGGCCCTGATTGCTCAAATTATATCCTTGATTGTCCTTCTGATGTTAATAGGTGATTGTTTTCTACTTTTCTTTTACTTTTCAAGAAAAAGTTTGTTTGTTCACTTTGCTTCTGAAATATTACATGCTAAAATTGTGATTTTCCAAAGTTTTACGGGAATAGCAGAAGTGGAACTGTATACGATGAAATAAAGGATAGTCTAAAATCATTGTAATGTCCGAAAAAACAGTTATTTATTTTAAAATTCTTCTAATTTTTAAAAGCTCTACTCAACCAGAATCTAAATCCCAACCATCTATGCTACATAGTATACATGTTATAGGTTCAAACTGTTAGGTTAGGGGACTTACACACAATTCGAGATTCACAATCATCAATACAGAGCGCGTGCACACCAATCAATAATTGACAAGATCTACCAAAGCGCAAAACAAGAACACAAAATACTTGACGTGGAAACACCCACGCCCCAAACTTGTATTATTAATCTTAACAATAATTAACAATACATCAAAACAATACCTTAACGGTGTCCCAACCCCTTGATACTTGAGCCAACAATGCTCAAGCATCTCCCAAACAATACTTAAGACTACATCTCTTAAGCTTTCACATTATCAAACAAATAAAATATGACTACGTATATATAGCCATCCAAAACTTATCCACCAAGACTTACCATACTTGTTGTACAAGTCTTACCATACTTGTTATACAAGTTTTCCAATTCTTGGCACCTAATTTCCCAACTTTGTGATCAAGACATACCATATATAATAATTGTCTACACATACAATTATTACCTTACCAATATATATCTTAAAACACCCAAGCCCATAACATCATATTGGGTTGAAACCCAACAATCCTCCTCTTCAACCCAATACCCACATCGGATTGAACGGTAACCAATCAAGCCATCGACGTCCATTCGCCAACGCCTCCCCTCGAACAAGAACCTCCTCTTGTTCTTCCAATCATTGAGTGTCGCTAAAACCCATATAGTGACCCTCCAAACCAAACCATCATTCTTCACCATAACGATGTATCCATCTACAAAATCACGTGCATCAACCACCACAAGTGCTCTTCCACATGTTGAGTCACCCGATCCTTGCTTTCACAATCCTTCGGTCTCCTGAAGAAAATCACTAGTATCATCCAAATAATTCACCTGGTTGATCAAGCCATTGGAACAATTGCGATGACCTCTTCCATCTTCTTCCATCTCGAGTCCGAACACAGGATCGATCCACGGTGCAAGCCAACCTCCAAACCGCACGTAACTTTGTCTCTACCCGCTTTAGTAGCAATCTCCTTGTCAGCAAATCCTTCTCGAACTTTCCCTCAACCTCTTCAATCACAAACCCAAACCTTGGCTCTTGATACCACTTGTTAGGTTAGGGGACTTACACACAATTCGAGATTCACAATCACCAATACAGAGCACGCACACACCAATCAATAATTGACAAGATCTACCAAAGCGCAAAACAAGAACACAAAATACTTGACGTGGAAACACCCACGCCCCAAACTTGTATTATTAATCTTAACAATAATCAATAATACATCAAAACAATAACACCTTAACGGTGTCCCAACCCCTTGATACTTGAGCCAACAATGCTCAAGCATCTCCCAAACAATACTTAAGACTACATCTCTTAAGCTTTCACATTATCAAACAAATAAAATATGACTATGTATATATAGCCATCCAAAACTTAGCCACCAAGACTTACCATACTTGTTGTACAAGTCTTACCATACTTGTTATACAAGTTTTCCAATTCTTGGCACCTAATTTCCCAACTTTGTGATCAAGACATACCATATATAATAATTGTCTACACATACAATTATTACCTTACCAATATATATCTTAAAACACCCAAGCCCATAACATCATATTGGATTGAAACCCAACACAAACATATACTACTTGTCGAAAATCCTTTTGAAGGGGAGGGGGGCGTGGACCCCCTCGACCCCTACCATACTTTCGAGTGGGATATAGTGGTATCAGAGATTTGGGATAACCGTGAAATATGTAAATTCTAAACAGCAAGGTAAGCTAATAGAGGAGTGTGAGCCCAGAATGGTCTTAAAGAACAAGTGTTCTAACTTTGAAAGTCTGTAATGTGTATTAATTAACTACTCATACCCTTATAGTTGAATTTGTATTTGAGAAGATTGTATTTCTCTGTAAAAGAAAAAGTTAAAGATTTATTATTGTATTAATATCTCTTACGATATATTTATGCTCATAATAAAAAATTTACCGTACATTCCGGTATATCCAAATCCTCTTATGAGAATTTTGTAAAAAAAAAAACAAAAATTCCTCCCATGAGATGAGAATTTAAATTTACCCCAAATTTGTTCCCAAAATTTTTACCGAATTATGTGGCATGACATATAGTACACTTTAATTTGTGATTCATGTGTATGCACGTGGGGTGAAAACGAGTCGAATATGTGCGGATAGTAGTATGATCAGATTCAGCTCGAATTTGTAGTCATTCGTTCGGATCCGAACTAAAATTTTAATCCTTTGTTCAAATTCGACTCGAATTTGAATGTAAATGTTCGTATTTGATTCGATTCGACTCGATTGAATACTGAATTACTCATTTTTGTATATTCGAATTCGAATTCGTCTAGAATAAATTAAAAAAATTAAGAATACTCGATTGATTATTTTAAAAAATTAAAATGTGCTCTTGTGTAGAATATTACTTTAATAATAAATATTTTATATATAATATATATTGTATGCATAATTCACGGATTATAATCGAATACCTATAAGTTCGAGTATTCTAAAATTATTCGAATTATTCTATAAAAATATGATCGAATATTAGAGTGGTGAGATTCGACCCGATATTCGTTCGAATTATAAAACAAGATTCGAATTTGCTCGTTTTTTATACGAATACGAATTATATTCGTTGTTAACGAGTCGAATCCAGATTCAAATCCGGATTACTCGAATTCGTTTTCAGCCCTAGGTCCCATTTTATAATTAGGAAAGTTACCAATCATAGACCTGACACATAAGCATTTGGGAAAAATTTTGGAAATTTTTTTGGAATGTCTAACATTTTCCTGAGATTTAACAAATTAAATTATCTTAGCATGAGCACTGTGATCTACTTGCCTTTTAATCTAACAAATTTCTCCTAAAATCATTATATTTACTGTGGCCTATGTATCATTTTTTTACAGTGGGGATCCCTTGTTTTTGGAGCCATTTTGGATGCAAAATGCAGCTAGTAGTGCACTAGTAGTGGCAGGATGGCATCGAATGAGCTATTCATTCGGTGGCAACTCAATTACCTCACAAGAACTGGCGAAAAGCATCCGTAAACTACATTCCATAGCTGGAAATGCAGTCACAGAAGGAAGATATATTGTCTTTGGGACTGGCTCTACCCAGCTCCTCAATGCAGCTGTCTATGCCCTCTCATTGGATAACTCATTCACGCCTTCAAAAGTCGTCGTTTCAATCCCTTTCTACCCGGTACTAATCTGAAATAAATATGAAATTTCATTGAGTAATTTGTTTGGTAACACAAGAGGTCTTTTTTCTCTACGTTTTTTTTCAGGCTTATGAAGTGCAGACTGAATTCTTTGCAACTGAGGAGTATGAATTTTATGGTGATACATCGTTGTGCAAGAACAATTCTGAAGACTCTATGAATGTGATTGAGTTTGTAACTTCACCTAACAATCCTGATGGAAAGTTGAAAAGAGCGGTTCTTAATGGTCCATATGCCAAGGCAATCCATGATCATGCCTATAACTGGCCACATTTCACTGCGATTCCATCTCCATCAGATGAAGATCTCATGATCTTTACACTTTCCAAGCTTACTGGTCATGCAGGAGTTCGATTTGGGTACCAACAAATCCTAGCTCTATCCTGAACTAACTTCCACTATAATTTTGGTGCATCTAACCATTATTTTTTATGAAAATTAAATAACAAATTCTTCCTAATAGTTTGTAACATTGCTGCTACAATAATACCTTCAGGTGGGCTTTGATAAAAGATAAGGATGTATATGAGAGAATGTCAACATACACAAATGACAATACTTTTGGGGTCTCAAGGGACAGTCAGTTAAGAGCCTTGAAGCTAATAAAGGTGGTTCTTGAAGGAGATGGAAGATCTATATTTACATATGGCTATGGAACCATGAGAAAGCGATGGGAAAGCTTGAGCCAAACTGTATCATTGTCCACACGTTTCACTCTCCAAGAAATCGCACCCCGTTTCTGTACTTTCTTTCAAAATGTCAGAGGACCTTCTCCAGGTAATTCATCACTTTGCTCATATGCTCTCAAAACAAAATGCAGAACTTTTTGTTGTGGCGTTATATCATGTGCATATTAGCTTACATAATATTTATTTCGCATTTGTTGCTTTAAATGAGTTTTACATGTTGGAGTTGGTTGCCAATAACTAAAATTGCTGCAACAGCTTATGCATGGTTGAAATGTGAGAGAGAAGAAGATAAACTATGTTACCAAGTCCTCAAAGCTGGTGGCATACTTGGTCGTGATGGTACCCTATTTGGTGCTGGTAGTCGATATGTGCGCCTCAGCCTCATCAAGTCTCAAGATGATTTTGATCAACTTCTACAGCATTTAAACAAATTAGTTCTCCAGGAAGCTGGCACTAGTGAAGATATCTAATATTCTTTCCTAAATCATGAAGATATCTTATAATCTCCACAGATGTTATTTATGTACATGAAGTGTATGAGTCTGCATAATTACTCATCCTATACGTGTAATTACGATTACACATCGTTGCTTCCTGTGCAACAATGTGTCTGTGTACTTGCGTATTGTCAATTCGAAGTTGACATGTATTCATAATATTGATGATGCCTTCTCCAGAGGGACTTAAAACCTTTTAGTACATAATTTGTTTAAGAATCAGTCCATCTTTACAATACTCCACATTCTACACTAGCTAGACTTCAATCGGTACTAATAAGAACCTCATTCTTCATTGACCAGATAACTCATTTCTGACTTATAATCATGAAATTCCGAATCATTCCAATTCACATTCTTCGTTCCCTTCAATTTCATTCATTCCGTTCTTATTTCCATCAACAATTCAAACGCATACTGCATAATTTTAAACACACATACCGCTTAATATTAGTTTTTTTTTCATGATGAAATGTGTATTCAGAATTTTCGTGTCTTTCATTATCAATGCAATTCAATAGCAGAATAACTACAAGTTTGATAATGAATACCCTGATAACCAGTACTATTATAACAAAAAAAAAAGACAAACCAAGACTAGCTGACTATTAGTTATTTTCGTTCGAACTTATATAGGAAGATGCGCCGTGCGCTGGTTAGTGGTTAGTGGTTACACTGTGCCTTCGCCCTTCGCTCCTGTTTGTACGCAGTATGGAAATTAATTCATAATACGTGATAGTTTTTAATCATCCATTATTAGTTGACACGTCAGAAGCTCCACGTACGTCAGCACTCAACAAACTGTTTTGAATAACAAACTTTCCCTCCATTTCTTTACTTCTAGTTTTACATCTATAATGTATATATATAGACATGATCACTCTCTCTGATCTCTCTCTAGATTTTCATTCATTATAACAATGGAGTTTTGTAACAAACACTTCATCTTCTACATTTCACAGTATATACAGATTGTTCTTGAGAAATTTTACACTAAATAACATGGTATCAGAGCTTGTTTCGATCAAAATTTCCGCACTCATCATGTCAGATTCATTGATTTCAGGTGCTATTTTTACGTAATTTTTTATCATCTAGTGTTTGTTTCGGTAGTAAAACTTTTAATTCAGTCTACAATATACAATTTGTGTTCTTATATTGATTGATCGATCGATTGTTTTAGATCGACTTGTTCAACGATCTTGATGTTCTTGATATTTGTTGCGTTCTAAGAATCTTTGATTAATTGTTTGAGTTTATTGATCGTCTTAGTTACATCAGCGTGTTTTCTGAATCTCTGGTCAGTCCATTGTTCGAATTTCTGCAAATTATTCTCAGATTGATGATACACACAACCTGTTTGATGTTTTGCTTTAGCACATTTTCTTGATCATATCTAGAAATTTCTCAATTATCTGTAGACATTGTGTGATTAGATATGGCAACACGAGTAGTTCAAGATCCTACTAGTGTATTCTTCATTCATCCTTCTGATTCTAGTGTGAATCAACTTGTTTCTGTTAAGTTCAATGGACAAGGTTTTAGTAATTGGAAGAGAAGCATGATGCTAACTCTCTCAGCGGAAAACAAATTAGGTTTTGTTGATGGTACTGTAGAGATGCCTGTTGTTACGGACCGAAACTATAAGTCATGGGAAAGGTGTAATGACTTAGTGATATCATGGATCTTATTCAATCTTGAAGTAAACATTGCACGAAGTGTTTTATTTCTAAAGACAGCAAAAGCAATTTGGAATGATTTGGAGGCTAGGTTTGGTTTTGCATCTGTTACACAAGTTTTTTCTCTTGAACAAAAATTATATGAGATGAAACAAGGTCAACAATCTGTGTCTGAGTTCTATACACAGATTATAATTGTATTGGATTCTTTGGATGATGCTGATCCATTACCTAAATGTACTTGTGATAATTGCACATGTACACTCTCTGGTAGAATTCTGAAGATGCAGCAAGATCATAGAGTTCTTCAGTTCTTAATGAAGTTGAATGATCAGTTTTCTATGGTTCGAGCAAACATCTTAATGATGGTACCACTACGATCTTTGACTCAAGCATACAGAATGATAGCTCAAGAGGAGACTCATAAAGATTTTTATCAGACTGTGAATCAGAATGATACTTTGGCTTCTGTTGCAGACAAGAGAAACTTTCAGAATAAATCTCAGGCTTATAACTCTTCAACTGGTTTTCAGAGACAGAACTCAAGCTTTGCACCTAGAAAGTTTAATCAAACTCAGAAGCCTGCAAACACTTATTATTGTACTCATTGTAAGATTGTTGGTCATAGCATTGAAAGGTGTTTTAAAATTCATGGATTTCCACCTGGTTTTAAAGGAAACAGAGATAGAAAAGTTGTTGCTCTTTCACATGCTAATCAATCAAATACTCAAGACACACAAAATGGTTCTGCACCTGTTACTATGGATCGATATAATCATCTTTTGGAGTTAATCAACAAACAGACATTGAATACTTCTGAAGCTACTGGTGTGTCTTGCAATGCTCTTCTTGCAGGTAAATGTCTAATGTCATCATTTTCCGATGAATGGCTGCTGGATAGTGGTGCTACAGATCACATCACAAATTCAATTAAGGACTTTCAGGATTTTAAGTGTGTGACTGACAATGATAGTCATATTACTATACCAGATGGAAGGAAAATTCAAGTAACACATATTGGAACTGTTATCTTAAATAGTGACATTACTCTACTTAATGTGCTACTTGTTCGATCCAGAGTTCAAATACAGACTGATTTCAGTCAACAAATTGTGCAAATATATGCACTCTAATTTGTATTTTTCCTATGACAAATGTTATTTACAGGTCCTTTCTCAGAAACAGCCTCCACTTTATCTTGGTAATCTTGAAAAGGGCTTATATAATGTACATTCTACAAGTGTCAAAGATTCTTCAACAACTTCTGCAAATTCTATTTTCAACAACAAAGCTGCTTATGTCAGTGTTTCAGAGGAAGCAAAATTGTGGCATTTAAGACTTGGGCATCTGCCTTTTGAGAAGCTTAAGTACATTCAGCCTAGTTGCTCAGTGAAAGATGGTATAGAAAGTTCAATTTGTCAGATTTGTCCAAAGGCCAAGCAAACCAGACTTTGTTTTCCAAATAGTAGTATTAAGTGTACTTGTAATTTTCAATTATTACATGTAGATATTTGGGGCCCTTATAGGGTGACTAATCATAATGGATGTACACAGTTTGTGACTATTGTGGATGATTTTAGCAGATATACATGGATTCATTTGATTAAGTACAAATCAGATATGGCTAATGTCTTGACACAATTTGTTAACTATGCTGAGGTTCAGTTCAATGCTGTTGTTAAATGTGTCAGATCAGACAATGCCAAAGAGCTTACTGAAGGAACTTTAAAGCAATTTTAATTTTTCACTCCAAAGGCATCATACATCAAACTAGCTGCAGCTACACCCCTCAGCAAAATGGGGTTGTCGAAAGGAAGCATAGGCATTTACTGGATACTACAAGGTCTCTTTATTTTCAATCCAAAATTCCAGCTCATTATTGGGGTGAGTGCATTCTTTGTGCTTGTTATTTGATCAATAGAATGCCACTTAAGAGTATCAACAATATTACACCTTATCAAAGACTACATAAAGAACCACCTTCTTTAGATAATCTTAGAGTTTTGGATGTTTATGCTATGTGTCTACCACTAAGCCCAATAGATCCAAATTTGATCCAAGATCAGTACCTTGTGTTTTTCTTGGATATCCACCATATCAAAAGGCTTGTAAAGTGCTAGATTTGAATACTTAAAACCATATTAATCTCCAGAGATGTTACTTTTCATAAACATCATTTTCCTTATTAGCTCAAACTTCTCAGAAATTGTATGATTCTTCTATTTTTATTCCTACTAATACCACCTCTACTACTCAATTGTATGAATTTTTGGATTATATACAAACTCCTCATGTTAACAATCCTGATCATACTGAACAATCTGACAACAGAGGTGCTAATAACCATTCTGAGTCTTTTGAACATTCTAATAATAATCAGTCAAACAACCATTCAACTTCAAATCTTGACAATAGCCAGTCAACTTCAAACTCAAATTCAAACTATGTTCTTATCCCACAAACTAGACAGTCTACCAGAATAAGAATAAACCTTCATATTTGTCATCTTATCATTGTAATTTCAGTCACCTAGATTCTTTATCTGGACCATCTCATTGGTGTAATCTATTCACTTTTGACAGATTTCCTTCCTCTCATAAAGCTTGTTTAGCTTCTACCTCTGTCATTTCTGAACCTCAGTCATATGAGGAAGCTTCCCAGCATCCTTTGTGGGTTGAAGCTATGCAAAAAGAACTTAAAGCCTTATCAGACAATAACACATGGGATTTAGTTGATCTCCCACCTGACAAAAAGGCCATTGGTTTTAAATGGGTTTTCAAGGTAAAACTCAAAGCAGATGGTTCTCTTGAGAGATGCAAAGCTCGATTAGTAGCCAAAGGTTTAACCAGAAATTTGGTGTAGATTATGCTGAAACTTTTTCACCTGTTGTGAAAATGACCACGGTAAGATGCTTACTTGCTTTAACTGCTAGCAGAAATTGAAAATTATTCCAACTAGATGTAAATAACGCGTTTTTACATGGAGATTTGAAGGAAGAAGTTTATATGCAAGTACCTCAGGGTGTTCCTCATCTTTCTAACCAAGTATGTAGGCTTAAGAAATCGTTATATGGACTTAAGCAAGCCAGCAGATAATGGTTTTCTAAACTGCTTCAGGAACTTGTGTTTCAAGGGTATGAGCAGTCCAAGAATGATTACAGTCTGTTTATAAAGCATAATGGCAGTCTTATGACTATTTTAGCTGTTTATGTTGACGATATCATAGTCACAGGTGATGATTTACAAGAAACTGAGTCTTTGAAGGCCCATTTGGACAAGGTCTTTAGTATTAAAGATTTAGGGATTTTACACTATTTCTTAGGATTGGAAGTTGGTTATGTTCAAGAGGGTATATTACTTTCCCAGAAGAAATTTGCATCTGATTTGTTAAAGGATTGTAATCTGAACATTTTTAAGCCTACAGTCACACCTCTTCCTTTACATCTTAAATTGACTACTACATATGGATGTTTACTTGATGATCCAGAACATTACAGATCACTGGTTGGAAAATTAAACTATCTGACAATACTCGCCCAGATTTGTCTTATGTGGTCCAAACATTGAGTCAGATCTTGCATTGTCCAAGAGCTCCTCATCTTGAAGCATTAACACATACACTTAGGTATATTGCTCAGTCTGTTGGACAAGGTATTCTTCTCAAAGCTTCTAATTCTCTCAATGTTCAGGCTTTTTCAGATTCTGACTGGGCATCTTGCCTAGACTCTCGAAGGTCTCTCACTTGTTATGTCATGTTATTTGGAAACTCACCTGTTTCATGGAAATCAAAAAAGCATAGTACTGTTTCTCGATCCTCTTCTGAAGCTGAATACAGAGCCATGGCTAGTTCTGAAGCTGAACTGAAGTCACTTGGCTAGTTCGACTTTTACAGGAGTTAGGTGTTACCAATTTAATTCCAGTTACTTTACATTGTGACAACCAATCTGCTCTTCACATTGCTAGAAATCCAGTATTCCACGAACCAACTAAACATATTGAAATAGATTGCCACTTCACACGTGACAAGGTTCTTGAAGGATTTCTGCAATTATCTTATCTACCAACTCGACATCAACTTGCAGATTTTATGACTAAGGTTCTTCCAAGTCCACAGTTTAAAGACTTATTGTTCAAGTTGGGTATGTCTGATATCTCACCATCCTCCAACTTGAGGGAGGCTATTAGTTGACACGTCAGAAGCTCCACATCAGCACTCAACAAACTGTTTTGAATTACAAACTTTCCCTCCATTTCTTTACTTCTAGTTTTACATCTGTAATGTATATATATAGACATGATCACTCTCTCTGATTTCTCTCTAGATTTTCATTCATTATAACAATGGAGTTTTGTAACAAACACTTCATCTTCTACATTTCATAGTATATACAGATTGTTCTTGAGAAATTTTACACTAAATAACATCCATTCGCTATATTCATAAAAAATTATAACACATTATTGTTATAATAATCGATTATTAATGATCAAAACCTACCAAATAGTACCATCGATGATTATCATTTGCATCGACTAAGAGCATCTTCAATGATACCAAATCCTTAACTAAATCAATTTACGTGGCGTCTACGTGTCATTATTTAAAGAATATGCAAACAAATTTAATACTCCAACCTTATAATCCATTAGCAATAAATATAGATAATCATGTTTGTTTGGTTATATTTGTCGAATCAGCAAAATCCTTAAGTATTATTTACATTATCCTTTATTATCATACCCGAGTCTACCATACGTCAGTTAACCAATAAGAATCGAGGAATTATTTTAGGACCAATCAGACCTAATTCCTAAAATTTAGACCTTTCCTTATTTACAATCTAACCCTAGCTCTTTAACCATGGTTAGTTAACACTTCTGATTTAAATACAATAATGATTTTATTAAACATATCCATAAATACCTATTTTTTAAATAAAAAATATTTACTAGAAAATCACAATTCTAATTTGAAATCAAGCATGATATAGTATATATTTTAAATTAAATTTCATAATTAATCATTCATTAATCAACCACTCTTTTAATATAAAATAAATCACAATCATATTATCATATGATTTTTATAATATATATTGTACAATTATAATCGATATTAAATAATTATAATCTAACTTAATTAAAAATCTGAAAAAATCAGATTTGAAATCAGATTTTAAATAACTTAGATAAAATTCATACCTTCAAAATTTTGATTTTTTTATGAGCTCAAAAATATATTCATTCATAATTTGTTAATAAAATTAATTAATAAATTCATATAAACGAACACTACACATATTTTAATTATTAAATATAAGAATATTATTATTGGTTGGTGAATAAATTACCAATCAAAAAATTAAAATTATTTTAGAGGCAATCAGAATTTACTTCTAAACTTTAAATCAATCAATCGTATACAAAATTTTAATTATTTACATACTTATTCTAATTTACTAATCGCGGTTAAATTAAATTTAAATATAAAATATCTTGATTTAATAACTTCGCATATCACATGGTTTTTAATTTTAAAAAAAATTCTACTAACCGTAAATATTATTTTCTATAAATCAACATAATAGTATATTACATATGGTTATATTTCTTTTAGTTATAAATTATTTTTGAACATCCTTTATTATAAAAAAGGATACCTGATCTAACATGTATAAGTATTAGTTAACCAATCACAAGATTGTGAATTATTTTAACATCAATCAATCTATTAAATTTAAATCAACTAACCTTACTGTAACATGTTTCTCTATTGTATCTAGATTCTACGTTTCAGCCAAGATTAAACTCAAATCAAGTTACACTCAATAACAATTATTTTAATTTTTTCATGTCAATTAACTAAACATAAAAACTACTAATTTTTATTTTAGCGGTTAACTAATAAACAATTTATATAAAATAAAATTCTTACAAACTAAAAAAATATAATTATTATATCAATTTAAACATTACAGTAAATGTAAGTCGCTTATTCCCTATTCCCCATGAGACTAAGCCAACTTTGATAAACTAAGTGTATGCATCAATTCTTCTCATGACTAAATCATATCAATTTCGGTTAAGGTACTACTTTACAGCTTTTTATTATATGACATTCTATACTTGGACAGATTATCTTTTTATTTCAATTGTATATATGTATTATATGTGTCGTGTTTTAATTGTCTAAAAAATTCAACAGAAAAATGCTTCTGACAAAAAAAAATAGAAAATGATTTAAGTTATCATCATCCCCAGTCTGGATTCTCTCAGAGTTACTTCCCATTATAATATTCAGTAGCAAACTTCATTAATTCAGCGACTTACTAAATTGTAGGCATCAATCCTTATCACATTACACTGATTTGTTTACATTATTAGGTGTGCCTACAGATAAGTATTTTTTTACAGTATTGGGTTGTCAATGTTATTCAGTGATTACTTAACATTTTATTCTAAATACAATAAATATTTAATTTAAAAATTTATACATTAATACATGAATCTATTATATTTATAATAGATATTTTGATATCTCAAACTTTCAATTCAAAATCATAAGGTACAATTAAAATCATGAATTAAAAATTATTAACAATATAAAACTATTTACCACATTATTCTAAATACACATTCAAAATTTAAGTTATTTAAAGTATTAAATAATTCAGTCATAAAAAAAAGCTAATCAACCAATTAAAATGTTATAATGAATTTTAAACCACTTATATCTTTTAACATTTTAATTACGAAACTTTTTTAACTATGCAATAATTTATGGGAAAAAAATTTGACCTGACAATATATTTGAATTATTCAAAATATTAAATATATTCTTAAATAGTAATTTACATTATGGTGTATAAATTATCAATCAAAAAATAAAAATATTACAGAGTCAATGAAAATATTGTTAGTGAATATTTCAATAATAAATTGGTCAATTTAGCACATTTTTCTTATAAATCACTATTTATTTATTGATCATTAATTCATCAATAAAAGAACATATGTCATATACAAAAATAATCAAACCTGCAAAAATCATCAATAAAAGGGCATACAACATGTACAAAAATAATTAAAATTTAACAAATACATAGTAAATTATATCACTAATTTCCTTTATCCAATCATTGAATAGATCTTCAATTATGGTACATCTTTAGCTTATGTCACTAACTTATACAATCTTTTCGGCGAGATAATCTACCAATTTGTTATAAACGTGAAGAATATGTATATCTGATTTGTCATATCGTATGCAAACAACCGACCAGAACTGTGATTCTATACTATCCAAATCAATGAACTAATATAACAAAATTTAATATATGGGTAGACAAAATCCACGAACAGGATATTAGGCTCTCAGTAAATAGAAAAATTTAGTGAAAGCCAAAGTAAAATCAAGGAAAATAAAATAAGGCTTATCATTTACAAAGAGTTAGTACAAAATCTAATATTTTGGTAGATAAAATCCACCAACGGGCAACGGGATACTAGACTCTCAATGATATTTTTATTGAAAAATAAATAAAAATCAATATAAAATTTTAGTTTAGTATCTTTTGGGAAAGGTGGAGAGTGAGAGAAAGCAGCTACGGTGTTTGTTATAAAAGTTATTAATAATGATAAATAAAAAGTTTGATACACTTAAAATTATATATTCTTTTTAATAAAATGGTGCCTTTTTGAATTTTGTATTCTTGAATTAAAGTAATAATATCAATTCCATATCTTAACCTAAGAGCATATATTGAATTTGCTTGGTTGGTTGATTATATTTTTTTTATATTAACAAATCATAAAAAATGGCTAAGAAAACTAAATAACTTGGTAGAAAGATTCTATACAAAGAGAGATATTTGTTAACGAGAAATAAGAAAAAATAAAAAGGAGGGTTTCATTTTACATGTTTGGGAGATTTTACACCATGCATGCTACTATTAGTTCTGTTTTCTAACATCTCAATGTTGTTCTAAGACATATAATTATATATTTACATAACTTTAATACATAGTAATATTTCATACAATTATTATATTTTTTTCTAATTTTGTGTTCTAATTTCGGGTACACGATTTAGTATAATGTCATTTTCGTTCAAGACCCTAAAGTACATGACATGAATGTATAAAACGATTTGTCAGGTCTACATAAGCTATTTCTTCTTATATATACGTAGGAAATATACTCACTGTTAAAGGAAAATGATTTTCATGTTATTTAACCCAAAATCTGAATTACAAGGACACACATATAACAGTTTGATTATGTGTTTATATATTACACATTTGATTTCAACTTTATGAACAATAAATTAAAAAAAGATAGGTGATACTCATTTTCTTATGTCTTATTTTAAGAATAAAAGAAAATTAAAATTTATTATTCCATGTTTTACTAGAAATAATAAAAAAAAACCAAAATACAATCTTCCAAACTGAAAATGTACATTTTAAGTTGTCTTTACAAATAAGCTAAGGGCAATAACCATAAAATTTAACAATTATACGTTACTCCAAGAGTGCGATATATTGAATTTGTTTGGTTAGTTGATAAAATTTTATTTTATAGTAAATCAATTCATTAATAAAAGGACATATAATTTGTAAAAATAATATTGAAAAATCACATAGCAAACTAGATTAGATGAAAGTTTCTATTGTTATAACTACATTCATTTCATATATCTTGCACAATAGATATCCTTTCTTATATCGCTGAAACATGCAACCTTTTTTTGATAGACAGTCTAATAATTTATTGGAGTAGTGAGGATTAAGTTTCAACACATTTTTAATATGTAATCGAAAAATTAACCACGACCATACAAATATTTTCAATAAATTAATATAATAAATATTTTAAGGATTCGATATTTAATAAATATACCGAATTCTCAGAATATGGGTGAAAATTTTGTTAACATGATACGTAGAAATATTCTCTAACAAAGAGAGAAATAAAATGAAAGCTATATTTTAAAAAAACAATAAAAAGAGATTTTGAACTTTTCAACGGGGGTTGTATTTGTTTTGATGATTGGTTCGTAATATTAATATTAATATTAATTCAATTGGTATGAATTCACGGATAAGTAATTTTACACTTACGTTAATTAATATTCCAATAAAATTATATATTTTTCTAAATAATAATTAATAATATATTTAGATTAATTTATTAATACAATTTAGCGGTCGGTGCGTAGCACAGGTAAAATGCTAGTCATAATTATATAGAATACTATATATGACGATTGAAGTAATTACCACTTCACTTAGCTAAAATTTTATATTATCATAATTTTTTCATATTTTAGCCAATTATTTTACAAATCATCATTGGAGATGTTCTAATGAGGCTCGTCTTTCATGAGAGTTAGATTATTTAAGTTACATGTATGAATAAACCTTTTTCCTAAACTAGTATGTAAATATGTAATCAAATAAGTAAATAAAAAAATAGTATTCCCTCCGTCCCTTTATATATGAGAATGTAGGTTAAGAAAATAGATAAATTAGTGAAAAAAAAAAAGTGGGTGAAGTGATGAACAATCTATACTATTATATAAAAGCTGAAACATTAAAAGTGTTGGTACCTGTTTTTTGGTACCTGTTTTTTGGTACCTATTTTTTTGTACCTGTTTTTTGGTACTTCGTGAATTTACTTATTTAACCTTCATTATAAAGAAAAATAAATATACATAAAACAAATAATAACATAATATAATTGATGGTAATTACTAGAGATATTACCTTTAATAAACAGCTAAAAACATCTCATATCTTTCCATCATTAATATTTTCTTTCGAATTAAAACATGTTACCTTTTAAATTTAAAACAAATCTTACAATCATTAATATATACCCAAAAATATCACACCATAATTTTTAAGGAAAATGTAACACCTAAAATAAATAATAACATAATATAATTAATGGTAATTAGTTGATTAACATAATAAAATTAATGATTATTAGTCGATTTCCTTTTTCACATTAATATAATAAAATAAATGGTAATCACTCTATTGCCTTTTTCATGTTTACTTTTAGTTGAAGATATTACCTCTTATAAACACCTAAAAACAACATATTATCTCTTATAAACACCTAAAAATATCAATCGTATCATATTTTTCGATCATTAATATTTTCTTTCGAATTAAAACACGTTACCTTTTTAATTTAAAACAAATCTTACGTATATACCCGAAAATATCACAGCATAATTTTCAAGTAAAATATAACACCAAAAATAAAAAATAACATAATATAATTAATGGTAATTAGTTGCCTTTTTCATATTTACTTTTAGTTGAAGATATTACCTTTTATAAACACCTAAAAATATCAATCGTATCATATCTTTCAATCACTAATATATTCTTTCTAATTAAAACATGTTACCTTTTTAATTTACAACAAATCTTACAATTATTAATATATATCCGAAAATATCACACCATAATTTCAATTATTAATCACACCATAATTTATAATTATTAATAAAATATATTAAAAATCATATACGTTGTTTATAATAAAGAAACATTAGTATAATTCGCAAACATGCGTATATTAAGTTAGATCAAATTAAAATTAAAAAAATTATCAAAAATAATGATTATATAAAAATAAAATTATAATATTAAATAAAATTTATAACATAATACAAGAAATCCGTACATTGCAATACTAATAATTAACCGATTACCTTTTCAGGTAAAACATATCATCTTTCTATTTTTTCTAATTAAATTTTCTTTTTTCTAGAAATATCACGGGCAACATTAATTTTCATTTTCTATGAAACACTAGGAGCAATTTTAATTATAAATTAACATAATTAAATTATAATTAGTATAAACTAATCAATTACCTTTTTCACATAAAGCATGTCACTTTTTATTTTTCACGTTATATTTTCTATTTTATCTAACTAAAATCTCTCATTTTTCAATTATATTAAGGGCAGTTCTATTTAATAAAATAAAATAATCATATGATAAAACTAATAATTAATTGATTAACTTTTTCAGCTAAAACGTATAATTTTTTCTATATTTTCTAAATAAAATCCCTCTTTTTCTAGAAATATCATGGGCAACATTAATTTCTCTTTTTCTAAAAATATTACGACCAATTTTATTTAGTAAAATAACATAATTAACTTATAATTATTATAAACTAATCAATTACCTTTTTCATCTAAAACATGTTAACTTTTTAATTTTCTCTAATCAAATCCTCTCTTTTTCCAATTATATCATGGGCATTCTATTTAATAAAATAAAAAAATTATTTTAAGTACTAATAATTAACCAATTATCTTTTTCAACTAAAATCATCATCTTTTCTAAATTTCTAAATAAAATCTTTCATTTTCTAGATATATCACGGAAAACATTTATATAATTATCATCAAATAATCTCATTTAAAAATTTATGCATTCAAAAATCACGTTTTAAAAAAATTAATTCAAATTCATGAAAAATATCATATAAATTAAAAAAAAATCCGTGCATCGCACGAGTTTTAAGCTAGTATTATTTAAATGTAGAATAGAGAAATATGTATTGCGAAAAGTAGCTACTAAAATCCAATTTGGAGATCGGAAGTTGGTGAAGAGGCTGTTTGACAAAAGACGTTTCCGACAAGTAAGGGGTGTAGTGATGGCGGTTCAAAGCGGTTGATCCTTCCTGCAACAAACGGTGATCCCGGTGCGATTGGAGCAGGTGAGAAGGTAGAGGGAGGGGCACATGATGTGTAAATATGGCCCCTGGCGCGGTTTTGCAAATCAAATCCACCAAAATCACCCTTCTTGAATGTGATTGAATTCAGTTGAATGTGGTTGCATTCAGTTGAATATGGCCCCTGGCGGGGTCTTGCAACCCAAATCCACCAAAATCACCCATCTTAAAAAAAGTTGAATGTGGTTGCATTCAGTTGAATATGGCCGCTGGTGGGGCCTTGCAACCCAAATCCACCAAAATCACCCCACCTTAAAAAAAAAAGTTGCATGTGGTTGCATTCAGTTGCAAGCCAAATCCACCAAAATAGCACCCCACCTAAAAAAAAAGGTGTTGAAGTCGGGTTGAATGTGGTTGCATTCAGTTGCAACCCAAATCCACCAAAATAGCAACCCACCTTAAAAAAAAAAGGTGTTAAAACTGAGTGTTGAAGTCGGCGGCACATGGATGGCACATGGGGAAGGAGGGAAGGGTTGACCTAATTTGTAGTATTTTTGCAATTTTGAAACTTAATATAATAAAATTGCAATTAATTAAAGAAGATGGTATTTTTGCAAATAGAAACTTCAAATGTACTATTTTTGGTAAATTCCCTTTATTATATTATGTTATTATTTACTTTAGGATTTTTAATGGTATAGATATCATATATATTTTTCTATATAATGACGGGTAAATAAGTAAATTCACAACGTACCAAAAAACGGGTACCAAAACTTTTAATATTTCGGCTTTTATATAATACTAGCTTATAACCCGTCAATGCACGGGTTTCTTGTTTTATGTTATAAATTTTAATTAATATAACAATTATGTTTTTATATAATAATTATTTTTAGTAATTGTTTTAATTTTAATTTGATATAATTTAATATACTCATGTTTACAGATTATACTAATGTTTCCTTATTAAAAATAACGTAAACGATTTTTAATATATTTTATTATAATTGAAAAATATGGTGTAATATTTTCGGGTATATATTAATGATTAAATTAAAAGGTAACGTGTTTTAATAAGAAAGAAAATATTAATGATCGAAAGATATGATACGATTGATGTTTTTAGATGTTTATAAAATGTAATATCTTCACCTAAAAGTAAAGGTGAAAAAGGCAATTGACTAATTATCATTAATTTTATTATGCTGATGTGAAAAAGGTTGTTTTAAATTAAAAAGGTAAAGTGTTTTAATTCGAAAGGAAATATTAATGATCGAGAGATATGATATGATCGATGTTTTAAGGTGTTTATAAAATTTAATATCTTCAACTAAGAGTAAATGTGAAAAAGGCAATCGATTAATTACCATTAATTTTATTATGTTAATGTGAAAAATGTAATCGACTAATTACCATTAATTTTATTATGTTAATTGACTAATTACCATTAATTATATTATGTTATTATTTATTTTAGGTGTTACATTTTTCTTGAAAATTATGGTGTGATATTTTCATATATATATATTAATGATTGTAAGAATTGCTTTAAATTAAAAAGGTAACGTATTTTAATTCGAAAGAAAATACTAATGATCGAAAGATATGATATGATTGATGTTTTAGGTGTTTATAAAAGGTAATATCTACAAATAAAAGTAAATGTGAAAAAGGCAAGCGACAAATTAACATTAATTATATTATGACGTTATTATTACTTACTAATCTATTTATTTTAGGTCTTTCTTGAAAATTATGGTGTGATATTTTCGGGTATATATTAATGATAGTAAGATTTCTTTTAAATTAAAAAGGTAACATATTTTAATTCGAAAGGAAATATTAATGATGGAAAGATATGATACGATTGATGTTTTTAGGTGTTTATAAAAGGTAATATCTTCGACTAAAAGTAAATGTGAATAAGGCAATCGACTAATTACCATTAATTATATTATGTTATTATTTATTTTAGGTGTATTGATTTTTCTTTATAATGAAGGGTAAATAAGTAAATTCACGAAGTACCAAAACACAGGTACCAAAATTTTTAATGTTTCAGCTTTTATATAATAGTATAGATATATTTTCGGGTATATATTAATGATTAAATTAAAAGGTAACGTGTTTTAATACGAAAGAAAATATTAATGATCGAAAGATATGATACGATTGATGTTTTTAGATGTTTATGAAAGGTAATATCTTCACCTAAAAGTAAAGGTGAAAAAGGCAATTGACTAATTATCATTGATTTTATTATGCTGATGTGAAAAGGGTTGTTTTAAATTAAAAAGGTAAAGTATTTTAATTCGAAAGAAAATATTAATGATCGAAAGATATGATATGATCGATGTTTTAAAGTGTTTATAAAATTTAATATCTTCAACTAAAAGTAAATGTGAAAAATGCAATCGATTAATTATCATTAATTTTATTATGTTAATGTGAAAAAGGTAATCGACTAATTACCATTAATTTTATTATGTTAATTGACAAATTACCATTAATTATATTAAGTTATTATTTATTTTAGGTATTATTTTTTTCTTGAAAATTATGTTGTGATATTTTCAGATATATATATTAGTGATTGTAAAAATTGCTTTAAATTAAAAAGGTAACGTATTTTTATTCGAAAGAAAATATTAATGATCGAAAGATATGATATGATTGATGTTTTAGGTGTTTATAAAAGATAATATCTTCAAATAAAAGTAAATGTGAAAAAGGCAATCGACTAATTAACATTAATTATATTATGTTATTATTACTTACTAATCTATTTATTTTAGGTCTTTCTTGAAAATTATGGTGTGATATTTTCGGGTATATATTAATGATTGTAGATTTCTTTTAAATTAAAAAGGTAACATATTTTAATTCGAAAGGAAATATTAATGATCGAAAGATATGATACGATTGATGTTTTTAGGTGTTTATAAAAGGTAATATCTTCGACTAAAAGTAAATGTGAAAAAAGCAATCGACTAATTACCATTAATTATATTATGTTATTATTTATTTTAGATGTATTGATTTTTCTTTATAATGAAGGGTAAATAACTAAATTCACGAAGTACCAAAAAATAGGTACCAAAAAACAGGTACCAAAACTTTTAATGTTTCGGCTTTCATATAATAGTATAGATATAGTATAGATAGATTTAAGTCAGAATTATTAAGTAAAAAAAAATTCAAATTTGTAAATGAGATATTGTATTTATAAAATGTAGAAAAGTTATTTATGTGTCATTTGTTAAATCTGAATCATAGTTTCTGAACCATTAACATATCTGAACGAGTGAAATCTGAACGCTGGATGAATGATATCGTTTGATAAAAAAAAAATCTGAATGATAATATTCATTTAGTATACCTTTATATGATTAGTGATATTCATCTCTTAAAATCAACTTAAATCATATACATAATAATATGTATTATATTAATATATTATATTACGCAAAAAAATAACATTTATATATATACTATATTATTAAAACCGAAACATTAAAAATTTGGTCGTCGATCGGTAATGCCTTCTCGATCATACATGGGTCTAAAATTAAAATATATTCTAATTAAATCACATATAAATATTATAATTCAAACATTTTATTTATTTTTAAAATCTATTATCAACGACCTAATTATTTTAAAAACTTGTTTTAATCAAACACATATAATTATAATAATTAAAACACATCTAACAAATATTAAAATTATATAACAAATATTAAAAATAATCCGTGCATCACACGAGATTTAAGCTAGTAAATTTTAATCACGCTATAAATTACACAAATCCAAAACTACAAGCAACATCAATTTTAATTAACAAATAATTTCATAATCAATAAATACAAATACATGTATGTAGGCTTGTGAGTTTTTACCGCGTAAGCTAGATTTGTCAAAGAATTAAATTATAATTTTAGTTACAACTGAACACTAGTTTATCATTATTAATAAATCTGAATCGTTCCACTTACCTCAACTATGCTCACTCGTCCAGAAGATTTTCTCCACTCGTCCAGCAAATCTTCACTCATCCAGCCCAAAATAGATAATCCAAACAATCTTAATAGGTGAACCGTTCCATTACATCCCGAAATGTTATTTCCAGAACATTTTTTTTATTTCCAGAGCTATGTGTCGCCTATTGTGTTAGAATATGCTACATATTATGAATGTAGGGGGAATATGCAACACATATTGCTCTGGAAATAAAAAAAATGCTCTGGAAATAACATTTCCTACTAAGTTATTAACAAATGACCCCTTAGTTGAAAAAAGGTAGTGAATTAATTATTAGTAATTGTAATATTATTAGTTTTTTTCATTAATAAGAACGACCAAATTTTTGGAAAATAGATTTCAGTTAGAAAAGGTAATAGCTTAAAAAGGTAATTGATTAGTTATTATTTAGGAAAAAATGAGATATTTTAGTTAAAAAATATAGAAAATATATTACCTTTTAGCTGGAAAAGATAATCAGTTAGTTATTAGTAATTAAAATATTATTAGTTTATTTCATTAATTAGAACGAACATATTTTTGGAAAGAAGAGATGTTAGTTAGAAAAGGTAATAGTTGAAAAAGGTAACTGCTTAGTTATTATTTAGGAAAAGTATTGGCAAGGACTGCATGTAATATTTTGAGAAAAGATTGTATTTTGTTTTTCTATAGTTAAGTAAAATAATTAAGGGTAATAGAGTAAAATAATTAAATAAGGTAAGTACTGTACCGTACCAAAACTTTTAATGTTTCGTCCTTTATAAATGGATAAAGTGTGCATAGTAGGTTAATAGGGTTTTATTCAAAACTACCCAAGTTGCAACATATTTTTTCAAAAATACGATTTGCAATCTTTTTTTCAAATGCGTGCAACCTTTTTTTGCCTGCATTTTAAGCTCATTTGTGAAAGGTTGGAAGGATAATAATATTTCATTATTATGTGTAGACATATATAGAGTCATTATCTAACTATCTTTCCCTGAATACAGTGGGAAAACCAAGACTTAATTTACAGTATGAAAGCTAGGACTTAAACTAACATAGGCAGCTAATCTTGACTAACATAGGCAGCTAATCAAGACTAAAGACAAACAGGTAGACAAGTAGATATTGGTTACGGTTGATATCAATCTATTCAATGCATAATATTAACATTCCCCCGCAAGATGGACGGTCCGTTGGAGAGTCCAATCTTGGCTAACAATGTATCAAGGCGTGGTCGTGACAGGGGCTTCGTTAAAAAATCTGCTAGTTGGTCACTAGTCGAAACATGCGTTACTCATAGCTTGCCCAACTGAACTTGTTCACGGATGAAATAGAAGTCTAAAGCCAGGTGTTTCATTTTTGAATGAAACACTGGATTAACACTAAGATGTGTGGCGCTCAAATTGTCACAAAAAATAGTAGGAGTATGATTTATTCTGACACCCAATTCACTCAACAAATTCTTAACCCACATTAATTCTGCAGCAGTATTAGCTACTGCTCGATACTCTGCTTCTGTCGATGAGCGAGCCACAGAACGTTGTTTCTTGGACATCCACGTGATGGGATTTTTGCCAATAAAAATTACATGACCCATGGTGGAGGTAAAATCATTCCGATCACCTGCCCAATCAGCGTTTAAGAAGGTGTGCAAGTTGAGAGGAGAATTCCTATGTATCATAATTCCCTTGTCCATCGTGCCACTTAAACGAAGTACCCTCTTCAGTGATGTCCAATGATCAGTCGTAGGACAATGCATAAATTGAGAAAGCTTATTTATCGCAAAGGCAACATCAGGTCTTGTAAGAGTAAGATATTGCAGACTACCAAATATTGCCATGTAATCTTTAGGAACATCTAATGTAACTCCTGAATGTGCCGACAAAAATTGAGAAGCAATCATGGGCGTCGGAGAACACTTAGCATCCATCATCCCCATTTTTTGTAAAAGATCCCCAATATATTTGCTTTGACTGAGAAATAAACCAGTAGATGTGGGAGTCACCTCTACACCCAAAGAATATGACAAGTCACCAAGATCTTTTAGCGAGAATCGGTGTGACAGATTCTTAATAAACTCAGCTATGCTAGTCATATTTGGACCCGTAACAATGATATCATCCATATACACAATGAGATAAATTGGGCCAGAGGACTGATGTTTAATAAACAATTAGTTATCTGCAACTGACCTCTTAAAACCAATACCAAGCACAAAATTGGTAAGCTCTATGTACCAAGCTCTCGGGGCTTGCCGGAGGCCGTATATAGCTTTCTGTAACTTGCAAATGTAAGATGGAAAGACATGATCTGTGAAGCCAGGTGGTTGTGACATGTATACTTCTTCCTGTAGGGTCCCTTGAAGAAATGCCGTATTTATGTCAAGTTGCTTCAAATGCCAATTATTGGTGACTACTAGCCCAAGAAGAATTCGAATTGTTGCAGGTTTTACCACCGGGCTAAAGGTTTCTGTGAAGTCAATTCCCGGTCTCTGTTGGAACCCCCGTTCAACTAGACGAGCCTTGTACTTCTTTATTGTGCCATCTTTGTGATACTTTATTCGAAATACCCATTTGCATTTGACTAAGTTCTTCGTTTTATCTGGAGGGACTAAACTCCAAGTACCAAGGTTATGTTGAGAAGCAATTTCATCTTCCATAGCCTTGCGCCAAAGAGGATCTTGAAGTGCTTGAGCCACTGTCTTAGGCTCTTTAAGTTGCTCTTTAACAGTCATCACATTGACATACTTTGAGTTTGGCTTGAAAATGTTATTTTTTGATCTCGTAATAATTCCAAGTGGAGGCCTAGATGACACTTGAGACTGATCAATAGCTGGAGTGATAGGCACAATATGATGTTCTGACTCATTTGATGGTGAATCTTCTAGTTCTTGAGCTGGACTGTTAAGATTAGTAGGTGATGAAGTTTGTGTTTGTTCACTGTTGTGTTGTGTAGGTGAAGGCAGACTTTCAACACTTGAACTACTTATGGGCGGGTTGTATGGTGAGGTAGGCTGCTCTGCTAAGACAGTTGGAATGGGCATATGATGTGGCCGAATGAGAATTGGTAATGATACGGGACACCAAGAATCAACATCTAGGCTGGGCGGGTTGGAATCTGTTGAACTTAAGTGATTATAAGGAAACTCAGTTTCAACAAAACGAACATGCCTAGATGTGTATATCTTCTTAGAGTATGGATCATAACAGTGATATGCACTTTGGGTTTTTGAATAGCCTACGAAAATACACGGCTTCAACTTGGGGTCTAGCTTATGACTAGCATAAGGTCTTAACCATGGATAACACAAACACCCAAAGGATTTTAACTTTAAATAATTAGGTGACACACCAAAGAGACAAAAGTATGGAGATTTAAGGTCAAGAGTAGGTGTCGGCAACCTATTTATGATATATGATGCTGTAGTAAAAGCATATGTCCAAAATTGAAGAGGCAAACGACCATGATCAAGAAGAGAGAGACCTGTTTCCACAGTATGACGGTGCCTTCTCTCGGCAAAACCATTATGTTCTGGTGTATGGGGTGGAGACGTGTGGTGAGAAACACCATCAATGGTTAAGAACGAGGCCAATGCTTCAAATTCTCCTCCATTATCAGAATATAATGTTTTAATTAATTTTCCAAAGAATTTCTCTACAAGAGCTTTAAATTTGATAAAGACGGCTTTAGTATCTGATTTTTGTTTGAGGGGGTAAAACCATATATACTTTGTGTAATGGTCAACAAAAATAACATAATATTTGAAACCGTCTAAAGAATGAACTGGTGAAGTCCATAAATCAGTGTAAACAAGCTCCAAAGAATCATGAAAAATCAAAGTAGATTGAGTAAAAGGAAGTTTGTGACTCTTATTACAATGACAAGAGTTGCAATTGAAAAAGAAATTCTTGGGTACATCAAGACGAATACTTGAAATTATATTCTTAAAAATGGAAAGAGATGGGTGACCAAGGCGGTGATGCCAATTTATTGCTGACGCTTTGATTGTGGATAGAGCTAAAGGGGGAAGTGAAGATGGCCACTCATATAATGGCCACTCATATATGCCTTGTTTAGTTGGCCCCCTAATGAGAGGTCTTCCCGTGAGACGGTCCTTAACAACGAAATGGTCAGAAGAAAACTCAATTAGAAGGTTATGTTCTGAGCAAAGTTGTGAAATTGATAGAATATTACGAGTCATACTAGGAGCACAAAGCACATTAGATAATTTCAAAGGAGTAGATGATGTAGGGAAAGAAGTTGAACCTATATGAGTTATAGGAACTCCAGTACCATCTCCGATTATAATTTCTTCAGTTCCATCATATGGACTATGCATGGCCAACGTTGAGAGATCATGAGTGACATGATGCGTAGCTCCTGTATCCAATAACCAAGGTGCGGAATTGTTAGTTGGACCAGGTATGGCCACATTTGCTTGGGGAACTGATTGGTTGAAATTGGTTGGTCGCGGTGGTGGGCCTGGTGGCTTGACAGTTGGAAAGCGCTGTTGAAACGCAGAACAAAGATGTAAAGAGTGACCTTTTGTGTGACACCATTGACAAGTTCCTTGATAGCCACTTTTGTTGAAATTATTGCGCTTGTAGTTGTTGCTGAACACTTGCTGGTTTTGTTTCCTGTGATTGCTTGCATCATAGCCATTATGTGAGACTTGATGGTGTGGCTGAGAAGAAAAAATATTAGGCCTGGCCATAGTAACATGTGCGGAAGTAGGAAGTGGTGATGGATTGACTAAGCCTTGTGCTCGAATAGTATTTTCTCGAACAAGACATTTTTCATACAAGGCATCAAACGTGATGGGAGAGTCCCTTGCTTGCACAACATCAATCACTGCTTGGTATGAATCATCAAGACCCTCTAAGACATGGTCAGTGATGTCTTCAGGACGAAGAGGGTAGCCAAGGACTGCCAATTTGTCGGAGCAAACTTTGATAACATTCATAAATTCAGAGATAGATTGATGTTCTTTAGTGATTGCCTTGAACTCAATCTTAAGAAGTTTTTCATGCCCCCGGGATTGCTTGGCGAATGTATTAGCAAGAGTATCCCACAATTGCTTCGACGTCTCCGATCGAGCAACAATAGGAACCACAGTAGGTTCAAGAGTGCCTACAAGGGCACCAAAAAGAAGTTTATCTTGTCTAACCCAAGTAATATAAGCAGGATTAGAAGTAGAATCTTTTTCATTTGTAATTAATTTTGGTGGAGCAATAGACGATCCATCAAAAAACTTGTAAAGGCCATAGCCAATGTGGGTAGCCTCAACTTGCAGCCTCCACGACATGTGATTGGAGGTGTTGAGTTTGAGGATATTGCTCAACGAGACAATAACTAACGGAGAAGATGGCTCAACATCATTTGGGATAGTGGTAGAGTTAGCCATGAAGAGAGATGGTGAAAAAAAATTGCTTGATTATCTAACCTGCTCTGATACCATGAAAGGTTGGAAGAATAATAATATTTCATTATTATGTGCAGACATATATAGAGTCATTATCTAACTATCTTTCTGTTGGGAATATTGACTACTACAGCAACATAGAGGCAGTTATATATCGTATTTAACAAGTCAAGGCCAAGCAAACAATTAACGAAACAAAACACGAAGGTAAAACACATGCAAATTAGTAACTGATAGAACAAAGGAAGATAAGAAATCATACCAGAAGCCATAGCTATGCAGGTATAAAATAAGAAACAATCAGCTGAGTCACCAGGCCTTGCAAAGAAGTCCTGATTGTTCTTGAAGAGATAATTGCCTCCACTTACACTGTGTCAGGATGCTGGCAATATTCTTCCAGGATAAAACAGCTCCGAGTTTAGATGGTCACAGTAACCAGAAAAACTCAACTTCGACTAACACCTCAATTCGCCAGAAAACCTTTTGTTAGAGTACAGAATATAAAGGGAGAATAGAGTGTATAGAGAGAACAGAGAATGTAGGGTGTGGACAGTATGTTTTGTATGTGTACCACAATCAGTAGCTTAGGTCTCTATTTATAGGAGAGGCCAAACGTAACTGATATCACCCAATTAATATTGTAACTCCCATTCTAATTAATTAGAATGAAACGGTCGATTTAATATAATCAAAACGGCTGTAACAGCTGATTTTATATTAAATAAATCGTAACAGTTACGTTATATATTTATCCACATTATGACTTCCAATTAATAGAATAAACACTCAGACTTTACTGTCAAAATCACGCAGAAGTTACTGTCAACAAGTCTCGACAGTATCTTTAAAGTAACTGTCAACAGTTGACAGCAACTTTGTTTCATGACAGTAAGTTTCACCTTCCTGACAGCAACCTTGTTTCATGACAGTAAGTTTTCACTTCCTGACAGCAACCTTGTTTTTGACAGCAAGTTTTCACTTCCTGACAGTAACCTTGTTTCTGACAGCAAGTTTTTCACTTCCTGACAGTATGTTTATAATATTAAAATAAATCAATAATCCATGCAATAAAATTCCTCGCCCAGGTCGCCTCGCGTACGCGAGACGCCGAGACATTCGCCCAAATCGCCCTTCGACCGAGCCGACCCGAGTCGAGTCGAGTCGAGACGTGACGTGGCGTGTCGTGGCGGGGCGGGGCGGGCGGCGGCGGCGCGCGTGTGTGTGTGTGTGTGTGCGCGTGGAGCACACAGTAACACCATGCACCATCATACACCTTAGTAGTTGTACACTACCCATGTGTGTGATTCTATATAAAGCCAACAACCCCCCTTATTTATTTCAATGTGGGACAAATACACATTCTCATTTTCAAGCTCTTTCAAGCCACCAATTTCAACTCCATTTCTCTATGGGTTTCACTAAGAAAATTACTTAGACCCATATATGAAAATTTAAGTTCCCATATCAAGGAACAATTTCCAATCATTAAAATCCGGAATTAACATCAAGAACTTAAAATAATTATGCCCTTAAAAACTCCATTTTCTAACACTTTCCCTGAATACAGTGGGAAAACCAAGACTTAATTTACAGTATGAAAGCTAGGACTTAAACTAACATAGGCAGCTAATCATGACTGACATAGGTAGCTAATCAAGACTAAAGACAAACAGGTAGACAAGTACATATTGGTTATGGCTGATATCAATCTATTCAATGCATAATATTAACAATTTGCAACCCTTATCACCTGCGGTGCCAGTTTTGCAATCTTTGCAACCAAAAAATCGTATTTTTGTAAATAATTTCAAAAAGTTAGGTAATTTTGTAAATATCCCTTGATATAATTAATTTGTATATTATAGAATTTTATTAATTGTAGAAAATTTTGAATATAGAAAATAGAAAAAAATAGAAAAGCATTAAAAAATGGATGGATCGAGGAGTACAGTTTTACAACTCACATGTCACATCTCTTCCATGCTTAAAATACGTAGGTGCTATTCAATCTATGCTTAAAATACGTAGGTGCTATTCAATCTCAAAGAAATACTGACACGTGCATTGAAAATAAAGGTATTTCATACGAATGGATCAGGTTGAGTTAGGGTTGGATCCAAATTCTAATTCAAATATTTTTCGATTTTAAAAATAAAATTTAATTCAAAACTTAAAATTTAAATTTGAATTTGTTAGGTTTCGGGTTGGAACAATTTTTTTCGAATATTCAAAATTAAAAAATTTGTAATTAAGTTGAGTATCTATTCATTAACAAATCTCATGGTAAGCTAGTATCGAACCATCCCCAGAACCTCTAGGTTAACTAGAGGTAAGCTCAACCAACTGAGCTATCTCAACTTGCTTTCTTACATATTATTAGAATAACAATATTTTGTTTGATTACGTGTTTAATTGAGTTTAGAATCAGTTCTTCTCTTGTTCAATATATGTATGTTTACGCATTTCTTGAATCAGATTGTCTTGAGTTGATTTCTTGATAGAAGTCTATGTGCCGTGTGCGTATTTTTCAAGTATTACAATTGGTCTTAATTAGTTGGAACTATTATGCATATGCCACTGTTCTAAAAATCCTCGATTTAACTGATTAATCTTCTGTAAGTTAATCAATCGATTCGATTTTTGAAATCCGATTAATCCTATTAATTTATTTAAAATGATATGTTTAATTGTAAATTTGACTAATATATTAAATATTATTATAATATCCGATTAATGTTCCGATTAATCTGTCCGATTAATCCCCGACTACCCGATTAGACGCTAGGCGATATCCCAACCGCCCTGGACCGCCTAGCAATTTCTGGAACACTAGCTTATGCTCGTTACAGTTTACTCAAGGAACTGTGTTTTGGTCATTATGTGGATGTTTGTGTATTGTCTGATTTGGTTACTTTTTGTTTTAGATTATTGTTAGGACCTTTTACTTTCTTTTTTTTTTTTTTTTAAGTATTAGGACCTTTTACTTAAATTTTTAATATAATTATTAGGACTACAGATGATAATGAATTTGTAGTATTTTCAGTAAGTTATTATTTTGGGTACTGTTAGGTATTCCGAATTGGTACCCAAAAATTGCTCTCAAATGATGTGCCATCGATTACATGACATAATGAAATTTTTTTATCGAAGTAATTGATGTAAATGCAGGGAAGTCCACATTATTATAACCAATTAAATTCATACACTTGTCATTCGAGAAATTTTTTGGAAATCAATTTAGAATATCTAACATTTTCCATTTATTTTCTACACAAGATGTGATCTTTCAGTGATTTGTAATTGTTGTGGGAATTGATTTAATGCTGAAATTTGTAGTCTAATCATTTCTACCTGTCAACTCTATAACCCCAGTGGCCCAGATGAGTTGTTCACCTTGTGATATCTAACTAGTACTCCGTACTAATATGTTTGAAAGTTGAAACTCAGTAAGTCGGATCAGAGATTTGCATATCTGTATAATTATTATAAGAGCAACTCCAATGCAATGAGTCCTTAACTGGTTGAGAAATTAATTGCATTTATTATAATTGGTTGTTAATTATTTTTTTAATTATATAAAATTGATTGATGATTGATAGTGTTTTAATTTGCTTTAATTGATAATTTTATTTGGTTTTAAATTAGGAGTACTGCTAGACTTCCCAAAAAATTCCCCAAATATTTTTTGCCAAATGAGGTGGCATGACATGTGGTTCAATTTCATTTGTGGACTCATATTTATACACATGGGATCTAATCTTATTATTAGGAAAGTTACCTTTATAAATATTACACATCAATAAAAAATTTGGGGAATTTTTTTAGGGAACATAACATTTTTCTTAAATTAGCTTATTAGCTGCGTCTATGTCTAAATATTGAGGGTTTAATCCTACTATTGCACCATTTTATATGATTTTTGTATCTCTTAGGGTATGTCATATATTATGGTTTTTTAGATTAATTTTGCGATAATTTTGATGTCGTCTTTTTAATGATTTAGGTAAATAATGCCATATTCGTACTCGACTATTATATATAATTTATAAATAAAGAGTTTTAAAACACAACTTTATTTTAGTAAAAAAAAATTAATAAAAGATTAAGAGTTTTGATCTTGTTTTACATGTCTAACCAAAGGCACCCCCTTGGTTAAAAGTAAACCACCTTTTTCAAAATTTATATTAGTTTTAATATATTTTGAAGAGTTTAGCTATTATAAATTTTTAGGTAATATTTTTGGAAACTTATTATTTTGATTGTCTATTGTTTTTCAGTTATTTTTCAGGTGGACTATTCTTTTTACGGACAAGCAACCTCTTTGATAGACATAAGGCGTTGTTGAAATTTGGACGGCAAGATGTGGATACCACTTTTTTTAAGTCCTATTTATTCAAATTTGTAACTTATATTAGTTTGGGCATCTTTTTTTTCAGACATTAAGTCTTTATTGTTTAAACTTCCGGGGACATCTTGCATAACTTTTGGTTATATTATAAACTTTTTCTATGCAACAATTCACTAACGTTGATTGCACTAGACTCCCAGATATAATTCATTAATTAAATCATTATTTTTGTCAAAAAAATAAAACATGATTAAATTAAGTAAGTTGTTAAATATAAAATTGTATAAATTGACATATTAAATAAAATCTAAAATATGCTAATTAAATAATTTTTAATACATAAACACAAATGAAATATGGAGTATTTATTTAAAATGAAAAAATACATCTTAGATATATTAATAAAATATGACATTGAGAAAGAGAAGTCTGACTAATCACTAAATTATTATTGAATATTTCTAATAAATAATAAAATAAAACTAAATAAATTATATGTCTTGCACTTAAAATATCATACTCCCTCCGTCCCATCCGGTTCTTTACATCTCTGAGAGAATGTCTAGCACGCATTTTAAGCTGCATTTTAAGGATAAATTTTCTTTTTTTGGTATAAAAATAGAATTGTTCTATTTTTATATAAAAAAAAGAAAATTTGAAAAATAAGTTATAAAACTATCTTTAAAATGCACCTTAAAATGCGTGCCACACACCCTCTCCGAGATATAAAGAAATGGTTGGGAGAGGGAGTATATGATAATTACAAATTATAATATTATATATAATTATTAAAATATTTTATAAAAATTGAATTTAAATAACATTGTGTAATGTTTTATTAGAATGTATATTAAGATGTATAATATATTATATATATAATAATGTGTGTGTATATATGTACATGAGAAAAATGGGCCTGAGGATGTCCTCAGTAGTTCTCCTGAGGTTATAAGACAAATAACCTATAGAATAAGTGGCCCCGCAGGGACATTTTTGTAATATCAAATTTTTTATCAGTAGATTTACCTAAATACCCTTAAAATTGTATTGAAAACCTTTTAACCTCAGGGTTCTGCCTGAGGTCATCCTCAGGCACATGAATCCCTATATACATTTGGGTATGTTTTGGGTTTCGAATTTAGATCGGATTTCGGATTTTGAATTTCAAATCGGGTTTCGAATTTTGAATCGGGTCGGTAAACATAAAATTCAAATCCATATTCAAAAGTTTTCGAGTTTAAAATTTATATCGATATCCAAATCCAAATCCAAAAATTCGGATTCGATATATTCAAAAAATCAAATTTGAAATTAGAAATCCGTCAAATCGAATTAATTTGCCTATCTTTAAATATTTTAAAATTATATTTTCGATATACATCAAAAGAGTTGAATTGGCTCAATAATTAAGTGTTCAATTCATAATATTTTCAAAAAAAAAAAGTGTTCAATTCATAATTAAAAATTTGTAGGTACGTTTTATCATTAAGAATAGCAACCCTCCTAAGTAGGGCTGTCAATGGATCGGATATCCGATCCGATCCGATCCGATCCAAAGGTTAATGGAGCGGATATGGATCATATAAAAAAAATCCGATCCGGGAAAAATTTGATCCGAAAAAAATTCAAAAGCTAATGGAGCGAATATGAATTTGATGCGATCTGATCCGTTAAAGATCCGATCCGATTATATATATATATATATACAGTATATATATATAATTTATTTTATAAATATATTTATAAATTAAATTTTTTAAAAAAAAAAGAATAGACAAATTAAAGAGCTTGACAACAGTACTAGTTTAGTAGTTTGTTTCGAGTTAGTTGCAAAGACTGTCATTTTTTATTGAACTACCTCTAAAGTCTAAACATTATGGAATTGTTATTTTTGCTTGTATGCATACTTATTTAAATTGATCACGCCATTACTAGTTTAGAATTGCATATGTTTATAAGTTTATTCCTGCAAATTTAGCTTTTGCTTTCGTTTTAGTGATCATTCTGATTCTTGATTTATTTATATATTTTTGTTGTCAAACTCGCAGTCTTTACTATTACTCTTCGTAAATTGTTGAATTAGATTAAAGATTTTTTTCCTACATATAAATGGATCGGAGCTCCGATCCGATAATCCGTGATCCTAACGATCCGGATATGGATCATGTTGAAAAAAATCAGGCTATGATCCGATCCGAATCCGAATCCGATAAAATTAAATGAATTAGGATATGGATCATGCCTGATCCGATCCAGATCCGATCCCCCCCTACTCCTAAGTGCCCGCCAGCCTCAACGGGATAGATCTAGCACATGTTTGATTTGGTCATCTAAAAAGTTTATACTCTCTGTTATAAAAGTCGGCCAATTTTTGAAAAATTACCGATAAATCGTCCAAAAATCGATCAAAATTTTAGAACCTATTCGGTCGATTTTGCAAAAATCGCCGATTTTTTTAACCAAATCACCCGATAAATCGTAAATCGGTACCTCAACCGAATAGTTCCGATTTCCGAAATCTGCAACACTGTTCATACTACAATAGTACATACAAATATACAATAATACAATTCAGATGCATATGGGAAAGAATATTGTACATAATTATGGATTTCTAAAAGTAGGGAAACATGACCACAATTCTTTTTACTTGTACACGGCCACAACGTAATGCATTAAAGAAAGATTCCATCGTTTATAGATCTGCATAGTACTCGCCAAAAGAACGGGGGACCAATTAAAAAGGAGTATAAGGTACGCATTGTATATTTGTATCCAGTATATAAGTGGTGCAGAGATGGTTTTGTGGTTTTTTCGGTTAGGGATAAATTTGTCATTTTATAAATATTATTAATAATTACTCCCTTTGTCCCATGTGATTCTTTACATGGGGCTGGGGCACGGAGATTAAGGATAGTGGATGTAATATTGTTAAAATAAATAAAGTAGTGGGTGTAATAGTAATTTTATTATTAAAGTAAGTAAAGTAGTGGGTGTAATAGTATAAAGTGTTGAAAAAGTGGAATGAAGTAGTGGATGTAATAATGTATTTTATTGTTAAAAGTTACTATTTTTAGTAATGTAAAGAATTGGTGGGACGTCCCAAAAAGGAAATTGTAAAGAAATGGATGGGACAGAGGGAGTATATTTTTAATTAATATTAAAAATATTGCTAAATTGTTTACCATTTTGCAAAAGTTATTAATGGGTTTGGTAGATATTATTTTTCGAATTTTTCAAAAAAAAAATAATTATATATAGTATTATTAAGTTATTGAGTGTAAAAATATAAACAATAAAATTTAATGATTTTTAAATTAGAAAAACAAATTTTCATTCAAAATATACGATGACAAATAAAATAATAAAGGCTAATGTATAAAATAAGCATCATCGAATTAATGAAATTTGTAAACGTTATTTTGTACTTTTTGCAAAAAACATTAAAATATATATAGTATTATATAAAAAAACTCATATTACTGTAATATTTATGAAGTGTGCATTGCACGGTACAAAGCTAAAGCTGACAATACCATTAATAGCACTTGTACTTATTTGCGCAAATTAATCTAAAATTAAATTACCCAATATCTCGTCTTAATTATTAAATTTGGGAATTATTTTGGGTATCAAATTAGTATTTCTAGCATTTTTTATAAATAATTACTCCCTGATTCTTCTTTACATGTTCTTTTTGCAAAGGAAAAAAAATGAAATATATTAAGAAAATGTTAGTTAAATAAATTTTTTTTATGAATACTCTTAATTAATATATTGAAAGTTAAAAATCCAACTAAGATTTTAATGAATCAAATCTTGGAAATAGTATATACAGGAATAGTTTTGCAAGATCATTTATAAATTTTCTTTGAAAATAAAAATTGACAGGCAAAATTTATTTTAAAAATGGACAGGACCGAAGGAAAAGAGTAAAAAAGAATGCAAGGTTCAGTTCTATGATCATAATGCACCAAGTCTAAAGTATTAACATGGGAGTTAAAACTGATCAAAGTTCTAAATACAACAAATATGCATATACTTGTCTTTTGTGTTCTATAATTGTGAACATATTTTTGTCATATAATCTGTTAGTGAGTAAGAAATGTAGTTTGAGTTGGAGCACAAGTAATTACGATAATTTACGCATAATCCAAATTGATTTAATTTACGCATAATTTAATTTAAATTGATATAAGTAATTATGATAATTTAGATTATATTTATATGATAATCCAAATTGATAATTTGGATTATGCGTGAATAAGTAATTTAGATTAATTTGTCATATAATTGTGAACATATTTTTGTCATATAATCTTATAAATTATGCGTAAATTAGTAATTTGTCTCATGTTATGAACAATCCCGACATATGAAATAGGAATGATATAAAGAGACGGAGGGAGTAGTAGTTTTTATCTTTTAGCTGCTTTCACTTGCAACATATTTACATAAATAAGTAGCCTTTATTTGTTGTACATTTTGTGGAGGAGCATATTCCAATCTACTAAAAAATTCTACCCTTGAAACTGTGGTCTATTTACCTTGTGAACTTACAACTTAATTATTGTCCTAAACTTATCAAGTCTTCTACAGATATCGCTATTTCATTTTGCAGTGGGGATCCCATGTTTTTAGAGCCATATTGGATGCAAAATGCAGCTAGTAGTGCACTTGTAGTGACAGGATGGCACTACAAGTGCACTACTAGTACTGCAAAATACTATTTATTAATTAGTACTGCAGTCTGCATGCTTGTCATTCATTGTTTTAGTTCATTAATTATTTATTAATTGACGACATCTTATTAAAAATATAGAGATATATCTCCAAGAGTTGGGATACAGCTGACAGGGGTGGATTTGATACTCTGCCAGCAATCTAATGATGAAGTTATCAACGGGGAATCTGAACCCAGCATCAAGGGCACCCCAGTAGACACAAAGTCTCTCGGGATGCCAATTACAGGTTCTGTCTGATGGTTTTGGAAGACGAACTTTGATAGCACTCGGAAAGTGATATGAGTCCTTTATTTCCTGGATGTCTTTTTCTTTCAATTTGCTGGGGCTTCTAAAAGAGTCTAGACTAACACAGTTTGGGAAAGTGTCCCTCATAATATTAAGAAGATCTAGCAAAGATTCAAATTTATGCTCAATGTATGAAGAAGGTTTAATATCTTCTTTACCTTTAGCTGTCCTCATTCTACTCCTCTTTGCCATAGCCTCCATCATAGAGACAGGGGGAGCAACTGGGCGATCACCTTCTGACATCTTGATCACAAAGCTGGAACTTGATCTTGCTACTTGAAAACTAGAGAGTTTAAGAATTTGAAAGCTAAGAAGTGAAGAAGTGAATGAAATGAAAGCTATCTCACTTCTTTTATAAAAGAAGCATGACCTGCTATGATAAGTTGAAGTTCAGCTTCGTTCGCATTTACAGGTCATCTATCATTTAAATACGAAAAAAGGACAGAAATTATTCGTTTTATACAGAAAGGATCGTTAAAATTCAAAGAAGAAATGGCTGATGTTTGAATAATATCGTCGGAAGTCACGAATGACCAAACTGACGACCCAAGATCAAGGTCAAGATCCTTGATCCTGAAGATAACAAAGTCATGAATGGCCAAAATGATGGTTTAAGATCCAGATCAAGGTTTCTGATCCTCAAGATCATGAATGATTTTCACGTCCGGGTTAACTAGCTAGCCGAGAAGCAATCAACCGTGACGCACAAGGGGTCTCAGCCGACCAGGTCCCGGAAGACCAGGTCCCGGCCGACCAGCCCATTTTAAGGAGGCTCAGCCGACCAGGTCCCGGAAGACCAGGTCCCGGCCGACCAGCCCATTTTAAGGAGGCTCAGCCGACCAGGTCCCGGAAGACCAGGTCCTGGCCGACCAGCCCATTTTAAGGTGGTTCAGCCGACCAGGTCTCGGAAGACCAGGTCCCGGCCGACCAGGTTGTTTTGAGGGGGTTCAGCCGACCAGCTTCTGAACCTGGATCCCCCCGGTCCAGGTTCAGTTCTTGGACCTGGATCCCAACTTTTTCAGCAAATGATTTCGGACATGGTTCTCGACTTTTTTAGCGAATCTCGGATGATTATCAATGTTAAAGAGAGGCCAAGGTTAGCCATGAAGGCCAAGATGAGTCATGAAGGCCAAAGTTAGCCATGAAGTCACAAACGACCAAACTGACGATTCATAATCAAGATCAAGATTCTGGATCCTTAGGACCATGGATGGTTTCTGATCCTAGATCCACACTCTCTTTTAAAATCAAGAAGGAGTCTAGGTTCAAGTTTTTTTTTTTAGGCCAACTACTGACTAGTTAGCCCTAGAAGAGGAATTTCAGCCGACCAGGTCGCGGAGGACCAGGTCCCGGCCGACCAGCTCCCCTGGAGGAGGGCCAGCCGACCAGCTTCTGGCCGACCAGCTCCCGGCCGACCAGCTCCCCTGGAGGAGGGCTAGCCGACCAGCTTCTGGCCGACCAGCTCCCGGCCGACCAGCTCCCCTGGAGGAGGGCCAGCCGACCAGCTTCTGGCCGACCAGCTCCCGGCCGACCAGGTCATTTTCTGGGGGTCCAGCCGACCAGCTTCTGAACCTGGATCCCCCCGGTCCAGGTTCAGTTCTTGGTCCTGGATCCCTACTTTTTCAGTGAACTTTTTAAACCTAAATCTCGACTTTTTCAGCGAATCTCGGATGATTGTTAATGATAAAAAGAGGTCGAGATTAGCACAGATTAGTGCCGATTAAGCACAGATTAGTGCAGATTAGCACAGATTAGTGCCGATTAAGCACAGATTAGTGCAGATTAGCACAGATTAGTGCCGATTTATGCCATCTAACATCGTCTAACATTGTTTAAACGTTGTTTGAGGCTAATTAGCGCTGTGTAGTGCCGTTTAACACTAATTAGTGTCGTTCAACATCATCGTAAATGCGTCGGTCGCTCCACGCTTTACATCAAGATGATATTGTTGAAAATGCTCGCTCAAGAGTAATAAACCCTGACCCGAGTCTCGAATAAGGCCGTTATAACTTCCCGGAAAACCTGATCAGTTTTCCTAGAAGTTGGGGGGCAAATGATATGGGCTAAAAGTAAGCCCAAAGGACACATTTAATATGGTATTAATTAGACCCGGAATGGTCCAAACGTGGGGCCCACCAGATGGGCCCAATCCCTAATTAAAATATTAATTTCGTAATTAATATTAGGGGTAATAAACAGCTCAGCAAATAAGAGTCAAACAAGAAAATGATTCTTGCCTGACTTAGCCTCCAAGATACATATTCTAACATGGAAACTGATTCATACATGGAAGGAGACTAGAACCTTCTTCTAGTCTGTAACTTGCCCACCAAGTCACCTAACCCTACTACGATTTTAGGGCTTCTCAGCCTATATAAAGGGTCAGACCCCTCAACTCAGAACTACGTTTTCTTGGCTTGATTCTCTAATACAGAGATACGTAGGCATTCTGTGAGGACCGTTTAGTCTCGAACGCAGAAGCAGCCATAAAAGCACGAAGCTCACGAACCCTAGCATTAAATACATCAAACCCTAGCCGCAATCTAATAACCTAGTTTTTATTCCACAACAGAAATCGACTAATTACCATTAATTATATTATGTTATTATTTATTTTAGGTGTTTTAATAGTATAGATATCGTATATTTTTTTCTTTATAATAAAGGTTAAATAAGTAAATTCACGAAATCCTAAAAAACATATACCAAAAAATAGGTACCAAAACTTTTAATGTTTCGTCTTTTATAATATAGTATAGATTAATTTTAATTTAATATAATTTAATATACTCATGTTTACGGATTATAATAATGTTTCCTTATTATAAACAACGTATACAGATTTTTAATATATTTTATTAATAATTGAAAATATGATGTGATATTTTCGGGTATATATTAATGATTGTAAAATTAGTTTTAAATTAAAAAGGTAACGTGTTTTAATTCGAAAGAAAATATTAATGATTAGAAGATATGATATGATTGATGTTTTTAGGTGTTTTTAAAAGGTAATATCTTCAATAAAAAGTAAATGTGAAAAAAGGCAATCGACTACTTACCATTTATTATATTATGTTATTATTTATTTTAGGAGTTTTAAAAGTATAGATATCATATATATTTTTTTTATAATGAAGGGTAAATAAGTAAATTCACGACGTACCAAAAAACAGGTACCAAAATTTTCAATGTTTCGGCTTCTATATAATAGTATAGATTATTAATAATTATATTTTTAAATAATATTAAAAAAATTAAAAATATTACTAAATTGTTTAACATTTTGCAAAAGTTATTAATGGGTTTTGTAGATTATTTTTCAAATTTTTCAAAAAAAAATAATTATATATAGTGTTATTAAGTTATTGAGTGTAAAAATATAAACAATAAAATTTAATGATTTTCAAATTAGGAAAACAAATTTTCATTAAAAATATACAATAAAAAATAAAATAATGAACGTTAACGTATAAAATAAGCATCATCGACTTAATAAAATTTGTAAACGTTATTTGTACTTTTTGCAAAAAACATTAAAATATATATAATATTATATGAAAACTCATATTAATATTTATGAAGTGTACATTTCACGGTATAAAGCTAAAACTGACAATACCATTAATAGATCTTGTACTTATTTCCTCAAATTAATCTATAATTAAATTACCCAATACCTCGTCTTAATTATTAAATTTGAAAATTATTTTGGGTATCAATTTAGTATTTTTAGCATTTTTTATAAATAATTACTCCCTGATTCTTCTTTACATGTTCTTTTTGCAAAAGAAAAAAATGAAATTTGTTAAGAAAATGTTAGTTAAATAATTTTTTTCTATGAATACTCTTAATTAATATATTGAAAATTAAAAATCCAACTAAGATTTTAATGAATCAAATCTCGGAAATGGTATATACAGGAATAGTTTTGCAGGATCATTTATAAATTTGCTTTGAAAATAAAAATTGGCAGACAATTTTTTTTTTAAAAATGGACAGGACCGAAGGAAAAGAGTATAAAAGAATGCAAGGTTCAGTTCTATGATCATAATGCACCAAGTCTAAAGTATTAACATGGGAGTTAAAACTGATCAAAGTTCTAAATACAACAAATATGCATATACTTGTCTTTTGTGTTCTATAATTGTGAACATATTTTTGTCATATAATCTGTTAGTGAGTAAGAAATGTAGTTTGAGTTGGAGCACAAGTGCAGCAGCAGAAGCAGAAGCTGTGGCATCTATTTCGTGTTCGGGCCACGGAAGAGCTTACTTGGATGGTAAACCAGTTTGTGAGTGTAATACTTGCTATTATGGCCCTGATTGCTCTACTTACATCCCTGATTGTCCTGCTGATGTAGACAGGTAAATACTATTTATTAATTAGTACTGCAGTCTGCATGCTTGTCATTCATTGTTTTAGTTCCTGGTATTCTTACAGGCGCCTGACTTTCTTAATTTCGCCTTGTAATCGTTTCTGTGTAAAACTGTTACTCCACTCCCCATGGGTAGTACAGCTAAGATCTGCTTACCCTGACCCCATACCTTACGAGTGGCATACAATCGTTGACCTTCGTGTTGGATTGAACAGTGACTTTAGGTTAATTTGAAGCTGGAATACCTGGAAAAGTTAATGGTTTATGTCTTAAAATCTGCTTATAATATATGGTATCTGTTAATCTTTTAGCTGCTTTCACTTGCAACATATTTACATAAATAAGTAGCCTTTATTTGTTGTACATTTTGTGGAGAATATTGGGGGATAGGAGGGACTCGAACCTGAGACCTCCCACAACCAGAGAGATTTGATACCATGTTAAGTTACTGGTTTCCCTAAAACCTCGTGGTGTTAGGGAATCGGGTTTACCAGGATCATATCATTTATTCAACATGTGGTCTATTACCTTGTGAACTTACAACTTTGTCCTAAACTTATCAAGTCTTCTACAGAACTGATCGAGTATCGCTATTTCATTTTGCAGTGGGGATCCAATGTTTTTAGAGCCATATTGGATGCAAAATGCAGCTAGTAGGGCACTTGTAGTGACAGGATGGCATCGAATGAGCTATATATTCCGTGACCACACATATACATCACAGGAACTCGAAAAAAGCATCTGTAGACTACATTCTATAGCTGGAAATGCAGTAACAGAAGGAAAATATGTTGTTTTTGGGACTGGTTCTACCCAACTCCTCAATGCAGCAGTTCATGCTCTCTCCCTGTATAACTCATCCACGCCTTCGAAAGTCGTCGTTTCAATCCCTTTCTACCCGGTATTAATCTATTACGGATGGAATTGTTGGGTAATTTACACTAAACACAACAATGAGGCAGTGATATATATTAAACAAGAACAGGCATAAAACCAATTAACAGAAACAAATCACGAAGGCAAAACAAAGTATAATTAGAGACTGTAATTAACAAGAAAAGTAAGAAACACTTATCTCTCACAGAAGCTATTAGCAATACTGATCAGAGAGAGAAGAACAGCTGAGTCACCAAGCCCTACGAGAAGACTTGGCTGTTCTTGAAGAGATTATTGCCCCACTTACGCTGTGTTGGGTTGCTGCAATAACACTTCCAGGATAAAACAGCTCCGATCAATGTGTTCACAGATACACCAGAGATCAACGACGACCAGCACCTCAGTTCGCCCTAAGAATTATGTAAATAATCTGTTTGTGTCGAGAGAGAACAGAGCAGAAGAACAACAAGGGTTTTCCTTAACGTATCTCTTCTTAACGTTATGTCTTCGATATATATAATACCCAAAAATAAAACGTAAGAGTTATGCATTAAAAGGAAAGTAAATATTCTGATTTAATTTCATTAACTGCATTAGTATTTATTTTTCAGTTACAGCTGCATCAGGATTTAACCATCGTCAGGATCTGAGATCCATCAGTATTGGTCATCATCAGTATCTGACCCATCAGGATTTTAGTCCGTCAGGATCTGATGCTCATCAGTATTGGGTTGTGTTCAGAGTCTGTCCATCAGGATTTGATGTCTGATCAGCTCAATAATCCAAGTACTGATACACAACAGTAGTAACATATAAAATCTGATGTTCTGTTAAAATAAATCAATATTCCAGGTAATAAAATTCCTCGCCCAGGTCGCCTCGCGTACGCGAGACGCCGAGACATTCGCCCAAATCGCCCTTCGACCCGACCCGTGTCGTGTCGTGTCGTGTCGTGTCGTGTCGTGACGTGGCGTGGCGAGGCGAGCGGCGGCGGCGCGCGTGTGTGTGTGTGCGCGAGGCTCACACTACAACCATGCACACCCACATGCCTTAGTAGTTATACACTACACTTGCACATGGAGCTATATAAAGCCACCAACCTTTCATTACCAATTCTATGTGGGACTCAAGTTATTTCAACTAACCCACATAACCCATTTCAAGCAAGCAACTTCAACTCAATTTATTTATGGATTCCACTAAGAAAATGTCTTAGATCCAAATATGAAAGTTTAAGTCCTCATAACAAGGAAAAACCTCCACTTGTTAGATTCCGGAAATTACATCAAGAACATATAATAAATATGCCTCAAACTTTCCATTTTCTAACAATCCCCCACGAATCCATACAGAAATTCAAATACATATCTATCCTCATCATGACTTGTTTTTCAGAGTAGGTACCCTTCCGGGTTTGAACCCTCCTAAGTCCTCTACTTCGATGGCTACCGGATTCAGATGGAATGTTTCACCTTGAATCTTTATCCGTTTGGTGTAACCACACTCCATAGACGACGACAAGTCAAAGGCTATGGTGCCAATCTACGGCTTTGAGACGTTAATGGTCATGTCTCGATCCTGTTCGTCGAATGCTTCAAGGAATAACCCTTTCCTCTAATTGCGACCACACAATTACATTCGCTTAGCTGGGCATCTCCAGAGATGTACTGCTAGCATCTCGTCAAATGACTTGACCCCATTCAGAGTTCAAATAACTCTTGCTATTCTGGCAGTGACTGTACCTTATAGGTTTACAGGGGATAGACTCCAGATACGAGAGTATCAATCTATGTAGTTAAAGGTACAACCAATTCACCCTTACAACTTGTTATTACCACATTGAATACACTTTCGAGGGATCTCCTCTCATGTGTATTGGGTTCCCGCTGTAGATGAATTACAATGGGCTATCAGTCCCATCCCCAACCTAGACTTAAGGACTACAGCATGCTCAAGCCCCTTAGTCAAAGGATCAGCTAGGTTTTCTTGAGTTCCAACAAACTCAACAGCAATAATCCTTTCAGACATTAGACCCCTTATAGACTTTAGTCTAACTTGGATATGTCTCTTTGTTTTCACATTATACTTCTTGCTGTTTATCTTGTCGATAGTTGTACGGCTATCACAATGAACAGCAAAAGCAGGAAGTGGACGACTTACTACAGGTAACACTGACATAAGTCCATGTAACCATTCAGCCTCAGTCCCCGTGGCATCTAATGCACACAACTCAGCCTCAAAAGTAGACCGAGTTATTACAGTCTGTCTAGAAGACTTCCAAGATACTGCTCCACCCGCTAGGGTAAACAGGTATCCAGTCACTCCATTGGAACCAGACTTCTTAGCTATCCAACTTGCATCACTATATCCCTCTAGCACTCCAGGAAACCTCCTGTAATGCAGACCAAGATATATGGTGCCTTTCAGATATCTAAGCACTCTATCAAGAGCATCCCAATGAGTCTTGTTTGGACAGCTTGTATATCTTGCTAACTTAGACACTGAGTATGAAATATCCGGCCTAGTTCCATTAGCAAGATACTGCAAACTCCCAATAATCTGAGAATACCTTAACTGAGACACAGGTACTCCTGAACTATTCTTGACAAGGGCAATTTTAGGATCATACGGAGTACTTGCGATTCTACAATTTGAATAACCATACTTCTCAAGTATAGATTTCTCTATATAATGAGATTGTGACAAGGTTATTCCATCAGTTGACTGAGTCAACTTGATACCAAGAATCACACTAGCCTCTCCCATATCCTTCATTTCAAAATGCCTTTTCAAGAAACTTTTTGTCTCGTTAATAATCTCAATAGTGGTTCCAAACAACAAAATATCATCCACATACAGGCACACAATAATACATTCATTTCCTTTAACCATGTAATAGACACACTTGTCACTTTCATTAACTACAAATTCTGATTCTAAAACAGTTTCATCAAACTTTTTATGCCAGTCTCTAGGAGCTTGTTTTAAGCCATATATAGACTTGATTAACTTACATACTTTCCTTTCATTTCCAGAGGCAACAAATCCCTCAGGCTGATCCATATAAATCTCTTCTTCAAGTTCACCATGAAGAAAAGCTGTCTTTACATCCATTTGATGGATGATAAGACCATGTACAGAAGCCAATGCTATAAGCATTCGAATTGTTGTCATTCTAGCAACTGGAGAGTATGTGTCAAAGTAATCAATGCCTTCCTTTTGCTTAAAGCCCTTAGCTACCAGCCTAGCCTTATACTTATCTATTGAGCCATCAGGATTCATCTTCCTTTTGAATACCCATTTACATCCTATAGTAGAACACCCAGGAGGTAGATCAACTAACTCCCATGTTCCATTAGAAACAATAGAGTCAATTTCACTTTTTACAGCACCTTTCCAGTACCTAGATTCAGAAGAATCCATGGCCTGTCTGAAAGTTAAAGGTTCATCCTCGATATTGTAAGTGATAAAATCACTTCCAAAATCCTTGACTACCTTAGCACGCTTACTCCTTCTAGGTTCCTCTACTTCATCAGGAATAGAGCTACTATCAGGATCTGCCCCCACATTTGTCATCCTCTCCACATGATCAGGAATGGACCTCGATGTGTGAGTGGGATCATCATCAGGAATTCTCTGAGGTATACCAGTCTTCATAGGGAACACATCCTCAAAGAATGTTGCATCACGAAATTCAACTATAGTGTTAACCACAATTCCGTCTATGTCAGATTTTATCACTAAAAATCTCATAGCTGTAGTGGTTTCCCTATAGCCCAGAAAGATGCAATCAACAGTTTTCGGTCCTAGTTTCTTTCTCTTGTGTTCAGGGACAAGTACCTTTGCAAGGCACCCCCACACTCGAAGATATTTTAAACTAGTCCTTTTCTCTGTCCATAATTCATAAGGTGTCTTGTCCATATGTTTCAGAGGAACTCTATTCAGAATATGGCAAGCCGTATTCAGAGCTTCTCCCCACATGTACTTAGGCAACCCAGAATTAATCAACATACTATTGATCATATCTTTAAAGGTTCTGTTCTTTCGTTCTGCCACCCCATTAGACTCAGGTGTGTATGGTGGAGTTACCTCATGAACTATACCATTGCTTTTGCAAAATTCATTAAATGAGTTACTCGTATACTCACCACCTCTATCTGATCTCAAACGTTTAAGTACTTTACCAGTTTGTGTTTCAGATTCAGTTTTGAACATAATGAATTTATCTAGTGCTTCATCTTTATGCTTAAGCAAATAAACATAACAATATCTACTACAATCATCTATAAAAGTAATGAAATATCTATTATGTTCCTTGGTCAAAACACCACCAAATTCACATATGTCTGTGTGCACTAAATCTAACACATCCGAATCCCTAACCACATTATGAAAGGGTTTCCTAGTTTGTTTAGCAGTCACACATACTTGACATTTAGATTTCTTATCAATGGCATGTTTTGGAATCAACTCTAAGTTCATCATATTCTTTAGAGCACCAAAATTCAAGTGACCAAGACGTGCGTGCCACAAATCAGATGATTCAACACAATTAACAGAAGGACCAACATTATTATTAATAAAACTGCCCAAAACAGGCTCAACATTTATTAAAAATAATCCATCCGACAAGTAACCTTTGCCAAAAAATACACCAGTATTTGTAATAACTACTTTATTACATTTCAAAGAAACTTCAAAACCATTCTTAACTAAACAACTTCCACTTATTATATTTCTACGAATATCAGGAACATGGTGCACTCTAGTGAGGGATAGAACACGCCCAGAAGCGAACTTCAGGTCCACGTTTCCTATTCCAAGTACTTGAGCTGCACTAGCATTCCCCATCGTCACAGTCATTCCATGAGTCTGTTGATAAGATACAAATAGAGTAATATCAGTACAAATATGTACATTAGCTCCAGTATCAATCAACCATTCATGAGACGAATAAGTGGAAAGAAGTACAGGGTTGTAGGTCACATACCCGTTGTCAGTTTCAGAAGCAACAGCCTCACCAACAACCATGTTAACCATAGACCCACCAGTGGTTGCAAGCACAGTGTTAGCTTGTGCTCCCACAACAGGTTTCTTAGCTTTCTTTTCAGGACAGTCCTTGCTCCAATGACCAACCTGTCCACAAGACCAACATGGTTTGTTTGCCTTTGGTTTCTTAGCCTTGTTCTTGTCCTTAGACTTATTGTTTCCCTTCTTAGTGACAGACTTTCTTTTCTGTCCTACAGTCACTACATTTACCTTCGAACTCCCAGCATGTTCAGTAGGCATCACATGTCCTTGCTTGGACTTGTGTTGCTCCTGCACAGAGATGTCCAACATCAGGTTTGTCCAGGTGATCTCTCCTTTCTGTCTTTTCAGGGAGAGAGCAAACTCTTCCCAAGACTTAGGGAGCTTTTCAATCACAGACATAACCTGAAACTTTTCAGGTAAGTCCATACCAGACTCCTTCAAAGCATGCACCAACATCTCAAACTCATGCACCTGCTCAGTCATGGATTTAGTATCCACCAGTTTGAAATCAAGGAACCTAGCCACAGAATACTTTTCCAACCCTTGCGAGTCAGTATTATGTGTCTGGTCAAGCTTCTCCCATAAGAGCTTAGCAGTGTAGGAGTCAGATGAATAAACATCGAATAGAGTGTTCGCTAAAGCTGCCAGAATTGCAGCCCTAGCCACCCCATCCTTTTCCTCCCACATAGTATAAGCCTTAACAGTTTCAGCTTTCTCCTTAACCACAATTGGTTTCTCATACTGCACCACCGGCCATAGACCCTTTACCGTTAACCACAGTTTCATCTTTTTCTGCCAACGAGAAAAACCAACACCCCCACCGAATTTATCAGGCATACCTGACATATCGATAGGTTGTGGGAAACGGTACGTAGTCCAATCAATGGTGGGTACAGTAACACCAGACCCAGAGCTAGTCTCAACAACAGGAGTTTCAGTTTCGTTAACCATCTTGTTAATTAACAATATATAACACAATTAATCTCTTCAAGATTGTTGGGTAATTTACACTAAACACAACAATGAGGCAGTGATATATATTAAACAAGAACAGGCATAAAACCAATTAACAGAAACAAATCACGAAGGCAAAACAAAGTATAATTAGAGACTGTAATTAACAAGAAAAGTAAGAAACACTTATCTCTCACAGAAGCTATTAGCAATACTGATCAGAGAGAGAAGAACAGCTGAGTCACCAAGCCCTACGAGAAGACTTGGCTGTTCTTGAAGAGATTATTGCCCCACTTACGCTGTGTTGGGTTGCTGCAATAACACTTCCAGGATAAAACAGCTCCGATCAATGTGTTCACAGATACACCAGAGATCAACGACGACCAGCACCTCAGTTCGCCCTAAGAATTATGTAAATAATCTGTTTGTGTCGAGAGAGAACAGAGCAGAAGAACAACAAGGGTTTTCCTTAACGTATCTCTTCTTAACGTTATGTCTTCGATATATATAATACCCAAAAATAAAACGTAAGAGTTATGCATTAAAAGGAAAGTAAATATTCTGATTTAATTTCATTAACTGCATCAGTATTTATTTTTCAGTTACAGCTGCATCAGGATTTAACCATCGTCAGGATCTGAGATCCATCAGTATTGGTCATCATCAGTATCTGACCCATCAGGATTTTAGTCCGTCAGGTTCAGAGTCTGTCCATCAGGATTTGATGTCTGATCAGCTCAATAATCCAAGTACTGATACACAACAGTAGTAACATATAAAATCTGATGTTCTGTTAAAATAAATCAATATTCCAGGTAATAAAATTCCTCGCCCAGGTCGCCTCGCGTACGCGAGACGCCGAGACATTCGCCCAAATCGCCCTTCGACCCGTGTCGTGTCTTGTCGTGGCGAGGCGAGCGGCGGCGGCGCGCGTGTGTGTGTGCGCGAGGCTCACACTACAACCATGCACACCCACATGCCTTAGTAGTTATACACTACACTTGCACATGGAGCTATATAAAGCCACCAACCTTTCATTACCAATTCTATGTGGGACTCAAGTTATTTCAACTAACCCACATAACCCATTTCAAGCAAGCAACTTCAACTCAATTTATTTATGGATTCCACTAAGAAAATGTCTTAGATCCAAATATGAAAGTTTAAGTCCTCATAACAAGGAAAAACCTCCACTTGTTAGATTCCGGAAATTACATCAAGAACATATAATAAATATGCCTCAAACTTTCCATTTTCTAACAGGAAATTCAATTATTCATTTTTTTAGTAATGATTTAAGAGGCCTTTTCATATACCTTTTTAGGCTTATGAAGTACAGACTGAATTTTTTGCAACTGAGCATTATAAATTTTATGGAGATGCATCATTGTACAAGAACAGTTCTGATGACTCTAAGAATGTGATTGAGTTTGTAACTTCACCGAACAATCCTGATGGAAACTTAAGAAAAGCTATTCTTAATGGTCCATCTGCCAAGGCGATCCATGATCATGCCTATTATTGGCCACATTTCACCGCTATTCCATCTCCATCAGACGAAGATCTCATGATCTTTACACTTTCCAAACTTACTGGTCATGCTGGTGTTCGATTTGGGTAACAACCAATCCATCATTTTAATCCTTTACAACTTGCACTAAAAATGGTAGGTTTTTGAAAATGGTGTGTAACATTGCTAATACTTGAATGTTCTCAGGTGGGCTTTGATAAGAGATCGATAAGGCTGTATATGAGAGAATGTCAACATATACAGATGACAATACTTTTGGGGTCTCCAGGGACATTCAGTTGAGGGCATTGAAGCTATTAAACGTAGTTCTTGATGGAGATGGAAGATCCATATTTGAATATGCTTATGAAACCATGAGAAATCGTTGGGAAAGCTTGAGCCAGACTGTATCACTGTCCACACGCTTCACTATCCAGGATATCGCCCCGAGCTTCTGTACTTTCTTTCAGAATGTCAGAGGACCTTCTCCAGGTGCATCATTACTTTGCTTATTACTTGTATTTTCTCAAAACAAAAGGCAGAACGGCTGTATGCACAAAGTATACATGTCATTTTCACTCAAGATCCTATCATGCTCTTCACCTTTGTGATCCCCTTTCATCCCCTCTAGAATTCGTACTCCCTCCGTCCGATTTTACATGTCCCTTTGATTTTTTCACGTAATTTAAGGTACATAGAAAAAGTATTTTGACTTATTATTCTCAAATTTTCATTTTGTGAATAAAAGGTTTATAGTTTATACTTTTATTTTTTTAAAAAAAGTGGAAATACCTTTTTTCCCCCTAGAACTACGTGAAAAAAGTCAAAGTAACATATAAAATGCTTAGCAAAAAAAGAAAAAGAAAATGAGACGAGGAAGTAATATTCATCCCCTTCGGGATTTCATGGGAAAAATCAAGACAAGTAACTCATGGTTTATCTACAGTTCTCTGATAGCATTCATTTTCTTAAGTGAGCTACAAGGACCGTAATCAGATTTCGAATCTCTTTCCTTGATTTTTGCCTTGAATCACGAGAATGATGGTTTAAATGTTTGAAATTGTAAAGATGATTAGATGCATACATAAAGGATTGTAGCATTAGGAGCTTTTGAAGGAATTGCTAGGGACATATCTATGCATTCAGGCATAACAGATTGTTAGTTTGTTATTGATTCCTTAATTTGCATTGTGCATTTTGTCTTCATTTCTGATGTAGTTATTCCACATCTGTTGCTTTATACAAAGTTTTAGTTGTTGGTGTTACTTGTTTACAAAACTGGCTGCAACAGCTTATGCATGGTTGAAATGTGAGAGGGAAGAAGATGAACTATGTTACAAAGTCCTCGAGGATGGTGGCATACTTGGTCGCGTTGGTACTAGATTTGGTGCTAGTAGTCGATATGTGCGCCTTAGTCTCATCAAGACTCAAGATGATTTTGATCAATTGCTACAGCATTTGAAAAAATTAGTTCTCCAAAGAAGATGGTGCTACTAGAGAAGATATATAATCCTAGTTTTAAAAGTATTGCAAGGAGATATAAATTCTCATAAACTGTTATGTATGTATATACATAACTACGAGTCTGCATATTGACTCATCCTATGTATTCTTGTAACCACAAATGTAAAATGTTGCTTGCTGTGCAGCATGTGTTTGTGTACTAGAATTGTCAACTTAAAGTTGACATGTATCAAACAGCTAATGATGCATCCCGGTAGAGTTCTGAAATGTTTCAGCACTCGAATCAGTTGAAACGTTGCTTAGTAACCATCTGTAGCCATCGTTATAAAAATCGGTAATCGATATAAATCGATTAAGGTACCGATTTAAGATTAATCGGGTAATCGGGGATTAATCAGAAGGATTAATAGGATATTATAATAATAATTAATATATTAGTCTAATTTATAATTAAACATATCATTTTAAATAAATTCATAAGATTAATCGGATTTCAAAAATTGAATCGGTTGGTCATCTTGCAGAAGATTAATCGGAGATTAATCAGTTAAATCGGAGATTTTTAGAACCATGTCTGTAGGTAACAAAATATAAACACATCACACACATTGTTGCTTACACACACACAGTTGTAGCTTTAACACGATTGCCCAATCACCATAAGAGATATCTGCATAAATCACACAACCTCGTCTATGTAACTACTAATTATACACTTCCTTTAAGGATTCTAAAACCCTGGTTGCTACATCTTCCCCAAACAACCGAGGTAAGTTTGATCCCAGATCAATCTCGATAGTCTTGCTTTTAGTTACCTTGTCCCTCTTGGCCAGAGCAATCCTCTCCTCCTCTGCCACTTCTCTTTTTCCACAAGCACAGAGTTCCAACCAAATCTCTAATACTTCCTTAGCAATGGGACTCACATAATCACGAATTATCTCCTCCAAGCGCTCTGCCTTGTCAGTCCCAGTTTCTATACGTACCATAACAGCAGTAGGAGAAAAAAAAGAGCGGATGTACAAAGATGTGTAGTAAGGTTGTACCTCAGCAAGTTTTTCAAGATGTTTCCTTTTGTCGTCCAATTGGGTGTCTTCGTAGAAGGTCTTAAGGTATTGGCTATGGAGAACAAGGTCTTTGCGTGGAGGCAAATCAAGAATAAGAATCAGAGATGTTGGGCTACTCTGGATAAGTTCAAACACGAAGTTTGGTGCATCTGTTGAGGAGTTGAGGTATCCTTGAAAGCTTGTTATATTCAATGCTCCTCCCGTCGGCAGTTCACAGTGTAGCCAACTCCCCAGTATGAAATCTATCTGAGAAACAATGAAATATGCATAAATATTGAATCCTGATTTACTAGTAGATAGATAGAAGAATATGATAATTGTCAACACATTTAATAACTAAGAGTAATATCGCCTGTAACTATTTTGGGAATGTGTAGCAGTATTATTATTTATTTACTATCATTGCCAAATAAGCTTTAATTTACAGTAGTATAGTCTACTTTTCCACTCCCTCCATCTCAGATTCACTTGTCGCTCCTCCTTACAAATTTTTCTGACTCTACTTGACCTAAAATATCTTTCCCTCCTAAAATCAGTGTTGTAAAAAGCGGGAATCGGACTTAATCGGTAGAGGCACTGTTCAGGGATTAATCGAGGATTAATCGGGTATTTGAGGATTAATCGGAATGATTAATCAAATAATCGGATTATTAATCAGTTCGGTAACCCATGGAACAGGGATTAATCGGTGATTAATCGTGATTAATCACCGATTTTTAGAACAGAGCCTAAAATGGATTCCTCCAACTCTCCTAACTAACATCTTTTCTTTTGCTTGGAATAATGAAACAATTATTGCCTGGCAGCAATTCGCATGAACAAGTCACCAGTAACCAAAGCCAAGTCTTAAATTAAGTAATTACAATATGAATATTCTAAAACAGTCCATAACGATAATCAGACAATCGTAAAAATTTAAACCAGCATCCAAAGCCTAAATATCTAAAAAACAATTCCTTAAAAAAAGACTAGGAAGCAAGACACGATGCGGGTGCGTAGTACAAGGATACACGAATTTGACAAATTTAAAATTATGGGATACGGGTGGGGGGACACGTCATATCTATAACCTTTATTAATAAGCGAAACACCGGTACCATTTGTTTCACCCCTATTTTGGTTTCACCCTGTAATCCTATTTCTACTATAATTATATGATGTTTTTTTTAATAAAATAGAAATTCTATTATAATTATAATTCTTTTATTACAACTTTAAATAAAAAGAAATAGTTTCATCCCTAGAATCATATTCACCCCTATTTCGGTTTCACCCCTATAATCCTATTTCTACTATAATTCTGTAATGTTTTTTTAATAAAATAGAAATTCTATTATAATTATAATTCTTTTATTACAACTTTAAATAAAAAAAACAGTTCCATCCCTAGAATCATATTCCCTTATAATTCTATGTTATTTTCTAAAGAAAATAATAAAATTGAAATCTTATTATAATTATAATACATTTTTTTATCATAATTTAGAATGAAAAAATAATACGATCAATTCTCCAAAAGATTTTTCAAGGAACACCCCTTTAACGGTACCACTTTTGGTTCGCACCGTATTTTGATTTCACCTCTATAATCCTACTGTTACTATAATTCTATGTTGTTTTTTAATAAAATAGAAATTCTATTGTAATTATAATTCTTCTATTACTACTCTAAATAAAAAAAATAGTTTCATCCCTAGAATCATATTCCCTTACAATTCTATGTTATTTTTTAAAGAAAATAATAAAATTGAAATTCTATTATAATTATAATACAATTTTTTTATCATAATTTAGAATAAAAAATAATACGATCAATTCTCCAAAAGATTTTTCAAAAAGAACAAATAGAACATGTTTCTATACACTACTCTAGAACATTCTTCCCGCGATTATATGTTATTTTTTTAAAAAAATATAGTAAAATTGAAATCTTATTATTATTATATTTCTTACATTGTATTAGCAATTTTTTTATTATAACTTATAATATAAAAAGATTACGATCAATTATCCTAAATATTTTTCAATGAAAACAATCTAAACGTGTTTTCATGCACTTCTATTAAACAGTTTAATCTGAGTTTATAGTTTGTTAATCGCATAACTTTTTTATGCAAATAACATAGTTCTTTTTATAATTTTTGTAATATAATTTTATAAATATTTAATTAAATAAAAATTAGTAATTATTTAACATAAATCTTCGAGCCCGTGCCACGGGTTATTATCTAATATATATATATATAAGTACAAATATTCATATATTTTTCATGTTACATATATTGGAAATAATTGACAGAACCAAAAATTCTATGCAAACTAAATGAAATACGAAATTTGTTTATCCAAAACACAAAAATTTAAGTTTAATGTTTTCAATTATGCACAAATGAATATGATCATCAATACTTTTTGTATATGTTTATAGGCATTGATAATTAATTTTGTGAAAGTAGTTAGTTAAGTGTCCAATACGGGAACACGCGTATCGAAGAATCCAGATATGGGGATACGGTGAGTTACCCAAGTGTCCTGCTTCCTAGAAAAAAGACGATCCCTTTGTAGTATAAGCCTTGGGGGTTGTAATGCTTAAATTGAAATCAATTATTAACAGAATATAAATAGGAAATCCCAGGTACAAAACTAGTAGTGTGAGTGTCTACTAGTCATAAGAAACAAATAATTAAAGTTGATATATGGTAAACAAGAGTAAAATAATGGTAAAATAAATAAACCTTGATTAGTTTAAAATATAACGATTGTTTATATATAAAGTCAGCACCTAATCAATGACAAAAAGATTATTAAAAGAACAAGCAAATATTCTCTATTTGGCTAATAATACTCCCTCCCTTTTGATTCTTAACATTTCACTTTTTCAAAATTTTCTGGCACGCATTTTAAGGTGCATTTTAAGGATAGTTAAATAACTTTTTTTTAAAATTTTCTTTTTCTGTATAAAAATTTAATGTTTAAATTTTTATACAGAAAAAGAAAATTTTAAAAAAAAGTTATTTAACTATCCTTAAAATGCACCTTAAATTGCGTGCTAGAAAGTTTTGGAAAAGTGAAATGTTAAGAATCAAAAGGGACGGGGGGAGTAATATTTAAGTAACTATCCGTATTTCTTCTATAATACTCCCTCCGTCTCTTAAAACTTTTCTTGTTTACTATATCGGGACATTCAAAATACTTTAAAACCACTACTCCATCCACTACTCTTTAAAAATAATATTCAATTCTCATTACTCCACCCACTACTCCTTAAAAACAATATTTAATACCCACTATCCCATAAAAAATAATATTCAATACCCACTACTACTTAACAATAATATTCAATACATTTTTTCTTAAAACCCGTGTTTTGAAGGAAAGGAGAAACGTTTAAAGGGGAGTACATTAATACTAATACATCCAGTTTTGATACCTGGGAGGATGGTACGCAGATCTAAGAAGAAGAGCAGCATGGGAAGTACTAGTGTGATTCTCAAAGTACCGTACATCCTGCGGGAGTGTACAAGGAAGTAGGGAAGAGGATAGGTGGGCCTCCACCTTAGATACAGTATCCACCATTAGATTTCTGTGTGGGGCTGACACGTACGGGAACTCCATCAGTTTGCTTTGATTCATGATGAAGCCAGGTGATAAAGATGATGATGAAGATGAGCACTTACAAGATGTAGAGGATGAATAAGAAAGAGGGAAAGAAAAGGAAAGGGAAGGAGAAGCAGAGGAGAGAGGAGAGAAGATGAGCGCCATACAGTTACCGTATTTACCAAACTACGTACACAAGCAAAAATGAGACTCGCCCTCAGCCTCAGTTTCCAACTGCACACATTTTTCATGATTGCTAATTAAATGCCATAAAATTTTGCTTTACGCTGTATCGGGATATTACTGTTTTGACCCTACGTTATTTTCCATGCAAATCAGCATATTTAATGCATTTATCAAGGTTGCTGTTCGTGTAGTTTCAAAAAAAAGGTTGCTGTTTGTGTGGTGATTTTCGTGTAGCTTATTTTCCTTCATTTTTTTTATTTTTATGAATTTTATTGTGTAAATATAATTAAATCATTTGAAATTGTATTTTTCATTTTTTTAAAATTGATACTCTATATGTTTAAATAAAATTTTACTTCTCATTTTTAGAAATTTATATTTTTTTGAAATTAAAGTACAATAAAACCTTAATAAATAAATATTCTTGAGACCAAAAAATATATTCAGTTAACGAGATTATTCATTTATTAATAAATATATGAGTAAAGTTATATGCAGTACTTATTTAATTGGAGTACTTAGAGTACATATACATTTTTTGCATTCAAAATTTTGCAAACTTTATTATTTTGCAAAGTTTATTACATGAATATAGTACTTCATTGAAAATCTTGAAAATTTTATATGTTTTGCTAAAAAAATATTGTAAAATGAATTGTTCTGCGAAACACATTTGGATTGCAAAACATATATGTTATTATTGCAAAACATAAAGGATTTTCAAGATAAACATATTGCAAAACATACATGATTTTCAAGATTATCAATGAAATTATAATATTCATATAATAAGGTTTGCAAAATAATACATTTTAAAATATTTTAAATGCCGAACGTATATGTACTCCAAGTACTTCCAATTAAATGAGTACCAAAGGCCTGCAAAGATGCGCCAAATATTCCCCGTTTCTTCTCTTTTTTCTTTTGCAATAATAAAGGCCCTTGTTATGCCCAAAATTCGGTTCGGGTATTCTAAAATGGATCCGGGTTCAATTTGGGGATTTTCATGATAAATTAGGGTTTTGGCAGAGATGAGAAAAGGTCAGGCCGCGCCCTCTCTTTCCTTACAAAGAGGGCGCGCCCTAAGTATATGAAACATGGTGAGGAATTCTACTAAGGTTGGTTTTCCAAGAATTATTGAAGAAAGCTGAGAACTAGCCCTCTCTCAGGACTAGCCCTCCCTAAGGACTAGCCCTCTCTCAGGACTAGCCCTCTCTCAGGGCGCGTCCTCCGTTATTGAAGGAATTTGTCACATGTTCCTTGTTACTTGGATTCCAGGAAATATTGAAGAATTCCCTCCTGTCGTATCTCAGGAGGGGGATGTCCGTCGCAGAAGGCCTCCAGGGGTTTGCCTGGATATAAGGACCCTTCTTAGACACTAAGGGCGCGCCCTAAGGTGGAAAGATGGGGACTTTCTGGTGTGTGCTTTGGGAGCTCTGTTCCTGTAGCCAATGGGCGCGCTCTCATTGGGGAACTTTGGAGTAATCCTGCACTTTGCACCCAAAAGCTCTGGATCACCTGTCCTGCTATCTGGTGGGTGCTTCTCATTCGGGGGACAGGGATGCGTTCTGCACTTGGGGTAAACCACGGCTATACCTGCATCCTTGAAATCAAAAAATAGCTGGTAGCGGATAGGACTAGTCCTCGACGGGGGAAGTTTCCTTATCCGTGAAGTCTTGAGATCCTGGATGAGCCTTGGGCCTTTGTGGTTAGGCCTCATAGTAGAACATTCCGGAAGCTAGTTCGTCAATCCAAGCCCATTTGGGTTTCTTGCTCTCCAAGAACTACGTGGGCTTGATCCTCTATAAATATAGAGGTACGTAGGCAAATTGAGGGGGATGGAAGTGAAGAGCTACGAGCCACCACCAAGAACCCTCTCAATCTCAGCCCCCAATTCATCACAACCACCACACTCCGGCGACTTATCCGGCGAAGAACCACCGTCATAGATCTTGATTCCGGCGATAGACCTCAAACTTTGTTGTTACCAAATTCCTCCGTCAACAAATTGGCGCTAGAAGGAGGGGAAGCCAATCAAGATCTCATCTTAGGAGGAAAAGATGTCTCAAAATCAAGGTGGAGGTTCTCATGAAGAAGATTATTCCGATTATGAAGATAACTGGGGGGTAATCAAGCTCGACACGAAGCTTATGTTCTGGAGGAAATCTCTACTTCTCTGCACCACCATGGAACTCAATCCACCGCCGGCGAATAGCCGTCCGTTCTTATCAGTAATTCGGAGTTAATGGAGCAACTTTATCCTATGAGAAATTCCATAAATAACTTCGGGTCAAGATTGAGTTCTGCGGAGAAAGTGCAAGAAAGTAGGAGAAAATCTCGGAGGATCCCACGAAATCATCGCCGAACAAGGAAAGCCCTCCAAGTTAGGAAAGTTCTCGAAGTGGTTCTTGGATCCTCAAGAGAGGGCGCGCCCTCATCCCCACCGCTCTGGGCGCACCCTTAGTGAGATTCGATGTGATGAAGAAAAGATGGTTCTAAAGATGATTTTCACGCTGCTGTTACAAAAAGACAGTTCCGGGTATTTTCAAGAATGGTGATTTCCGGTCAATGACGTCGAACTAGGTTTTCCATGGGGCGATTTCAAATATGATTCGAAGAAGGATGTTCCAGAGAAGAGACGCAATTATCGGGAACTCGTCCAACATTAGGGCGCGCCCTCACCATCAAGATGTGCCCTCAAGGTAACCCTTGACTTGTTTTGTTGAGATTTTTGTTGTTTGTTTCTTGGACTTTTGTAGGAGAATCCTCGAGTTAAAGATGGAATTAAAGATGGTGAAGGAGAATACCCAATAAACCTCAGGGCGCGCCCTGAGGGTGGTAGCCAAGGCTCGGATGATTTCCAACTTCTAGGAATATTCAATGTTTGAAAACGTCCTCATCTCCAGGATGCATCCTCTAGAGAGGGCGGCTCCTCACCCATCTGGTGAAATTCAACGAATTAAGGGAAACCTCGCTGCTATGAGGAGGAGCTTTGCTAGCTTGAAGGAACGCCTAGGAATAAGGCCCGAGAGCGAGGCCTCATGATCCACAGCGCGTGCCCCCTGATTACAGGTCGAGGCCCCTTGGACATGAGCGAGCCCTTCCATGGAGTGATAGTCCATAGCGCGTGCCCCCTGATTACAGGTCGCGGCCCCTTGGATTCGAAGAAATTCTCCCTCATGATAATACTGGAAGAAGAAATAACCGTGATAACGGTGACAAGAGAATGAAGTTGTATAGAGGTTATGCGCAGCCTCACAATGATGAGGGCGCGCCCTCAAGATTGTGACCTCGCATTCATCAAGTTCATTCAGGCAGCTCCAGTGAATCCAGGTCAAGGACGCGGCCTCATACAGGCGGACAGCGTCAGGAAGCCTCTCAAGGAAATCTATAACCCCAATAAAATCCGGCAAAATGAAGAGAACCTTGCTGGCATGAGAAGACCTCCAGGGGTTTACCTGATGAGAAGTCCTCCAGGGGTTTACCTGATGAGAAGGCCTCCAGGGGTTTACCTGATGAGAAGGCCTCCAGGGGTTTACCTGATGAGAAGGCCTCCAGGGGTTTACCTGATGAGAAGACCTCCAAGGGTTTACCTGATGTGAAGACCTCTAGGGGTTTACCTGATGAGAAGGCCTACAGGGGTTTGCCTGGCTAAGAAAATGGAGAACACTTGGAATCAAGGCCCCATGATCCACAGCGCGCGCCCGCTGTTGATAACAGGTCTGGGCCCCTTGGACATGAACGTGCCCTTCCACGAAGTAATGATCCACAGCGCGCGCCCGCTGTTAATAACAGGTCTGGGCCCCTTGGACATGAGCAAGTTCTAGCATAGATAATTCACAGTGCGCGCCCCCTGTTGATAACAGGTCGCGGCCCCTTGGATTTGAGCAAACTCCTCGTCGAGATAATACTGAAATCCACAGCGCGCGCCCGCTGTTGATAACAGGTCTGGGCCCCTTGGATTCCTTGAGATTTCTTTGGAAGATACTGAAGCTAAGGATGTGGGAATGACATTGTTTGGCCTAATCATCAAGTGAAAAATAGGGTGAGAATCCTCAACCCCAGGGCGATGCTCTTCGCTTCAAAGAAATGCACGACTTCAGGAAAATCCTCCAACAGAGGACGCACCCTCAAATCTTCAACAATTTGAGTGACAGGCCTCAGGGCGCGCCCTAAAGGAACTTTCTTATTAGAGGACCTTTCTGGTTAGGACGCGCCCTCAAAGAAAGATGCAAATTCTCAAGCGGACTCCAACTACGAGGATAATTTACTGCTTGGACTCCAGAAGGAAAGAAGCTATTGAGTTGTGGCCCTACGAACCATAGTGTGTGCCCCCTGATCATCAGGTTGAGGCCCCAAGGTCGTGAGTGAGCCCCTCTATGAAGAAACAATACTTTGCTACAGATGACGCACCCTCACATCTTCAACGATTTGAGTGACAGGCCTCAGGGCGCGCCCTGAGCATATCAGCCTCATGTTACGACTTTGTCTACAAGTATGATCGCAATGATTCACAAATTATCTTTTGCTTGAAGAAAATTATATTGATGTGCGGCCCCATGAATCTTGGAGTGTGCCCCCTGATAGGCAGGTTGAGGCCCCAAGGTCATGAGTGAGTCCCTCTACACAAGAATGACATTCATCCGGACTAGAAGAGACTTTGTCATTGCCCTCGTCCACATAGGGCGCGTCCTCAGCAACTCCAACGGCTCTTTCTTAAAATTCCCCTCTTGTGATGCCTCTTTAAGAGACGCTTCTTTTAAGGAACAATATTCTGATGCTGGGGGGTAGTGCTGATGCACCTTCCTAGCCCTACATATAAATGTATTTCAAGACAATTTGTGTGAAAAGTGGAATGCCTCCTTGTGAGATGCCTCTTCGTGAGGTGCCCTTTATTGGATGCCTCATAGTGAGATGCCTCTTTGAGAGATGTTATTCATTGGATGCCTCAGTTTGAGATGCCCCTTCATGGGATGAAATTTGAAGTAGCCCGTGACCAGAGAATGCACTCTTTCTACCAGAAGTTGATTGAAGTAGAGCAAATGCTTGAATAGTAGACTACAAGGCAAATTAATTACCTCCTAGTCTAGGGGGGTAGTCCATGTACACTTTATGTACACTTTCTTTAGTCTTAGTTCCGTGAAATTTTCAACTTTTTCGAGAGTGCAAGATTATGTCTGTAGGGCGCGCCCTGAAGGGTGAGTTTGAACTTTTCTCGTACAATGGAGGACACGCTATCGGGTAGAAGATGCGATGCAGAACTTTTCTCGTACAATGGAGGATGCTTAGTGACGACGATCTAAGGATAGTACTCCTTAAGCATCAGAAGAGAGAAAAGCACTTGGAATCGAGGCCCCGTGATCCACAGTGCGCACCCCCTGATCATCAGGTCGAGGCCCCTTGGACATGAGTGAGCCCTTCCTCGAGATGGTGATCCACAGCGTGCGCCCCCTGATCACAGGTCGAGGCCCCTTGGATATTAACAAGCCCCTCCTCAAGGTAATGCTGGAAGAGGAAGTAGACAAGACCATGGAGATTGGAGGATGGAGAAGTATCAAGGAGGGAGGTGACTTCAGAACAAAGAGGGCGCGCCCTCAGGAGATAGATCTCTCCGTATCGCTAAAATTCCTTCAAGTACTTCTAGTGAAGTGAGGTCGAGGGCGCGCCCTCCCTCTAAAGGAAAACATCAAGGAGGTTATCAGTGGAATCCACGACCTCAGGGGAATCCACAGATTGTAGGAAATCTACAAGCTTAAAGTCAAAAGGAACAAATTCAGATTCAAGAGGTAATTCTCACACTTCATGCCGGGGCTCCAGGAAATGCTCAGACGATAGCTAAACCTCCACCCTTGAGGGGTACTCAAACAATTGTGCCACCAAATGTTCAAAATATTCCACGTGTGAGGATTTTTAATGTCGACGACTTGAAGAGGCTTTTTTCTCACTTGGATGGAGGAATGATACCTTCTACGGCACAAACTCCATCTCCATTTTCAACAGAGGTTAGAGAGGCATAGCTCCCTACATGATATAGATATATGACCAATGATCTACGTTTTCTTGAAAATGCAGACCCTGTGGAATTCTTAGGATGTTTTGACATTGAGATGGATGTTTACCAAGTAACTAACTTGGCTGGATGTCATCTGCTGGCAACAACTTTCAGTGAGAATGCTTAGCAATGGTTTCAAAAGCTTGGATCTGGAGTGATTACCTATTGGGAGATGATGAGGACTTTATTCTTAGCCAATTTCTGAGCAGCAGTAAAGTATGCTCCTCTCATTACAACTCTGGCCAACATCAAGCAGAAAGAAGGCAAAAGTCTTCAATCTTACTTCAAAAGATTCAATGCAGAATTTGCTTTGGTTAGAGGAACGACCAATGAGACACTTAAGAGTTTCTTGATAACTGGTTTGTAAGTAGAGACGGATTTCTGGAAGTGTCTTCAAGAAAGGGATTCAACTATGTTGTTTGATGTTTTTGCACAAGCTGAATCTTTTAAGATAGTGGAGTAATCCTTGGCGGAAAATCGAAAGATAGAAGCTCAGGGAACGCTAAGGGGAAGATTACAAGTCCTGTATATCGTACCGGAATCGGCGCTAATGGAGTGAATGCAACTAGTGTTGGAAGAGAGTGGGGAATTCTAGATACGTATTCTTATGATCGAAGGACAAATAATTACACTCCATTATCGGCTTTGATTGAGCACATCTTTGAGGTGAACAAGAATTAAGGGCTTGTTAAGAAGCCGTCTCCTCTGTCTGCTTGGAAAAGCAAGGATAAGAAGAAGCACTGTGAGTACTATGAGTTGACAAGTCACAATACTCATAAATGTTGTCAGCTGAAGGATAAAATTGAAGATCTGATCAAGGAAGGATACTTGACCGATTGGATTGTCAGAGAGGTCAAGAAGCATAAGAAGAATCCTGAGAAGAAAAACGGAGGGCGCGCCCTCCGTGATGAGGACAAAATTGAGGAGAAGAAATTTATCAAAGAAGGGAGTATTCACACTATCTTTGGAGGACAACACTTGGGGGGTGATAATAACAATGCTTTGGAGAGGTATGCTAGAGACGTAAGGCATAGACCTCTTACTGACGTGAATAGCTTGGAGTTGAAACCACCTAAGTTTTTTAAAGGGAAGTTTGCGGGTATCACTTTCACTGAAGATAAAGCTAGATGGGTGCACCACCCACATAATAATGCCTTGGTTATGGATTGGCTCTAAGAACGTGCATCGGGTTTTTGTATACAATGGAAGTTCAGTGAATATTCTGTATTACGACACTTACAAGAAGTTGGGATTTCAAGAAAATGCATGGATTTATGGTTTTTCAGGAGAAGTTGTGAAGTGATCGATGCAATCAGGTTACCAGTAACTCTTGGAGAAGGTTCTCTCTCAGTAACTCGGATGATGAAATTCATGGTTTTGGATCAGAGGACAGCTCACAATGCCCTGGTAGGGTGCCCCCTTGTTGGAAGAAATAAAGGTTTCAGGAGATAAAAGGATGAGGGCGCGCCCTCATTGAAAGAAGTTCTGGAGGAATCATGAACAACATCAAGGTAGGAATTCAGGCTCGTTATTTTATTCAAGAATCAGAGGATGAGGAGGCGTCCACCCAGAGGGCGCGCCCTCAGCATTAAAGGTGAAGATCAAGGAAAGAAGAATGTTAGTGGAAGGCTTGGTGAATGCCCTTGTCGAGGAAGACTTCCCTCTCAAAGAGGATGTGCCCTCCAAGGATGGTGCCATGATTGAAGACCCTCGAAATTTTGATTTTGATATTGATCCAAGAATGCCTCAACCGGTGAAAAAGACAGATTCAACAGAAGATACAATCTCAATTTTGGTGGATGTTGGAGATTCAAGTAAAATTTTGAAGATCGGTTCTGAGTTGAATTCTAAGTAGAGAGAGTTATAGCGTTGAAGGAAGATCGAGGTGGATAGATTGTTAAACGTTGGCTTGATTAAAGAGTTTTACTACCCGGAGTGGCTATCTAACCCGGTTCTCGTTATGAAGCCTAATGGGAAATGGAGGACTTGTGTAGATTTCAGTGATATGAACAAAGGCTTGCCCAAATGCCCTTTGGTTTGATTAATGCAGAAGGAACTTGAAAAGACCATGGTAGTGTATGTGGATAACAGCTGAAGGGGTCCGTACGCCTTAATATCATAAGGCTCGTCCTCTGTAAATATATGTAAATATTTAGCTTTAGTACGAGCCCTGTGAGAGGTTTATACTTGTGCATAATATCTCTTGTTTCTTACGCCGAGTTAGCTCATGTAAGCTTAGAGATACGGTGTATTTGTGTTATTCCTCTACGGAAAAATTGAAACTAGAGTTGTCAGGGAGATAAGATTGAAGAATTGAAGGACGCGCCCTCCGCATATAATCTTGAAGATGAGGAACGGGGACGCGCCCTGAAGAGGAAAAGTTACAAAAATTTTGGTGTTGTTTAAGATTGAAATTCCATGCTTCATCTTTGATTTTACATGGAATTGGGGGGTAGTTGTTATGCCCAAAATTCGGTTCGGGTATTCTAAAATGGATCCGGGTTCAATTTGGGGATTTTCATGATAAATTAGGGTTTTGGCAGAGATGAGAAAAGGTCAGGCCGCGCCCTCTCTTTCCTTACAAAGAGGGCGCGCCCTAAGTATATGAAACATGGTGAGGAATTCTACTAAGGTTGGTTTTCCAAGAATTATTGAAGAAAGCTGAGAACTAGCCCTCTCTCAGGACTAGCCCTCCCTAAGGACTAGCCGTCTCTCAAGGCGCGTCCTCTTCTAAGGACGCGTCCTCCGTTATTGAAGGAATTTGTCACATGTTCCTTGTTACTTGGATTCCAGGAAATATTGAAGAATTCCCTCCTGTCGTATCTCAGGAGGGGGATGTCCGTCGCAGAAGGCCTCCAGGGGTTTGCCTGGATATAAGGACCATTCTTAGACACTAAGGGCGCGCCCTAAGGTGGAAAGATGGGGACTTTCTGGTGTGTGCTTTGGGAGCTCTGTTCCTGTAGCCAATGGGCGCGCTCTCATTGGGGAACTTTGGAGTAATCCTGCACTTTGCACCCAAAAGCTCTGGATCACCTGTCCTGCTATCTGGTGGGTGCTTCTCATTCGGGGGACAGGGATGCGTTCTGCACTTGGGGTAAACCACGGCTATACCTGCATCCTTGAAATAAAAAAAATAGCTGGTAGCGGATAGGACTAGTCCTCGACGGGGGAAGTTTCTTTATCCGTGAAGTCTTGAGATCCTGGATGAGCCTTGGGCCTTTGTGGTTAGGCCTCATAGTAGAACATTCCGGAAGCTAGTTCGTCAATCCAAGCCCATTTGGGTTTCTTGCTCTCCAAGAACTACGTGGGCTTGATCCTCTATAAATATAGAGGTACGTAGGCAAATTGAGGGGGATGGAAGTGAAGAGCTACGAGCCACCACCAAGAACCCTCTCAATCTCAGCCCCCAATTCATCACAACCACCACACTCCGGCGACTTATCCGGCGAAGAACCACCGTCATAGATCTTAATTCCGGCGATAGACCTCAAACTTTGTTGTTACCAAATTCCTCCATCAACAGCCCTCATTTTAATTCGTAAAGGAATTGGTGAGAAAGAGCTGGAGATCATGAAAAGCATTTCCACACAAGAAGGCAAGCAGCCGGGAAGCTTTGCTTGGCCTTCTAGAATGCCGACTACATGGAAACAGATGTTTTCTAAGTTTATTCTAATTCTTGCTGCCTGCTCGAATGGCCGCTAAAGAGAGCTCTTCCGCATGATAAAGAAAAAAATGCTTAGTTTCATTGGAAAAACCAACGCAAATCTCTTATCTACTTTGGCCAAAGAAGGTGATAGCCCTGCAGTAGATTCGTTCCCATGATTCGATCTTTCCCAATAAATTCCATAGAACTTTTTTCTATATATATATATATATTATTCAATTATCGATATATGGCTTTTTTTTTGCTAAGTATGAATATTTATTCAATTAAATAATAACTTACTTTTTTTTTTGCTTATGATATTATTTTAAAATTTATGGTTCAATTGTATTACAACCTAATAGTTAAAAATTTATCATATATTTTCGTCATCCTTAATAATAACTAACATAATTAACACTTATAAGAGCTTATATACACGGATTTGACATTCATGTACAAGAAACATGAAAGTACACAAAACAAAAGTACACCACACGACACGATTGCCAGTTCTACTAAAAACCAACTAAAAAGAAATTGTTCGATAAATTTCAGTTTTCTTTCAATAAATTATTTTCTCTTGAGAATATTGGTTAGATATTTTTGGTTACATCGGCGTGCAACTTTTGTGAGAAGTAATTAAAATTTCAATATCAAATTTTATTAAAAATATTAATATTTCCATATTACATATAAAACATATATATCTTAAAAAGTTATCAAATAATTATTTGATTTTTATATAAATATTTTTTCCATAGACATTTTTTTCCCAACACGAAAAATTTATAGAAGAATCGCGGACGGAACCGTATATACAATATTTTAGTTTTAACAAACATTTTGTCCGTGTGATAGTATTACAATTTCAAAATCATATTTTTGTAAGTAAAAATATATAACTTAAAATAACTATTAAAATTCACAAGAAAGAAAAATTTAACCATGTAGTCAATCACTTTTGAACTATGTATAAAATATCAAGCCTCATTTTTTTACAAAACCCATTCATATATTATGATTAAACCAAATCATAAACTAATTAATATTTTAAGAAAAATATTTTAGAGTTTAGAAAAAAAATAGTATATTTAAAATGATTTTCTCGAAATATTGGTAGAACTTTATTTCAAATAAGATGTTGGGAATACATGAAATAGGTGGTGAAAAATCTCTTATAATATTTATAAAAGGCTTTACATAATTTGTTATAATGTAATATACTTATTGATAAATAATGTAATATGAACTAAATAAAATAAGGGTGAGATACCAAACTACCCATATTTTCTTTCCATCTGCCCAAAATGCCAATATTCAGAATCATCCGCCCTTTTTACCCACGGGCCACGCATTTTGGAAATGCGTATAGGGTATACGCATTACACAAATGCGTGGCCTTTAACCACGCATGTGTTGGCTGTGTAGAGTGTACAAAATTAAGTTTCCAAACACCGTGAACAGTGCACTGTATATGCATGTGCAACATGCGTGGTGTGAGATACGCATGTTGGACATGCGTATATGCCACTGTTCATCATCTCACCCCAGTCGTCGCCGGAGACGTTTTTCGACTAAACTTCGATCGCTTCCTCCGTTTTTTTAAGGCATCTATCCTTGGCATGCTATACATCAAAATGATCGTCTTCTCACGATCTACAAGTCTATGTTCTTCGTTTTTTGTTTCTTTCCCCAGATTTAAAAGCCCCATTTCGATTCAAATTTTCCGATTTATTTTCCGATTAGCTCAAACACGCCCCTGCGGGGCCAACAAACAACACATGAACTGGGTAAAAGATAGAGGTTGGTCAGGGCATCATTTTGATGCCCTCAGATGTAGTGGAGGTTGCCCGAGTACGGTGAACGAAGCCGGCGATCTTTGCTGCGATTTTTCTCTTCGTTTGAGCGCCGGAGTAGCAATTGAAATAATGACGTCAGCTGACGTCAATATGCATCTCCCAGATGCGTTACCCCTGACACGCATGCCGAAAATGTGTATCCAGGGCAACGCATGACCAGTATGCGTAAGCCGTGGAAAAAAGGGCGGAGTGTTTTGTATATAGGCATTTCGGGCATGTTCTACCAAAAAATGAGGTAGTTTGGACATTTTCTCATAAAATTAGTAAGTATATATGATTCATTCAATATTTTAGGTTATGAATGAACTTGTGGCTAAATCTTTTCCTTCGGAAAGAAAAGCTTGCTAAAGATTCGAGGTATCAAATATCCTAAAACAAGCCCCAACCAACAAACCAAGTGTACAGCATATCCATACACTTGCTTTTAGAGATGAGGCCACGAGAAAACTCTAGTTTTAAATTCTCGTTGGCACTTGTGAAAGCATGAAATTAGCAGAAACATGCAAACAAGGTTCTGAACTCCATCCTTCTGCTATAATTTTTTCGTTAAATGTCGTCAGATGGTCCACTTCTGGCAATAAACAGGCCTGGAGATCAGGCAGAGTAAATTCTTGTGCAGCAAACTCGTACTACAACAAATTCGGCTAAATTCGACAGGAACAAAACGGTCGAAATTAGCTAATTTCGATTAGCTAAATTCGACCATATCCGGTCGAAATTAGCTAATTTCGACCGTCGAGAAGTTGGTCATTTTTAGCTTGGTCGAAAATAACTTAAACGGTCGAAAATAGCTAATTTTGACCGACTAAATTCGACCGAATAAATTCGACCAACTAAATTCGACCGAATTTGGTCGAAATTATAAATTTGGCAAAAAAATTGAATTTTGTAAATTTCGAATTTTGGAGCCTAAACTGTACTAAATTCGACCAAATATGGTTGAATTTAATATACTAAATTCGACCAAATATGGTCGAATTTAAGGAACCCCGATTTTAAAAAAAAATGACAGCAGAATCTGCTGCTCTTTGAATTTAACGTTGATTTTGTGTAGCTTAGCATGTAGGATTCAGTTTGGTTACTCAAACTCATGATTTGGAGGTCAATAACATCTCCAAAACAGCTTCGATCCTCAAGAACATGAAGAACACGAAGAACATGAAGAACACGACAATCAAACTTCGATTTCTATACGATATTGAACTCGAAATTCAACATATAATATATGAAATTGACTAGAAAAACATACTCTACATGATGGAAACATCAAAATCAGCAACCAATTACGTTTACAAAAATTCATAATTTTAATTAGTAAATTCGAGTTTAATAAAAAAAAGGAGAAATTCATAAATTATACCCCTACAAAATCTGATGATATTTTTGGATAGAGGATGATGAGAGCTTCGATTCGACTATAAGAGCGTTCAAATCGGACATAGATAGCGCCTCCAAATGTTGGTTGATTCTTGAAAACTCAAGAACATAAAAAGAAAGAACATAAAAAGAAATTGATGTGTATGTTTGTAAGAGAAGAAGAATGGAGTAAAAGTATAAAATAATGTTTATGAGAGAATATGAATGGATCATGAAGAATATAAAAGAGAAAGAAATGAATGTAATTGAATTAATGGCTAGGATGAAATATTTAAAAAAGAAATGGGTGGTCTAGATTAATTTTATAGAGTAATACATGTGGCAATCCATGTTCTTCCCCCTTAGCCAAGATCCATGCTTTTTAATGTTATTGCCAAAAAATTTAATATTTTGGAAAAAATATTTCTCGACGACTCAATCATACGGCGGTCAAGATCTATGCCTTTTAATGTTATTGCCAAATTTCAGAAAAAAATAAATTAATTTAGCATGGTAATTTAACGGTCAACTAGTACTTTAACTATAACACCTAAACGGGGTTTCGTCAGGGTTCGGGGTTTCAATTTTTTAATAATATCTCTCGACGACCCAACCATACGGTGGTCAAGATCCATCCTTTTTAATGTTATTGCCAAAATTTTTGAAAAAAATAAATTAATTTCGTTTGGTAATTTAACGGTCAACTAGTACTTTGACTATAACCCCTAAACGGGGTTTCGTCCGGGTTTAGTCTTTCGATTTTTTAAAAAATATTTCTCGATGACCCAACCAAATGGTTGTCAAGATCCATCCTTTTTAATATTATTGCCAAAATTTCAGAAAAAATAAATTAATTTGGTTTGGTAATTTAACGGTCAACTAGTACTTTGACTATAACACCTAAACGGGGTTTCGTCCGGGTTTAGTCTTTTGATTTTTTAGCCTTGTTGTTTTCTTGTAGTGTCGGCCAGAGTGTCTTTGCTTGAACAGCAGTCAGCCTGCACTAGTTGCCTACTTGGTGAGGGATATTACGTACAGAACCATGGATCTGGATTCGAAAGATGAAATTTTGTATGGAGTCGAAGAAGGCAGGTTGGACTAGAATTTGAGCAATACAGTATTATGATATGGGACAATGGATTAGAGATTTACAGTTCAAAATTCTTTTTTACTAATGCTCTTAAGAACATAAGGCAGAATAATCATTGGCAGTATCCTTAGGCATTACAATCCAAATATTCTTACAAAAAATGTTATCCGATCCTCTGTGCTCTAGTGGACATAACTCAAGTGCATAACAGTGTACTACTTAACACTTTCAGTTAACTCTCTTGAAAAATAATTACTGCAACTTTTTCTTGATCAATACTATATAGATATGTCAACTAGTTAGCAGCTGGTAATATCGAAGTAATTAAGAAGTTTTAAGAAGTTCTGGTTCTGGAGACTACTCCAGGATAATTATACCTAAGTTAACTACCCGATCGCACATCTATAACCTTTATTAATAAGCGAAACACCCTTTTAACGGCACCACTTTTTTGATTCCACCACTTTTTGGTTCCACTGTATTTTGGTTTCACCCCTATAATCTTATTTCTACTATAATTCTATGTTGTTTTTTTTAATAAAATAGAAATCATATTATAATTATAATTCTTTTATTACAACTTTAAACAAAAAAAATAGTTTCAACCATAGAATCATATTTCCTTTATAATTCTATGTTATTTTTTAAAAAAATAATAAAATTGAATTCCTATTATAATTAGAATACATTTTTTTATCATAATTTTGAATCAAAAAATAATACGATCAATTCTCCGAAAGTTTTTTCAAGGAGAACAACTATAACATGTTTCTATACACTACTCTAGAACAATCTTCCATGCGATTATATGTTACTTTTAAAAAAAATATAATAAAATTGAAATCTTTTTATTATTATAATTCTTTTATTATATTATATTAGCAATTTTTTTATTATAGCTTAGAATAAAAAAAGATTACAATCAATTATCTTAAATATTTTTCAATAAAAACAACCAAAACGTGTTTGCATGCACTTTTATTAAACATTCTATAAGTTTATAAATATTTAATTAAATAAAAAATTAGTAATTAACTAACATAAATTCTCTAGCCCGTGCTTGGCACGGGTTATCATCTAGTATGCACTAATTACTATAAAGTGAAATCACATATGACATTACAACAACTTATGACATGCATGGGCTCAAAGTACGTTATCTACAAACTAACCAAAACAATTTAGTCATTTTCAATTGTACCATTCACATATCATGGCATGCCTTTCATTTCTCTTCTCTTTATTTATTATTATTAATCCATGTAATTACAATGGCTGAAAAAATAAGTAATTTTTTAGTTTCACCACTACGCCATAAATGCTCATATGCAATCCTTTTAGAAAGTGTTTCACTGAAACTGTTTCGTTAGGTATGAAAATTTGGTTCTAATGAAACAGAAGTTGAACTGGTATTGCATTACATATAATTTAGTATTGCATTTGATCCACAGTGTTTCACATAATGCAACACTAACAGCTAGCGTTGCATTAGATATTTTTTAATTTTAAAAAAATGCTGATGTGGCAGGAGTGGGGCCCACACGTGCTGACGTGGCATTTGCTGACGTGGCAAGTGTGGGGTCCACAATTGCTGACGTGGAAGATGTGGGGCCCACATTTGCTGACGTAGCATTGGCTGACGTGGAAGAAGCGTTGCATTAGGTGAAAAAAGTGTTGCATTTGCTGTTTAAAAGCGTTGCATTAACTATTTTTGAATTTTTAATAAATGCTGACGTGGCAGTGTGGGGTCCACAAGGCTCTATGGCAAGCCAAAACTGAAACCAAGGAAGAACTCTGTATCTGGAAATGCTTCCAAGCCAACTGCGGCCCATGTTTCTGCCACTGCAAGGTCATCTACAACTAATGACAACACTGTTAGTGTTAGTGCCCTAGAGACAATATGATTGTGCTTCTAGGAAATACTTTTGTTAATTAATAATTGTGTTCTATTGATTATTATGTGTTAATTTATTATGTCTTAATTTACTGCGATATAAATGTTAAAATAATAAATGTCCTTGAAATATATAATACGTATTCTATATCTTTAAGTATGTGACTTAAAAAATGAGATTATATGAATAGTGTTTATATTCCTAAAATACCCCTAATCGAGCATTGTTATTATGGGACAATAATAATGCATAAAAATTAGTATGTTTGTTGACTGATGACCACATCTCATTGGTCATAGGTATAGTGATACTAAAGTCAAGAACATATGTGCATGTAAAATACTACATGGCACTGGATAGACCCACAGTGAGATTCTTCATGTTTAATAAAGTCATAAGAAAGTCTCATAGTGATAATGGTGTAATGATCCTCTGACTTGAGATCATTATATTTCTATATGAGGATTAATATACTTTGACTACATTAAAAGTTACCTTTGACCGGGTGATGATAAAAGTGGACATCGGGTATATTATGAGTCGTATGAGAAATATGAATGATAGATAAAGAATTTAACCCTCCTATAATTAGGAGAGATATTATTGGCCTCTTGATTGAGTGAGACTATGAAATGCATGGTCATGCTCAAATATTGATTTGTTTTTGATAGTCTACTCATTGATCAAGGAAACCCGGATTAAATGTTGAAGAGGATGACTAACAACATGCCTCTAGTTTAATCTATAATATTTGGTTAAAGGGATTATATTACATAGGAACATTAGTCACGAAAGGTTTAATCGAATCACCGATTTATTATTATTACTTGGGTAGCAATGATGTATTACTAGATGCCGCTCATTGTTTATAATTTTATATTGAATAATAAAATTATTGCCAACGTAATGATAACCTACAGGGTCACACACTAAGAATGCTTGAAGGAGAATTGATTTAAATTATGAATTTAAATTAAATATTAATTTGAATTTATTTATGATATTAATTAAGTTAGACTTAATTAATTAATTAAATAGATATTCGAATTTACTAATTATTAGAATTCGAATTATATTAGAATATTAATTAAGTGTGACTTAATTAATTATTTAATTAAGAATTCGAATTTGAGTAAAAGGCCAATATGATTGGGCCATGGAATACTGATTTATCTCTCTCTATATATATAAACATATTAAAGTCTCAAATTAGGGTTAGACTTTTTAGAGAAAACCCTAGCCGTTTGAGAGAGAAGATGGAGATGGAGAGAAATCAGTTTCCGGATGCTAGTACATCGCTCCTTCGAAGATCAAGCATTCGTGTGGATACCGGTAGAACGTAGATCGTGAGAGCGGGATGCGTGGTGATTCAAGTATCTAGGATCTCTGATGTTCATCCGTTATTAAAGCTTCTTTAAGGTAAATCATCAATCTCCGAATTAAATATCATGTTTTTGCATGGATCCTGCGGTAGGGTTTCGATATTTATTGGTTTTATTTTAATTTTTCCGCTGCGTTTGATGCTCGAAACCCTTCAAACACACCCTTAATTTTTTGCAGAAACATTATTACCATTTCTTGTTTGGACAAGATTACTTTTTCTTTTTGATTCAGAACAATTGTTGTTCCTTTTCATTGAATAATGTTACCTATAAGGTTGCACGTTTGTTTAATGGTTTATATGTTCTTGATACTCCTGTCTATAATGTAAATAATAAACGTCTTAAGACAAATGACTCAAATCATACATACCTCTGGCACTGTCGTTTAGGCCATATAAGTGAGAATCGCATTTCTAAGTTACATAAAGATGGATACTTGGATAAGTTTGATTTTGAATCATACGAAGAATGTGAACCGTGTCTCATTGGGCAAAATGACTAAAGCTCCTTTTATCGGTCAAGGTGAGAGGGCTACCAAATGATTGGAATTGATACCTAGTGATGTATGTGGTCCAATGCGTATGATGGCAAGAGGTGGCTTTTACTATTTCATAACCTTTACTGATGATTTTAGTAGATACGGATATTGTATCTTTTGAAGAACAAATCTGAATTGTTTGAAAAAATTTAAGAAGTATAAGGCTGAAGTAGAGAAGCACATAGGCGAAAGTATAAAACTCTACGATCTGATCGTGAAGGAGAATACTTAAGCCTGGAATTTAAGAATTTCTTAAAGGAGTGTGATATCGTATCACAACTCATTCCTTCTAGAACATAACTGTGGAATAGGGTGTCTGAGAGGAGAGATCGTACTTTTTTAGACATGGTATGATTGATGTTGAGTCAAGGGGATCTTCCAATTATTTTCTGGGGTTATACCCTAGAAACGGCTGCACAAACACTAAACCGAGTTCCTTCTACATCGGTTCAAAAGACACCATATATGAGATATGAATTGAGAAACGTCACAGCGTGTCATTTTTGAAAATTTGGGGATATGAAGCGTTTGTGAAACGTCTGATCTCAGACAAGCTAGGACCAAAATCAGATTTTGTCGGATACCCAATAGAAACAAAAAGGGTATTATTTGAACCTTCAGATAACAAAGTGTTTGTTGCTCGAACTGCTGTGTTTATAGAGAGAGAACTGCTTTCTAGGAAAAATAGTGGGAGGACAATAGATCTCGATGAGGATCGAGAACCACAAGATAACGTTGAACCAGAGTTGGAACATGAGCAGATTGAGACTCAAGATGTGGAGAACAATACTGCTCAACAAACACGGGTTGTTCGTAGATCTAGTAGGATTCGTCATGAGCCAGAGAGAAATTTATGGATTTCTCCTGACTCAAAGTGGCAATGTGATGCTTGTAGATAATGATGAGCCTCTCACCTACAAGGATGCTACGAATAGTCCAGATTCTGAGAGATGGCTGGAGGCCATGAAATCTGAAATGGATTCCATGTATGAAAACCAAGTATGGACTTTGGTTGAACCACCTGATGGGGTAAAACCCGTAGAGTGCAAGTGGGTTTTCAAGAAGAAAACTAACATTGATGGAAATTTACAGACCTAAAAAGCAAGACTAGTGGCGAAAGGTTTCAAGCAGGCTCATAGTAGTGACTATAATGAAATTTTCTCACTGGTGGCTATGGTCAAATCCATCAGGATTTTGGCTTGCGAAAGCAGCTTACTATGACTAAGAAATCTGACAAATGGATGTCAAGACTGCTTTCTTAAATGGGAGCTTAGAAGAGGATGTGTACATGAAAAAACCTCAGGGTTTTGTCGATTCGAGGTTTGCTAGAATGGTTTGTAAGTTGCGACGATCCATTTATGGATTAAAGCAGGCTTCTAGAAGATGGAACATCCGTTTTGATGAAACAATCAAAGAGTTTGGCTTCATACAAAATGAGGATGAGCCGTGTGTTTACAAGAAGGTTAGTGGGAGCCATGTGGCATTCCTAGTATTATATGTAGATGACATATTACTAATAGGGAATGACAATCCTTCTTTACAGGCTGTGAGGACTTGGTTGGGAAAAAGTTTCTCGATGAAAGACTTAGGCGATGCTATCTACATCTTAGGGATCAGGATCTATAGAGATAGATCTAAAAGATTAATCGGCTTAAGTTAGAGTACATACATTGACAAAGTATTGCATCGTTTTGGGATGCAAGAGGCCTATGTCCCAATGTCTCATGGGATAGCGATATCAAAGAAAAACTGTCTTATATCATCAGATGATAAGGACCGTATGAGTAAAGTACCATATGCTTCGGCAATTGGTTCTATAATGTATGCAATGATATGTACTCGTCCAGATGTCTCGTATGCTTTAAGCATGACGAGTAGATACTAGTCTAATACAGGTGATGGTCACTAGACAGCTGTCAAGAATATTCTTAAGTACCTTAAATAGACTAAAGATTCGTTCTTGATATACGGAGGAGATGAGAAGCTGGTTGTAAGAGGTTACACAGATGTTAGTTTACAGACAGATAGGGATGATTCTGTGTCCTAGTCTGGATTCGTGTTTTGTCTAAATGGAGGTGCTGTAAGCTAGAAAAGTTCTAAGCGATAGTAGCCGATTCTACAATGAAAGCTGAGTATATTGTTTCCAATAAAGTAACCAAAGAGGCTGTTTGGATTTGGAAGTTTATTACAAGACTTGGTATGGTTCCATCGATCGCAGATCCAGTTGATCTGTATTGCGATAACAATGGAGCCATTGCGTAGGCTAAGGAACCAAGGTCCCATTTCAAGGCAAAGCATATACTTAGAAGATATCACCTTCTTCGAGAGATTAACGATATAGGAGATAACATATATGTAAAGTGCATACTAAAGATAAAGTTACGGGCCCACATGACTAAAGGCTTTGTCGCAGCAGAAGCACGATAGCCACACTAGTTCCATGGGTATTAGATACATTAGTGATTGGCTCTAGTGCAAGTGGGAGATTGTTAGTGTTAGTGCCCTAGAGACAATGTGATTGTGCTTCTAGGAAATACTTTTGTTAATTAATAATTGTGTTCTATTGATTATTATGTGTTAATTTATTATGTCTTAATTTACTGCGATATAAATGTTAGAATAATAAATTTCCTTGGAATATATAATATGTATTCTATATCTTTAAGTATGTGACTTAAAAAATGAGATTATATGAATAGTGTTTATATTCCTAAAATACCCCTAATCGAGCATTGTTATTATGGGACAATAATAATGCATAAAAATTAGTATGTTTGTTGACTGATGACCACATCTCATTGGTCTTAGGTATAGTGATACTAAAGTCAAGAACATAGGTGCATGTAAAATACTACATGGCACTGGATAGACCCACAGTGAGATTCTTCATGTTTAATAAAGTCATAAGAAAGTCTCATAGTGATAATGGTGTAATGATCCTCTGACTTGAGATCATTATATTTCTATATGAGGAATAATATACTTTGACTACATTAAAAGTTACCTTTGACCGGGTGATGATAAAAGTGGACATCGGGTATATTATGAGTCGTATGAGAAATATGAATGATAGATAAAGGATTTAACCCTCCTATACTTAGGAGAGATATTATTGGCCTCTTGATTGAGTGAGACTATGAAATGCATGGCCATGCTCAAATATTGATTTGTTTTTTATAGTCTACTCATTGATCAAGGAAACACGGATTAAATGTTGAAGAGGATGACTAACAACATGCCTCTAGTTTAATCTATAATATTTGGTTAAAGGGATTATATTACATAGGAACATTAGTCACGAAAGGTTTAATCGAATCACCGATTTATTATTATTACTTGGGTAGCAATGATGTATTACTAGATGCCGCTCATTGTTTATAATTTTATATTGAATAATAAAATTATTGCCAACGTAATGATAACCTACAGGGTCACACACTAAGAATGCTTGAAGGAGAATTGATTTAAATTATGAATTTAAATTAAATATTAATTTGAATTTATTTATGATATTAATTAAGTTAGACTTAATTAATTAATTAAATAGATATTCGAATTTACTAATTATTAGAATTCGAATTATATTAGAATATTAATTAAGTGTGACTTAATTAATTATTTAATTAAGAATTCGAATTTGAGTAAAAGGCCAATATGATTGGGCCATGGAATACTGATTTATCTCTCTATATATAAACATCTTAAAGTCTCAAATTAGGGTTAGACTTTTTAGAGAAAACCCTAGCCGTTTGAGAGAGAAGATGGAGATGGAGAGAAATCAGTTTCCGGATGCTAGTACATCGCTCCTTCGAAGATCAAGCATTCGTGTGGATACCGGTAGAGCGTAGATCGTGAGAGCGGGATGCGTGGTGATTCAAGTAGCTAGGATCTCTGATGTTCATCCGTTATTAAAGCTTCTTTAAGGTAAATCATCAATCTCCGAATTAAATATCATGTTTTTGCATGGATCCTACGGTAGGGTTTCGATAATTATTGGTTTTGTTTTAATTTTTCCGCTGCGTTTGATGCTCGAAACCCTTCAAACACACCCTTAACTACTTCAGATACTATGCTGTTTTCATATGCTCAATGTCAACAGTTAGCCAAAATGATTCAAGAGTCCATCAGGCAAACATCTCAACATTCATATCCCAACTCTCAGATGACTGGTACACATGACAATTCCCTTAAACATACTTTCTCATGTTCTACTGTATCTGTACATTCTGCCATTTCTCATAATGAATCTTCACATTACACTTGGATATTAGATTCAGGAGCCACTCACCATATTACTTGTCATTTGCATCTTCTTTATAACACTACACCTGTTCATGCCTCTTTGTATCTGCCTGATGGAAAGACTGTCAATATAACTCATGTTGGTTCACTTAAGCTACAAAATGATATTATATTATCTGATGTGCTATGTGTTCCTGAGTTTACTTGTAATCTAATATCCATTGCTAAACTAGTCCCTCAAACTTCATCTGCTGTCAAGTTTTCTTCCAATTCCTGTTTCTTGCAGGACCTTACTTTGAAGAGGGAGAAAAAGATTGGTAAACTGCATGATGGACTTTACAAACTTCAAGTTCCTCCTATTTCTTCTCAGCCTATTGCTACTCAGCCTCTCCTTTGCAAAGAATCAGTGTCTCAAACTGTTTTTCCTTCTGTCATTGTTAATTAAACAGTTTCCAAAACTTGTAATGTAGTACATGATAATAATGATGTTTTGTGGCACAAACGTATGGGTCATCCATCTATCAATGTTATGAACAAAATACCTGTGGTTGATAAACATTCTCTTACTTTTGCTGATTATGATGTTTGTCATTATTCTAAACAACACAGGTCTCCTTTTCCTACTAGTACTAATCAAGCTGCTTCCAATTTTGATTTAGTTCACTTAGATGTTTGGGGGCCTTATAGGCAGTTAACTCATAACAACTATAACTATTTCTTAACTATAGTTGATGATTTCTCTAAAACTACTTGGGTTTTCTTATTTTCTCATAAAACTCAAGTGCCTTCTTTAATTAAAAATTTTGTGATCTACGTTCAAAATCAATTTCACAAAACTATCAAAATTGTCAGGACAGATAATGGCACAGAGTTTACAAATGTTGATCTTCAATCATATTTTCAAACATTAGGTATTGTTCATCATACCACATGCCCTGCAACTCCACAACAAAATGGACATGCTGAAAGAAAACACCAACACCTACTCAATGTAGCCAGATCCCTTAAATTTCAGTCAAATTTACCTAATTCCTTCTGGGGAGATTTTGTTCTAACTGCCACACATATCATTAATATGTTACCTGTCAAAAATCTGAATTACAAAACTCCTTTTGAACTCTTGTATAATACTCCACCTGATTATTCTCAACTTAAATCATTTGGTTGCCTCTGTTATGCCACCAATCTTCTTGTCACTGATAAGTTGCAATCCAAAGCCACTAAAGGGGTGTTTTTGGGGTATCCCTTTGGGAAAAAGGGATACAAGATTCTAAATCTTCAAACCAAGAAATGTTTTTACTCAAGAGATGTTGTGTTTGTTGAACATGTTTATCCCTTTCATTCTTCTACTTCTGAATCTGACACTCCAACATGTACTTCTCACCCTTTATTTCCTACTGTTTCAATCTTCTCTGATGATTCTGATTTAAATGATGACACCAATCCATCATCTTCTGACTCCAGTGCTCAGACCACACCACAACAAATTCCCAGACAAATTTCTTCCCCTAGACCTATCAGACAGAGACACTTACCAGCAAAATTTCAAGACTACACTGGTTTGCCTTATACTCATACAGTTTTACCAACTCCATCTCTCTCTCACAGTACAGGTATGTCATCTTCTACTTCTGTAACACATCCTTTATCATCTCATCTTACATATGAGAAATTTACACCCAAATATAGAGCATACATTACAGCTACGTCTCAAATTTCCACACCATATACCTTCCAATAAGCTGCACCTAATCCTAATTGGTTTAAAGCCATGAAAGCTGAAATTTCAGCTCTGGAAGAAAATCACACTTGGGATTTAGTGTTGAAACCTTCAAATACTCCTGTTGTCAGTTGTAGATGGATTTTCAGAGTCAAATATAATGCAGATGGTTTAGTAGAACGTTACAAAGCCAAACTAGTCGCAAGAGGATTTACTCAAACTCCATGGGTTGACTACTTTGACACCTATGCTCCTGTAGCCAAGATGATAAATGTAAGATTATTTCTGTCAGTTGTTGCTTCCAAACACTGGAATGTCTCTCAACTTGATGTTACGAATGCATTCCTTCATGGAGATCTTCTGGAAACCGTTTATATGGAACTTTCCCCAGGCTATGCTTTCTTGTCCAGTGCTTGTCCTTCAGATGCAGCCTCCTATGTTCGCAAACTGGTAAAATCAATCTATGGGTTAAAACAAGCTTCTAGGAGGTGGTTCATCAAATTTTCTTCAGCTCTCAAGCAATATGGATTTTTACAATCTCATAGTGACAACAATTTGTTCACTTTTCAGAAGAATGAATCTTTTGTAGCCATTCTTGTTTATGTCGATGACATCCTCATCACTGGTAATTCCAATGCCCTCCTTCATAATGTCAAGATTTACTTACAGACCAAATTCAAGATAAAGGATCTTGGTCCTGTCAAATACTTCCTTGGGATTGAAGTTGCCAGATCTGATAAAGGTTTCTACTTAAATCAAAGAAAATATGCTCTTGATTTGTTAAGGGATACTGGCCTCACAGCTGTTAAACCATCGATAGTTCCCATTGAACAAAACCACAGATCTTGGATAATTTTTCATCACCTCTTTCTGCATATGATGCTTCAACATACAGGCAAATTGTTGGTAGACTGATTTATTTAACCATCACTAGGCCTGATCTAGCTTATGTTGTTCATATACTTTCTCAATTTATGAATTTTCCTCGAGAAGATCATATGCATGCTGTCTTGAAGGTCTTGAGATACATCAAGCAATCACCTGGTCAAGGCTTACTTCTGTCTTCATCCTGCCCTTTAAATTTACAGGCCTACTGTGATTTAGACTGGGGAGGTGATCCCCTTACCAGACATTCCCTTACTGGATACTGCATTCTACTTGGCAATTCTTTAGTGTCATGGAAATGCAAGAAACATCATACAATTTCTCGATCCTCTGCAGAGGCAGAATATAGATCTATGGCAGATACATGTTGTGAGGTTATTTTTTTTTTTTTTTGCCAGAAAAGTCGAGATATATTAGAAATTCAAATCATTCAACAAAACATAATGAAAATTGGAGTGGACATCTCCCACTCTCCACACACGATCGGCTAAGGAACAAGAGTGACGCGCTAGGAAATGAGCGACCTTGTTCGCGGATCGTTTTACAAACTTAAACTTCACGTTTTTGCCAGATAAGATCGTAAGCAGTGCTCGACATTCTTGAACTACTCTCCCCAGGTATGAGAAACACGGGAGGGAGCTACGAATGGCCTGCACCATCTGCAAACAATCCGACTCGATGATGATATTACTCTGATTTTCGTTGTGTATCCAGCTTAACACTTCTCTTATCCCTAGAGCTTCTGCCAAATCTGGACTAGGAGTTCCTTGGATACACTTCGATCTAGCTTCAACTAAGGAGCCTGTATGATCTCGTGCAACAAAAGCATAACTATAACAGCTCTGTTCGTCGAAGATGGCGGCGTTTGTGTTAATCTTAACACTATTAAACGGGGGCAAAGTCCAGTGTTCATCACCGTCTTCTGGGGTCATGAATCCCATAAAGCGATCGAAAGTACGATCTTGAACACTTCTCCAATGGTTAAGAACCGAATACGCAGAGTTCACCACTTCTGAAACTGTTAGGCTACGATAATTCCAAATGAGATTGTTCCTACTCTTCCATAGCATCCAGCAGATCATGGCTACATTTTCACTCTCTTCTTTGTTATGCTGCTGGAAAACCATATGTAACCAATCTGAAAACGAACTGAAAACACCAACTATGTGGAGTTTATTAAACCTGTCCCAAGAAGCAACAGCGTGGGCACACTGCACCAATATATGAAGGACTGTTTCATCTTGATTGTTGCAGACCGAGCAAGTGACATTGACTGGGACCCGTCTTATGACTAGCAAATCTTTTGTTGGAAGGCAATTCGAACAGGCTTTCCATAAGAAGTTTTTTACTTTAGGTGGGATTTTTAAGTTCCAAAGTTTCCTCCAGAAGCCCGAGTTAGCTGCAGAGTTTGGACCATTGTTATCTTCCTCTAACAGCAAGAAAGCGGATTTGACTGAGTAATTGCCCAACTTCTCTCGTCTCCAATACCAAGAATCATTTACCTCTTTGTCCATTGGAATTGAAAGAATGATGTTTGCATCTCTGTTATCAAAGATGTCATTTACCAGGTCAATGTCCCAACTGTTGTTATCCATGCTGAATAACGAGGAAACTTGTTGATCTTTAATAGCTTCCGAATTGGTGTGAATATAAGGGTCGTTCTCCACAGGAAGCCAGGGATCAAGGTCTATATTTATGGATTGACCATTGCCAACTCTACACCCAATACCTCTTTTGATGACAGACTGAGATTCGAGAATACTTCTCCAGATGTAGCTTGGATTACTACCAATATTTGCAGAAAGAAAGGTACCTTTAGGGTAGTAACGCGCCTTGAAGATCTTACTGACTAGTTTCTCTGGGAATTTAATCAGTCTCCAGGCTTGATTTCCGAGAAGAGCTATGTTGTAATCCCTTATACTTCGAAATCCCATGCCTCCTTGGGATTTTCTTTTGCACATTCTTTCCCAGCTTTGCCAGTGAATGTTCTTATCCTTTTTCGAGTCTGTCCTCCACCAATATTTACACATTTGTTCTAAAGGATCTTGGAGTCTGTCCTCAGCTACCTATTCCCTTTCATTGTGATTCAAAATCAGCAATCTATATTGCTTCTAATCCGTTGTATCATGAACGTACCAAACACATTGAAATCGACTGTCATTTGGTACGAGAGAACTTGGAAAAAGTCTTTCTTCAACCAGTTCATATCTCCACTTCCAATCAACCTGCAGACATTTTCACAAAGGCTGTTGGTGCATCTCTATTACATTCTCTTAGCTCCAAGTTTAATGTCTGTGATTTGTTTAAGACATCCAACTTTAGGGGGATGTTGTGAATAATATTAGTAAATAATAGTCAAGTCAATGTTTGTATTGACTTTGTCACAGCTGTCAGTTTGGACTATATATAGGCCTTATATTCTCTCTGTTATGTAACAACTTTCATTCTGTTATTCAATAAGGTGATTGGTTCTTATCTTCTTCTTCTCCACCTACCTGATTGACAGTAACAATGCCCTGCTGCCAGTTCAGTTTTTCTCCAGTTGCTGGTGTAGCATGACGGCATTACCACTACAAGAAAACCCAACTCTAACAACAGAAAATTTCGTTGGCATGTTAAGGAAATCCGTTGGGAAAACCCTTTACCAACGGAATGACCACCAAACCTGTCTGTTGGAGGAAACCTTGTTGGGAAATCATTACCAACGAATTTGTTTCCGTTACTAAATTTACCAACGGAATACCAATAGAATAATAACAAAATTCTTGTTTTACTAACAACCATGTTATAACGAAGGGACAACAGATTATTCTGTTGCTATATTTAGCAACAACATGCCAACAGAAATTTCCCGTTGGTAAAATAGTTTACCAACGGAATGCTAACAGAATACGATCGTTGGAGCAAACATCGTTGGGAAGTGCTTACCAACGATTTTTTTGTCCGTTACGAAACTTACTAACGGAATATCAATAACTTAATAACAGATCTCTTGACCATAACAAGTGATTCTACCAACGCTTTGCCAACAGACTTCTACAATCTAGCAACACTTTACCAACGGATCATTTGTTGGGAACAAAAGTAATCCATAGCAAATTTAGTTGGTATTCCGTTAATAATTTTGTTGCTATTACACAATTATCAAATTCATAAATGAGATTCAAACAAAACAAAGATTCATTTCATAAACCCCAATTCAACTTACAAAAAACAAACTAAACAAATACTACAACCCCAATTCAACTTACAAAAAACAAACTAAACAAATACAAGCCAATCCACAGACATGAATCAAATTTACTACACTTCCAAACAAACAAATCATCCAAGCATGAAGAACAGCCGTCGCAAATAGTCATCCCATAGACACACACAAAATACGTCTGAGATAGAGAGAGGAATATATGCAGTAGTCATTATTGCAGCAGTGCAGCTGACTATATAACAAATGTTCGAGTAACTTGATAGATTTACAACGTCCCATCTGCTGCTGCTGCTGCTCTGGCTGTCGCAACCTCCCCTGTTGCAAGCATATGCCATTAAAGAAGTCAAAACGACACATAAAAAGCTAGGTGGAAATCTCTTTTGAAAAAATTAAAGACCTTCAGGGTGTGCCAACTGATGCATATCAATAGGAGCGACCATAATGGAAGCTGATAAACTGTAACCCAAAATGGTGGTTGACATAATTACCAATACATTTATATAAACATGCAATAAGCTAATTTGGGAAAGCAAGAAGATAACAAAACAATTAATTTTGACAAGAAATGCTAACTATTTACCAGTAAACAATATCAATCAAGTACTCCATATTAGAAGATTTAAAAGAATTCATGACTTGTATACAACTCTGAAATTTATGGGAGACTCTGTTTCTGAATTTAACATATTAATTAGCAACCATCGCTCCTAAAACCATGAGGTATAGTCGAAGCCACAGGGAAGGGAGGGGTCGAACATACCGTACATATTACCAGTTGCGCCTAACATATACAATACTTTCAAAATATAGACATACCAATTCACAAAAGAGATTAAATTGTGTCAAGTGTCAACAAGTCAAAAATCTCATGCAAGCTGCACATGCATCTTACATATAATAGGCAACACGTCCAACCATAACACCATGAGCTCCTTCATTTCTTGCAGAATTTACCTAGGAGTTGATACCAGGGAAATGAAAGTGGGTCAAGTGCAATAACCCTTAGGTTTAAAACTATCAGCACATCCAGAATGAACATCTCAGTTGAGTAATAATGTAATATAGAGAGAATTTCAATTAATAGATCACCCCCTCCTCTGTCCTTGAGGGAAAAAAACGTATACATATAAAATATAAAATGGTAAGCCAAATAACAACAGAAAACGTTCAACCTACATAGAGTTAATAATTACTTTTTTTATCACCAAGTTGGTAACTACTTTTTATTTAATAAATTCCTATACAGTTTCCACGAGACAGAAGCAAACTGTCTTGGAAAAACAAAAGTGAGTTGGTTAGCTCGTAACTTGCCAAAGAGTGATTACACACAAGACAAAACGGAATATTCTACATCACCAAACTTTACACTGATTGTTGTCTCCATTTGAGAGCTAGACACCAGTTAATTTTCTGTTTCACATTCCATTTATGTAAATCAAGGGTAATGACATTAAGGTTCAGTAAAAGGTTAATCTTAACAATCATCTAGCCTACAGGCACCTTTTGCTTCTTACCATTATAAAAAGAATATACATTTTTGAAAATTCAGAAGCAAGTAACAACTCTATTAGGCAATTGTAAGTCGAGTTACCTCATCAACACTATTAATTCCCCCATTAATTGTAAACCTCAAATCTGGGATTCCCCCATTAACAACTCTATTAGGCTCCCTTATTATGCATCAAAGATCTTCGAATAATTGGAGATCTTCCTTTTCTCAAACACTGATCAATCCGAAATAGCATCTGTACTCTCTCCGTCTACGTTTTGCTAAAATGGCTACTGCTGAAAAACAAGCAAAGGCCAGTGAGGTTCCCACAAATGCACCAACAAGAATGATGTAATATTTAAAAAAATATCAATCAAGAGCACAAACAAACATCGTGTAGTAAACACTATACAGTAGTGCAAGCAACATAATCCAATCTAGAAGCAAAAGTAAAGAAATAGGTCAATAATTACTCTAACTGAGACTACCTGGGATCGAAATCAATGGCTAATTCAATCAGTGGACCAACAGAGGCTCCTTCAAAAACACCAGTTGCCATCAGATGGGAAACACTCTTTTGCTGCTCAAAATCAGCAACAAAAGGAGAGAGATATTTCAAGCTCCTAAATAGATCTAACAACCTAGAACACGGTAGAGAGAGAGAGAGAGAGAGAGAGAAATAGGTAGAGAGAGAGAGAGAGAAATAGGTAGAGAGAGGGAGGTCAAAGCGATAGAGAGATGAAGAGAATACCCAAATCGAAGAACAAGATCGAGAGAAACATCGATCTTGATTTAAGCCGGTGTGTGTGTGTTTGTGCTTGGGTAGTAATTGCGTTTTATGTTTTAGGTCACAGACAATTGGGGGCAAACGACAATTGGGGGGAAACGAAATTTTAGGCTAAGGGGGAAATGAATTATTGAATAACGGGAATGGAGGGTAACAAGGACGTCAAAAAAATTTGAAAAATCCCATATTCGTTCGAAATATTTATATTCGTATTTGAAATAAATTGGATATACACCTAATTTAGTGATATTTCCAAGATTATAAAAAAATAATAAATTATTTTGGATGGTAAATTAAGCGGTCAACTATTGATTTGACCAGTAATACTAACAAGTCCGTTGTCCTGGATTGTTGTTTATATTTTTAAAAAAATATTTATTGATGAACCAACCGCACGTATGGCAATATACACCTAATTTAGTGATATTTTCAAGATTATAAAAAAATAATAAATTAATTTGGATGGTAAAATTAGTAGTCAATTATTGATTTGACCCGTAGTACTAACTAGTCTGTTGTCCCGGATTGTTGTTTATATTTTTTAAAAATATTTATCGATTATCCAACCACACGTATCGCAATATATACCTAATTTAGTTAGTGATATTGCCAAGATTATAAAAAATAATAAATTAATTTTGATGGTAAAATTAGTAGTCAACTATTGATTTGACCGGTACTATTAACTAGTCCGTTGTTCCGGATTGTTGTTTCTATTTTTTTAAAAATATTTATCGGCGATCCAACCGCACGCATGGAAATATATACCTAATTTAGTGGTATTGCCAAGATAATAAAAAAAATTAATTTGGATGGTAAAATTAGAAGTCAACTATTGATTTGACCCGTATTACTAACTAGTGCTTTGTCCCGGATTGTTCTTTCTATTTTTTAAAAAATACTTATCGACGATCCAATCGCACTTATGTCAATATATATCTAATTTCGTGATATTCCCAAGATTTTAAAAAATAATAAATTTATTTGGATTGTAAAAGTGGTAGTCAACTATCGATTTGACCCGCACTCCTAACTAGTGCTTTGTCCCGGATTGTTGTTTCTATTTTTTAAGAAATACTTATCGACGATCCAACCGCACGTATGTCAGTATATATCTAATTTCGTGATATTCCCAAGATTTTAAAAAATAATAAATTTATTTGGATGGTAAAAGTGGTAGTCAACTATTGATTTGACCCGCAATCCTAACTATTGCTTTGTCCCGGATTGTTGTTTCTATTTTTTAAAAAATACTTATCGACGATCCAACCGCACGTATGTCAGTATATATCTAATTTCGTGATATTCCCAAGATTTTAAAAAATAATAAATTTATTTGGATTGTAAAAGTGGTAGTCAACTATCGATTTGACCCGTACTGCTAACTAGTGCTTTGTCCCGGATTGTTCTTTCTATTTTTTAAAAAATACTTATCGACGATCCAACCGCACGTATGTCAGTATATATCTAATTTCGTGATTTTCCCAAGATTTTAAAAAATAATAAATTTATTTGGATGGTAAAAGTGGTAGTCAACTATCGATTTGACGCGTACTTCTAACTAGTGCTTTGTCCCGGATTGTTATTTCTATTTTTTAAAAAATACTTATCGACGATCCAACCGCACGTATGTCAGTATATATCTAATTTCGTGATTTTCCCAAGATTTTAAAAAATAATAAATTTATTTGGATTGTAAAAGTGGTAGTCAACTATCGATTTGACCCGTACTGTTAACTAGTACTTTGTCCCGGATTGTTCTTTCTATTTTTTAAAAAATACTTATCGACGATCCAACCGCACGTATGTCAGTATATATCTAATTTCGTGATTTTCCCAAGATTTTAAAAAATAATAAATTTATTTGGATGGTAAAAGTGGTAGTCAACTATCGATTTGACGTGTACTTCTAACTAGTGCTTTGTCCCGGATTGTTATTTATATTTTTTAAAAAATACTTATCGACGATCCAACCGCACGTATGTTAGTATATATCTAATTTAGTGATATTCCCAAGATTTTAAAAAATAATAAATTTATTTGGATGCTAAAAGTGGTAGTCAACTATCGATTTGACGCGTACTTGTAACTAGTGCTTTGTCCCGGATTGTTATTTCTATTTTTTAAAAAATACTTATCGACGATCCAACCGCACGTATGTCAGTATATATCTAATTTCGTGATTTTCCCAAGATTTTAAAAAATAATAAATTTATTTGGATTGTAAAAGTGGTAGTCAACTATCGATTTGACCTGTACTGCTAACTAGTGCTTTGTCCCGGATTGTTCTTTCTATTTTTTAAAAAATACTTATCGACGATCCAACCACACGTATGTCAATATATATATAATTTAGTGATATTCCCAAGATTTTAAAAAAAATAAATTTATTTGGATGGTAAAAGTGGTAGTCAGCTATCGATTTGACGCGTACTTCTAACTAGTGCTTTGTCCCGGATTGTTGTTTCTATTTTTTAAAAAATACTTATCGACGATCCAACCGCACGTATGTCAATATATATCTAATTTCGTGATATTCCCAAGTTTTTAAAAAATAATAAATTTATTTGGATAGTAAAATTGGTAGTCAACTATCGATTTGACCCGTACTCCTAACTTATAACGGATTAGTAACAGAAATATTTCAAATTATAACAGATTAGTAACGGAAAATGTATGACCGTTCTAATACTACCAACAGATTAGTAACGGAAAATGTATGACCGATCTAAAATATTCCGTTGGCAACTCGTTGCTAGAAATGGGCGGGTTTTTTTTGTTCTTTTAGCGCCCATTTTTTTTCATTTTTAATTGGGGGGAAATTTAGCCAGTTTTTTTTCGTTGTTTAGCGCCTATTTTTTTCTCTTTTTTCATTCTAATATTACCAACGGATTACTCACGGAAAAGAGTATGACCGATCTAAAATTCCCAACGGAATATATCGTTGGTAAAGCATTGTTAGTTCCTTGGTAAATTATTGTTATTCTGTTAGTACTCTTTCCGTTGGCATCTCGTTGCTAGAAATGGGAGGCAATTTTAGCACCAAAATTTTGATCCGTTTTTAGAGCATTGACTTTTCAACAATTTATTTTCCGTTAGGAATCTGTTAGCAATCACCAACGAAAATTTCCGTTACTAAATATCCGTTACTGAATCGTTGCGAATGTGTTATTTTATGATTGGCTTTTCAGAATAAGCATATGGGTGAGTAATCCGTTAGTAAATAGCAACGGACAGGTTTCCGTTGGGAAATTTCGTTAGCAAAACTGGGTTTTCTTGTAGTGTACATGGTTCCCCCAAACTAGATTAGTAAATATTAGACAATATTAAAATATAATATAATATAATATAATATATATTTAAATATTGTCTAATAGTAAAGGATTTCTGCGCGTACTCCTTCCTTAGAATAAGGCTGTTGCGAAGATTAGTCCTGTTGAATTGTCAGAAAGTCGGAAGATTAGTCCTGTTGAATTGTCAGAAAGTCGCTATGAGGTCGCACGCAATTTTCTCTACCGTGCTCTCGAGTACAAGGCAGCTACGTGCACAACAGCACAAGACACCTTGCTAGTCAAAACACAAATTCCGTAAGTCTGATTAGCAGCCGATTTTGCTATCATATCCTGTTACTTTCTTCATAAACGTGAGGGACCTGGAACTCTCACACAAGGTACTGCAATTAATTTGGATTCATAAGTTACTTGCAGTTTTCTATCATGCAACTTACAAATTATCCATACTAGCTTATAACCCGTGCAAAGCACGGTTGCTTTTATTTTTTTGTAATTTGTTTATAGTGTAATATAATATTATAAATATTAATTTTAATATTATAAATATTAATTTTAATTTGTTATAGTGTAATTTGTTATTTGTTTAATATGTTTTTTAATATTAAAAAATAGGGTTGAACCAAACTACCAAACTCATTTTGGTCACTCTTTGATTTGCTTAAATCTCTATTATTTATAATAAAAAAATGTAGAAAAACACACAAAACACTCTCCTGTTAATAAAATTAAAAAAAACACACACACGCCTCGATCAAAACTCTCGGCTAAATCTTTGCTTACCCGGGAATGTTTTTAGGTAGATAAAATATTAATTAAATTTATTTTTAATTGAACTAAAATTATGACTAAAAAATAGGATTGAACCAAACTATCAAACTACCAATTATCCCCTAATTTACTTATTATAATTTATAGTATAGATAGTATAGATTTAGAGAATGTTGAAAGTTCTATATTCCAAAACCTAAATCATTTTGTGCACAAACTGAACTACATTTAAAACAGTTAAATGAAAAGTTACTAGTCATACTATTCTTTTAAGTATGTCACTGCTTACCTCACAACAAAATCATGTTTTATCTACCTCCTGGTTAATGATACAGTAAGATTTAAGAGCATCCCCTCATTTTTTTTCTTTTCATTAATTAGATGATAAATTTTCTCACTCTTTATCTTCGAACGGTATCAAGAACGAGATCAATCCTGATCAATTTCGACTGGTTTATCTCGAATTCAAATAAGCAAACAAGTTCGAGTTCAAAAAAAGAATCATGTTTGAAATATTTAAGACATTTGGTTTAAATCCATAAAAAAAAGAGCCAGGATCCTCTGTCCCCTTCTGTGTCCCTTATATAAAATGGGTGCCCCTGGCGGGGCCCATTGTAAGGAAAATGGAAATAAAATATTTTATTTCCATTTTCCTTACAATGGGTCCCGCCAGGGGCACTCATTTTGTATAGGGGACACAGAAGGGGACACAATGAAGGAGACAGAAGATCCTCACCCTAAAAAAAAGTTAGAACACCAGTAAAACTAGATTTGTTTGTAGCTAAATGCATACATTTTGGTGTATTCTTGGTTCATGCCAGTCGCAGTTTGACGTGCCTTAAAAACATTGAAAACGTGAGAAGATATATAAAGGTACTATTAGTCTTTAAATGTGATTTTTTAATATTTTTTTTAAAGAAGTCGTATCTTTTTTATACTCGCACACACGTTTTCATGATATTCCAACCTCTGATTTCTTATTTTTGAAGGAAAAACTAAGAAGTAATTGATAATTTGATATCATTACAGTCTAAAAATGTGTGTGCATAATATTATATATATATATATATATATATATATATTATCAGGGATTTCCAGAAATAGTGAAATATGACTAGCCCACCATGCAAAAATTCCAAAGAAAAATTAAATAGATATGAAAGTGATCTCTTGTGCAATCTTAACACCTTTGCACTTTCCATTGTCCAATCAATACCTGGTATTTTGCTTTAAATATAAAAGGGTCAATTCTACTAACACAATTTACTAAGTTTAGACATGGGTTATCAAAGTCTTAAATATAACAAATATGCATATGCCTGTTTTTTCTGTTCTGTATTGGTGAACATATTCCTGTCATATAATCTTCTTGTGGGCAAGAAATGGAGTTTAAGTTGGAGTACAAGTGCAGCAGCAGAAGCAGAAGCTGTTGCATCGATTTCGTGTTCGGGTCACGGAAGAGCTTACTTGGATGGTTTAGTTGTTGATGGCAAACCGGTTTGCGAGCTGTTACATACTTGATTGTCCTTCTGATTGTTATACGGTACGGTGCGAATTTTTTTTTAAATCAGAGCCGTTGGATCAACGATCCAACGGCTTAAAAGCCGTATGTTAAATACCTCGTCCCTGACATGCGTTTGCCAGGGACCGGGACCCTTTTGTATTAGCTTATACATATTCCATTGTTAGTAGTATCTAGTATGGAACTTTCTGCTCTTGTTGCAAGAATTGGACTGCTATATTGGACTGGTATCTTGAACTCTTTGAATTGTAGACAGGAGGGAAGGTAGTGTAGTTTTAGCCTTATAATGTTTTAAGGAACAAAAATTCATGCTTTGGAACTTAAAATTTGTATTTGTGAAGAATTATGTTACTTGTACTATTTGCTTTCGATCACTGTATCCGTTTCTGATTCTTGGACACTAACGATCATACACTAATTTTGTGTAGGATTATTTGACTAAAATTTGAATACTTAGACCAACTCAAATGCTCTATGAACGAGATGAACTCAGGGTGTAGAAAGGTAAATCATTATGTTTACTATAAACTGATTATCGTTATTACTTTTGCAGCGGGGATCCCTTGTTTTTGGAGCCATTTTGGATGCAAAATGCTGCTAGTAGTGCACTAGTGGTGTCAGGATGGCATCGAATGAGCTATCAATTTGGTGACCACACAGCTACCTCCAAAGAACTCGAGAAAAGCATCCGTAAACTACATTCTATAGTTGGAAATGCCATCCCAGAAGGTAGATATATTGTCTTTGGGACCGGCTCTACCCAACTACTCAATGCAGCAGTACTTGCTCTCTCCCAAGATAACTCATCTACACCTTCAAAAGTCGTCGTTTCGATCCCTTTCTACCCGGTATTAATCCGTCCGTTCAGATGGCTGAAATTCAATTTTTTTTATTTGTTCAGTGATGTTGTATAATAAAACTTCTTTTGTTGTTTGACATACCTTTTTTTTAGGCTTATGAAGAACAAACTGAATTCTTTGCCACTGAGGATTATGAATTTTACGGAGATACATCACTTTACAAGAACAATTCTGATAACAATATGGATATGATTGAGTTTGTAACCTCACCTAACAATCCTGATGGAAAGTTGAAAAGAGCTGTTCTTAAAGGTGCATCAGTCAAGGCAATCCATGATCATGCCTATTATTGGCCACATTTCACTGCGATTCCATCTCCATCGGACGAAGATCTCATGATTTTTACACTTTCCAAACTTACTGGTCATGCAGGCGTTCGATTTGGGTAAGAACCAATCTATCACTCTATTCTGGAACTACGATGTTTGAGTACAGGGGAGGAAACCTGTGCTAAATTTTAATGCAGATAATCATCACATTTTATGGACAGTGGCAAATCCTTAATAAATGGTTTGTAACATTGCTAATACTTAGCGGGTGTTTGGCAAATCTGTCATCCAACTTATAAGTTACTTATTTTGGGAAAAATTTCGTATTTACATAAATTTGTTTAAAGAAAAATGTGTATCGGGAGTTTAATATTCGTTATCCTGCAAAAATAAGTTACTTATTTCAGAAAAAAGTACATATTTCCCAACTTTTTTTCCAGAATAAGTAACTTATTTCTGAAAAATAAGATTTCCCAAACGGACCCTTAATATTTTCAGGTGGGCTTTGGTTAAAGATAAGGCTGTATATGAGAAAATGTTAACCTATACAAGCGAAAATACTTTTGGGGTCTCCAAGGACACTCAGCTAAGAGCCTTGAAGCTGTTAAAGGTTGCTCTCGAAGAAGATGGGAGATCTCTATTTAAATATGCTTATGAAACCATGAGAAATCGTTGGGAAAGCTTAAGCCGGACTGTATCATTGTCCACACGCTTCACTGTCCAAGAAATTGCTCCCCGTTTTTGTACTTATTTTCAGAATGTCAGAGGACCTTCTCCAGGTACATAATCGCAATGCTTACATAATTATTTACTTGAAACAAAATGCAGAACATTTGTTATTGCATTCCTTCTGCTTAAGTTACCAACTCTCTTAAAATCATGATCACCCAAAATTCTTAAAAAACATTACCCAGCGGATTTTTTTTAATGAACATTATCATGATAAGTAAAATACTAAGAAAAATGAGAATAAGATGAGGAGATTTTGATGAAAACAATTTTATTATAAATTTTCTATGAACTCAAAATTTCAAACATTCTTGAAGGCATTATATCAAACACTTGGCGTGCATCTGTAACAAGTATTGCAAATCACACATCAATAAGTAAATAACAGCCCTAAATACATATACGTACATATATATGATAGGTAGTATCCTAGTTCTGGTAAATCCAGCTACGTGATTGGTGATAGTGAGCATATTGAATCTTGCTATTGTTTTATCACAGGCTGCTGGTTTTCACCCGGTGAAAATATTTTTTCCCATTTTCGTCTTCCATTTTCCACCCAGCGGGAGCTGGGTCCGTTCTCTCATAGATCCGCATCTGATGTTAAGTAACCAATTCATCTAGAAGTTAAGGTGTTAGAGGAAGGCCTTATATGAATCTTATATTATATTTTAAAAAAAAGCGGTAAGATTTGTAACAGGAAAGAATGAAAAATAAGTCAGTTTTTGTGGTCTATCTTCACAAATCTAATGTTTACATTTCTAATCTATATATTATAAAGGTTTCATGTGTCTGAGGATGACCTTAGGTTAGAACTTGAGGATAGAACAAATCAATACAAATTTTAAGGGTATTTATGTAAATTACTGATAAAAAATTTAGATTTACAAAACTGCCCCTGCGGGGTCCCTTATTTTATAAGCAATATTCTTATAACTTCAGGGAGATCCCTGAGGTTGTCCTCAGGCCCAATTTTCTCTATTATAAATTGTTGGATAACCCTTTTCTCAGCTTCTTTATTTAGGTTTGTTAAGATCCATGTATTTCTTTAACCCAATCTTAATTATGAAAAATCTATATGTAATATTTATTTTATCTATTATAAATTATTGGATAACCCTTTTCTCAGCTTCTTTATTTAGATTTGTTAAGATCCATGTATTTATTTAACCCAATCTTAATTATGAAAAATCTATATGTAATATTTATGGTAAGTTTATTAATAAAAATTTAAATTAATCTTTTAATTCAGATAAATTCTTTAATGTATATCATCATACAATATATACGAATTGAAATAATCTTTAAATGTATTTGTTATAATAATAAAAAGATAATCTTTTATATCATTGATATTTTTTCTTTCATAATTATAATTAAAAATATACAATTTTTTAATTATTTAATTAACCAATAATTTTTTATATTTATAATTCTAATTAATTGATTTTTTGAAATGCCATATACGTAGCACGTGCTATAATCTAATTAAAATCAACTACTGATTATGAGAAATTTAACGGAGCATGTCAAGTGTCCTCGATGTCCGAGACTCTGATGTTGTATTTGGTTAGGATGAATGAAATTAGAAGGAATGGAATGAAATTTGAATAAGAATATAGTTAAATGTTTAAAAATTTGTTCCCTTTAGGGATGGGAAAAAAATCCGATCCGACGGATACCCGATTCGAAATCCGATTTTTTATCCGATCCGAACCCGATATTTTGGATTTGGATCTGGATATGGATTTAAATTTTAAACCCGAAAGATTTTGGATATGGATATGGATTTCATGAAACCCGATCCGAAACCCGATCCGAAACCCGAAACCCGATCAAAACCCGAGCCGAACCCGAAACCCGAAAAATACCCGACTTTTATTTATTATATTTATATTTTATATATTATATATTATATATAAATGTATATTATAAATACATATTATACATACACTATTTTATATATATATATATATATATATATATATATATATATTATATATATATAAATGTATATTATAAATACATATTATACATACACATATCTTTGAGACATAAGATATGGAAAGATCGAGAAAATAAATTGTCATGGATGTAGCGGTATTTTTTAATTTACTTACACAAATTTTTTTTATTTTTTTGTTAAGCAACTTATTTACACTATTTTTAATTTTGAATACCCGAAAAAAACCCGATCCGATCCGAAACCCGACGGATTTGGATTTGGATATTGAGTTTTGGATCCGAAACCCGATACGATCCGAAACCCGAAACCCGAAAATATTTGGATTTGGATTTGGATTTTGCAAAACCCGAGCCGAACCCGACCCGTTCCCATCCCTAGTTCCCTTACATCATTCCATTTCTAACTAAAAATTTCACATAGCATCTTTTCTTTTCTTTCGTAACGAAAGGACAAAGCATAGTATTATTGACTTTAGTAATTGAGATTTACGAATATGATTGACATATAATTTTACATTGACTTAAAAGGCTTTGTCTTTGATGAGGGTTAATTAACTTGATTGCACAGATGTATCAGCCTTTTCTAATGGAAAATAGATAAAAAGTTGTTAGGCCTCGCAAGCAAACGCGCTTTTATTTCACAATATCCAACAGATGAAAAGTTGTTAGACCTCACAAACGCACTTTAATTTCACAATAATACGATATTTTTCGATTGTAGTAAAGATTCCGGGGATTAATATTTGAAATATACTCAAAAAATCTTAATCTTGTACTCAATTTTTTTCCCAGATATATGTGGTCAAGAATCATCTGGTATCATCATGAATCTCCAAAAATAGGACATTGAATCTTCAAACTTGTAGAGATTCTATCCATATATGTAACTCATACTATTTCAGTGGTGCAGGCCTGATTTGGACAAGAGGACCAATGATAAAATGAGAAAGACAAATAGACAGTGACATTAAATACTACTCCCTCTGTCCCATCCATTTCTTTACATAAAAAATCTGTCCCATCCATTTCTTTACATAAAAAATTGTGTATCTGACACATATTTTAAGGTGTATTTTAAAGATAATTCTATAACTTATTTTTGATATTTTTATTTTTTTGTATAAAAATAGGATTGTTCTATTTTTATAAAAAAAAATATCAAAAATAAGTTATAGAACTATCCTTAAAATGTACCTTAAAATTCGTGTCGAAAACTGGTTCGTAAATGTAAACTTTTCTCCCTGGGACGGAGGGAGTAGAGTTTTGGAATCTAAACAACTTGTCACTTCAAGTTTTCAATTGTCACTTGTAAATGGTGTTCTCTTTTACGCAAACAAAGATACAAAATATTAGAGGGTGGTCTTGCTCTTTCACAAAGTCAATAGTTTAGACATGGGTGTTAGAACTGATCAAAGTTCTAAATACAACAAATTTGCATATGCTTGTCTCTTGTGTTCTGTACTTGTGAATATATTCTTTTCACATAATTTATTTGTGAGTAAGAACTGGAGCTTGAGTTGGAGCACAAGTGCAGCAGCAGAAGCAGAAGCTGTTGCATCGATCTCGTGTTCCGGTCATGGAAGAGCTTACTTGGATGGTGTAGTTGTTGATGGTAAACCAGTTTGTGAGTGTAATACTTGCTATGATGGCCCTGATTGCTCCAGTTATATCCTTGATTGTCCTTCTGATGTTAATAGGTGATTGTTTTCTTTTACTTTCCAAGAAAAAGTTTGTTTGTTCACTTTGCTTCTGAAATATTACGTGCTAAAATTCTGATTTTCCAAAGTTTTAGGGGAATAGCAGAAGTGGAACTGTAAACAATGAAATAAAGGATAGTCTAAAATCATTGTAATGTCCGAAAAACAGTTATTTATTTTAAAATTTCTTTTAATTTTTAAAAGCTCTACTCAACCAGAATCTAAATCCCAACCATCTATGCCTACATACTTACATAGTATACATGTCATAGGTTCAAACATATAGGGGTATCAGGGATTTGGCAGGGACCCCACTCCTTGCCTTGCGGAACATTTTATCTTTCTTAGAATATACTCCCTCCGGTCCATTATATAAGGCATTTGACTTTTCTGCACGTAACTTTCGGTGCTTTGAATACATAGTTAAAATTATTTTTTTTTTTAAATTTCTTTTTCTAAATAAAAATTAAAATATTATATTTTTATTCAAAAAAAGAAAAATTAAAAAATAATTATTATAACTATGTAGTCAAAGCACCTAAAGTTACGTGCATAAAAGTCAAATGCCTTATATAATGGACCGGAGGGAGTACTTTCGAGTGGGATATAGTGGTATCAGGGATTTGGGGTAACCGTGAAATATGTAAATTCTAATCAGTAAGGTAAGCTAATAGAGGAGTGTGACTTTGAAAGTAGGTATTAATTAACTACTCATACCCTTATAGTTGAATTTGTATTTGAGAAGATTGTATTTCTCTGTAAAAGAAAAAGTTTAAGATAAAAAAAATTCCTCCCATGAGATGAGAATTTAAATTAAATGAGTACCCTTTGTGAAAGAGACTGTTAAGATTTAACAAATTAAATTATCTTACCTTGAGAACTGTGGTCTACTTGCCTTTTAATCTAACATTTATATTTACTATGGCCTAAGTATCATTTTTTTACAGTGGGGATCCCTTGTTTTTGGAGCCATTTTGGATGCAAAATGCAGCTAGTAGTGCACTAGTAGTGGCAGGATGGCATCGAATGAGCTATTCATTCGGTGGCAAATCATTTACCTCACAAGAACTGGCGAAAAGCATCCGTAAACTACATTCCATAGCTGGAAATGCAGTCACAGAAGGAAGATATATTGTCTTTGGGACTGGCTCTACCCAGCTCCTCAATGCAGCTGTCTATGCCCTCTCATTGGATAACTCATCCACGCCTTCAAAAGTCGTCGTTTCAATCCCTTTCTACCCGGTACTAATCTGAAATAAATATGAAATTTCATTGAGTAATTTGTTTGGTAACACAAGAGGTCTTTTTTATCTACCTTTTTTTCAGGCTTATGAAGTGCAGACTGAATTCTTTGCAACTGAGGAGTATGAATTTTATGGTGATACATCGTTGTGCAAGAACAATTCTGAAGACTCTATGAATGTGATTGAGTTTGTAACTTCACCTAACAATCCTGATGGAAAGTTGAAAAGAGCGGTTCTTAATGGTCCATATGCCAAGGCAATCCATGATCATGCCTATAACTGGCCGCATTTCACTGCGATTCCATCTCCATCAGATGAAGATCTCATGATCTTTACACTTTCCAAGCTTACTGGTCATGCAGGAGTTCGATTTGGGTAACAACAAATCCTAGCTCTATCCTGAACTAACTTCCACTATAATTTTGGTGCATCTAACCATTATTTTTTATGAAAATTAAATAACAAATTCTTACTAATAGTTTGTAACATTGCTGCTACAATAATACCTTCAGGTGGGCTTTGATAAAAGATAAGGATGTATATGAGAGAATGTCAACATACACAAATGACAATACTTTTGGGGTCTCAAGGGACAGTCAGTTAAGAGCCTTGAAGCTAATAAAGGTGGTTCTTGAAGGAGATGGAAGATCTATATTTAAATATGGCTATGAAACCATGAGAAACCGATGGGAAAGCTTGAGCCAAACTGTATCGTTGTCCACACGTTTCACTCTCCAAGAAATCGCACCCCGTTTCTGTACTTTCTTTCAAAATGTCAGAGGACCTTCTCCAGGTAATTCATCACTTTGCTCATATGCTCTCAAAACAAAATGCAGAACTTTTTGTTGTGGCGTTATATCATGTGCATATTAGCTTACATAATATTTATTTCGCATTTGTTGCTTTAAATGAGTTTTACATGTTGGAGTTGGTTGCCAATAACTAAAATTGCTGCAACAGCTTATGCATGGTTGAAATGTGAGGGAGAAGAAGATAAACTATGTTACCAAGTCCTTGAAGCTGGTGGCATACTTGGTCGTGATGGTACCCTATTTGGTGCTGGTAGTCGATATGTGCGCCTCAGCCTCATCAGGTCTCAAGATGATTTTGATCAACTTCTACAGCATTTAAACAAATTAGTTCTCCAGGAAGCTGGTACGAGTGAAGATATCTAATATTATTTCCTAAATCATGAAGATATCTTATAATCTCCACAGATGTTATTTATGTACATGAAGTGTATGAGTCTGCATAATTACTCATCCTATACGTGTAATTACGATTACACATTGTTGCTTCCTATGCAACAATGTGTCTGTGTACTTGCGTATTGTCAATTCGAAGTTGACATGTATTCATAATATTGATGATGCATTCTCCAGAGGGACTTAAAACCTCTTAGTACATAATTTGTTTAAGAATCAGTCCATCTTCTTTACAATAATACCTTCATTTTCATTGACCAGATAACTCATTTCTGACTTATAATCATGAAATTCCGAATCATTCCAATTCACATTCTTCGTTCGATCCCTTCAATTTCATTCATTCCGTTCTTATTTCCATCAACAATTCAAACGCATACTGCATAATTTTAAACACACATACCGCTTAATATTAGTTTTTTTTTCATGATGAAATGTGTATTCAGAATTTTCGTGTCTTTCATTATCAATGATGCAATTCGATAGCAGAATAACTACAAGTTTGATAATGAATACCCTGATAACCAGTACTATTATAACAAAAAAGAAAAAAAAAAAGACGAACCAAGACTAGCTGACTATTACTTATTTTCGTTCGAACTTATATAGGAAGGTGCGCCGTGCGCTGGTTAGTGGTTAGTGGTTACACTGTGCCTTCGCCCTTCGCTCCTGTTTGTACGCAGTATGGAAATTAATCCATAATACGCGATAGTTTTTAATCATCCATTATTAGTTGACACGTCAGAGGCTCCACGTCAGCACTCAACAAACTGTTTTGAATAACAAACTTTCCCTCCATTTCTTTACTTCTAGTTTTACATCTATAATGTATATATATTGACATGATCACTCTCTCTGATCTCCCTCTAGATTTTCATTCATTATAACAATGGAGTTTTGCAACAAACAATTCATCTTCTACATTTCATAGTATATACAGATTGTTCTTGACACTAAATAACATGGTATCAGAGCTTGTTTCGATCAAAATTTCCGCACTCATCATGTCAGATTCATTGATTTCAGGTGATATTTTTACGTAATTTTTGATCATCTAGTGTTTGTTTCGGTAGTAAAACTTTTAATTCAGTCTACAATATACAATTTGTGTTCTTATATTGATTGATGGATCGATTGTTTTAGATCGACTTGTTCAACGATCTTGATGTTCTTGATATTTGTTGCGTTCTAAGAATCTTGGATTAATTGTTTGAGTTTATTGATCGTCTTAGTTACATCAGCGTGTTTTCTGAATCTCTGGTTAGTCTGTTGTTCGAATTTCTGCAAATTATTCTCAGATTGATGATACACACAACCTGTTTGATGTTTTGCTTTAGCACATCTTCTTGATCATATCTAGAAATTTCTCAATTATCTGTAGACATTGTGTGATTAGATATGGCAACACGAGTAGCTCAAGATCCTACTAGTGTATTCTTCATTCATCCATCTGATTATAGTGCGAATCAACTTGTTTCTGTTAAGTTCAATGGACAAGGTTTTAGTAATTGGAAGAGAAGCATGATGCTAACTCTCTCAGCGGAAAACAAATTAGATTTTGTTGATGGTACTGTAGAGATGCCTGTTGTTACGGACCCAAACTATAAGTCATGGGAAAGGTGTAATGACTTAGTGATATCATGGATCTTATTCAATCTTGAAGAAAACATTGCACGAAGTGTTTTATTTCTGAAGATAGCAAAAGCAATTTGGAATGATTTGGAGGCTAGGTTTGGTTTTGCATCTCTTACACAAGTTTTTTCTCTTGAACAAAAATTATATGAGATGAAACAAGGTCAACAATCTGTGTCTGAGTTCTATACACAGATTAGAACTGTATGGGATTCTTTGGATGATGCTGATCCATTACCTAAATGTACTTGTGATAATTGCACATGTACACTCTCTGGTAGAATTCTGAAGATGCAGCAAGATCATAGAGTTCTTCAGTTCTTAATGAAGTTGAATGATCAGTTTTCTATGGTTCGAGCAAACATCTTAATGATGGTACCACTACGATCTTTAACTCAAGCATACAGAATGATAGCTCAAGAGGAGACTCATAAAGATTTTTATCAGACTGTGAATCAGAATGATACTTTGGCTTTTGTTGCAAACAAGAGAAACCTTCAGAATAAATCTCAGGCTTATAACTCTTCAACTGGTTTTCAGAGACAGAACTCAAGCTTTGCACCTAGAAAGTTTAATCAAACTCAGAAGCCTGCAAACACTTATTATTGTACTCATTGTAAGATTGCTTGTCATAGCATTGAAAGGTGTTTCAAAATTCATGGATTTCCACCTGGTTTTAAAGGAAACAAAGATAGAAAAGTTGTTGCTCTTTCACATGCTAATCAATCAAATACTCAAGACACACAAAATGGTTCTACACCTGTTACTATGGATCAATATAATCATCTTTTGGAGTTAATCAACAAACACACTTTGAATACTTCTGAAGCTACTGGTGTGTCTGACCATGCTCTTCTTGCAGGTAAATGTCTAATGTCATCATTTTCCGATGAATGGCTGCTGGATAGTGGTGCTACAGATCACATCACAAATTCAAATAAGGACTTTCAGGATTTTAAGTGTGTGACTGACAATGATAGTCATATTACTATACTAGATGGAAGGAAAATTCAAGTAACACATATTGGAACTGTTATCTTAAATAGTGACATTACTCTACTTAATGTGCTACTTGTTCGATCTAGAGTTCAAATACAGACTGATTTCAGTCAATAAATTGTGCAAATATATGCACTCTAATTTGTATTTTTCCTATGACAAATGTTATTTACAGGCCCTTTCTCAGAAACAGCCTCCACTTTATCTTGGTAATCTTGAAAAGGGCTTATATACTGTACATTCTACAAGTGTCAAAGATTCTTCAACAACTTCTGCAAATTCTATTTTCAACAACAAAGTTGCTTATGTCAGTGTTTCAGAGGAAGCAAAAGTGTGGCATTTAAGACTTGGACATCTGCCTTTTGACAAGCTTAAGCACATTCAGCCTAGTTGCTCAGTGAAAGATGGTATAGAAAGTTCAATTTGTCAGATTTGTCCAAAGGCCAAGCAAACCAGACTTTGTTTTCCAAATAGTAGTATTAAGTCTACTTGTAATTTTCAATTATTACATGTAGATATTTGGGGCCCTTATAGGGTGACTAATCATAATGGATGTACACAGTTTGTGACTATTGTGGATGATTTTAGCAGATATACATGGATTCATTTGATTAAGTACAAATCAGATATGGCTAATGTCTTGACACAATTTGTTAACTATGCTGAGGTTCAGTTCAATGTTGTTGTTAAATGTGTCAGATCAGACAATGCCAAAGAGCTTACTGAAGGAAATTTAAAACAATTTTAATTTTTCACTCCAAAGGCATCATACATCAAACTAGCTGCAGCTACACCCCTCAGCAAAATGGGGTTGTCGAAAGGAAGCATAGGCATTTACTGGATACTACAAGGTCTTTGTGCTTGTTATTTGATCAATAGAATGCCACTTAAGAGTATCAACAATATTCTCGTCAAAAAAAAGAGTATCAACAATATTACACCTTATCAAAGACTACATAAAGAACCACCTTCTTTAGATAATCTTAGAGTTTTTGGATGTTTATGCTATGTGTCTACCACTAAGCCCAATAGATCCAAATTTGATCCAAGATCAGTACCTTGTGTTTTTCTTGGATATCCACCATATCAAAAGGCTTGTAAAGTGCTAGATTTGAATACTTAAAACCATATTAATCTCCAGAGATGTTACTTTTCATGAGCATCATTTTCCTTATCACATTTTATCTCAAACTTCTCAAAAATTGTATGATTCTTCTATTTTTATTCCTACTAATACTACCTCTACTACTCAATTGTATGAATATTTGGATTATATACAAACTCCTCATGTTAACAATCCTGATCATACTGAACAATCTGACAGCAGATATGCTAATAACCATTCTGAGTCTTTTGAATATTCTGATAATAATCAGTCAAACAACCATTCAACTTCAAATCTTGACAATAGCCAGTCAACTTTAAACTCAAATTCAAACTATGTTCTTATCCCACAAACTAGACAGTCTACCAGAATAAGAATAAACCTTCATATTTGTCATCCTATCATTGTAATTTCAGTCACCTAGATTCTTTATCTAGACCATCTCAATGGTGTAATCTAGTCACTTTTGACAGATTTCCTTCCTCTCATAAAGCTTGTTTAGCTTCTACCTCTGTCATTTCTGAACCTCATTCATATGAGGAAGCTTCCCAGCATCCTTTGTGGGTTGAAGCTATGCAAAAAGAACTTAAAGCCTTATCAGACAATAACACATGGGATTTAGTTGATCTCCCACCTGATAAAAAGGCCATTGGTTTTAAATGGGTTTTCAAGGTAAAACTCAAAGCAGATGGTTCTCTTGAGAGATGCAAAGCTCGATTAGTAGCCAAAGGTTTAACCAAAAATTTGGTGTAGATTATGCTGAAACTTTTTCACCTGTTGTGAAAATGACCACGGTAAGATGCTTACTTGCTTTAACTGCTAGCAGAAATTGAAAATTATTCCAACTAGATGTAAATAACGCGTTTTTACATGGAGATTTGAAGGAAGAAGTTTATATGCAAGTACCTCAGGGTGTTCCTCATCTTCCTAACCAAGTATATATGCTTAAGAAATCGTTATATGGACTTAAACAAGCCAGTAGAGAATGGTTTTCTAAACTGCTTCAGGAACTTGTGTTTCAAGGGTATGAGCAGTCCAAGAATGATTACAGTCTGTTTATAAAGCATAATGGCAGTCTTATGACTATTGTAGCTGTTTATGTTGACGATATCATAGTCACAGGTGATGATTTACAAGAAACTGAGTCTTTGAAGTCCCATTTGGACAAGGTCTTTAGTATTAAAGATTTATGGATTTTACACTATTTCTTAGGATTGGAAGTTGGTTATGTTCAAGAGGGTATATTACTTTCCCAGAAGAAATTTGCATCTGATTTGTTAAAGGATTGTAATCTGAACATTTTTAAGCCTACAGTCACACCTCTTCCTTTACATCTTAAATTGACTTCTACAGATGGATGTTTACTTGATGATCCAGAACATTACATATCACTGGTTGGAAAATTAAACTACCTGACAATACTCGCCCAGATTTGTCTTATGTGGTCCAAACATTGAGTCAGATCTTGCATTGTCCAAGAGCTCCTCATCTTGAAGCATTAACACATACACTTAGGTATATTGCTCAGTCTGTTGGACAAGGTATTCTTCTCAAAGCTTCTAATTCTCTCAATGTTCAGGCTTTTTCAGATTCTGACTGGGCATATTGCCCAGACTCTCGAAGGTCTCTCACTTGTTATGTCATGTTATTTGGAAACTCACCTGTTTCATGGAAATCAAAAAAGCAGAGTACTGTTTCTCGATCCTCTTCTGAAGCTGAATACTGAGCCATGGCTTCAGCTGCATCTGAAGTCATTTGGCTAGTTCGACTTTTACAGGAGTTAGGTGTTACCAATTTGCCTCCAGTTACTTTACATTGTGACAACCAATCTACTCTTCACATTGCTAGAAATCCAGTATTCCACGAACCAACTAAACATATTGAAATAGATTGCCACTTCACACGTGACAAGGTTTTTGAAGGATTTCTGCAATTATCTTATCTACCAACTCGACATCAACTTGCAGATTTTATGACTAAGGTTCTTCCAAGTCCACAGTTTAAAGACTTATTGTTCAAGTTGGGTATGTCTGATATCTCACCATCCTCCAACTTGAGGGAGGCTATTAGTTGACACGTCAGAAGCTCCACATTAGCACTCAACAAACTGTTTTGAATTACAAACTTTCCCTCCATTTCTTTACTTCTAGTTTTACATCTGTAATGTATATATATATAGACATGATCACTCTCTCTGATTTCTCTCTAGATTTTCATTCATTATAACAATGGAGTTTTGTAACAAACACTTCATCTTCTACATTTCATAGTATATACAAATTGTTCTTGAGAAATTTTACACTAAATAACATCCATTCGCTATATTCATCAAAAATTATAACACATTATTGTTATAATAATCGATTATTAATGATCAAAACCTACCAAATAGTACCATCGATGATTATCATTTGCATCGACTAAGAGCATCTTCAATGATACCAAATCCTTAACTAAATCAATTTACGTGGCGTCTACGTGTCATTATTTAAAGAATATGCAAACAAATTTAATACTCCAACCTTATAATCCATTAGCAATAAATATAGATAATCATGTTTGTTTGGTTATATTTGTCGAATCAGCAAAATCCTTAAGTATTATTTACATTATCATAATTATATAGAATACTATATAGGACGATTGAAGTAATTACCACTTCACTTAGCTAAAATTTTACATTATCATAATTTTTTAATATTTTAGCCAATTATTTTACAAATCATCATTGGAGATGTTCTAATGAAGCTCGTCTTTCATGAGAGTTAGATTATTTAAGTTACATGTATGAATAAACCTTTTTCCTAAACTATTATGTAAATATGTAATCAAATAAGTAAATAAAAAATAGTATTCTCTCTGTCCCTTTATATATGAGAATGTAAGTTAAGAAAATAGATAAATTAGTGAAAAAAATAAGAAAAGTGGGTGAAGTGATGAACCAATCTATACTATTATATAAAAGCCGAAACATTAAAAGTTTTGGTACCTGTTTTTTGGTACCTATTTTTTGGTACCTGTTTTTTTGGTAATTCGTGAATTTACTTATTTAACCTTCATTATAAAGAAAAATAAATATACATAAAACAAATAATAACATAATATAATTAATGGTAATTACTAGAGATATTACCTTTAATAAACAGCTAAAAACATCTCATATCTTTCCATTATTAATATTTTCTTTCGAATTAAAACATGTTACCTTTTAAATTTAAAACAAATCTTACAATCATTAATATATACCCAAAAATATCACACCATAATTTTTAATGAAAATGTAACACCTAAAATAAATAATAACATAATATAATTAATGGTAATTAGTTGATTAACATAATAAAATTAATGGTAATTAGTTGATTTCTTTTTTCACATTAATATAATAAAATAAATGGTAATCACTTGATTGCCTTTTTCATATTTACTTTTAGTTGAAGATATTAACTCTTATAAACACCTAAAAACAACATATTATCTCTTATAAACACCTAAAAATATCAATCGTATCATATTTTTCGATCATTAATATTTTCTTTCTAATTAAAACATGTTACCTTTTTAATTTAAAACAAATCTTAGGTATATACCCGAAAATATCACAGCATAATTTTCAAGTAAAATATAACACCAAAAATAAAAAATAACATAATATAATTAATGGTAATTAGTCAATTGCCTTTTTCATATTTACTTTTAGTTGAAGATATTACCTTTTATAAACACCTAAAAATATCAATCGTATCATATCTTTCAATCATTAATATTTTCTTTCTAATTAAAATACGTTACCTTTTTAATTTACAAAAAATCTTACAATTATTAATATATATCCGAAAATATCACACCATAATTTCAATTATTAATCACACCATAATTTTCAATTATTAATAAAATATATTAAAAATCATATACGTTGTTTATAATAAAGAAACATTAGTATAATTCGTAAACATGCGTATATTAAGTTAGATCAAATTAAAATTAAAAATTATCAAAAATAATGATTATATAAAAATATAATTATAATATTAAATAAAATTTATAACATAATACAAGAAATCCGTACATTGCAATACTAATAATTAACCGATTACCTTTTCAGGTAAAACATATCATCTTCCTATTTTTTCTAATTAAATTTCCCTTTTTCTAGAAATATCACGGGCAACATTAATTTTCATTTTCTATGAAACACTAGGAGCAATTTTAATTATAAATTAACATAATTAAATTATAATTAGTATAAACTAATCAATTACCTTTTCACATAAAGCATGTCACTTTTTATTTTTCACGTTATCTTTTCTATTTTATCTAACTAAAATCTCTCATTTTTCAATTATATTAAGGGCAGTTCTATTTAATAAAATAAAATAATCATATGATAAAACTAATAATTAATTGATTAACTTTTTCAGCTAAAACGTATCATTTTTTCTATATTTTCTAAATAAAATCCCTCTTTTTCTAGAGGGTGAAGGCCCTATCTACCCACAAATTAAAGATGTGTAACCAAAATACCCACCACCAATCTGGGCGGCCCTAAATAACCACCAGACACGCTACTGATGGTGGAGTATCTCCAGATACGCTATTGGTGAAGTAGTATGTACATGTCACGCCACTGGGAGAGTAGTATCCAGCAGGAGATACGCCACTGCCAATGGCGCAACACAAGATACGCATCACGTAAATGCGTGATGACGTCAGCATCGTCCTCTCCAGAATCGCGGCGGAGGTGACTCGTCGGGCGATTTTTGAGCTTTTTCCGGCGATTGCTCGTTCACCCTTTCCAGTCACTTTCCAGTTACATTTTATATGTCAATCGAATCGCCACAACATCCTCTACAACCCTATGTCCTTGGTTTTTCATTTATTTTGCCGGATTTGAAACCCCCTATCCAACCATTTTTTCCGATCCCGTTTTTCGATCTACGATTACATGCCCCTGCGGGGCCAGATCTTGATAACGAGATAGGGGAAGATGAAGAACAAGGTCCGATGATAGTTTTTATGTGCACAGAAGGGGTTGAAGATGCCGGAAACGAGAGGAGAGGCCATGGCGACGGCCATGGCGATTTCCGGTCGGGAGCTCACACTTGTGCTTAGCAAAGATTCTGAGAAAAATGGACTTGGGATACGCCACTGACAATGGCGTATCCCGTGGGTAGATAGGGCCAGGACTTTTGGAAATGGGTATATCGAACCATTGACCCTCAAAAACAGGCAATCTGGTCATTTTCTCTTTTCTAGAAATATCATGGGCAACATTAATTTCTCTTTTTCTAAAAACATTACGAGCAATTTTATTTAGTAAAATAACATAATTAACTTATACTCCCTCTGTCCCATCCATTTGTTTACACTTTCCTTTTTTGGATGTCCCATCCAATTCTTTACATTTCTAAACTTTCCTAAAATAATAAAGTTTTATAATATAAAAATCAACTACATCCACTAATTTTCTCCACTAACTCTTTTTATACATTATATAGTGATGGGTCCCACCACTTTACTCATTTTTCCTACTTCTCTCCTCCTTCTTTATATTTTTCCTTGATCTCCGTGCCCAAACCAAATGTAAACATTTGGTTGGGACGGAGGGAGTAATTATTATAAACTAATCAATTACCTTTTTCATCTAAAACATGTTACCTTTTTAATTTTCTCTAACCAAATCCTCTCTTTTTCCAATTATATCATGGGCATTCTATTTAATAAAATTAAAAAAAAAATTAATTACTAATAATTAACCAATTATCTTTTTCAACTAAAATCATCATCTTTTCTAAATTTCTAAATTAAATCTCTCATTTTCTAGATATATCACGGAAAACATTTATATAATTATCATCAAATAATCTCATTAAAAAATTTAAGCATTCAAAAATCATGTTTTAAAAAAATTAATTCAAGTTAATGAAAAATATCATATAATATTAAAAAAAATCCGTGCATCGCACGGGTTTTAAGCTAGTATTATTTAAATGTAGAATACATAAATATGTATTGCGGAAAGTAGCTACTAAAATCCAATTTGGAGATCGGAAGTTGGTGAAGAGGCTCTGTTTGACAAAAGACGTTTCGGACAAGGCAAGGGGTGTAGTGATGGCGGTTCAAAGCGGTTGATCCTTCCTGCAACAAACGGTGATCCCGGTGCGATTGGAGCAGGTGAAAAGGCAGAGGGAGGGGCACATGATGTGTAAATATGGTCCCTGGCGGGGTCTTGCAACCCAAATCCACCAAAATCATCCATCTTTAAAAAAAAAGTTGAATGTGGTTGAATTCAGTTGAATGTGGTTGTATTCAGTTGAATATGGCCCCTGGCGGGGCCTTGCAACCCAAATCCACCAAAATCACCCATCTTAAAAAAAAGTTTGAATGTGGTTGCATTGATGGTTGCATTCAGTTGAATATGGCCGCTGACGGGGCCTTGCAACCCAAATCCACCAAAATCACCCCACCTTAAAAAAAAAGTTGCATGTGGTTGCATTCGGTTGAATGTGGTTGCATTCAGTTGCAAGCCAAATCCACCAAAATAGCACCCCACCAAAAAAAAAGGGTGTTGAAGTCGGGTTGAATGTGGTTGCATTCAGTTGCAACCCAAATTCACCAAAATAGCAACCCACCTTAAAAAAAAGTGTTAAAACAGAGTGTTAAAGTCGGCGGCACATGGAGGGCACATGGGGGAGGGGGGAAGGGTTGACCTAATTTGTAGTATTTTTGCAATTTTGAAACTTAATGTAGTTGATATGGGCTGAAAATAAACCCTAAAGACACATTTAATGTGGCATTAAATACTAGATTGGTCCAAGGTTAAAGCCCATTAATGAGGCCTGAAACCCTAATTAAATAATAATTTCATAATTAATGAGTCAGCTAATTTTTAGACTCCCATATTGAGTCCAAAAGGGAACCAATTCCTTTAAGGAATAGCGCCCAAGACATCTAAGTCCAATGAAAGTCAGACTTCTTATGGAAGGATCTAGAAGCCCATCTAAAGTGGATAACTTGCCCACCAAGTTACTAAACCCTAATTCCAAGGCATCTCAAGCCTATATAAAGGGTCTGACCCCTCATTCTCACAAGAGGGTTTTTGGGCACAGCTCCATACACATCCACCACGTTTTAGGCTTAATCCTCGAATAAGGACATGCAAGCCACTACGTTACTACGCCGCGAGGGCGCATCAAGCCACGTAGGCCATTCTAGAACTACGTTTTGGTTTGATTCTTGATATTCATCAAGGTACGTATGCATCTTGTTAGGATCGAGTTAGTCCCCGACAACAAGAGCAGCCACCATTAAAGCTCGAAGCTCTCTATCCATAGCAATCAATATACGAATTAATTACACCCTACTTTTTATTCCACAACATTTGGCGTCGTCTGTGGGAAGAAGACATCAACCATGGTTACCACACGAAGAACATCAATCGCAGAAACTACTGAAACACCCTTCGGTACTTTCGCACCCTTAGTGATGGAACAGGTACCACCAGGAGTGGGCTCTCAACTTCAGATTACTCAGCCTCAAGGGACGGATCCCCCGAGGTCTGAAACTCAAACTCAAAGGTCGTTACCCCTAGTGACGAACCCCTTCAACCAAGGGACGAATCCCCTTCAGATGGTTGTCTCTCCCTTCGGAGGATGTCTACTTCACTGCCCTAGTGAACGAGTTTAACTCTCCAGGGCGGATCCCCAATCCTAGGCATGATTATGCCCATAATAGGCAAGCATGATTACAAATCTCTACCATGGTACTTCCACCACTAACAGATCAGGACCTAAGTTATGGGCTTCCACCCCAACGAGAGGATGATTCACCCCATATTTGAGGCTTGAAACCTCCACGTGTAGCAGGAGGGAGAAGTCTCGATCGTACACTAACGATGATGAAAAAAAACAATCGAACTGATGATCCACTCCCCTCGACTTTCAATCAGGGAACGACTCCCCCAGAGACGTGTCTCCAAGTGGTGATCCCCGAAGGAGTGATCCCCGAAGGAATGATCCCCAAGGGGTGACCCAAGATCCACTAACTTAAGGAGCGAATCCCCAATTACAGATGGTGGTCTCACCTCTGGCCAATGGAGCATAAGGAGCACAGATCGCCACCATCGTCATGCTAATCCCAATAACTCAAAACCCCATTTATGGGTTGTCACCGTTCCCAATTGTTGATGGAACCATCAAGTATGTGCCTCAATACATTGAATGCTTGGTTCCCTTGTTGGAGGAAACCAAAGTTTCTTCGGATCATACACCAAAGATGACTTCTTGCCTGAAGAAGATGAGGAAGAGGACGTCCGTTCTAGCAAGAGACGTCAAGGCAAGGAGCCCTCTGAGGGAGCTGGACGTTCTCAACCCCGAGGGACTTAAGGAACAACTCTTTAGGCCATAAACTAAAGGATTTAGGAGCTCAAATTATTCATCCGCAACAGTCGATTATGGGTTCAATGAATTTAGGGACGAGTCCCCTCCGGATGGTGGAGTCGCCCCTCTAGCGCACCGTTGGGACTATAGATGTCCATCATCATCATTACACAATGAACTTAGATTCCCACCAATGGGATGTAGTTCATCGATGGTAGAAGTGGCTAGCAACACGAGGCATACGTACCTCAATACATTCAAGGCCTAGAATACCAATGAAGGAGTCATGATCTTTCCGGACCATATATTATTGACGATTTATCATCCACTGATGAAGATAGCTATCGCAGAAGGAGAACCAGGCAAGGAGCTCGAAGGAGGGTCAGGGCCTACTAAGCCCCGAGGATCCAAAGGACTGGCTCCCAAGACTTTAGAAGGGTTGATACACAAAGGGTTGGCCCCGATGGCTCGGTGCCTCTGGGAGATCATGATGATCCAATACCGTCCTTCACCAACGAGATAATGAATGCTCATACCTCAAGAAAATTCAAGATGTCCGCTATCGAGGGCGTTCTCTCAAACCCTGGGGGGCATGACACAACGATAGTATAGTCGGTTGCCCCCGAACTCGACCAGATCCTTTAAAGTACTAAGTAGGGCACTTATCGCCCCATTTATTGATGGAAAGTTCATGAGAAAAGTTTTGCATCTCCATGAACGTGGAACAAGGAAAGAATGAATCCTTGAGGGATTATATGAAGCACCAAGAAAGCCTTGAAGGTCCCGAACCTGGATGATAGAGTAGCCATCAAGGTAGAGGAAAGTTTAAAGGAAACCTCAACCCCTGCTGGAGGCAATAGAGGTAACAAAAAGAAGCGAAGGGGGTCAAGAGTAGGATTTTAAGGATAATTATCCTCAAATAAGTAAAGACTCTGACTCTACCTGGAAGAAGAGCGATCAAGGACCGAGGTTTACCAGTTATTCACGCTTGAATACTCCCGACACCCAAATCCTGATGGACATTGAGAAATGCAAGAATCTCTGATGGCCGAAGCTACTAAGGGCTGATCCCGGGAAGAGAAACAAGAACCAATATGGTCAGTTCCATAAGCCATTGGGGAATAACACTCACGATTATAGACAGCTGAAACACAAGATCAAGTTTCTGATCCAAAGAGAAAAGTTGAATGAGTTCATCAAGGATGGCCAACAGGGAAACCTAAAGAAGAGATTATGGAAGGAAGGATGACGATCGAGATCCAAATCCATAGCCCCAGGGGGCCGATGATAAACATGATTTCTGAAAACTCGACAATGATCGGGAATACAAGGAGCTCTTATAAAGATCACGCTCAAGAAGGTATGCACATTATAGGAGAAGCTCCATAGCAAGTAAATACTGAAATGGCAATTGCCTTTGATGATTCTAAAGTGGAAGGGGTGATTCCTCCATGACGACCCGTTGGTTATAACACCTGTGATAGGCAACTCATAAGTGAAAAGAGTTTTGGTAGACAATGGAACTTCAGTGGATATTTCATTTCATGATGCATACTTGAAGATGGGATACAACGATTCTCAATTGACCCTCTCCAACATGCCCATATATGGGTTCAATGGAGTTGAGTCGAGAGTTGGAGGAACTATTCGGCTGTCCATGATATTAGGACGGGAGCCTAGGGAGGCCACTCAGATGTTGAACCTTTTGGTGATTAAAGCAACTTTCACTTACAATGTGATCCGTGGAAGGGCATGCTTGCGTGCCTTTAAGGCGGTTGCCTCGTACTAAGACCTGAAGATCAAATTTCCTACAAGGAAGGGAGTTGATAAAGAAAAGAAAGATCAAACAATAACAAAGAATTGATATCCAGCCACTTTGAGGCCTGATGGAATCGGGGGGCAGGTCCTCTCGATTGAAGACATGAATGTCCAAGAAGATGAGAAACAAAGAGGAAATCTCACCGAGGACTTGGTCCCCATTCCATTAGTTCCTAAAGAACCAAAAAAGTTACCTACGTAGGGCATTGCTAAATGAATCCTTGAAGGATGAATTGGATGCGTTCCTACAAAAGAACGGTTTGTGTTTGCTTGGACAGTAGCTGATATGCCAGGGGTCGATCCCAATTGATTGCGTAAACTAAACATCCACCCGAATAGGGAGACGATGAAACGGAAGGAAAGAAAGTTTGATTCCAAAAGGCATGAAAGCCGATGGAGAGTGATGGATGTGCATGGACTTCATTGATATGAATTATGCATGTCTCAGGACTACTTCCCCCTACCAAAGAATGATATATTGACCAATGTAGCAGCTGGTCATGGAATGCTAGGATCAAAATGCATAAAGGTGAGATCCCAAAAGGGCGACATATAGAAGATAGAGGAATAAGAATTCTGAGCATCTTAGTGGGAAGACTATATAAGTCCATGGAAATGATGTGTTAATCAATAGCCTCGATAAGGCACATGACATCGAGCATTCTTATGAGGCGTTTGAGGTGTTAAGGCACCACACGATGATATTTAATCTGGCTAATCCACCTTCAGCATAGGATCAGGATTTTATTTTTTTTGGGTTTTATGGTTTCCAAGCATGGAAATTAAGGCCAACCCCGATAAGAGTAGAGCAATCCTTGACACGGAACCTCCACGTGTTGACATAACCAAATTACGGAAAGTTACTCTATCTATACTTGGATGTATTTGACACGGCTTTGAGTGTCGCCCTCGTGAAAGGGGAAGACAAAGTTCAGAAACCCATCTGTTATGTGAAAAAGGTCTTGCATTGGACAAAGTAACCACAATAAATCCCCAAGCACTCACTGACTTCATGGTTGAACACACCATTGACAACCAAGAAGTCAGGGGGCATGAGGTAGTACCCCAGGAGGGCAAAGGATTAGAGAAGGAGAATCGAGAAGCGGTACTCAAGGAGTATTGGATCGATTTTGATGGAGAATCAAAAACAAATTAAGTGAGAACATACCCCGATGGGTTCATGAAACAAATTAAGTGAGAACATACCCCGATGGGTTCATGATTCCCCAACGACAAACAATGAGGCTGAACGCACAGCCGTGATAGCCATACTTGGTTTGGCCGGAGCCCCGAGGTCAAAACCTTAAAGTCTGTGGAGACTCAAGATCAGTAGCACCAAAAGTGAATGGTGAGTTCGAGGCCAGGGCTGGAACCGTGACAGAATACTTGAAACTTGACTCAATTCAATGAGTGTTACGAGGGAGGAAAACGTAAAGGCTGATGTCCTATCTATGTTTTCCTCCTCAGAGATGGAGAATTATGTTGAAAGTTCTTACTTCCAAGTCTTGGAGACCCGAAGCATTGATAGAAAAGATGATAACACTTATAGGTATGAAAAACTGTTGGATAGATCCTACAGAAGCTCTCCAGGAAACCGGTTGGTTACCCGACAATGCCTTGGAGGCACGAAAGTTGTCAATAAGAACACTGAGGCCTCAAAACTTGATTTAGCCTTGAAAGAAACTCATCTGGAAATATGGGGGCAGTGCTCGGGGGGCAGGACCCTTGCCCAAAAGATGACCCGATTTGGATCTACTAGCCATGCATGATGGCTGATGCCAGAAAGTTATGTACGATCGATATACATAAACACGTAACTGTTGATCAATCCCTTGAAATGTTGAAAACCATCAGTTCCACCATTCCCTGTGGCAAATGCCCAGAGAAAGTTCCTGATAGTTGCAATTGATACCTTCATGAAGTAGACTGAGGCCAAACCCCGAGCCTGGATAACCATCAAGCAAATGACACAATTCCTGTGGGAAAGTGTGATACGTAGATATGGACTTTCACCAATCCTAGTAACCAGAAATGGATGACAATTCAAAACAAGGCTCTTACAAGCTGGAATTGTTTGAAAAAAATGTGGTGCCTAGACTTGGCACACCCCAAACCTCAAGGTTTATCATATTTGAGCATCCGATTAAGACACTCCACCTGATCAGACTAAGTAGAAATAAGGTTTGATGAAACCACAAGCTTCTAGCTCTAAAGAATTGAAGGCTCGAATAGGCCATGTTCCATGTAATTGAAGGCTCGAATATGCCATGTTCCATGCAATTGAAGGCTCAACTAGGACGTGTTCAATGTAATTGAAGGCTCAACTAGGACGTGTTCAATGTAATTGAAGGCTAATCAAGTGAGAAATCGAACTAGGAAAATTCGATGTTAAGTACAAGCCTATGACGGCCATCAAAGCCCAGACTCTAGCTGACTTCGTGGTTGAATGTACCATTGATAACCAAGAAGTCGGGGGGCAGGAGGTAATAGACCAGGAAGGTCAGCAAGGTGAGAAGCCCCTGGAAGAGAAGAAGGAGTATTGGATGCTCTATTTTGATAGGGCATCAAAAACAAAAACTAGTGGTGCAAGTTTAGTTCTGCAAAGCCCCGATGGGTTCGCAGTTGAGTATGCCTTGAAGTTGGACTTCCAAACAACCTACAACGAGACAGAGTATGAAGCTTTGATAGCCGACCTTAGATTGACAAGAGCCCTAAGGGTGAAGAAACTGAGTCTGTGGAGACTCAAAGTTGGTAGTCTCACAACTCGATGGAGAGTTTGAGGCTAGAGAAAAGAATATGGCCAAATACATGAGGATTGTGAAAGCTGCGATAGCCCAGTTCGACGAGTGCTACATTGAGTATATCCCAAGGGAGGAGAATACAAAAGTCGATGCCTTATCTCAATATACTTCTTCAAAGGTCGAGACCTATTCTGGGAGCGTCTACTTCCAAGTTCTGAGAACCCCTACAATTGATTCTAAGCTTATTGATCCTATCGGGATAGAATGATGTTGGATAGATCGTATCAAAGCACACGTTGAGAATGGCTGGTTGCCAAACGATGCCACGAAGACAGGGAAGCTAGCTGTAAGGAACTGAAGGCTCGAAGAGGCCACGTTCTACCCGCCTGAAGGCTCGTGAAGGCCCCACTCCGTCCAAATGAAAGCTCATAGAGACCATGTTTCGTCCAACCAAAGGCTCGAAAAGGCCACATACCATCCATCTGAAGGCTAAAAAACAAAATACGAGAAATAAGTTAAAATAAAATATTGCAAGGAGTTAGAGCTCGAAACAAGCTTCGATTCGATATATTGTAAGCTCAAATCGGAGCAACGAGCAAAAGGATATGTTCATTAGCCCTTTATCTTGGTACAGGTTACGGAGTCTCTCGATTTTCAATACTCATGGAATAAGCGGGCCTAATAATCGAGTTAAAGGACAAAAATGTGACCTCAATCTATGTCTTCAAGGGGCTGAAATTTCAAGTCATGATTGACCTCCTCTAGGTCTCAGAGATAAGGTTATGATGACCCAAGACCAAGGACAAATGAGGCATTAAAAAGACTTCAATCGAGGTCATAGAATGAGGTTATAGACCCCGCGACCAGCCAAAAATGTAGCCTTGTGACGAACTCAATTCAAGTAGTAATTGAGGTCGTAGAACCTCAAGACCTGGGAAAAATTGAGTCTTTCTAAGACCTCAATCCATGTTGTGCTTTGAGATCGTAGACCTCACGACCAATGATATTATGGGTCCTTACACGAGCTCAATCCAGGTCGTGGTTTGAGATCGTTGACCTTGCGACCACTGATAAATTGAAGACCTTACACGACCTCAATCCAGGTCGTGGATTGAGGTCATAAGTCTCATGATCAGCCTAAATTGAAGGCCTTACATGACCTCAATCCAGGTCGTGGATTGAGGTCATAAGTCTCACGATCAGCCTAAATTGAAGTCCTTACACGACCTCAATCCAGGTCGTGAATTGAGGTCGTAAGCCTCACGACCAGGCCTTAGAGCTGAGGTCCTGAAGACCCCAGACCTGGACAATTGAGGATTTAGGTAGACCTCAATTCAGGTCTATCAGGGCTAGGATCCCCACATACAAATTACAAGAAAATATTATTATTTAATAATAATTTGCAAAAAATTATTATTAATTAATAATAAAATCCGATCAGACCTTATTCAAGCGAAATTTTATCCGGGTAGGACAGCCTTGATTCGAGTATAAAAGTTATTCAAAATTTGAATAACATAAATAATATTATACGTTAATATTATTTGAAAAAAAAAAGAATATTGTTCACGACCTCAAATGAGGTCCCAAAATTCACCTCGTGAAGTCTACGATCACCACCCAATCAAGGCCTTGGACGACCTGAGATGAGGTCGTATGTGACCTCGAACAAAGTCACGACCAGGGATAAATTGAGGGCTTGGACGACCTCAATTGAGGTCTTGAGAAAAAGTGCAATTTAGTACCCCCCTACTTTTGCTATGTTCACAAAAAGAAAAATTATGAAATAATCCCCCTAAAATGCATGTGTGCACAAATTCAATATTTTCGATTAAAATTTTCGAATTTTATTCAAGCGAAATTTTATCCGGGTAGGACACCCCTAATTTGGGTAAAAACGTTATTCAAAAATTGAATAAAATAAATAATATTATTCAATAATATTATTTAATAGAAGAAGCAAAAAAGTTGGAAAAAAAAATAAATAAATTACATCGACCTGAAATGAGGTCGTAGATTAGCTCGAAAAAGTTTACGACCACACCCCAATTGAAGCATTGGACGACGTGAGATGAGGTCACAAGCTGACCTCGAAATTTCTACGACCGCTGCCTAAACAAAGGGTTGGACGAACTCAAATGAGGTCTACTGGAAAAGTGCAGTTTAACATCCCAAACTTTGCATGTTTTACACATTGATTCCTCAAGTTTATAAATCGACATTCTAATCCTTCTAGTTTCAAAACTGACAGATTTGTCTCTGGACTTTATAAGTTGATAAAAAATTCCTAAATTATTAGGAATAATTAAGAAAAATACCCGTGGGTACAAGAAAATTCCTAAAAAATTAGGAATAATTACGAAAAATACCCGTGGGTACATAAAAATTCTTAAATTATTAGGAATAATTAAGAAAAATACCTGTGGGTACAAGGAAATTCCTAAAATATTAGGAAAAAATAAGAAAAATACCCGTGGGTACTAGAAAATTCCTAAAATATTAGGAATAAAAAAAATACTTGTGAGTACACGAAAAATCCTAAAAAATTAGGAAAAGTACAGAACAATAAGAGGAAAATTATAAAAATATTTCCTTGACAATTGAGCAATAATTTATGCTAATAATGCATAAAAGCTCTATGAAAGTGCCGAAATTGCTAAAAGCAAGCACAAGTTAAAGGGTAAATAGGTAAAATCAACAGGTACCAACCAACCAAACTTTTAATGTTTCGGCTTTTATATAATAGTACTAGCCTAAAACCCGTGCGATGCACGGATTTTTTTTTATATTATATAAAAAATTTAATTAATTAAAATTAATTTTTTTAAAACATGAATTTTGGAGGCTTACTTTTTTATATGAGATGATTCGATAACAATTATATAAATGTTATTCGTGATATTTCTAGAAAAGGAGGGATTTATTTAGAAAATATAGAAAAAATGATAGGTTTTAGTTAAAAAGAATAATCAATTAATTATTAGTAATTATAAAATTATTACTTCATTTTATTAAATAGAATGTCTGTGGTATGATTAGAAAAATAGAGAATTTAGTTAGTGAAAATTAAAAAGATTATATGTTCTAGGTGAAAAAGGTAATTGATTAGTTTATATTAATTATAATTGAATTACGTTATTTTACTAAATACAATTGCTCATAATGTTTTTAGAAAATGAGAAAATAATATTGTCGATTTTAGTTAGAAAATATAGAAAAGATGATATGTTTTAGCTGAAAAAGGTAATCGGTTAATTAAAATTATTATAAGTTTATAAGTTTATTTTATTAAATAGAACCGTCCGTGATATAATTAAAAAATAATTAGTTAGAGAAAATAGAAAGGTAACGTGCATGATTTATGTGGAAAAAGTAATTGATTAGTTTATAGTAATTATAATTTAATTATGTTATTTTACGAAATAAAATTGTTCATAGTTTTTAGAAAATGAGAAATTAACGCTACCCGTTATATTTCTAGAAAAAAAAGGGAATGTAATTAGAAAAAATAGAAAAGATGATATATTTTAGCTGAAAAGGTAATCTGTTAATATTTTAGCTATTATAATATTATTATTTTACTTGTATTGAATAGAAACGCCTGTAATATAATTAGAAAATGGAGGTTTTAGTAAGAAGAAAGAAAAAAGCTAACGTGTTTTGCTGAAAAAAAGTAACCGTCCATGATATAATTGGAAAAAGAGAGATTTTAGTTAGAGAAAAGGGAAAAGGTAACGTGTTTTGATTGAAAAAAGTAATTGATTAGTTAATAATAATTATATATAATTATGTTATTTTTTAGCTGAAATGGTAATTGGTTAATTATTAGTATGATAATATTATTATTTTTTTATTAAATAGAAATGCCTGTAATATAATTAGAAAAATGGAGGTTTTAGTAAGAAGAAAGTAAAAAGGTAATGTGTTTTGCTGAAAATGGTAACCATCCATAATATAATTGGAAAAAGAGAGATTTTTAATTAGAGAAAATAGAAAAGGTAACGTGTTTTGACTGAAAAATGTAATTGATTAGTTAATAGCGATTATATATAATTAAGTTATTTTTTTTAAACAAAATTGCTCGTAATGTTTTTAAAAAGGAGAAATTTTAGTTAGATAAAATGTAAAAGATATTTTATTTTAAATGAAAAAGGAAATTATTTAGTTATTGAAAAATAGAAAAGGTTAAATGTTTAAACTTAAAAAGGAAATTGATTAATAAATGAGAAATTTTAGTTAGATGAGAAATTTTAGTTAGATAAAATATAAAATATATTGTATTTTACTTGGAAAATAAAATTATTTAGTTCTTGAAAATAGAAAAGATAATATGCGTAACCTGAAAAAGGAAATTGATTAGTTAATAGATCTATAATTGAGTAAGGGTAATTAGGTAAATTCAATAGGTACCAACCAACCAAACTTTTAATGTTTCGGCTTTAATATAATAGAATAGATAGATATAGTATAGATAGATTTAAGTCAGAATTATTAAGTAAAAAAAATCAAATTTGTAAATGAGATATTGTATTTAGAAAATGTAAAAAAGTTATTTAGTTGAAAAAAGGTAGTGAATTAATTATTAGTAATTGTAATATTATTAGTGTTTTTCATTAATAAGAACGAACAAATTTTTGGAAAATAGATTTTAGTTAGAAATGGTAATAGCTTAAAAAGGTAATTGATTAGTTATTATTTAGGAAAAAAAATGAGATATTTTAGTTAAAAAATATAGAAAATATATTACCTTTTAGCTGGAAAAGATAATCAGTTAGTTATTAGTAATTAAAATATTATTAGTTTATTTCATTAATTAGAACGAACATATTTTTGGAAAGAAGATATGTTAGTTAGAAAAGGTAATAGTTGAAAAAGGTAACTGCTTAGTTATTATTTAGGAAAAGTATTGGCAAGAACTGCGTGTAATATTTTGAGAAAAGATTGTATTTTGTTTTTCTATAGTTTTTTTTTTTTTGAAACCAAAGGAAAATTTCATTAAATCATAGCATCCGACACAAGAATCTCCAACACATTCAATGGAGGAGACATAAGATCAATGAAGCTATTAGGCATACAAGGTAGTCTAGCTAATTTATGAGCTACCCTGTTGGCTTGCTTCTTACTAAAAACGACTGATACATCATTTCTACTACTGAGAATAGCTCGACATTGAGCTATTAAATCACCTACCTCCAGCTGGTTCTGCTTGGCCTTCAAGATCGCCTGAACACTTTGCAAGGAATCACTCTCTATAATGAACGTTTGGCCATGATACTCCTCAGTCCACACCAAGGCTTCTAAGATACCCACCAATTCTGCCTCCAATACTGTCACCTTTCCTGCATATCTCCTCGTTCTTCCACGAACAAAATCACCTCTATGGTTTCTCATAACCATACCAATAGCGAACGAATCCGCATCCTTAACAACTGAGGCATCGACATTTAGTTTTAGAGTTCCAGTTGCAGGAGCTATCCACCTGGTACTATGCTTGACAGTAGGCTCTCCCAACTGGGCATTACTTCATTGCCTACGTTTTTTAGCTGTCCTCCATTCCTCTATCTGCTTAGAACTCCACCCCATCGCAATCTGAGGAGATATTGTCTTGCCCTCCCAAACTCGTTGGTTCCTAGCCCACCATACACCCCAAACCACCATTGCTAATTTGATCAGATTTTCACTTGACTCAGTACTTAGTTTATCCAGAAACCATTCCGGGGCACTTTCAACCTCCCTCGTGTCGTAAAAAAGACCAACCCTTTCCCAACAAAGTTTGGCAAAACTGCAGTCTAAGAACAGGTGCATTAGATGCTCTATGTCGCCTACACACATCTCGCAAGAAATGGGTACATGAATGCCTTTACCTCGCAGGACATTTCGAACAGGGACGTTATTACGACAAATTCTCCATAACAGGACCTTTACTTTATGTGGAATTCCCAGGCGCCAAATCCTACCCCATCCCATTGATTGTTGCAGAGATACAACCCTCATATGACGTGAATGCCAGTCGTGATAGGCCGATTTCACAGAGTACTGTCCATCATTAGAATGAACCCAGGCAATCCTGTCACTTGTACTATTCTGTGGAATTCGAACTGCTAAAATGGCTTTAGCATCTACATCACTGAATGTGTTTCTGACTTTTATTTCATCCCAATCCTTCCTCCCTCTCATGAAGAAATCGCACACCCTTTCATCACCTCCATTAGTGTTATCAACACAGAAATTCTCCTTGCCACGCAGCCACCTATCTGAGTGCACCCTGATTGATTTTCCATCTCCTAACACCCATCTAAGACCAGTTTTCATATTTTCTTTAGCTTCCCATAACCCTGACCATGTATAACTCGATCCCCCTGTTCTTCCAGCTTGGAGCATGCTACAATTTGGATAGTACCTAGCTTTAAGAACCCTTGAAAGTAGCGCTTCCGGTTTCTTCAAGAGATTCCAACATTGTTTTCCAAGCATCGCTAGGTTAAAACCATGTAAATCGCGGAAACCCAAACCTCCAGCCTTCTTATTCATACTCATTCGATTCCAAGAGAGCCATTTGACACTCTTGTTGCTTGAAGAGCTAGAGCTCCACCAGAAGGCGTTCATCATACGCTCGATTTCTTGACACAGAGTCTTTGGAATTAAGAAACAAGACATCGTATATGCAGGGATAGTCTGAGCCACATTGCGCAGCAGAACCGCTTTTCCAGCTCTGGAAAGAATTTTGTTATTCCATCCCTTAATCTTCGACCAGACTTTGTCTTTTAAATAATTAAAAACTGCCTTCTTTGATTTGCCTACAAGAGAGGGCATTCCAAGATACTTGCTTGCTCCAATATCATTATGAACTTCAAGAACATTTTTAATCTCACTTTGCTTATCTCGATGAACATTTGAGCTAAAGAAAATGGTTGACTTTTGGTAGTTCACTGCCTGGCCAGAAAAAGCCTCATAGTTACTAAGAATCTGTTTAATCGAGTTCGCCTCTCCTACTGAAGCTTTGAAAAACAGAAAGCTATCGTCCGCAAAAAGTAAGTGGGTCACAGCAGGGGCTTGAGGACAAATTCGACAGCGATTAATAGAGTCATTCCCAGCTGCAGTTTTAAGAGATAGAGATAAACCTTCAACGCAAAGTAGAAAAAGATAAGGCGACAACGGATCACCCTGTCTTAGGCCACGTTTAGGAAAAATAGGGCCTATGTTGGAACCTTGAAAAGAGATTGAATACGACACTGATGTCACACACATAAGCATCCATTTTATCCACTTCATTGAGAATCCCATAGCCACCATTCTACTTTTTAGATAGCCCCAACAAACTCTATCATAAGCCTTACTTATGTCTAATTTTAAAGCCACCTCTCCCTCATCACCATTCATCTTCCTCTTCATGAAGTGTATCAGCTCAAAAGCAACTAACACGTTATCAGAAATGTTACGACCTGGAACAAAAGCACTTTGCTCCTCAGAGATTAGCACCGGCAAGATTTTTTGAAGTCTATTAGCAAGGACTTTGGCCACAATTTTGTATAAAACGTTGCACAAAGCAATAGGTCTTAGATCTCTAGCATCTTCCACTTTTTCCTTCTTAGGGATGAGCACCAAAGTAGTATCATTAACACTAGCAGAGAACTTTCCCTCCAACAACCATTCTTGGCAACATTTAAACACTTCCTGACCAATCAACTTCCAAAAATGCTGAAAAAAAAGCGGGGTTTAACCCATCCGGGCCACTAGCTTTGTCAGGATGCATGCTTTTCACTGCTTCAGAAAATTCCTCAAAAGAGAGCTCAGCTACTAACATATTATTCTGCTCCTGAGAAACTTGACTTTCATTCTCATTAGCTGGATAACTAACCAACTGTTCTCCTGCAGAGAAAAGTTTCGAGTAGTAATTCTTGAGTAAGATGCATAATTCCTCATGCTTAGTGACAACTCGCCCATCATCTGACTTTAAATAATGAATATGATTCGCTTTCTTTCTGCTTGAAGCAGATGCATGGAAAAATTTTGAATTGGAATCTCCTTCCTCTAACCAAAACATTTTCGCCCGTTGTTTCCAGTAAATTTCCTCCTGCAAAATTAGATTCTCCAACTTAGCTTTCTCAAGAAAATATTGCTGAATTCCCTCATCATCCTCTTTGTCTTTCAATTTATCAATAACCTTCTTCTGATTAATCACTTTTTCTCTGAATTTATGAAAAAAAGATCTCCCCCATTTAGCCATAAAAGAAGAAACTGCAATCAGCTTAGGTAACAGATGCGAAGGAGGAAGACCCAACCAACACTTTTTCACTTCTTCATGAAAGCCAGCTTCTTTCAGCCATGTATTCTCGAATTTAAATCGGAATTGTTTCTTTGTAACAGCCGTGTTGATCAGGTTAAGCTTGATGGGATCGTGGTCAGACTTGATCACATGAGAAACTGTAAGCGTGCATAGAGGAAATATATTCCACCATGAATCTGTGGCGAAAGCCCTGTCAAGCCTCTCTCGGACCCAGGCTTGGGTTCCTTTACTCTTCTCCCACGTGAATGCTCCACCTGATAACTCCACTTCAATCAGATTGCAATCTTCAATGGCTTTTTTAAAACCATTAAGTAAGTTTTGAGGATGCGGATGCTGACCCTTCTTGTCATCTTTAGATAGCAGATCATTAAAATCTCCACAAATGCACCATGGCAATGTGGATTTAGAGGCTAATGTCCTGATAAAATCCCATGCCTCAGTACGTCTCTCTCTCTCCGGGAAGCCATAATAGCACTTGAGCCTCCAAGAGATTAAACTATTTTCTGAAATCACCAAGTCAATATGATTTAAAGAAGACTCGATAACTTCACAAACCATTGTATGTTGCCACAAAACTGCAATGCCACCACCTCTACCATGCTTATCTACTAAAAAAGAATTTGCAAAACCAAACTTCGAAGCAATCTCTTCGATTTTATTACTACAAGATAAAGTTTCACATAAAAATAACAACTCTGGCTTGTGAGTTTTTAGCACCTCACCTAGAATTCGAACTGCCCGGTGGCTGCCAAGACCACGGCAGTTCCAGCTTAGGATACTCATTGGAGAGGGCTGGCCTGCATTGTAGACTCAGCCAGAACATTTGTAGAGGATGTAGCCAAATCACCATTAGAAATGTCAGCGTCCATTTTATTTTTAATCTGTTGAGGCCCAGTAGAGACTAAGCCCATTTCAACATCCATAATTGTTGCCCCACTTATAATTAAGGGTAATAGAGTAAAATAATTAAATAAGGTAAGTACTGTACCGTACCAAAACTTTTAATATTTCGTCCTTTATAAATGGATAAAGTGTGCATAGTAGGTTAATAGGGTTTTTTTCAAAACTACCCAAGTTGCAATATATTTTTTCAAAAATACGACTTGCAACCTTTTTTTCAAATGCGTGCAACCTTTTTTTGCCTGTATTTTAAGCTCATTTGCAACCCTTGTCATCTGCGGTGCCAGTTTTGCAACAACCAAAAAACCGTATTTTTGTAAATAATTTCAAAAAGTTAGGTAATTTTGTAAATATCCCTTGATATAATTAATTTTTATATTATAGAATTTTATTAATTGTAGAAAATTTTGAAAAAAAAAATAAATAGAAAAGCATTAAAAAAATGGATGGATCCAGGAGTACAGTTTTACAAGTCACAAGTCACATCTCTTCCATGCTTAAAATACGTAGGTGCTATTCAATCTCAAAGAAATACTGACACGTGCATTGAAAATAATGGTATTTCATACGAATGGATCAGGTTGAGTTAGGGTTGGATTTTGTAAAATCCAAATTTTATTTCAAATATTTTTCGATTTTAAAAATAAAATTTAATTCAAAACTTAAAATTTAAATTTGAATTTGTTATGTTTCGGGTTGGAACAATTTTTTTCGAATATTCAAAATTAAAACAAAAAATAAAAAAATTCTAATTAAGTTGAGTATCTATTCATTAAAAAATCTCATGATAAGCTAGTATCGAACCATCCCAGAATCTCTAGGTCAACTAGAGGTAAGCTAACCGAGCTATCTCAAATTCTCAACTCGCTTTCTTACATACTATTAGAATAACAACATTTTGTCTGATTACGTGTTTAATTGAGTTTAGAATCAGTTCTTCTCTCTTGTTCAATATATGCATGTTTACGCATTTCTTGAATCAGATTGTCTTGAGTTGATTTCTTGATAGAAGTCTATGTGCGTATTTTTCAAGTATTACAATTGGTTAGTTGGAACCTATGTTCTAAAAGTCGGCAATTAATCCCGATTAATTGCCGATTAATCGTTGTTCGGTAGGCCACCGTACTGATTAATCGTTGTTCGGCTAAAAAATTATTTTTTTTTAAAATCGCTAAAATTCGGTCAAAATCGGGATTAATCGGTCAAAAATCGGATTAATTGGTCAAAAATAGGCCTCATTGATAAAAATGAAAATTTTGTAGAAAAATTAAAAAAAAATCAAAATTCAAAAAGTATAAAATTGAATAAATTTTAAGAAAAATGTTATTCTCATATACGAAATTAATATTTTAACGTTTAAATCATGAATTTTATCAATTTTTTCTCTCATATTGACCCCAATTCAAAAACTAGATCTTAAAATTTATATTTACTTTAATAATGCTATATATTTTAAATATATTTGTATAAATATATGATAATTATTTATGTACAATCACAAATAATAAAATAATTACATATATTAATAATAATTATATTTAAAAATAATATTAAATTAGCTCCGATTAATCATTCCGATTAATCCCCGATTATCCGATTAATCCCGGGACAGTACCTCCACCAATTAAGTCCGATTCCCACTTTTTACTTTTTACGACACTGTAACTATTATGCTTATGTTCGTTACAGTTTACTCAAGGAACTGTGTTTTGGTCATTATGTGGATGTTTGTGTATTGTCTGATTTGGTTACTTTTTGTTTTAGATTATTGTTAGGACCTTTTACTCTTTTTTTTTAAAAGTATTAGGACCTTTTGCTAAAAATTTTAATATAATTATTAGGACTACAGATGATAATGAAATTGTAGTATTTTCAGTAAGTTATTATTTTGGGTACTGTTAGGTATTCCGAATTTGTATCCAAAAATTGCTCTCGAATGATGTGTCATCGATTACATGACATAATGAAATTTTTTTATCGAAGTAATTAATGTAAATGCATGAAAGTCCACATTATTATAACCAATTAAATTTATACACTTCCCATTCGACAAAATTTTTAGAAATCAATTCGGAATATCTAACATTTTCCATTTATTTTCTACACAAGATGTGATCTTTCAGTGATTTGTAATTGTTGTGGGAATTGATTTAATGCTGAAATTTGTAGTCTAATCATTTCTACCTGTCAACTCTATAACCCCAATGGCCCAGATGAGTTGTTCACCTTATGATATCTAACTAGTGCCTCCGTCCAAAAAGATTGAAATAATTTCTTTTTTTGGAAGTCCTAAAACTAATAAACCTATTATACTTGCTATTTTTGAACACTACTTTTTACTATTACACTCATTACTTTATCATTTTATACTTTTTTTTACACTATTACATCCACTATTTTCCTCCACTATCTCACTTCTACTATTAAATATTGATAGGTTCCACAACTTTATCCAATTTTCAACTAACTTTACTCTTTTTTATACTACATTTTCTTAATCTCCGTGAAAGTAAAAAAAGTTCAAACAATTTGGGACGAGGGAGTAATATGTTTCAAAGTTGAAACTCAGTAAGTCGGACCAGAGATTTGCATATCTGTATAATTATTATAATTGGTTGAGAAATTAATTGCATTTTTTTTTTTGACAAAATGCAAAGGATTATATTACTGAAACAAGTCAATAAAATAGCGGAACAAACCCCCGACTATAGATACGACCAGGTTGAAAAAACAATAAATTGTTTCCAGATCGTGCAACAAACTGAACTAAAAAGTTCTTGAAGCTAAAAAACGAATTCGAAGATATTCGAAAAGATCCAAATTGCGCTAACATCCCTGAAAGCCGCGTTATTACAATTGACCACTTCACGTAAGATCCGTTGATACCCCAGTATTCAGAATCCTCAGTTGTATAAACTAAGGTCAGAGGAACGATCCTCCAGCTATCTACATGCCGGATATCAGCTATAGACATGCCGGAAATGGAATTCCCCAAAGGATGAGTAATACCCCAGCTATCTACATGCCGGATACCAGCTATAGACATGCCGAAAGCGAAAACCCCCAACAAATAATATTGAACAATCTTTGGTTGTAAGTGATGAGCTCTTGCAATAACCGTTAGCATCTCAGCTTCGATGCGGACTTTCCAGATCCCCCAAACTATCGACAAAATCATTCTCAGCAGGACTGATCTATTGTAGATCTTCATTAAAACCAACAAACCAAGCAAACTCTCACAAGGAGAGACAAACAAACTCTCACAAGGAGAGACCAATAAACCCAATTAATGGGTAAAGCAAGTAAAAAAACTCACAATCTTCACAAAAGGAGGATGATTATTGAATGAAATAAAGAACTGAACAGAAAAAGGGCCTCCGGTAGGTGGATAAACCACCGCCGGAGGAGGAGAGGCTGTTGAAGATGAAGACGAAAGAGGAAGGCTGGAGAGAAAGCTTCCCTTTCGGTGGAAAAGTAGTCGTTTTTAGTTTGTTCGCTTTTTTAATAATTGCATTTATTATAATTGATTGTTAATTATTTTTTTAATTATATAAAATTGGTTGATGATTGATAGTGTTTTAATTTGCTTTAATTGATAATTTTATTTGGTTTTAAATTAGGAGTAATGCTAGGTTTCCCAAAAAATTCCCCAAATATTTTTTGCCAAATGAGATGGCATGACATGTGGTTCAATTTCATTTGTGGACTCATATTTATACACATGGGATCTAATCTTATTATTAGGAAAGTTACCTTTATAAATATTACACATCAATAAAAATTTTGGGGAATTTTTTAGGGAACATAACATTTTTCTTAAATTAGCTTATTAGCTGCGTCTATGTCTAAATATTGAGGGTTTAATCCTACTATTACATTATTTTATATGATTTTTGTATCTCTTAGGGTATGTCATATATTATGGATTTTTAGATCAATTTTGCGATAATTTTGATGTCGTCTTTTTAATGATTTAGGTAAATAATGCCATATTCGTACTCGACTACTATATATAATTTATAAATAAAGAGTTTTAAAACACAACTTTATTTTAGAAAAAAAAAATTAATAAAAGATTAAGAGTTTTGATCTTGTTTTACATGTTTAACCAAAGGCACCCCTTGGTTAGAAGTGAACCACCTTTTTCAAAATTTATATTAGTTTTAAACTTTTAATATATTTTGAAGAGTTTAGCTATTATAAATTTTTAGGTAATATTTTTGGAAACTTATTATTTTGATTGTCTATTGTTTTTCAGGTGGATTATTCTTTTTACGGACAAGCAACCTCTTTGATAGACATAAGGCGCTGTTGAAATTTGGACGAGCAAGCAAGATGTGGATACCACTTTTTTCAAGTCCTATTTATTCAAATTTGTAACTTATATTAGTTTAGGCGTCTTTCTTTTCAGACATTAAGTCTTTACTAGCATAATAACCCGTGCGAGGCACGGGTCATTTTCCAGAAATTGATAGAGAGATTTTCCAGAAATTGATAAAGAGGTCGAAGTTATGTAAAAAAAGTTTTCACTTCTTGCTAAAAAACATAAGTAGCACAATGGTTTGGATGTATATTTATATAGAGGAGGTTGTTGGTTCAATTCCCCACAAACACAAAAAAACTTAATTTTTATCTTCAAAATAAGAGAGTGACAATTAATGTAATTCTGTAAAATACAAGGGTAAAATAGTAAATTCACATGGATTTTATTGGCTCAAAATACCCCTAGAAAAACCTCTTGTTCTCCTATTATACATAGAATATATATAGAAGATGATTGTCTAAATTTTCGGGGACATCTTGCATGACTTTTGGTTATATTATAAACTTTTTCTATGCAAGAATTCACCAACGTTGATTGTACTAGACTCCGAGATACAATTCATTAATTAAATCATTATTTTTGTCAAAAAAAATAAAACATGATTAAATTAAGTAAGTTGTCAAATATAAAATTGTATAAATTGACATATTAAATAAAATCTAAAATACGCTAATTAAATAATTTTTAATACATAAACACAAATGAAATATTTATTTAAAATAAAAAAATACATCTTAGATATATTAATAAAATATGACATTGAGAAAGAGAAGTCTGTCTAATCACTAAATTATTATTGAATATTTCTAATAAATAATAAAATTAAATTAAATAAATTATATGTCTTGCACCTAAAATATCATACTCCCTTCGTCACATCCGGTTCTTTACATCTCGGAGAGAATGTCTGGCACACATTTTAAGGATAAATTTTCTTTTTTTGGTATAAAAATAGAATTGTTCTATTTTTATATATATAAAAAAGAAAATTTGAAAAATAAGTTATAAAACTATCTTTAAAATGCACTTTAAAATGCGTGCCACACACCCTCTCTGAGATATAAAGAAATGGTTGGGAGAGGGAGTATATGATAATTACAAATTATAATATTATATATAATTATTAAAATATTTTATAAAAATTGAATTTAAATAACATGTGTAATGTTTTATTAGAATGTATATTAAGATGTATAGTATATCATATATAAAATAATGTGTGTATGTATATGTACATTCGGGTATTTTTTGGGTTTCGAATTTCGAATTTCAAATCGGGTTTCGAATTTTGAATCGGGTCGGGTCGGTAAACATAAAATTCAAATCCATATTCAAAAGTTTTCGAGTTTAAAATTTATATCGATATCCAAATCCAAATCCAAAAATTCGAATTCGATATATCCAAAAAATCGAATTTGAAATTAAAAATCCGTCAAATCGAATAAATTTGCTTATCTTTAAATATTTAAAATTATATTTTTGATATACATCAAAAGAGTTGAATTGGCTCAATAATTAGAGAAAATGCCCAAAATGCCTAGATTTGAGCTTCCAAGGTCCAAAATGCTGATTTTCGGAAACATAGCCTTAATTACCCTTGGTTCACGCATATAGTACGCTGTTGTTCATATAACAGTTTACGAAGGATACTCCAACAGCAAATGTGTGTCCGGACACTACTTCTTCAAATGCGTATCTAATCGATATTTAGGGCCATGCAAATTGGATATGAACATATCGGGCCATTATTTCCCAAATCTTGGTAGTTAGGACCATCACCCTAATTAGTGTTCAATTCATAATTAAAAATTTGTAGGTACGTTTTATCATCCTTTATTATCATACCTGAGTCTACCACACGTCAGTTAACCAATCAGAATCGAGGAATTATTTTAGGACCAATCAGAGGCTACCCTTCCAACCACCTAAAATCTAATATAACCAAGGTTAAACCAATGTATGGTTAAGAAAAAAATTACAATAAAAAATCATTAAAAAAGAATAATATACAAATTCAAATAAAAATATATATCCTAAAATTATAATGTAAGGAATCTAAGAAGACAAAAGAAAACAGACAACCTCTTCCCCTCAAGGTTTTCGGACAAACTCCGATGCCGGTAACGAACTCTAGACCTCCCTCGATTGACTATCATACATCAATCTGAAGGTACAATTCTCAATTGTGTTTATACCTATCATTAGGTTGTTGCGTAACCACTTTGAGTTGATGTTAGAAGAATCCATGTATTTCAAACCCTAGCTCATCTTCTATCAATCAGGTACCCCTTATCCAATATCCTATATATGCTACTAATCTCTATTCTTCATTCTTGATTACAGGCTTCTTATAAATATTCAGAGTGCCTTGCCTATTAAAGGTGCTTTCTTTCTTCCTTCTGTATGTTTATGTCTTTAGCAGCTAAGAATTATATGTATGTAATTGCTTAAACTTTGATGATCTTTGCTCTGTAAATTCTGGTTATATGTTTATGGATGTTAATATGTCGTCGGAATAAAAAAGATCCTAAAATTATAATTACAGACAACCTCTGACCCTTCGGACAAACTCCGATCTCCAAACTCCGATCTTCTCAATTGAAGCCGCCCCGTTGCTGTAATTGGTGAGTCTCCAATTCTTTGTTCTTCTTTTATTGTCTTAGATTCTTTTCAATATTTGTGTTGTATCTATATTGCTATATGGTACGATTTTGAATCATCTAATTACATATACAGCCTCTACCCATCCTCAAGGAATTCGGACAAACTCCGATCTCCCCGCTGCTAAATTGGAGCCGATCACTTTCAACTCCAATCAACTCTTGCTAATTCACTCAAGGTAATATATCATATTTTTTAAGTTCTAATTGTATATATAAATCATTATAGTTAAGATAGAACTTCAATTTAGATAAATTATGTTTGTATTCTAATTGTATATATATCGTATGTTTTCTGACTTGATGCTATTATTAGAAATTTTAACTCAATTATTTAAAGTGATAAGTTATTTGAATTTGTTCCATATGAATATTTAGGTCATCACCACGTAAGTGCACTTTGATCTTTATAATAACCTAAGAGATTAATACTTTTCTCTCACTGTTGAAAACCGCATATGTTAAAGTAGCCAAAATTCTTTAGACTTAAAACTAAAATTGTCTTGAGGTTAATCCATGTAAGCCAAAATAATTATGCTACAAGTTCCTCACTTTTCTAGCATATATGCAGATACTTTTAGTTTGTTTTTGCTTTTGTCTTGCCTAATATTTCCTTTAGGTGTAAAGGATGCTACTATTCTACAATTTCTGTTTTGGATCAAGGGTTTATTATTTAATTTTTGCATTAGATTTTGAAAAAGCCATGTATTGTATAATTATAGCTGAGTTCTATTTTAGCTCCCTAGCACCTATGAATGCCCTTTGATGTGTTGTCTTTAAAATTGAACTCAGCCAAATACCCCTGCACCTCCTAGGCTCCTAAGGCTCCATGCTCCACCACACAGTAGCAGAGTTCTATATTAGCCGTTGAGATGGTTATAAAAAACTGCAATTTATCATTGAAATAAAATTAGGAACTTTTCCGATTTTTTGTTAACAAAGACTGCTGAATCCTATTAGAGTAGTCTAATTTTAAGAAAAATAGAAGCAGCTTGAGTATTAGGTAGGAAACCACCCAGAAGTAGTGATTCTTGAGAATGAAGAGAAACAGAACTTGACACCTTTATATAGGTTTTATTATTTCACTGGGCCTAATGCAAATTTACTAACATGACTTGGTTTGTATTGTAAAGAAAACTGGAAAGATGAGAAGATCGAGTAAGTATTTGTTTGCATATAGAAACTCAACCTAAAATACATGATCTCCAAAGACCTCACAAATATATTTAGTGACAAAATTACTATTCATAAAGTTTTGTTTAACAATTGTGAGGCAGAATATATTTGAAATAGATTAGAGATCCCTAAGAAAATATCAATGCACAAAAAAAATAAAAAATGTATCACTAAGCCTTTTAACAAAAAGTTTCTTTTTGAGTCTCAATCACTGCTGTTCACTTAAGAGTTTCTTTATAAATGTATTGTTGGTATTATTGTATAGATGTACGTATAATCATTTTCCATTAATGTGTGTTTTTTGTGATAAACAGGCTTTTTGAGATAAACTGGCCGAGACAGGATACTAACCCCTGAAAACACCTGTAATTTTGGGGTGGCAACTCCTTTTTTGCAATCTTTCATGTAGGTAATGAACAGCGGTTCATTTGCCTAATTTTAATGTATATCTAGAATAATGGTTTCCTTAACCAACTTTAGTATGGAGTCCATACTTAAATTGTTTTAGATTGAGGAAAGTGTGAATTTGAGTGACCAGGGCAGTAAAATAATGGCTTCTGTATTGGCAGGTTGGTAGCAGATTTGGTGAGAGTACATTAAGACTGGGTTCCATGCTAACGGATGGGCAAGTTGGTAGGTTTGGTGACATTTTACCTGTCCAAGCTACAGGGCTTCTTTCATCATTTACAACCGGCAGACCAGATATGTAATTGCCTTGAGTACTTTTTTGCATCCTTTCTGGTGACGTATCTGGAAGCTAAGCCATTCAAAGAAAGATGTTAGAATCGACCAACAAAATCCCACATCTACGCCCACTTTTTGAATCAAGTACAGTTGTAACCATAGACAATACAAATTATAGACTATATATACTCAACCCAGGATGCGGAGAGAACATGTAATAGTTGTCTTTAGAGTCATTTTATATTGAATTGTTCAAAGTTATTAGACTCTGGCTACTGTTCCTCTTAAGTGGCCTGATTTATTTTTTCTGTCTCGGGAATTTCCTTGATCTTCCTACATTAGTCTTGAAGACTTGAACAGGTTTATATTGTCATTAGAGTCATTTTATATTGAATTGTTCAAAGTTCACTACTACAAAATTGAACTTGCATAGCGCTTTTTTTAAGGCTTGCATAGCGCTTTTGAGCGCTGTATAAGCCACCGCTATGCAAGTTCAAATCACTTAGATAACGTTTTTTTGCAGCTCTCTAAGTGCTGCTCTTAGATAGCATTTTCATAAGTGCTATTGAAGTAAGTATTTCCTAAGTGCATGTTCATCAATAGCACTTGTTGAAGCGCTATGCAACAATATCTTTATTTTTTAAAAAAATTTAATTTTATATATTCTCTACTATTTTGTTAACGTGATATATCTCAAAATCAAATACAAACCAAAAAAAAAAAAATTGCCAACTCCAATTACACAAACTAGAAACTCACATTAAATGATGAACTTATAAAATAGATCCCAAAAAAATAATTAACTTTCATAAAGACTTAAAATTAAATAGTATCTCTCCGCAAGTGCTAACTAATGCTCAACACGAGCTTCATTTATAGTAAGATGGTAAAATTACAAAGAGATAACATTCTATATTCTAATACGATCCAGCAAATAAGTAGGCATTAGCTCATTCCACAATCTCCGCACAAAAAGATTAAGTGCCAACTGCACCCCAATACGTCCCAGAACTGTCACAAGCGAAATATTAATACTTGTACTCAGCCAGTTATCGACATGCATCTTTATTGACTAGCAAGTGTAATGTAAATATGTATGCTGTAGAGAACCCAATGAGCACAGTTCAAGAACCTTGTGACCCCCAAAGCAAATACATAATGAGCAGTAAATGGTTCAACAATCTGAAAGCAGAAATAAATAATAATTATATGAGAAGTAGCCAAGGGAAACAAACTTATCATTACTTATTACCATCCTGATTTATTACCTTAGTATTTTGCATGACCGGCAGTTGAGGTAGCAGCACTGAAACGGACTCCAAATATACAAAAAATCCCCATGATACTTTGTCAAGGAACTTGTGTGACGTCGATGGATGAACTACTAAAGCTAATACTGCACAAGGAATCACCTACACGGGACAAATCAGGTTACTCATATGTATAAACATCACAACAATAAAGGGAGATCCTGTTTGTCTTCACAATGAATGATAATATGAAAGGAGACAGAGTTAAAATATGAATGACAATATTCAAGGAGATGGAGTTAAGATTAATTGTTTAGGCTTCTAGTATATTTTGAGTTCGCAAATTATACGAAAAAGTAGTGGTCATGCAAATTCTTAGGCAAGTTCTTTCAGGTCTCTGGGATTATTTAATACCAACTTCTCGGAAACAGGCATTCTTGCTACCTAAGTGCATTGTGAGTTTGTGGTATCTACATCGGTTGACCATCAGTCCCATTCCCAGGCTTCAGTAATAATACTTTTAAATAAGCAATAGATAAATGAAGGGCTGAAGTCTATAGTTAATATCTTGAAACTTTAGAAAGAAAAAAAAAACAATAGGGCTCACTGCTCTTGCCAATAAAGTCTAAATAGCATACAATCAGAAGAAAGCAAATGTAGCTAATATTCCCCAACATAAAAGAGTTGAAAGCACCAATTATCTCAGACTTACTTATCATTCTATAGTTTCTATAACATTGTTAACCAAAGTTCCAATCTTTCAGTTCTTCATTTTATATGTGCAACGAAAAAGAGTCCAGTAAGAGCCTACTAAATGTTATAAATAAATACGACATGTACATTCGAGGATTCGTTGATAGCCTAGTGGCAAACCTCCATTCCTCTCCCCATGGCCAAAGACTATGCACACATGACACACCAGAAACATGCACTCATTAGTTGCGATATAATCATATAAATCAGTACCTGAGAGACGACAAACTGTTCGGTAGGCCTTCTTCATTTCTTCTTCATCATATAATGATTGATTGCATCCTGCAATGAGGCCACTTCATATTAAAAATCTAGTCCTCTATATCTAAACATTCTAAGCATATGTCGCTAGCCCTTGTAAAAATTAGCTACAAGTCAAAAGCATACCTCAGTGGAATCTTCCCCTTCTTAACAAACATTTCTTTCGGCACATAGGGCAGTAGTTTAGATAAAGTAGGTGTTCTTCCATCACCAGGTCTTGCATAAAAAACCGGGCCTAGTTCCCTTACATGTCGGAAGCTTGATGCTGAAACCGCCACTCTTAGAACAGAGTACAATAGTGAGTCCCAAAGGATCCCTGGAAGCTACCACATGTAGCAATAAAACTAGCATCAGCCAAACGAAAATTGTGGTGTGTTGGGAGGAGGGTTTAATATTTATAGTATAAGCATCGGCTAACAAACAGATCAAATCTATCTTAAACAAATAACCAAATTATAGTGTAATTAAGTCACTAACTCTACTAAAATGAAAATTGTGGTGTGTTGGGAGGAGGGTTTAATATTTATAGTATAAGCATCGGCTAACAAACAGATCAAATCTATCTTACCACAAGAGATTTCAATGGCCAACCAATGATTTGCAGTTCTCCATCACCAAAATTGCCATCAACTATATGCTTGTCTAATATAAACATAATGTAAGAATATGTAAATTATTTTTGAAAAACATGAATGACAATGGTCCCTAAATTTTAGACCAATAATATTCCTTCTTCAACCTTCCTTTGATTAAATATTAACCAAATATTAACCATATACAAGTTAATCATGAGTTAACCAATACAATTTTTTAGTATATAATATAATTAATCGATTGATATAATTTAATTATTATATTTGCACAATTTTGATTTAAATAGATTTTATATATGTTATACCCCAATTTACAACACATGCGAGATAATAATTATATATTTTTTACTTAGTATTGGACTACTCAATATTTATTATTTTAATTTAAGTTAATTTATACTTATTTTTTCATTAAATTACTTTTTAAAAATTATTTTAATTATATGTCTTTGCAATCATTGTTTTTAGAAACCCTGCCTTAATTAAAAAAGTAGTTCATGTACAGTTATAAATCATAACATATGCATCTGTACCAGAGTAAAATATAGCCATCGTAATCCAACCCAATTTAAAAAAAGCACTAATACTATGTTATGCAACATGCACGTTAATATTTTAGATTGGTCAATTTAGTTCAGTTGATGTATGTTCATCATTAATATAAATATTAATATAAAAATATAAACAATTAGGAACCTTATTTGATTAATTATTTCATTATACTACAATATTTTTTGACAGGTAAGCTGGAGCCAATTCAACATTAGTACAATACCACCCACTCCCAACCACCAAAGAGGAGTTATAGAAATATTGCTTTAAACTTGCTGGAACCTGAATTGCTTCACAAATAAAACCAACAATGTTGCCTAAAGTACTATAGAAAGTATTATTTAATTAATAAATTCCAAAATACTATATAACACAGTTTTAATAATATATTAAAAATATTACATTATTAAAAAAGAATTTTATCTTAGCAAAAATAATACAAATTCAAATGATGGTTTAATTACATGCATCATACAAAAATCTAATATTAAAATAAAAAGCTCACTTAAAAAAAATTAAATTAAATTCATATTAGTTATAATTCTTACAACTAAAATTTAAGTGTCAATATATTTTTTCTAGATTTTTGAGATGGGCCGTGGTCCGTTTTCCACAAACAGAAGTACATAAGTAACACCAAAAACCAGTTCTAAAAAAAGAAAAAAACCAATCTGATTCGGAAATAAACCAACCACCTAAAATTTAATATAACCAAGATTAAACCAATGTATGGTTAAGAAAAAAAATTACAATAAAAAAGAATAATATACAAATTCAAATAAAGATATATATCCTAAAATTATAATGTAAGGAATCTAAGAAGACAAAAGAAAACAGACAACCTCTTCCCCTTAAGGTTTTCGGACAAACTCCGATGCCGGTAACGAACTCTAGACCTCCCTCGATTGACTATCATACATCAATCTGAAGGTACAATTCTCAATTGTGTGTATGCCTATCATTAGGTTGTTGCGTAACCACTTTGAGTTGATGTTAATTTTTATACACAGAAAACATATATACACGCTTTTGCAGGAATGGATTACGTCAATGGAATAGATTGTGCCCCTGAAGAAGGAAAAATATATGTCGTATCAAACTTTAGTGTTGGTAATGCAAAATTTTCTTATTCAGCTGTAAGCAACAAAAAGGAAATATACTTTTTGAAGTTTACAACTATGGCTGAAGTCAAAGAAGATGATGAGATGATTCCAAAATATAAGTTTGAGTTAGTTTCTTTCAACACTTTGGAAAATAAGGTTGGAGATACCAAAATTTTAACAGGTATAAACAATCACCTATCCATACTTATATATATATATATATATATATATATATATATATATATATATATATATATATATATAGGCTTTTGCTCAAATACAAACCAATCCTTAAATACAAACTACAAACTAACATAAAATATTTTATATTTCATTCATTCTAATGGCCCCACCAGGGGCACCTTTACAAAAAGTGTCTAAAATTCTTGGCTCCATTCAGCAAAAAAAAAAAAAAAAAAAAAATCAATGTTCACTGCTGACGTCACTGCCACGTCAGCAGTGAACAGTGATTTTTTTTTTTTTTTTGCTGAATGGAGCCAATAATTTTAGACACTTTTTGTATTGGGGTACCCCTAGTTTGATCATTAGATTAGCTTGAAATGTTAAATTAGTGTTTAGTTTTTAGTTTGTAGTTAATTTTAGTTTGTAGTGGAGTAAGACCCTATATATATATACTTTCTTTGTTTAATCAGCTATACTTTCTTTTATATATATATTCTGCAATTTTCAGATTTGATGGGTTTAGTTCAAAATAGACTTCCTATGCAAAGTCGAAACACACCAACAGGGCCAAAAGATGTATTGTTGTTTGACATAAGTGATGGAAGGTAAATTTGACAAAAAATAGTTGTAAATATTGCAAGTGAGAGCTGTTATTCGCTATCTAACAAAAATATATTTAACTGCAGTGCAATTGTAAAGGTAACAGTATGGGCTGATCTTGCAAACAAATTGAAAGAAGAGCTAGACGGAATGGACACTCAAGATAATATTATCATTCTTACGAGTTGCGATATAACAAAATACCGACGTATGAATACTTACCTATATACAACTGTTTCACCATTCATACAAGATATTTTGCTCTTCTGAAAACAAATTTATATATGTGGGATCTTGACAAAATACTCTACATCTTGCAGAACAACTACAGGCGAGTACACTGTCACCTTCAAACTACTATATCAATCCAGACTATGATGCCGTGTATAATCTACGTTACAAGTAAGTATTTTTTTTTCAAATATGCATGTTATGATATTTACTTGATCGAATTTCGTTTCACTACACTATCAATTACCTTGCACATTCACTTCAAAATTATGATTTATCGTAAATCATATGCATGCTACTATTTTCTATTTTTATGTATGAATGTGAGTATATGTTTGTGTGTGAGTGCCGGTGCGCACACCTACGTGTATATGTTTATATATTATCATGTTTCATTGCTATAACAGGTTAAATGCAATAAATGAACCAATTGTTCCGGATAATACATCTTCTATCGGTGATTGCACGATAAAGAAGATGCCCGTCTACAATTTAAAAAAAATCACAGATCTTAGAAGTTTAGAGCTTAAAGAGGTATGTGACTTTACTTAATTGCATTATTTTTAATTAGTTGTTAGACTAAAAAATGCTCTATTGTTAAATTTTTAAATCTTTATGTAGATGGAGGTGATATGTCATGTATCAGTTTGTAATGTTGAAGTCCAATCTAAGTGGTGGTTCTATATCTGTGACTCATGTCCAAGGGAACTCTTTTTGATCGATGATAATTACAAGTGCGAATGTGGAAAAATCGGCTCATACCCGGACAAGAGGTATCATGATCTATGAATCAAGTTTTTTAACATCATATCTTCGTATCTTTTATACAGTAATTACATATAATATTTACAGGTTTAAAGTGCCGATCTATGTAACCGATCCAAGTGAGATAATTCAAGTCTTTCTATTCGACCGCGAAGTGAGAAGGTTAACATCAACAAATGTAAACAGCCTCATTGGTCAAAATCTAAAGGTAATGACTAACATTACATATAAGAATAAATATGAAGTCCTGAAAATATCGCATGTTTTATGAGATTAAAATTTATTATGTGAAATTTATAACCTCCATCACAGGAAGGAAAACGTGACAAGTATCCTGAAAAATTGAAAGCAATCGAAGGAAAAAATTTGACGCTCACTATATCTTTGAATGAGAAAAACTTAGTGTTGGATATTTTATTGAAATCTAATATCCTTAAAAAATAAAATTTTTAAGACTTTATTTTTTTTAATTAATATGTAAACTTATTTCAGTTTTTCTTTTTCCACCCGTTGTTTTTTGACCCGTTGGAAGCAACGTTACCTTATATGCCTTAATTACACAATATTGCCTCTTTAGTATTGCATTGCAGTTACGATCCAAAAACCCCTATATATACATGAAAAACGTACACAGCAACACGCACGGTAGTTATCACTGTCTATCTTTTTTCTTCTTCCCACTCTCTCCTTATCTTCATTTTATCTCTATTCGTTTATACAATCATCTACATACATATATCAATTGGGGTTTTACAATTATAAAATAAGTATTTTGTGGGTATATTTTGGAGTATCGGAAAATCTTTGTTGACGTCCTGATCGCTCGTGCGCGGGAAAGGACAATTGAATTTGGTGTTGTACCGCTAAGGGGTTGCCGAAAAACCTTGCACGAGAAGGGGCACGATTCCTTAGGGCAGTGTGTTCAAACGCCTCACCAGGCCACTCTCTAAACCCTCTCAATTTAATTAGATACATTACATTTTTTGTTGCTAGCAATCTGTTTGTTTATTTGCTTGTTAAGTTTTGTTAATTTTTGTATACCTAAATTTCCAGAACTGTTGCTTCCATTTTATTTGCCATCTTTTTTAATTTTTACAACAATCTAAGGAATCGTTAGATATTTTGTCAATTTCTTAGTCCTGTGATTATATTTTAGTGTACATGTTATTAGTCTAATAATTGTTTGACTTGATTTGTGATAGTTATCAAATTCATTAGTTAACAGGTCATTTTGGTTACATATTTTTTAATACACAGAACTTGTACAGTTGTTTAGGTATTGTCCAAAAGTCTAATTTACGTGGCCATAGTCTGGATTTCACAGCTAGTAACTTAGTTTATTTTGGTCATATATTAAGTACTTAAAACTGAATAATTTAGGAAAAGAAAGAAAACTATATAATTTAATATAGATATTCCGATTGATATTGAACAAATTAATAGGTCACTGACATAATACTGTTACTTGTTTTCTGAACACATTATTTTGTTTCTGTATTCTGACATTTAGCAATTTGTTAATTACAGTTAATAAATATTTGAGTTGATATGGCGGATACGAGAGATGACATTCGTTCGGCTAAACCCGAAAAATTTAACGGCTTGAATTTTAGGCGTTGGCAAAAACAAATGAAATTTTGGTTAACCACTTTAGGTCTTATGAGTGTTTTGGAATATGAAAGTACTAGTAAAACTCCAACTCCATCGTACAAACCGAAACTTCAACACCGGCATCTTCTACTCCTACTAAGCCTACTAAAGATCAAGATTTCCTTTGCCTTAATAGGATTCTTAGTGCCTTGTCGGACACCTTATATGATATATATTGTGAGTTTGATTCGGCCAAAGAATTATGGGAAGCCTTGGAAACCGAATATGGGTTTGATGATGTGGGCGTCCATAGGTTTAGTGCATCCTCATTTTATAATTTTAAAATGGTAGATGATAAACCCATAGGTGATCAGCTCCACACTTTTCAAGATCATATTAGATATCTCGAATCCAAGGGTTCTAAATTTTCCGACGAGTTTAAAGTCTCCAATCTAATTGATAAACTCCCTCCTAGTTGGTCCGATTTTGCTAGAGAGCTTCGTCACAACCAATCTTCCCTCACCCTTAATAATGCCATTGTGAAAGTTCGTATTGAAAATGAACATAGGCAAAACGAGAAGTCTAAAAATGAAATTTCTACCAAAGTCAATCTTACCGAGGAATCCAAAAATCCAAATCACCGCAAACCTTTCTTTAAACCAAAAAATAGAAATTTCAAAAATAGTGGGAACAAATTTCATAATAAAGGCCCCTCAAACTTTTCTCAAAATCAAAACCGAAATCCTCCTAGATCAAATGGTGGTTTTAAAAACAATCAAAGACATTGCTATGTTTGTGGTAAGACAAATCATCTAGCCGCTCAATGCTTCTACAAAAAAACTCAACCAACTCAAGCCAATAATCGGTCGAAATCTGCTCCAAAGCATCAAGTCAACATGATCGAGGGAACTCCTTCTAATAATTCTTTTAGGTTAGAAAATTCTATCCCTTTAATAAATATGACAACTTATAATATTAATGATTGGTGGTTAGATTCGGGTGCTAATACTCATGTGTGTAATGAACGCTCTTGGTTTTCTAATTATCAGGAATCAAGTGGAGGAGATGTAGTTCTTGGAAATGATTCGTTAGCTAAAGTCATCGGAAGAGGAAGAATAAACCTAGAATTTACATCCGAAAAAGTATTAGTTCTAAATAATGTTCTTCATGTACCTACAATAAGGAGAAATCTCATTAGTGGTTCAATTCTTATTAGTGCAGGCTATCGCATTGTTATGGATTCTAATAAAGTTGTAATTTCCAAGAATAATGTATTTATTGGAAAAGGTTATGTAAGTGAAGGATTAATAAAATTGAATGTTTCTCCAAGTATTATTAATAAAGAAATCTCTCCAACTGTCTTAAATATCGAAAATTCATCCTTATGGCATGAAAGACTTGGACATGTAAATTATGGCACAATACAAAGAATGATTAATAAAGGTTTACTCCCTAATCATAATATTAAAGAAAGATCTAAATGTGAAATATGTGCGCAATGCAAACATACTAAGAAGGCTTTCTCTAATATAACTAGGGACTCTTCCTTATTAGAATTAATTCATAGTGACGTGTGTGATAATGGTAAGGTTCTTACTAGGGGCGGTAGAAGATACTTTGTGACTTTTATTGATGATTACTCTAAGTATTGCTATGTATACCTTCTTAAAACTAAAGACGAGGTTTTAGGTTGTTTTAAAACTTATAAAGCCGAGGTTGAAAAACAAACTAGTAAAGATGTTAAAATAATTAGATCCGATAGAGGTGGAGAATATATGGATAATGACTTTACTCAATTTTGTCAAGAACATGGAATAATTCACGAAGTTTCGGCCCCTTACACTCCACAATCTAATGGAGTTGCTGAGAGAAAAAATAGGACTTTATTAGATATGATAAATTGTATGCTTGTTAGTTCTGGTGCTCCCGAAAATCTTTGGGGTGAAGCATTGCTCACTGCATGTTATGTGTTAAATAGAATTCCTAATAAGACTACTAATATTACACCTTATGAATATTGGAAAAATTGAAGTGTAAAAATTGATTATTTCAAAGTTTGGGGTTGTTTAGCTAAAGTTGGAATTCCAGAACCAAAGAAAAGAAAATTAGGATCTAAAACAGTAGATGCTATTTTTATTGGTTATACACAAGGTACAACTAATAGGTTTCTTGTAATTAATTCTGATAATCCTGATGTCTCCACTAATACTATTATCGAAGCAAGAGATGCTACCTATTTCGAAGATATTTTTCCTTACAAGACTAGAATACAAAAAAAAATTGATAGCTCTAGTTCTAATTCTATATTAAACATTCCTAGTACATCAACATCTTTAGATGAACCTAGAAGAAGTAAAAGAGGTAGGATAGAAAAAGATTATGGAGATGACTTTCTTGTTTATTTAACTGAAGGTGAACCATCTTCTTATGCGGAAGCTATGTCTTCACCTGATGCTCCTTTTTGGAAAGAAGCCATAGATAGTGAAATGAAATCAATTTTTGAGAATAATTCTTGGTATTTAACTAATTTACCTCAAGGTTTTAAAATGGTAGGGTGTAGATGGATCTTTAAGAAAAAATTAAGACCTGATGGATCTGTAGATAAATATAAAGCTAGGTTAGTTGCTAAAGGGTATACACAAAAGAAAGGAATTGATTATTTTGATACATATTCCCCTGTAGCTAGAATAACCACTATTAGGACTCTTTTGGCCTTAGCTTCAATTTATAAATTGCATATTCACCAAATGGACGTTAAAACAGCTTTCTTAAATGGTGACTTAGAAGAGGAAATTTATATGGATCAACCCGAAGGTTTCATAGTTAAAGGACAAGAAAACAAAGTATGTAGGTTAATAAAATCAATATATGGTTTAAGGCAAGCCTCTAAAGACTGGTTTAAAAAGTTTCATTGTGTGATAACTGAATATGGATTTGTTTCGAATGAATTTGATAAATGTTTATATTATAAAGTGATTGGTGATCATTATATCATTATTTGCATATATGTGGATGATATTTTGATTTTTAGTAGATCTATGTCCAACATTGTTGACGTTAAAAATTATCTTTCTAGAAATTTTGATATGAAGGATTTAGGCGAGGCAAATGTAATTTTGGGAATGAAGATATTTAGAAGTGAAAAAGGAATTCACATATCTTTAAGTCATTCAATTGAAAAAATGCTTAAAAAATATAATTATATGGATTGCAAACCTGTCTCTACACCTTATGATCCTAGCATAACTCTTAATAAAAATAAGGGCAACCCTATCTCACAACATAAATACTCCCAAATAATAGGTTCCCTTCTCTATATCTCAAATAGGACGAGACCTGATATATCTTATGCTGTAGGAAGACTTAGTAGATACACGAGTAACCCAAATCAAGAACACTGGACAGCTTTAGAGAGAGTACTTAAGTATTTAAAAGGCACCATAGATTATTCACTTATATATAATGGCTTTCCTGATTTGTTAGAAGGATATTCTGATGCAAATTGGGTAACAGATTCACATCAAGTAAAATCTACTTCAGGTTTTATATTCATGTTAGGTGGTGGTGCTATATCTTGGGGTTCTGTTAAACAAACTATAATTGCTAGAAGTACTTCTGATGCCGAGTTAATTGCTCTTGATACTACGTGTATGGAAGCTGAATGGCTTCGTAATTTGCTACTTGACTTATCATTTTTGTTTAATACTGTTCCCCCTGTTCATGTACATTGTGATTCTAGAGCTGTGCTTGACTTATTGGAACAGGAAACTGTTAATGTGAAGTTGAATAGGCATCTGCAGATACGTTACAAATCGATCAAGCGTTTGATGAGAGACTATGTGACCCTAAATTTTGTGAGATCCGAAGAAAACTTATCTGATCCTTTGACAAAGGGTCTATCTAGGAAAAAGATCCTAGATTCATCGAGGGGAATGGGGCTAAGCCCATGATATTGCATCATCGACAGTGGCAACCCTACTTGTTTTATAAGTTCCAAGGGTAGAAACAAGCTGGACAGATGATAGCGTGAGAGCCTTCAATATATGGAGTTACGCTCCTTAGAAGATGTACATTGATACATTCTTCTTCCCCATTCCTATGATGATGAAGTGCTCATATAGTGAACGGTAAGGTTGAGTGTTTACACTCTTAATAAGTCTTAAGGCAGAATTTGCAAGGTACTTCTCCGTTCACTAGTACCTTTGAGGACTTACCTACGTGAGAGGAGTTGTGTGGCCGCAACTATGAGGTATGGGCTAATCTCTAAAACTCTCATGAGTCGGTCATTGCGCATGGCCATTATAGCGCAAGCCTTAACAATTGATTTTCCGTATTATGTGTGCTTTTGTCGAGGTTTGGTTAAAAGATTCAAGTTCCAGGCGTAGTCCACTTAGTTTCTTCAAACTGCGACAAATGTCACTAGGTGCGGGTTCCAAGCCGGAAGCTACCCGTATTGAATACATAATAAAAATAAGCTCCATATTGTATTTAACATATAATTCTTTATTTTCTAAATTTTTTTTTTGTGGGGGATTGTTGGATATTTTATTGAAATCTAATATCCTTAAAAAATAAAATTTTTAAGACTTTATTTTTTTTTAATTAATATGTAAACTTATTTCAGTTTTTCTTTTTCCACCCGTTGTTTTTTGACCCGTTGGAAGCAACGTTACCTTATATGCCTTAATTACACAATATTGCCTCTTTAGTATTGCATTGCAGTTACGATCCAAAAACCCCTATATATACATGAAAAACGTACACAGCAACACGCACGGTAGTTATCACTGTCTATCTTTTTTCTTCTTCCCACTCTCTCCTTATCTTCATTTTATCTCTATTCGTTTATGCAATCATCTACATACATATATCAATTGGGGTTTTACAATTATAAAATAAGTATTTTGTGGGTATATTTTGGAGCATCGGAAAATCTTTGTTGACGTCCTGATCGCTCGTGCGCGGGAAAGGACAATTGAATTTGGTGTTGTACCGCTAAGGGGTTGCCGAAAAACCTTGCACGAGAAGGGGCACGATTCCTTAGGGCAGTGTGTTCAAACGCCTCACCAGGCCACTCTCTAAACCCTCTCAATTTAATTAGATACATTACATTTTTTGTTGCTAGCAATCTGTTTGTTTATTTGCTTGTTAAGTTTTGTTAATTTTTGTATACCTAAATTTCCAGAACTGTTGCTTCCATTTTATTTGCCATCTTTTTTAATTTTTACAACACTTAGTACATGGCAATACGGTCTATTTTGCTACAAATGTGATTGAGGAAGTTCAAACGCCCTCACAAATATCTGAAAGCACGTCACATGATGTCCTTCCCGTAATGGTAAGCGTAGAATTTTCAATTGAAAGCGTAAATTGTGATAGTTATCTACACCAAAAATGCATTCCGCATCGATGAAAATTGATAAATTCTATTTTTTTGAAACAGGTGCCTGATTCTTCTAAGGATGACAACGCTATTGACGATAATTTGGAATCTAAACCACCAATAAATAAACGCAAGCACAGAAGTGATAATGGAGCTAATAAGAAGAATAAATCTAAAATGGTCTAGGACGTAAAACATTTACATTCATTTGAACATTTGATGTTACGTTACAAGCGTCGTATTTTTATGTAATTTTTTTACAACGTTAACATTAAATTTATCCTTTTAATTCATACTTTATACGTTGATTGGCATCTATGGATATTAAAATTCAAACTTCATATATTTCTAATTCCTTGGCAGGTATTAATTGTTTACTACTCCCTCCGTCCCATTCATTTCTATACGTTGTTTTAGAGTGTTTGATACGCATTTTAAGGTGCATAACTGGTATAGTTCCATCACTTATTTTTACAATTTTCTTTTTTTGTAAAAATAAAATTGTAAAAATAAGTTATCTAACTATATAGTAGTTAGGAGACTTAAAATGCGTGCCACGTCCCCGTCCCCCAATGTATACAATTCATTGGGACGGATGGAGTATAACTTATATCTATTCATACATGTAAATGTGTTAGCATGAACTTTCAATAGTAGCAACATGAAACGATCATGAACATATATGAAAAAAAATCAGAATATATAATATATTTAACCATTTTAAAAAGTTTAAAATTGTGCTTTCGATGCCTAGCACGGGTAAAATGCTAGTTAAGAATAGCAACCCTCCTAAGTGCCCGCCAGCCTCAACAGGACAGATCTAGCACATGTTTGATTTGGTCATCTAAAAAGTTCATACTCTCTGTTATAAAAATCGGTTGATTTTTGAAAATTTGTTGATAAATCGGTTAAATATCAATTAAAATTTTGGAACCGATTCGGTCGATTTTACAAAAATCGCCGATTTTTCAATCAAACCATCCGATAAATCGTAAATCGGTACCTCAACCGAATAATTTCGATTTCCGAAATCTGCAACACTGTTCATACTACAATAATACATACAAATATACAATAATACAATTCAGATGCATATGGTAAAGAATATTGTACATAATTATGGATTTCTAAAAGTAGGGAAACATGACCACAATTCTTTTTACTTGTACAAGGCCACAACGTAATGCATTAAAGAAAGATTCCATCGTTTATAGATCTGCATAGTACTCGCCAAAAGAACGGGGGACCAATTAAAAAGGAGTATAAGGTACGCATTGTATATTTGTATCCAGTATATAAGTGGTGCAGAGATGGTTTTGTGGTTTTTTCGCTTAGGGATAAATTTGTCATTTTATAAATATTATTAATAATTATATTTTTAAATAATATTAAAAATATTGCTAAATTGTTTACCATTTTGCAAAAGTTATTAATGGGTTTGGTAGATATTATTTTTCGAATTTTTCAAAAAAAAAATAATTATATATAGTATTATTAAGTTATTGAGTGTAAAAATTTAAACAATAAAATTTAATGATTTTTAAATTAGAAAAACAAATTTTCATTCAAAATATACGATGACAAATAATAAAATAATAAAGGCTAATGTATAAAATAAGCATCATCGAATTAATGAAATTTGTAAACGTTATTTTGTACTTTTTGCAAAAAACATTAAAATATATATAGTATTATATAAAAAACTCATATTAATATTTATGAAGTGTGCATTGCACGGTACAAAGCTAAAGCTGACAATACCATTAATAGCTCTTGTACTTATTTGCGCAAATTAATCTAAAATTAAATTACCCAATATCTCGTCTTAATTATTAAATTTGGGAATTATATTTTTGGGTATCAAATTAGTAATTTTAGCATTTTTTTATAAATAATTACTCCCTGATTCTTCTTTACATGTTCTTTTTGCAAAGGAAAAAAAATGAAATATATTAAGAAAATGTTAGTTAAATAATTTTTTTTATGAACACTCTTAATTAATATATTGAAAGTTAAAAATCCAACTAAGATTTTAATGAATCAAATCTTGGAAATAGTATATACAGGAATAGTTTTGCAAGATCATTTATAAATTTTCTTTGAAAATAAAAATTGACAGACAAAATTTATTTTAAAAATGGACAGGACCGAAGGAAAAGAGTATAAAAGAATGCAAGGTTCAGTTCTATGATCATAATGCACCAAGTCTAAAGTATTAACATGGGAGTTAAAACTAATCAAAGTTCTAAATACAACAAATATGCATATACTTGTCTTTTGTGTTCTATAATTGTGAACATATTCTTGTCATATAATCTGTTAGTGAGTAAGAAATGTAGTTTGAGTTGGAGCACAAGTGCAGCAGCAGAAGCAGAAGCTGTGGCATCGATTTCGTGTTCGGGCCACGGAAGAGCTTACTTGGATGGTGTAGTCGTTGATGGTAAACCAATTTGTGAGTGTAATACTTGTTATGATGGCCCTGATTGCTCTACTTACATCCCTGATTGTCCTGCTGATGTAGATAGGTAAATATTTATTAGTACTGCAGTCTGCATGCTTGTTATTCATTGTTTTACTTAATTCCTGGTGTTCTTACAGGCGCCTGTCTTTCTTTCGCCTTGTATATCGGCTGTCTAATACTGTTACTCCACTGCTCCTGGTAGTAGAGCTAAGATCTGCTTACCCTGACCCCCTACCTTAGGAGTGGCATACACTCGTTGACCGTCGTGTTTAATTCGGTTTGGATTGAACCAGGGACGGAGCTAGAAAGTCCGGCTCGTGGGGGCGAATATTATTTTTCCTCTTAATAACTAATTTATTTAAATAATTTGTTATTAACAAAAATAAAAAATTGTTAATAAAAATATTTGATTTAAGAATATACTTAAATTCAAGCATTAAAATTCAAAATTATGATAAATATCAAAAATTGTATCATTAGATGTATCAAATTTATATAAATTTGAGGGGGCGAAATCAAAATATTACAATATTTTAATATTAAAAATGTGAATTTTTGAATTTTTCCCATAAATTTTATTACTAATTTCATGATTATACGAGGTTTTAGGGTGGCGGCCGCCCCCACACGCCACCCCTTACCTCCGTCCCTGGATTGAACAGTGACTTTAGGTTAATTTGAAGCTGGAATACCTGGAAAAGTGAATGGTTTATGTCTTAAAATATTATATATGGTATATGCTAGTAGTTTTTATCATTTAGCTGCTTTCACTTGCAACATATTTACATAAAGGAGCCTTTATTTGTTGTACATTTTGTGGAGGAGCATATTCCAATGATCCAATCTACTAAAAAATTCTACCCTTGAAACTGTGGTCTATTTACCTTGTGAACTTACAACTTTGGGGGTGTTTGGGGAACTTATTTTCCAGAATAAGTCAACTTATTTTAAGTTGAAAGTTAAGATTTCTAGCTTTCCAACTTATTTTTGAAACTTATTGAATCTCGAACATACATTAAATACTTGTATAAAAAAAATTATCAAAATATAAAATTTTTACCCGAAAATATGTCAATAAGCCCTAAAAAAAAGTTTTCCGAAACGGGCACTTTGTCCTAAACTTATCAAGTCTTCTACAGACTGAGTATCGCTATTTCATTTTGCAGTGGGGATCCCATGTTTTTAGAGCCATATTGGATGCAAAATGCAGCTAGTAGTGCACTTGTAGTGACAGGATGGCATCGAATGAGCTATATATTCCGTGACCACACATATACATCACAGGAACTCGGAAAAAGCATCTGTAGACTACATTCTATAGCTGGAAATGCAGTAACAGAAGGAAAATATGTTGTTTTTGGGACTGGTTCTACCCAACTCCTCAATGCAGCAGTTCATGCTCTCTCCCTGTATAACTCATCCACGCCTTCGAAAGTCGTCGTTTCAATCCCTTTCTACCCGGTATTAATCTATTACGGATGGAAATTCAATTATTCATTTTTTTAGTAATGATTTAAGAGGCCTTTTCATATACCTTTTTAGGCTTATGAAGTACAGACTGAATTTTTTGCAACTGAGCATTATAAATTTTATGGAGATGCATCATTGTACAAGAACAGTTCTGATGACTCTAAGAATGTGATTGAGTTTGTAACTTCACCGAACAATCCTGATGGAAACTTAAGAAAAGCTATTCTTAATGGTCCATCTGCCAAGGCGATCCATGATCATGCCTATTATTGGCCACATTTCACCGCTATTCCATCTCCATCAGACGAAGATCTCATGATCTTTACACTTTCCAAACTTACTGGTCATGCTGGTGTTCGATTTGGGTAACAACCAATCCATCATTTTAATCCTTGACAACTTGCACTAAAAATGGTAGGTTTTTTGAAAATGGTGTGTAACATTGCTAATACTTGAATGTTCTCAGGTGGGCTTTGATAAGAGATAAGGCTGTATATGAGAGAATGTCAACATATACAGATGACAATACTTTTGGGGTCTCCAGGGACATTCAGTTGAGGGCATTGAAGCTATTAAACGTAGTTCTTGATGGAGATGGAAGATCCATATTTGAATATGCTTATGAAACCATGAGAAATCGTTGGGAAAGCTTGAGCCAGACTGTATCACTGTCCACACGCTTCACTATCCAGGATATCGCCCCGAGCTTCTGTACTTTCTTTCAGAATGTCAGAGGACCTTCTCCAGGTGCATCATTACTTTGCTTATTACTTGTATTTTCTCAAAACAAAAGGCAGAACGGCTGTATGCACAAGTATACATGTCATTTTCACTCAAGATCCTATCATGCTCTTCACCTTTGTGATCCCCTTTCATCCCCTCTAGAATTCGTACTCCCTCCCTCCGATTTTACATGTCCCTTTGATTTTTTCACGTAATTTAAGGTACATAGAAAAAGTATTTCGACTTATTATTCTCAAATTTTCATTTTGTGAATAAAAGGTTTATAGTTTATACTTTTATTTTTTAAAAAAAGTGGAAATACCTTTTTTCCCCCTAGAACTACGTGAAAAAAGTCAAAGTAACATATAAAATGCTTAGCAAAAAAAGAAAAGGAAAATGAGACGAGGAAGTAATATTCATCCCCTTCGGGATTTCATGGGAAAAATCAAGACAAGTAACTCATGGTTTATCTACAGTTCTCTGATAGCATTCATTTTTTTAAGTGAGCTACAAGGACCGTAATCAGATTTCGAATCTCTTTCCTTGATTTTTGCCTTGAATCACGAGAATGATGGTTTAAATGTTTGAAATTGTAAAGATGCTTAGATGCATACATAAAGGATTGTAGCATTAGGAACTTTTGAAGGAAGACATATCTATGCATTCAGGCATAACAGATTGTTAGTTTGTTATTGATTCCTTAATTTGCATTTTGCATTTTGTCTTCATTTCTGATGTAGTTATTCCACATCTGTTGCTATATACAAAGTTTTAGTTGTTGGTGTTGCTTGTTTACAAAACTGGCTGCAACAGCTTATGCATGGTTGAAATGTGAGAGGGAAGAAGATGAAGTATGTTACAAAGTCCTCGAAGATGGTGGCATACTTGGTCGCGTTGGTACTAGATTTGGTGCTAGTAGGCGATATGTGCGCCTTAGTCTCATCAAGACTCAAGATGATTTTGATCAATTGCTACAGCATTTGAAAAAATTAGTTCTCCAAGAAGATGGTGCTACTAGAGAAGATATATAATCCTAGTTTTAAAAGTATTGCAAGGAGATATAAATTCTCATAAACTGTTATGTATGTATATACATAACTACGAGTCTGCATATTGACTCATCCTATGTATTCTTGTAACCACAAATGTAAAATGTTGCTTGCTGTGCAGCATGTGTTTGTGTACTAGAATTGTCAACTTAAAGTTGACATGTATCAAACAGCTAATGATGCATCCCGGTAGAGATCTGAAATGTTTCAGCACTCGAATCAGTTGAAACGTTGCTTAGTAACCATCTGTAGTCATCGTTATAAAAATCGGTAATCGATATAAATCGATTAAGGCACCGATTTAAGATTAATTGGGTAATCGGGGATTAATCAGAAGGATTAATCGGATATTATAATAATATTTAATATATTAGTCTAATTTACAATTAAACATATCATTTTAAATAAATTCATAGGATTAATCGGATTTCAAAAATCAAATTGGTTGGTTACCTTACAGAAGATTAATTGGGGGTTAATCAGCTAAATCGGAGATTTTTAGAACCATGTCTGTAGGTAACAAAATATAAGTTTCCTACTTTCTGCGAATTTACTAGCAAGGCATATGCAAAATTACCTTGAGTTGCAACAAAACATTACCAGGACATGCCCTCACTTTGTTAGGCACATTGAGAGGATTTGAGATTTTAATTCAATTTATAAGGCAAAGTGCTACTACTAAGTGCACCAACAAATCATGATTTTTTGGAGGACCTATGGTGGGTTTGTAGATTACCCAAGTTAGTTGCATTTGGGCCAGTTTACTTTGGCTTATTTCGGATTCGGAATTGGGACTCGACTCGATTTTCGGAAAAAAACTCGGGTCATATGAGATATCCGTTCTGGCCTGACGAGGACGTCATGAGTTTGAGTGGGGGAGTTTGTAACACCCCAGTCCCACATCGAGGGAATTTGGAGTTTATAAGGCAAAGTGCTACTATTAAGTTCACCAATAAATCATGATTTTTTGGGAAGCCTGTGGTGGGCTTGTGGATATAACGCTAAATATTGGGCATAGATTAGCCATAGAATGGATTTGTGCTTTCCTTTTTATATTCATCAATTTCACTCCTGTGAGATGAGAACTTGTCAAATTCTATGTGTAGTTCTATGTGGCAATCTGGTTGAACACTCGACCCAATTTTCGAAACAAAGCTCGGGATTTGACCCGGGTTGTCACAGAAACACTCCCACAAACACGTGCAGCGAAAGATGCACATATAGTCCGGAATCCGGATCCAACAATTAAAACAAGGAGCTAAGACCTCTTTTTTTATTTTGTTGCGGCAAACACAGAACAAAAACAATAAGCAACAACCGATCAACATAATTATTGCTAAAAGTTTTTAATCATTAATGAACATAAACTTCATCTAAATAGGCATTTCGGAATAAAGCACTTATTTATTTATTTTTGGAAAATCTCTTTTCGACAAATAAGAAAGAGAATAGAACCCACAAATTAGGCACTCCAAATGAAAGCAATAATGAGAAGTACAAATTGTTAGTTATGATTATAAAGTGTAAGAATTGACGTTTTCTTATACTGGATTCAATTTGTATACAGAAAAAATTCAGAACTGGATACAACAGAAAATACTCAAAAGTCAACAACATAATATAAGGTGTCATGCTATATTAGACCGTTGAGGCAATACTGATTGTCTATGTTTCCTGGATAGAACTCTCCTCATAATTAAAAAGATAAGAAAAACTAGAATAATCACTAAAGTTACATAAAGAACCTGCAGTTGAGAACCAGGCACAATTTCCAGAAGCGGGAAACCGCCCATGCCATCACCGTCAGCCGGGTAATAACAACTGCTTTTAAATGACCTCCCTTGGTGGGGAATTGTCGGATCAAGAATAAAATCCAATGACATGGCTTCTTCTCCCAATAAAATTTGAGTGCTTTTGTTTTTGTAACCGTGCATTGTTGCAATGACTACAAATAAATTACATAATACTAAGTATTCGAAGGCAACAAATAAACATATCAAGATTTATATGTTATATGCACAAACTAAAATTTACATCCATATCGAGGTTTACATATAGATACCAAGTTGGCCATTACAACTAGTGCAAGAATTCACTTGATCAGTACCTAGTCTCTTTTCTCATTTCTATATTGCAACATTCCAAAGATCAAGCATGTCACAGACCTCTTAATTTAAATAGTTGATTTACACGTGTGATTCAATGCAGCTGTTTTTTTAAATAATAAACAGAACCACGCACAACTTTCAAACATATTGAAGATACGTTGAATATGGCGAAACATCCGTAACATTGACGTTGTATGAGTTTGATAGCACATGGCACTAGTACACCAAGTCTACCTTTGTTGTCTTCTGGAAGAAAATCATGGGTGAGAGTGTTAAAATAGGAGGGACGATATGGAGTACTACTGACAGAAGGGTGGAAAAGATGTACATTCTTTCTTTTTGTCTGTTAGTTAATGATGGAAAATAACATGGTGTTTATTTTTCAATTTTTTTTGAAGGTAGGATTTGAGCAAATAAAAAACTATTGTGATAATTTTATCTTCTTCCTTAACATCACATTTGTGTGAAAATAACTCGGTGTACGGGAGCAGTGGCGGAGCCACATACAGGCCAGGACAGGCCTGTGCCCACCCTGAAAAATTTTTTTGCCCAAATATTTTTTTTTTTTAACTTAGCCCATACCAAAATTTTCAAAGTCCAGACCCTCCCTTACAGCCTCTTGGTAAGTTTTTACTTGTTTTCATTTGAAATTTCTCCCATAATGAGTTAATTATTTTGTGTTTTTAGATGATTTATGATTTTGTTGCTCATTATTCAATTGTCTCGTGTCTTTGTTTAAGTATATAATATGAATATATTTGTTAGAATTGTTAATTAGTGATATTGATGATCTCCACTCCCCAAGTGTTCGATAAAATGTCCCTTTGATTTAGTGGAAAAAAAATCTGCGCTTCGCGCGGGATAAAAAAAGATTCCGCACTAACCATTTTGGCCCTCCCTCACTCCGTGGGTTGGCTCCGCCACTGTACGGGAGGTTCTACCATTGATAAAGAGTGTCATAAACTAGAATTTTCGGGGAAAATAACTTCACCTTTCAAAAAGTTATTATATACATAGACCTCGAAAACATTGTGTTAAGAAGAAATAAGAAATATGTCATACCGAATGGAGTTATCAAGAATTTGGGGGCCGGGGAGACTCTACCATTAAAAAAGAGTCCCAACCCCAGACTAGAATTTTCGGGAAAAATAACTATACCTTTCAAAATTTTAATATAAGTATAGACCTCGAAAACATTGTGTTAAGACCATCTCCAACCCATGACACTAAAATACTAAAATAGTGTAACTGTAGCACTATTTTAGTGTCAACATTACACAATTCACAAAATCAATTTCAGCCCATTAACTATATCTTACACCAAAAGACAACCTTTTGTCCAAAAGAAGACATGTTTTTCTAACTTTACAAAAGTAAATGTTTTGTTGGGATATAAGAAGATATAAATGGGGCATTGTAGGGAATAAATTTGTTTTTGTTAACATATATAGGGGTATAGTGGGGATTGAGAAAGAAACCAAATTTGGTGTCCCTACACCAAATGTACTTTTGACACCAAATTTGGTGTCATCTTAACACCATTATAGTGTTGGGTTGGAGTGAGTTTGACACTATAACTTACACTATTATAGTGTTATACTGGATTTGCTCTAAGAAGAACTGAAATATGTTTATCAGAAATTTGAGGGGCCAGGGAAGATTCTATCATCAAGAAAGAGTCACAAACTAGAACTTTTATAGAAAATAACTTTCCATTTCTAAATTTGAATATCTAAATAGACCTTGAAAACATCGTGTAAAAAGAATAAAATGCCGTACCAAATACTCCCTCTATCCCACCCATTTCTTTACATGTTTTCAGCATTGCTTGGCACACATTTTAAGGTGTATATAAAGTATAGTTCCATAACTTATTTTTAAAATTTTCTTTTTTTGAATAAAAAATTAAACATTAAATTTTTATTCAGAAGAAAAAAAATTAAAAATAAATTTTGAAACTATATTTTATCGAAGCATTAAAATGCGTGTCGAGCCCTCTGTCCCAAGCGTAAAGAAATCGCTGGGACAGAGGGAGTAGTAATCAAGGATTCAAGATCTTGCATCTATTTGAAGTATTCTAATATAAGATTTATATAACCATCCCATATATTTTCCTCCTGTAAAAAGAGTCACAAACTAGAGTTAACTTTCCCTTGCTAATCTTCAATTTTATATAGACCACGTAATATTGACTAAAAAGTAATTTATAATGATTATAGAAAAAAGGTAGACACCATGATCTATATTATTATTTCTCATTAATCAAGAACCTACAAACATGCATTATTTTTTAAGATGTATCAAGAAACATTATGGTACAAAGTACGTTCTGCATACTGACACCATATCCACATATGCAACCAAAAATTAAGTTAAACACCAACACATCTTACGTGGTACAAAATTAGGAGAATATAACCATGCACTGACAGTCTGACACAATATCTATTGATGCAACACAAAAATGGGTTAAACTTAAACATTAACATATATATTACCTTCATATATCTCTCCAGGAACAAGCAAGCGGTGGTAATCAGCTAATGTTTCACTAGCTTTTATCTGCAGCCAGCAAAAAAGGATATATCACATATAGCATATATGTGTGCATAAAGTAAATATATCATATTCACATACAGCATATGTGTGTAGAAATAACACCGTTACACCGAGGACTCATGCTTGTTTTCGAGTACATTACTACGTTCTAACTTATAAATGAAACTCAGGGTCTCAAACCAAGAAATTTTTGTCACAACAATGAAATCTCATGTAGACTTGGCTTAGTGTCAAATATAACTGCACCGTCCATAGACTTTAGTATTAGCACAAGTCATAGTTAGGCACCGTTGTAAGACTTTGGTGTTGGTGCATTACTTCTCCTATATATAGGATCTTTTACATTGTTGTAATATATAGGATATATGAAAATCATACTTCTTCTGTAAATCTATTCTCTTAAACTTTGACATGGTATCAGAGAAGGACGATTTGTAGAGAAATAAGAAGTAAAAACAAACCACCAGAACAACAAGTCTTTCAAGGAAAACTTGCTTACTCTATTGTTACCCAAACACAAACCCAAGCTTGAGTTTTTTCCAAGGAAATACCCAGCTGCCCATTTCTTACGTTCATAAAAATCTCCACTAGTTTTTTGTAAGCCTCTATCTAAACTACCTTCTTACCCTGTTGCTTCACTACTCTTTCCGCTGCACCCAACTTCACCTTGTCTTTGAGACATTAATACAAACAGTTTGCGAGCAACTCAAAAGATTGTGAGAACATCTTGCGAGCAAGGGCATCAGGAAAGGGTGTCCTCACAACTCCTTTCAAATTATTGAAACCCAATCACCTGAGTGTAGTACTTACTTTTGTTGTCTACAGTACTCACCTTCCTCCTGATGCTACTGCTGAGCAGCGTATAGGTGTTACTGTTGGATTTCGGCAACACTCCAACTCCGACGCGATGCTAACACAGTATCCATGTGTAAGCTATTCTTTATTTGTTTGAGGGAGACAGAAAAAAGGGGGAGTCAGTTGCAGCTGTGATTATACATACACGACTGTGTGTATATATTGGTTACTATACAACTGGTGCTTCTCTGTTATTGGGTTAGCAGGCTATTATTTGTTAAGAATAATACATACACGACTGGGCTTCTTTGTTATTGGGTCTTATATACATTAACTGGGTCAAGAATTAAAACACATCTGGTGCTTCCAAATTTAGCATAAATTTGCTAAATTGATATTGATTTAGTTCAAGTTAAGACTTGACTATAATTATTGAATAATTATTTTTTTTTTTTTGGTATTTTATTCCGGATTTATTTAGCATGATGACAGAGGATTTTTCTGGAAATCACTCAGGCCTAACTATTTCGGACCTCAAGTTTTTTCGACAGTTGGTTTCTGATATAAAGTTGAAGACTGCAGCCTCATTCGTACCGACAAATACTTTTCATTCGAGTATTTCTTGTCATTCTGTCTCTCACAGTTCACCTAATTCATGGATCATTGACTCGGGAGCGTCAGAACATATGACTGGAAATTCCAGTTTACTGCAGTCATATCACTACATTAATAAAACAGAGAGTGTTCGTGTTGCCAATGGAACTCATGTGCCCGTTCACGGATGGGGCACTTCCAACTGTATCCCTTCACTACCTCTATCATCTGTCTTACATGTTCCGTCCTTATCAGTGAATTTATTATCGGTTCATCAAATTACTGAAAATCTTAATTGTTCAGTAACTTTTTTCCCTTCTCACTGTGTGTTTCAGGATCTGGCAACAGGCAAGGTCCTTGGCAGTGGTAAAGTGGTAGATGGCCTATATATTATGGAAGGAAATTCTGTTTCGCCATCGGCAAGTTATCAGGTTTCATCTAAATCTAATCCCAGTTTAGAGTCCTTGTATCAGTGGCATAGACGCTTAGGTCATCCTTTATTTGGTGTTCTGTCGCATCTCTTTCCAAATTTATCATCAAAATGTAAAAAAGATGAATTTTTTTGTGAGCCATGTGAATTAGCAAAACATAAAAGGTCACCTTATCCATCTAGAAATAAGCGAAGTCCTACTCTATTTTCTACTATTCATACTGACGTTTGGGGTCCATTTAGTCATCCTACACATGATGGGTATAGGTGGTTTGTTGTCTTTGTTGATTGTCATTCTCGACTTACTTTTGTATACCTTCTTAAACACAAAAGTGAAGTATTCGGATGTTTTAAATCCTTTCACCACATGATTCAAACACAATTCAATGCCTCTGTTAAAATTCTGCGAAGTGATAATGGTACAGAGTATGCCGGAATGTTTACATCTTATTTGGACAAATGTGGTATTATTCATCAAACTACATGTGTTAAAACCTCTCAGCAAAATGGAATTGCTGAAAGGAAAATTGGTCACTTACAACAGGTAGCACGGTCCCTCATATTAACTATGCATGTCCCTAAATATCTTTGGGGTGAGGCAGTCATGACTGCTGCATATCTGATCAACCGTCTACCTTCAAGTGTACTACAATTCAGAACACCATTATCCTTTATTCCTACACCTTCGTCTCATCCATTGCCTCTTCGGTTATTTGGGAGTGTATGCTTTGTTCATAACCATTCTCCCTCTCGAGATAAACTTGATTCTCGTGCTCTCCGCTGTGTTTTCATTGGGTATACACCAACCCAAAAGGGGTATAAGTGTTATCATCCTCCCTCACATCGCACATATGTCAGCCACGATGTTACTTTCTGGGAGTCTATTTCTTACTTCTCTCCCGGATCCTCCTCCTTGCTTCAGGGGGAGATTAACCAACACAGTCTTGATAGTAAAGCGATAGAGGAGTCTCAATTCCTTCCATTCATCAATGTGCCAAACAGTAGTCCAAACACATCATCCATCCCTCCACTTATGAGTAAAGAATTGGATGATCTAAATAGATTAAAAGGGCCAGATTTGATCACATATTCTAGACAGAAAAATAATGATATAACCACTTTACCACCTCCAGAGACTTCTGACCTCGAGGCAGATCCTACAGCTCCTACAATTGAGCCTGATAACGGTAACACTCTTGATCCTACTCTTAATCTTCCTATTGCTCTTAGAAAGGGTGTACGTTCTTGTACTAACCACCCAATCTCAAACTATGTGTCCTATAATGCATTATCTCCTTCTTCACTTGCTTTTGTGTCATCCTTGTCTAGTGTTTCTGTCCCTCATACTTGGCAGGATGCTTTATGTGAACCTAAATGGAAAGATGCTATGATGGAGGAAATGAATGCCTTGAAACATAATGGCACTTGGGAGTTAACTCATCTTCCCGCTGGAAGGAAGGTAGTAGGATGCAGATGGGTATTCACTGTGAAACAGAAACCTAATGGGCTGATTGATAGGTACAAAGCGAGACTTGTAGCAAAAGGGTATACTCAAACTTACGGGATTGATTATCAGGAAACTTTTGCTCCAGTAGCAAAGATGGCCTCTATTCGAGTCTTGATATCATGTGCAGCAAATCTTGGATGGGAACTTCAGCAATTGGATGTAAAAAATGCATTCTTACATGGAGACCTGAAAGAAGAGGTTTACATGGATATTCCACCGGGTTTTTCTACAGCTGCGACCATTGGAAAAATATGCAAGCTAAAGAAGACTATTTATGGGTTAAAACAGTCTCCAAGGGACTGGTTTGGCAAATTTCAGGGAGCAATGATTAAATTTGACTACAAACAGAGCAACTCAGATAACACCATGTTCGTAAAAAGACGAGATGAAAAAATCACAGTGTTGATTGTTTATGTCGATGATATTGTGATCACCGGCAACGACACCTGTGAGATTGCTAATGTTAAACGCAAGCTTGCCTCTGAATTCGAGATGAAGGACTTAGGAAAACTACGGTATTTCCTTGGTATTGAGGTCTCTAGAAGTCCAGGTGGTATCTTCCTCTCACAACGGAAGTATACACTTGATCTTCTTCTGAATGAAACAGGGATGTTGGGATGTAGACCTGCAGAATCTCCAATAGAAGCAAATCATAAACTTTGTGGAGATGCTGGTGAAATTGTCGAGAAATCTCAATATCAAAGGTTAGTTGGTCGACTAATCTACCTTGCACATACAAGGCCAGACATATCATATGCAGTGGGAATTGTTAGTAGGTATATGCATGATCCTCGTCAACCACATTTGGATGCAGTTTATATGATATTAAGGTATCTTAAGGCTGCTCCTGGAAAAGGAATAATGTTTACTAAAAACAATCATCTCGGGGTTGAAAGCTATACAGATGCAGATTGGGCCGGATGTCAAGACGATAGACGATCTACTTCAGGATATTGTACATTTGTTGGTGGCAATTTGGTTACTTGGCGAAGCAAGAAACAACCTGTGGTTGCCTTATCTAGTGCTGAGGCAGAATATAGAGCTATGGCTAAAGGTGTACGTGAATTATTGTGGATAAAATTGTTCCTAGAAGAATTGGGACTTGCATCTGCAACTCCAATGAAGTTGCATTGTGATAACAAAGCCGCTATTGCCATTGCACATAATCCAGTTCAACATGATCGGACCAAACATATCGAAATTGATCGACACTTCATAAAAGAGAAGATCAATAATGATACCATTGGTATTCACTTTGTAAGATCAGAGGACCAGATAGCTGACATATTTACCAAAGGTTTAAATCAGAAGATGTTTAATCCACTTATTGGCAAGTTGGGCATGAGTGATATATATGCATCAACTTGAGGGGGAGTGTCAAATATAACTGCACCGTCCATAGACTTTAGTATTAGCATAAGTCATACAGCCTGTTTGGCTTCTCGGGCTTAAAGTCAAAAGTGACTTTAAGGAGATTTTGCACCGTTTGGCAAATTTACTTAAAGCCCGGCTTTAAGTTAAAAAACTGCTTTAAGTCATAAGTTCAATTTAGGTACTTTTAACTTATGACTTATGACTTATGGAGTTTTTTTTTTTTTTTTTCCCAAAATTCTTGTAAAGTTTAAATATTATGAATTTGAAATTTTTTTAAGTCAAATTTCATTTTAAGTCAAAATTATTAAAACCCCATTTAACTTTAAGTAAATTTACCCAAACACATTCATTCAACTTAAAGTAAACAACTTTACTTTTTCCTTTAAGTTAAAAACACCTCCATTAAGTCAAAAGTAACTTATTTTAAGCAATGCCAAACACCCTGATAGTTAGGCACCGTTGTAAGACTTTGGTGTTGGTGCATTACTTCTCCTATATATAGGATCTTTTACATTGTTGTAATATATAGGATATATGAAAATCATACTTCTTCTGTAAATCTATTCTCTTAAACTTTGACACTTAGCAACAAAATATTGCATCACTAAAGTCTGCACAGAAATGCTTAAGCTCAACTTTACATAAGGAATTAGCATGCAAACCATTCAAACAACTTGAATCGTTGAACTATCCCACACCACATCAAGTGGTATGAGGAGTGATTTGGTTACGGTTTGACCAATTGAATCATCCATAGTGGTTTAACCTTGTTTAAACAATTTAAAACATAAATTTAAAACATACTCTAGCTTTGTTACTCATTTATTAAATTTTTGCTACATTGGAGCTATGGATACGTTTGGTTTACTTGGAATATGATTATATCCTCGTTTAGAAAAAACAATTAATAACTAACTAAATTTTAACAATATGGATAAAAATAATTACTACATGTAAGTGTTAGGGGAAGTTTATAACCCCTTATTAGAATACTGTAAGGGTACCATCCCTTTGCCCTTGGTAAGTCAAAATGGGCATAAGATCAAAACACCCTTCCGGCCATGCTTTTCCTTTAACTTTCAAATCTCATGGCTGCCACTCCTTTCCCAAACTGATAAAACGCTTGAACAACTCCATATCAAACCAAATATGATTATCACAATTTCAGATCCATATTTGTGAGGAAACTACGTGATCATAAACCAACCATGACCATGATTATATTTTGATCCAAATTTAAATTTTGGGTTTGTATTGGTTTTGATTTTTGCCACCCTTGGTGTTTTTGGTGATTATGTAAGTAGTGGTGCTTTAAATTTTGGTGATATGGCGATTATGTAAGTGGTGGTAGTGGAGTAGAGTAGACCTCTAATATATATTATGGATGTTATTCTGATGAGAACCCTTTACAATGAGAACTAAGAACATAATTTAATTTTATTATAAAACAAAATCACAAATTGATTATTGAAATTAAATTATTTCTAATATATTTAAATCAAAAACAAGTCTGCTCCGAGACATCTTTACCGATCCGTTTTTCTTATTATCACCACACTATTCTAAACATGTCAATTCTTATCATCATCGTTTTCTAGATATAACCCCAAATCCCCTCGGTTTTTCTTCTTCCCATCTCTTTATAATCATCATACATCTCCTCGAAGTCAGTACCTTTACCTCCACTATCATTACCAGAGACCACTCAATTGCAAATCACCAAAAGAGATATGCAAATCACCAAATTAAAAACGCAAATCACCAAATAGAAGTCCAGAACATTAATTTCCGATATAAATTACTCTTTCCCTACAATGAATCGCCAATTTAATGCTCCAAATCACCAAAATTCGACTTCTTTTTTCTAATATTTTTCTTTACACCACAACTTGGAGCATTGGACTTTATATAAACCACCACAACTAAAAATGCCTTAATTGATAAATGGAAAGTCAGTAATATGACTTCTGAATACAAAAATGGGTAGATCTTTGAGGAAAATTCTGAGTAATGCAGATGACAACGAAATAAAGAGGAAGGTGAATTTATGTGGAGAGTGCAAAGAAAATAGATATGTTAGCAGATGTGTAGGGAAAAGAAGAGGAATCGATGGTGAAGAACTCGCCGGAGAAGATAAGTTCGTCGGAGGATCACAGCTTGATCATGTATGTATACATGTATAGTCATAGGTGAAATGTTTAGTCAGGTGAAGAAAGACGTGAAATATGTTGGGGTATAATCAAAAGAAATCATCACAAGTGATTATTAAAAAAGTATGGCTGAGATTAAATCTCAGTTCTCATTTTAATTTTGGTTCTCATTTTAATTTTGATTCTCATTTGATCATCTCCCTATATATTATACTATTATATAAGATTATAAGAAGAGTAAGAGGGATAATAACAAGTCTGCTCCGAGACATCTTTACCGATCCGTTTTTCTTATTATCACCACACTATTCTAAACATGTCAATTCTTATCATCATCGCTTTCTAGATATAACCCCAAATCCCCTCGGTTTTTCTTCTTCCCGTCTCTTTATAATCATCATACATCTCCTCGAAGTCGGTACCTTTACCTCCACTTTCATTACCAGAGACCACTCAATCGCAAATCACCAAATTAAAAACACAAATCACTAAAATATAAACACAAATCACCAAATAGAAGTCCAAAACATCAATTTCCGATATAAATTACTCTTTCTCTACAATGAATAGCCAATTTAATGCTCCAAATCACCAAAATTCGACTTCTTTTTTCTAATATTTTTCTTTACACCACAACTTGGAGCATCGGACTTTATATAAACTCCACCACAACTAAAAATGCCTTAATTGATAAATGGAAAGTCAGTAATATGACTTCTGAATACAAAAATGGGTACATCATTGAGGAAAATTCTGAGTAATGCAGATGAAAACGAAATAAAGAGGAAGCTGAATTTATGTGGAGAGTGCAAAGAAAATAGATATGTTAGCAGATGTGTAGGGAAAAGAAGAGGAATCGATGGTGAAGAACTCGCCGGAGAAGATAAGTTCGTCGGAGGATCACAGCTTGATGATGTATGTATATATGTATAGTCATAGGTGAAATGTTTAGTCAGGTGAAGAAAGACGTGAAATATGTTAGGGTATAATCAAAAAAAATCATCACAAGTGATTATTAAAAAAGTATGTGCTGGGGGTATGGGGCTGGATTAGGGTTTGGTGGATAATTGGTCAGAAGTATCTCACGCAGAGAACAATTCACACAAGAAAATATCAAATATTAATCATAATAATCTGATTTGCTTACAATAATCAATCCAATATTTATAGGAATCCTACACAATATTTCCTAATTTAAATAAGGTAATAATTAATATAATTAAGGGATTCTAGAATACTCTAACTAATGGGCTTCCAAAGCCTAAAATATTGTTCCCAAATAGTTTCTTTGGGCTTCTTAACGGGCTGTCCTGCATCAATTCTCCTCCGCTGAAAAAAACTCGACTCCGCCGAGTTAAGTAAAACATAAGGAACACGATGAAGCACCAAAGATTTATGCAAGAGCGGCACATGAGGGCAAGCACAAGTAAGAGTATAAGTTGTGCCTCCTTTGACAACAGAATAAGTGTTAGGACGAGCAGCATGATGTGCATCACGATCAGAAAGCCATGGACGTCCCAAAATAATGTTGCAGAGCTTGACAGGCAAGACATCACACATAACTTTGTCTTTGAACTTCCCAATTGAAAATGTCACCAGACATCGTTCCCGTACTCGCAGCTTTGTATTATCAATCCATGCTAAGTCATAAGGCTCGGGATGAGGCTCCACCTTCAAGCCCAATTGTCGAACTGTATCACTAGATATCATATTCGTACAACTACCGGTGTCAATAATCATGGAGCAAATTTTACCAAAACATGTAGCTCTAGTCTGAAATATCTGTTGACGATTATGTGCTTGAACAACTTTAGTATTCTTGCCCAAGTGTGCATAGCTCCAAGACAATTTTCTAACTCGTCACACACCTTTTGTTCCTCATCAGTCGTCTCGTTATAACCATTTGGAGGGCATTCTTCACCTTTTTCAATGAATGTTACTCTTTTACCCGGGTTTGGTGTTTTTGGAGAAGGACACTCAAAATATTTATGACCTGTCCCGTTGCAGTTAAAGCACTTGAGATCCTTTTCAGGCTGACTCTTGTTGATTTTGTTGTATGAATTCTGTAGTGGGGGAGAAACTCGTCCCTGATTAACGCTAGACATGGAGGCAGTTGACTTATAACCGGAAACAAGATTTTCCCCGAAATTACCAAACAACTCTTCCTCAATTTGTTGAGCAGCTTGCATTATATCCAAGGTTGTTAAGTCGACAAGTCGAGCCGCGACGCCCGAGTACCTTCAAACTCATAAGTCGACAAGTCGCCCGACTAGTCGTAAAAAGTCGACAAATAGTCGACATACATATATTTAGAGTAATTATAATATATAATATAGGGTAACACATAACAATCATCTTCCCCTCCATCTCCTCATCTCCTCCTTGAGTATTCTCCTCGGGTGGTACACCATAATCATCTTCCACCTCATCATCGAAAGGAATATTATCTTCATCATCGAAAGGAACAACATGGCACAGTGTGTGTGTGAAGTATTGAAACAGCAACAGTAATGAAGTGTGTGTGCAGTGCATTGTGCAGGAGCAGAGGCAATAAGGAGGAATAAAACACTATGTATAAAACAACAGACTCTGTATAAAGCAGAGAGATGAAGTTTGTAAAAGTTGTAAAGTTTGTAAAGCAGACTCTGAATTTATTTTTTTAAATCTGTGTATGTTTAAATTTCAAACAAAACAACTGATCAAAAAAAAATTAAAAACGAAAAAAATAAAAGAATTAAAGAATTAAACAGCGAAAAAAAATTAAGTGAAAAATTATTAAAAGATTTACAAAAAAATTGATAAAACAAAAATAATTTGAAGTTCAAAAATTATTAATTTAATTTAAAGTTCAGAAAAATAAAAGAATTAAAGTTGGAAAACAAAACTTTAAAGTAAATGAAAAAAATTAAGTGAAAAAATGTTTTGTACTGTATATAAAACGAAAATAAGAGATGAAATAAAAACAAATAAAAAAGTAAAACAAAACGTGTATGTATATATAGTATATACATACAGACCCGACTCAGATGATGGGTTAAAGAAGAGAGAAGATTAAGAAGAGATTAGAGAAAAAGATGAGATGAGATGAAGAAGAAGAAGAAGAAGAAGAAGAGATGAGATGAAGAAGAAGAAGAAAAGGGAAGAAGAGACTTACCGGAGAAGATGAAGTCGTTGCAGAGAGCAGCTCTTAATCTCTTATTTTTGTGTTCCAATCCAAGAAACAAGTGTAAGTGTGTAACTAAAAAACCCTATTTTTCTGATTTGGGTCGGGTTTCGGACTGGGTTTCGGTTCGGGTTCCGGGTAAAACCCATGCTCGCCAAACTCAGCAAGTCGTTCCTCGACTTATACTTCTTTGTAGACTAGTCGCCGACTAGTCGTCGACTAGTCGTCGACTAGTCGTCGACGTGACAACCATGATTATATCAGTCAGAGAATAATAAAGATTTCCAGACATTCTTTTAACAATAGCAGGCTTCAAACCAGATCTATACATGCTAACCAAGCTAGTTTCATCAAGATTAAAATCTGAACGAGTGGACAAATGATAAAACTTACTAGTATAATCAGCCACAGAAAGATTATCTTCCTCAGTTGGATAAACCTGATATGGTTTTGTTGCTTGTAGTTAGCCGGCAAAAAATGTCGTTGCATTGAAGCTTTCATTTCTTCCCATAGCAAGATTTCTCCTCTACCAACATGTCGATTGCTCTCCTTTTCTTTATCCCACCACATACGAGCTGTACCTCGTAGTTTAGCTTCAGCAAAATAGATTTTCCGTGCATCACTCATATTATGCCACCTGAAGAAACTCTCCAAACTATGTATCCAATCAAGAAACACATTTCCACGAGTATCGCCATTAAATTCAGGAACCTCTAGCTTTACTCCTCTAACTTGATCGTGAGGCTCGTTAACAACATCCCTTTGATTTTTAGGCGGCTCTTTAATTAGTTCAACATGACCAATCAATTGATTAATACTATTTTGCATGGCTGTTTGTTGCCTAATCATAGCAGCCATCTGTTCTTTCAACTCATCAATTGAAAATTTATACTCTGCATTCTTCTTCTCTTGTTCTTGGATATGTCCTTCAAGTATTGCATTAACCTCATTAGCATTCACCATTTTTTCCTAGGCAGGACTGTCAAAATCAGAAGCTTAGGGGTAGCGGATGTTTTGTGAATTCTGGAAAGACCGGAGGCTGGTCCTGGTAATAAGATAGTGGCGTGGAATACCAATTAATAGGCTGAAAGAGAATATAGATGGTGTTTGAACTTGTTTTGAATGGAATATGCAAGAGTGGTTATGTATTTTAAATGTATGCGAAGTGTTTGATGTAAGTTCCGACAGACAATAACTGGGTAGAAATTTAATGGGTGATGTAGGTTGATTCAGCGATGTGTAGAGTGAGGAACAATGGATTTTGATGGCTGTTGGCGGCTGCTGGCGGCTGCTGATGACAGCTGGTGGCTGTTGGCGGTTACTGGTGGCTGGTCGGTGGCTGTTGGTGGCAGGAAGATGGCTTTGATACCACTTTGATGGGGGTATGGGGCTGGATTAGGGTTTGGTGGATAATTGGTCAGAAATATCTCACGCAGAGAACAATTCACACAAGAAAATATCAAATATTAATCATAATAATTTGATTTGCTTACAATAATCAATCCAATATTTATAGGAATCCTACACAATATTTCCTAATTTAAATAAGGTAATAATTAATATAATTAAGGGATTCTAGAATACTCTAACTAATGGGCTTCCAAAGCCTAAAATATTGTTCCCAAATAGTTTCTTTGGGCTTCTTAACGGGCTGTCCTGCATCAGTATGGTTGAGATTAAGTCTCAGTTCTCATTTTAATTTTGGTTCTCATTTGATCATCATCATCTCCCTATATATTATACTATTATATAAGATTATAAGAAGAGTAAGAGAGATAATAAGATAGACCTACCAAAGGTCTCGGGACCGATTCTCGTCAATTACATATTAAAGATAATATTTAGATTCCAAGAAAATAATATAATTTAAATTTCGGTTACACCAATACATGTAATAATCTAATTTTTTAATTTCAATAATATTCATAACTCCGAAATTACTAACATGATTTTTGATTTATGTATATCTGCAGTATTACGTCTGTTGGTGGATTATAGTAATATTTTAGTGACAAGAAACTATAGTAATATTTTAGTGACGAGAAACTATATTTGCTCTTCACCAAATCTTCCATGTCTCGTTACTCATGAGTCATTGTATGAAGTTTATTCTACATGCAACAAAAAAGGATGCGTGCGGAAAGTAGTGATGGTAAATTTTTATAGCCACACAAGAATATCTATATTACAAGTTACAAACTGGATTTCCATGAAAATATTGGGCAAATAGCAATCAATTCTCCTTGAAATAATATTTTTTTTTGCTTAGGCAAGTATATTAAATTCACAGAAAATTATAATATGTAAATATTAACAATTTATAATTATATATATTTATAGGAGAATAAGTTTCCTGAGATCACCGCAAAAACATCTACCGTAAAAACATCTAAACAACTAAATCTTAGTCACCTATTGTTAAATATTTACTACTTAGGTCTAAAAACATCAAATAAAGGTATATGGTTCAATATTGTTTAATGTTAATATTATTAGGTCTAAAATTTTGTGATTTTTGTCAAAGGTAAATAATTCATTTCTAAACAACAATAAAAAAATATATATAATTTAATTTAATATTAAGTTAATAATTATGTATAAAAGAATGCGTGCAAACACGGGCAATAAGCTAGTATATATTATATGATATATAGTTATGTTTTCGTATTTTAGCTTGTAACTTACGCTGTAAATGAACGGACTCACAGGAACTGATTACAAAGAGATATCGGACATTCGAGAGGCCCGTACTCTCCCAAACTAGATAGTGTTTACATAATATTCATAATCAATAACCCTCATTCCCCTTGTTCCCCTCTTTTAGTCTCCACATTCTAATTCTTCTTGGGCCTATCTTGGGCCTGCTTCTATTAAAGATTATTAGCTCCTTTAAATTGGGCCAGTCCATTACAATACTCCGCTCCCAAAGAACGACCTTGTCCTCAAGGTTGGAGGCCGAGAACTGACTTAATTGAGATGTCTTAATTGAAAAATGGTACTGTATTTTTATGGTTTCCAGAGAAAATGCCAGGTCTCCATGGCCTCCGAGAAAACTCAAACCCACCATCACCATTCTTCAAAAACTTGGGCCCTTTCTCGAGCTCCTTACCAGAACGACGATCAATCTTGGTTTGAATTTCAGCAAACTTGACAGCAATGTGGCAAGTGTAACAACCACGCATTAGAGCATGCCCATTTCCAATCTGACCAGGGTAGTTCATGATGATAACTTGGGCAGTACAGTTAGCAGCTTCCTCGGCTGGATCATCCTTGGAGTTGGAGGCAACATAACCACGCTTGTGCAGCTTCCTCGGCTGGATCATCCTTGGAGTTGGAGGCAACATAACCACGCTTGTGCAGAGCTAAAACAAGTTCTTCAACAGCTAAGGTTGCACCATTTGTCACCACTGTATTGTCACTAGTATTGGAATTGACAGGAATTGGATCATTATAGTTAATGGAATTTGGGACTTGAGTTGTGCCCACAGATTTACTATTGGGACTTTCATCAAACACCTTAGGTGCAGACTGTTTACTATAATTTTCTTCAAACATTTGAGGTGCAGAACTTACAGTGGTGTAGAGAGATGGTAATGACACTAGAGGTGGTTCATACTCATGTGCATAATACATGTTAGGGTCACCAATCTCATGTACATCCACGTTCACCGCACCTCCACTTACCCCACTGCTTGCCGCCCTATTCCGGCCACCAAACCCTCCACCTACATCATTTATCCCAATTTGTGTCGCCCTAAGGTGGCTCGCAATACCCTCGACCACCTCCGGAATCGACTCCTGTAACTCCCGGTTGCAATTGATTCTCCCTTCTAGTCGACCCGCCATGGTGTCAACCTCCTCCCTTAATTTCCTTTGACTTGCCATAACCCATTCTGCCAGAGAATGACGCATCGCATCCATCGCACGCTCCACCGCCTTCTTAACCATCTCCGACACCAATTCACACGGATCTTCGAATACATCGACCCGTTGTTTATCACTAGGTGAACCCATTGGATCAATGCTCTGATACCAATTGCTATGAACGGACTCACAGGAAATGATTACAAAGATATCGGACATTCGAGAGGCCCGTACTCTCCCAAACTAGATAGTGTTTACACAATATTCATAATCGATAACCCTCATTCCCCTTGTTCCCCTCTTTTAGTCCACATTCTAATTCTTCTTGGGCCTATCTTGGGCCTGCTTCTATTAAAGATTATTAGCTCCTTTAAATTGGGTCAGTCCATTACAGAATCAGTTTGGTTTAAAGCCTCTAAAGTCTAAAGTCTAACAAACGAAACCAATGAATATTCTTTATGACTTAATAGTACAGAGACAAAACCGCTTGAAGCTATTTCACCAAACACCACTACATAAAAAGTTTGAAACAAACCAAAGCACATAACTAACTCAGAACTATTATTTGGACAACTGACCATAAACATACCGTAGAGTTTATTCCCTTGATCGAAAGAGAAGCGGACAAAGGCCTACCGTAGTCCGAAGATAGGACCTTTCCATGCACTCCAGTCTGCAAAGTAATTAGTTCACACTTCTTAAAATCACCCTCCGTGTAGAATCAGACAGCAGACAGATAACCAATATATTCGTACTTATATGAGAAGCTCGCATGTTAACCTAGATGATGAATCATACAGGAGATAATAAATAAACTACCCGTGGCTACTACTAGTACCAACTAATAACTATTATTACTTGGAAAGAACCATGCAGTGCATACAGAAAGCAGATACTACTACTTAAGCATCACTAGTTCTACTAAAGCTTGCTACAGTAAACAGATCAAGGCTAATCCAAAATAGACAGAAAATTATTAACTTTTAAAGTCAGATATGTGCAATCACTAGTTTAGCGTGATCAAGAGCTTTTCTAGTCTCTAGGCAGAATTTTTTTTTTACAGTAGAATCAGATTTGACAAAAGACATAAACAAAAATTAATTGCCACTTTCCAACTGCACAGCATTTTACATTATAAGATTTTCTATCCTGCAATAAACAGAACGATCAACAAATGAAAATATTACGGCTGTAAAGATTTTAGTACGCTTAGTGAGCGATACACAACTGAAAAACAATTTAGGACACAAAGTTTTACCTTCGCAAGGCTTGCAACAAGATTGAGCATACCCATTTTGTTATACTCCCATATGGTAGAGATCTGCGATATGCCAAACAGATTCGAAGACAATTAATGAAATACTGCGACTCGTCCTTGTAAAGCCAAACACACCACTTGAATAGAGAGGACTGAAATGCATCTATTTTTTTTTTATAAAAGCTATAAACCTAAATTGTGTAGTTTAAACTAAAATTTCTGGTAATACGCTATAAAAACGTCATCTAACTACAAGATAGGGATGGGGGTGCTACGAATCAATACGTAGCAAATACACACACAAAATATCACTTTTAATCAGAACAGAAAAGTCATTAGTCACAATTGAGGCTATTTGGTATCAAACGTAAACAAGTCTGAGTATGAAGGCAGGGGGGATCTCACCTCTTTAGCAGGAGGCCATTTGTCATCACTAATCTCCAGTGTCAATTCGAAGCAGCCACCATGAATGTAGTTCCAATCTTGCATACCACCATATATGGGATACCTGCAAAGTAACAGCACATAAAAATACAAAATTAGAGAAAATCATTTTACCACGTTTAGTGTGGAAATACAACAGAAATAAATATAGGATATCATGCTACATTACTTACCACAATGCTCCATTTGTTATTCCTCCTTTAAATTCCTCGCTCAGAGACATATTAGTGTGTGATCGACTGTATAAGCTTGCCATATACCTGAATGTTTTGTCATCAGGACACGCATTGTAGTGCGTCCTGAAATTCAGCCAGTTTGAGAAGACAAAACATGGTGAAGAAACGTACAAATGAATGCAATAGTTCAGCAAACCATACTGAGGTAGTGAAGGGAAGAAATAAATATACAGATTTAAACAAGAGTGTACATTAAAGTACAACAGATCCAAGCAAACCATCAGTCTTAACCCCACACAATCAACTCTTGATATAGGCTACATCATATTATAGTGTCCAACACATGCAACTTGATATAGGCTACAACCTAAAGTAATATGATTCAGAAAAAGAAAAAAAACAAATGCCAACACTAACTGGAAAAACTAGTAAGATCACTCGGATCAGGGGCACATATCAATCAAATAACTTTTACGGATTTAAGTAATTCTAGACAGTCTCAAGGACTAAATAAAGACATTATCAAGTCGTTTCTACATATGAAAATGATTTACAGAGATAAGTCCTTTCTATGTTTTCAGAAAGTAAATGATACTCAACTATATTCATTTTTTCTTCTCCTATCAAATACAAAAATATAAGCGATGTGAATTGTGAAGCGCTGCTTTAGTGTCACTCTAAAAGTCACTTGGCAAGCATAATAGAAAATACTTTGGCCCTGTTTGGCTGAACTGATAAGTTGGCTTATTGGACTTTAAGTCCAATCCAGCTTATTTACAAGTGTTTGCCTACCAACTTATTTTAATGACTTATGATCTTATAAGTTCATAAGTTGAAAGTTAGAAAGTCCCAACTTTTTTCCAACTTATTAACTTATTTGTACTATTCCTAAATCCCTTCGTTTTTAATTTGTTTTTTCCCGTTAATCGACGATATTTTTTTCAAATCTAACTTCACCATACTTTTCTCCATCTCTCAACGATCATTTTGCATACCATATGTGCTATATTTCGACACGATTTAGAAAAATTATATTAAAAATATGTGTTCTACAGTAAACTTAAAATTTCCGATTTACCAAACACTTTACTAACTTATAATTTCTAATTTACTTATCACTTATAATCAACTTATTAACTTAAAGCAATAAGTTACTTTTTTTAAGCTACCCCAAACGGCCCCTTTATACTATAAAGTATAAACACTTCAAAGAATTCTCATAGTAATGATTTTCAATATTTTCTAAAGAAGAGTTCTAGGATACAATATATGCCTTGTAGATAAAAATTCACATCATTTGTTAACATTTTTTGAAAACATATTAAGAGAATTTGGCAAAAAGTTGCTAGCATATTTATGATTCACATACTGTTGGGGCGAGCATACTTTTTAAAAAAGTCCGGCTCATTAACAAGCATAATCGGTACAAGATAAGCTAAGATTAAACTATTAACTAGGGGAGAAATAAACCTAATGAACATAATAAATCTTGTCATCATCTTTTGCATCTCTCTCTGGCAAGTAGTAAAATATGCACCATTAGTTGAGGTTAACTTACTTTTTATCCTCAGTGCCGTCCCATGGATAATTTGCAACAAGTGCTCCCTGTAAACAGAAAGATACATGTGAAATATGTTGATTAATACACTCACTTATTTACCCTTCTTATGCAAAGGCGTTAATAAAATTGCATACACTGCACAGAGGAAAACAGTAGCGGGACCAAGTTTGGCCTCCTTCAACAGACAGAGAATATAATCAGAAACAATGTAATGTGATGCAAGTTTTAATTTACTTTTACAGATCAACGATCCAACTTATAATAGCCACAAGAAGCTCAGACGTACAATGGAATGAATGATGCTAACCAGCAGGAAAAACTCGAGGAAGATCACAAAAGACAGAGATAAGAGTTACCCCATGAAGACTGGCAGATGCAGTAAACTGTTGCTCTTTCAGCCAACTCATAATTGCTTTTGTTTCTGGTTGTCGAGCATCCATTTCATCATTTATAGGAAAGAACTGCACCATTCAAATAGGTAATTGATTTCACCACAGGAGATTTTACACGTGCAAAGATGTAAATTATCACTATCGTATAAATAAGCTTATGTAATTCAATAAAAGGAAATTGCATGTCATCTGTTTTACCAAAAATGAAATAATACTATTATATGTTATTATATACAACTCCACCTATAGTTAGAGGCAATTACAATCCATAGAGGTTTTTATTTTACATAAAAAAAACATTTCCTTTGTAAAAGCAAGAAGCATCAGGAAACTTACCTTGCCTAAATTTAAGCTGTAATGCCTTGTTAAATGTAATCAGAATCCGAAGACCAGTACTATCCTAACTAATCAAATAATTATTCCAAATTCATTTACCACTCATCAGAAAAATATCGAATCAGTTTTATAAGAACAGTTGAGTTGGAAATACACAACTTACTCTCAACAAGATGAATTTTTTCAAAAAAAAAAAAATTATAATCAGTTGAGTTATGACTGTTTAGTACTTGTGACCTATGAGTCAACTGAAGCCACTTGCAGTTTGCAAGTATCTACTTTAAGAAGCTTATTTCGTAAGAAGCACAAGGGCTCCTTAGAAACCTTCTTACATATGCAGCACAAAGATGCATTTTGATGCAAGGCCTAGCCTAGTGGATATCGTTGTCCTTTGTAACCGAAGGTCGAGGGGTTCGAGCCTCAGTGGAGGCAAATGTGTGCATCGGATATGAATTTCTTGCAAACAAAGTGGCAGCACTTGATGACAACGGAACAATACTAAGCAGGAATACACATTCAAGATGTATTGTTTAGAATTTGATAATTAATAATACAGAACAGCATCAAAGGAGTACCTGATCCGGAAAATCACGGTTCAAATCAATTTTTTTTGCATTACCACGCGTCCTTAGTGAATACCCGTCAGGATTCATTGATGGGAGTATATGAAGGTGAACATTATCAATTATTAAGGTTGCCTGTAGTGACCAATGCCTGGTTCAGGTTCAGTACAAGTTACACATTTATATGACATAATAATGGATGCATAAGGCATAGCCTCTACGAGGTTACCCTAAGTCAAATAAGAGTTAAGAGTGTTTAACCAAAATTACAGATATTACAAGGAAAAGATAAGTAACACGAGTTATGGAGACTTAAAAGTCTCCTGATTCAGTCATTAGCTTTTAATATGAGACATCATCACATATGCAATTAATATACTGAGAATTCTTGGGAGAGGGGGCTTGGGGGGGTATTGGCCAAAAATGCCATTTTTTCAAGATTTTATTACACAAATACCAATTTTAATTTTTTTGGCCAAAAATACCATGTAAGAATTTTTCAAAAAAATAAATTAAATAATTGTGACACCCCAATTTTGAAGGTGTTACGCATTCTTGAAATGCGTAACACAAGTAAATTTTTATTTTATTTTATTTTTTTACTTTATACGCATTACCCATTTGACAAATGTGTAACACTATTACCCATTTTTGAAATGCGTAATACACTGGTATTTTTGGCCAAAAAATTCAGAAGTGATATTCTCGTCAAAAAGTTAAAAAAAAATTGGTAAAAATGTCATTATTTCAGCTGGCTTGGGGGGACGGCCGCACCCCTAAAGTCTGGAACAATCATAAAATAAGGTTGTGGGTGAAGTCAGTTAATACCCATTTTTTAGGTTGTGATAATGAAAATACCAATCGGCGGTGCTGTGTGTAAAAAATACCAGATCAAATACGCATTTAATAATTGGGTAATCAATTTATACAAGATACGCATTTGTCAAAGGAGTAACAGACCTCTGTTACCCATTTGGCAAATGGGTATTAGAGCTGTTACCCAATTGGTAAATGGGTAACAGGGGTTTGTTACTCCCTTGATAAATGCGTAACACCCTTGCATGTTCACTATTATTCATGTTACCCAATTACCAAATGCGTATCAGCTGTTACCCAATTACCAAATGCGTATTAAAATCGTTATTTTTAACAATCCTTCCCGAAAAATGTTATTTTCATCATCTTTATCCAAAAAACTGTTATTTTTAACATTCTAAGTCAGTTAATACCCATTTTTTAGGTTGTGATAATGAAAATACCAATCGGCGGTGCTGTGTGTAAAAAATACCAGATCAAATACGCATTTAATAATTGGGTAATCAATTTATACAAGATACGCATTTGTCAAAGGAGTAACAGACCTCTGTTACCCATTTGGCAAATGGGTATTAGAGCTGTTACCCAATTGGTAAATGGGTAACAGGGGTTTGTTACTCCCTTGATAAATGCGTAACACCCTTGCATGTTCACTATTATTCATGTTACCCAATTACCAAATGCGTATCAGCTGTTACCCAATTACCAAATGCGTATTAAAATCGTTATTTTTAACAATCCTTCCCGAAAAATGTTATTTTCATCATCTTTATCCAAAAAACTGTTATTTTTAACATTCTTTCTAAAATAAGTGATAAATTTATATTAATTTTTTAATCTTCTGTTTTATGAATAAGAGATTTTTTAATTTAATTTTCGTTCCCACAATAAAAAATATACACGAGCGTGTATTCTAAACTTTTTTGAAAGAATCATGGTTTTTTCAAAACCACATTCCAGATTAAGACCAGATATATCAAAACCTTGAAGATAATAAAGCGACTAAAATCTCTGTAGTATGTAATAGATATGCATGTATTACTCTCTTAGTGAGATCACTTTTGCACAAGAGTGACTAGCTGACACAGATCATGACAAGTACTACAAAGAAAAATTTTAAAAAAAAATTTAGCTAATAAGATCTATATAGTAATTGTATCTACAGACAACATGGAAGCCTCAGTTTAATTATTTTTTTATTTTTAAAAATCACAATCCCGAAGACATTTACTTTCGTAAGCCAATCAGAAAAATATTATAGTAGCAGGAAATTAAAGAGATTTTATAACTCTGTAAAACTTTTATTAATAAGAAAGGTTAACAAGAAAGTTCAAGGAGAACGAATGCATAACATTCTGCAAGTACAAATAGAATATGAAATAGAGTAATTTACATTTCGCATCCCCTTGGTTTTGGAATTTTGCACTTAGGGTTTAATAGTTTTTGAATCAACACTTTGCATCCCATGACTTTAATATCCGCAAATCTTCCACCCCCTATGCTTATGCTGATTTCCGTCAAAGTTGATCGTTAATTTTAGTCAACAACGATATTTGCAAGGGTATTTTAGTCATTTACTTGAATAAATATTTTCTAAAAATTAAAATAAAATCAGAAACCATTATATTTTGTAAATTTTATATTTCTAAAATTAACAAATTTACACATCTCATTAATAGTATTTTTAAATAGATCCAATATAATTTTTTAATGTTTTCAAAATTTAAATTCAATTATAATAAATTAAAATATTATACTTTCAGAAAAAAATGAATTACTTATGCTTTTCAGAAATAAAATATTTAAATTTATTTTTATTTCATACAAATTATATTCAATCATACAAAAGAGGAACATTTTTATAAAAAAAATAATGAAAAACGTATTTTAAATTTATTTTATTTTTGAAAATAAAAATACATTCGATCTAATGACTGAAATGCCCTTTAGTTGACTAATGTTAACAGTCAAAGTTAACGAAAATTCGTTAAAGGGGATGTATAATGTAACGGGTTACAAAAATAAGGGATGCGAAGTGTTGATTTAAAAAGTATGAAACCCAAACTACAATTCTCTAAAAGCACGGGGATGCTAAATGTAAATTACTCTATGTAATAATCAACAAAGGATGTGTTCATGCAAAGCCATAGTACATGAAAAATTACCAAAGGGTCCTTCTTATAATTATCACAAAGCCAATTTGCTAGTAGCAAAAGAATTTCTCTGCCTACAGGTTCGTCTCCGTGCACATTCCCAACAAACTGTAACAATTCAAATCAATCACTAGAAAAATAAACAATGAACCATATGTTGCCAACACAATTCATCCATGTAAGAATATACAGAAACTACATATACTTGAAAGCAGTGGTAGATGCAGAAAGAGAACATAAAATTTTGAACCCTTTGCCTCATGTCTTATCTAATATATGTCCTAAATCCTTATGTGACCACAAAATTTTTACCACAAACCAGTACAACCAATTTGCTTCAATAAGGAATAGTTTCAAGGGATGTGAAAATGACGGAGAACAGTAAGACACGTGGATAAATGTTTGCAGGGGATAAGGATTGATGGATAAGAAGCACAAAAACAGAAGTTTGTCACGGTTGCCTTTTCCCTGTGCTGGCACTCGTTTTGATTGTTAAGGCTTCAGCCTGATTTTTTGGATTGATAATAAATAATAACTTATACTTGACTATGATTTATCAAGAGTAATTAAGGATACAGATTAAAACACTGAGGGATTTTAGCTGTTGAATTACGAATGTATAAGCAAAGTGTTAACATATTATATTCCAGTAATATTTCCTAGTAGATGCTTGTAATATCTCCATCTACCATCATTATTCATGCCTATATAGTTAATTACCTGAGTAAGAGAAACTTCTGTCTCCATGCCTTACTTTGAAACTAAAATCTATGTAATGTGGGCTGCATCTTATGCTAAACATCTTACATTTTGTGAAAGAACATATTACAGGGATTTAAGTAATGTTTAATTGAAACATAATTACCTTAAAAGCAGGTTCAGCCTCTTCTTCACCTGGCTTGTCAGTAAATTCCATCACCCACTACAATGAATATACCGTAGGAACTTATTATGAAATTCTGGTACTATTATGAAAAGAAAAGATGAAACGGTTGAAGTGAACCAAAGCAGCACAGGCATTACCAGTGGAACTCCTAAGACACTCTTTCCGATACTGAATAAACATTCCGAAATCATTCAAAAAGAGAGACAAAAATATGTCAGATATTGATTTTGCATAAATGCAAGTAATTAGGAATATTTCAACAATTGTAAGGACGTCAATTATCTATACTTGTGAGTTACTTTTCATATCCTCTGTCCCAAACTTGCAATCATTTAACTTGGTTAAAATTGCCTGCTTAGACTTGACCATAAAAACACCTGCTTAGAATTATTTACTCTTAAGTCTTACCTTTCTTTTAAATATAGATAAAGGACAACAAATGAAAGTACGATCCTTAAGCTTTACAATTTTAACTGTACAAGTCTTAAGCTTCAAATATTTTCCAAAAAATGGTCAATTTCATTATACATTCATAGGACACTATTATCTATTTATCTGGATGTGGGAGTACTAGTTATAGTTGAATGTTGGATACTTGGATGAGACTATACGAGATATGGATGAGGGAGTACTAGTTATATGGATGAGATTTCAAAAGGTATTAAATAATAAACACTTTCTCTTTAACTTACGTGTATATCCTGGATATGCTACTACATCTGCGATTCAATACCTTCATGGCCTTCTCAAGATCAGCATTTGTCATGTATCCATGAGCTAATTTATCACTGCAATCCAAACAAATTAGTCTTGAAGACTTCAACCATAACATAACTGTCATACAGTATCTATACAATCACAAAAATCAGTTTAAATAGAACAGATTATCAACATACAGTTTTTTGAAGTGATCATCCTTTAATAAGTTCCTTTTCGAACCTCCATAAATTGTACCAACAAAACCTATCAAACATATAGAAAACAGTTCACAAGAACAAGAAGTCGAAAATTCATTATATCTATTTAATAAATCTTAAGTCAACACGTAATGCTAGCTGAATACATTAGCCTACAGATACTCATCAACCTGAAACTAGCTAATCAAACAAACATAATTTCTTTTTTTCCTTTAAATCTTATATATGCTGATTTTGCTTATAAGTAATTATATATAAAAAACAAAAAAAAAAAAAAAATCAGCATTTCACTAAATTAATATAAAATTATGAGCACAATCTGAATCAAATCATTTATCTCCGGATTTGAAAAAAAACATTATATTAACTATTAAATCACAGATTGACACATAATACTAGCACACTTATCAACTTGAAACTAGTTTAACGAACATCAGCATTTCTCTTATTTCAATCTTCCGACGCGCTAATATTAATTCGAAACAGTTAAGATAACAAACATGTTAAAAGCAAACAAATTACAAGTCTTTCGCAAAATTTAAAAAAAAAAACAAATTTATCACTTATCAGCATACCAATTCACTTATCCTATACATTCCAAGAAAATATTTAATTGAATTATTATTACAACTCTGGCACATAATGCTAGCATACTTATTAACCTGAAACTAGTTTAACAAACAAAAATTAGTCACTTTTTTTTTTTTACTCTTCCAACGCGGTAATTTTGATTCCATTCAAAACAGTTATTACATAACAAACATTTTAAAAAGAAACTAATTATCAGCAATTCGCGATAAACAATGCAAAATTATCAGCATGATCTTAATAAATTCACTTGCCACTAAAATGATGTGTGTCTATGTAAGTATTTACTAGCTCAAATTTTAAAAATGAACCTTATTGTTTCGTAATTATTTCATATAATTACATATTTATCAAGCATTTTAGTTGATCATCATACAATTTGATGTACTTGAGTACACACCTAATCATCAGAATGTAATCAATTAGTACACAATTATAACATGAAGAGGAGGGAGGGGGAGAGAGAGAGAGAGAGAGAGAGAGATGGAGAGGGAGAGGAGAGAGAGAGAGAGAGGGAGAGGGGAGAGAGAGAGAGAGAGAGAGAGAGAGACCTGAACTATTTGTGTAACTCCGAGCAGCGCCTCTAGCAGTGATAGGCTGTGGAAAGTGGGAGAAGAAATGTAGAGAGAGAAAGAGGAGAGAAAAACTGAGCTTCTTCTTCGTCGTCGTCATCTATGTATGCATCTGTATGTATAGAAATGGAGATCAGAAGAGAATCAAGTAGTTTCATAGTGTTTTGTAGCTCACCGGCTTTTTCAACGTTGATACCGGAGTGAAAAGCGTGATTTGCACGTGATGTATTCATATTGGGTCGAAAGTATAGTGGGCCGGGTCACAACATTTGCCGCGATTTACAATATGTTTTTTTCTGGTAAGAAGGTTTACATATGGGTTGTGTGTACAAAATTTTGGAATGATATAAATATAATTAAATTAATTTTTTTTAGATTAATTTATTAAAATATTACTTAAGTGCGTAAATTATTTTAACAAATAATCTCATAATTAATTTTCAAATATCACATATCATGTTATTTTAAAAAAAATGAGTGATGTCCTTTTACATTCATATTAATCCGATTAGTTAAAACATTTCGAATTATCACGTTTAACATTATTTTGAACCAATTTTTTTTGCCCCAATTTAAGATGTTTATATTTTTTCATTAATAAAATATGAAGATGTTTATCATGATGATTATTTTTTAAACAAGATTTCTTTAATCAGTTTCTTCAGAAACATACGTCACAAATGATTACTAGTAGTTGTGAGTTGTGACATGTATAAATTGCATGCTAGTATCTTATAAAAATATTGCATGCTGGAGTAGTATAATAAAAATTAACAAATATACTATAATTAATTTATGTTTTTGTGATTGATTGCAAATAAATTAAATTATTGGTTTAACAAAAAAAGTTAAAATATTCCAATTTTATTTGTAATGATATCAAACAATTTATTTTTTTTAACTAAATAAGTCACAAAAACGAAACAAATTATCGAGAAAAAATAAAAATCTAACTTGTAATTCATCTCAACCTTCGTTACTAGGCTAGCATATCATCCATTGAGATCACATTTTGTGATTACAGTAAAAATATTATATTTACTATGGATAACAATGTGTCCCATCTTCAGCCGTCCAAAACTATGTCAAAGGATTGATTATGTGGTTTACGTCACACCACGAAGTGGGTCCATATGAATTAGAAGACACGTGGACGGTTCTAAGAAACCCACGTATGTGTTTAACTTCAACTTGAACACGAGAGTGCTCCACGGAAAATAATTACGGAGTAATTGTAATTAAGTCATGATAATTGCGTAATTGTTTAAGATGAGTTGATAAATAATTAACCAACTTTAACTTTATACGCGAGGTCATTGGCTATTGTGATTAGTTTAATAATTTTGTGTTAGTGCGTTAACCGACATTTATGTTTGCGATGTTAGGTGCCCTTTGACCAATTATGTAAAATTTATTAAATATGTAAGTTAATGTATTCTAATGTTTATTAAATCCTTGTATAAATCGAACGATACATCACCATTTTAACTAAGAATTATACAACAATAGAGAAGCTCTTATACTACTATACTACCATGAAATAGTGATTACACACATTTATATAGACTAGCCTATAACCCGTGCGATGCACGGACTTTTTTAATATTATATAAAAAAATGTTATTAATTTGATAATAATTATATAAATGTTATCCGTCATATTTCTAGAAAATGAGGGATTTTAATTTGAAAATATAGAAAAGATGATAAGTTTTAGTTGAAAAGGTTATCAATTAATTATTAGTAATTATAAAAATATTACTTCATTTTATTAAATAGAATATCTGTGATATGATTAGAAAAGAAAAGAAAGGATTTAGTTAGAAAAAATCAAAAAGGTAATATATTCTAGGTGAAAAAGGTAATTGATTAGTTTATACTAATTATAATTTAATTACGTTCTTTTACTAAATACAATTGCTCGTAATGTTTTTAGAAAATGATAATTTAATATTGTCCGTGATATTTTTATTGAAAGAGGGATTTTAGTTAGAAAATATAGAATTTTAGCTGAAAAAAAGTAATCAGCTAATTAATAGTGTTATAATGTTATGAGTTTATTTTATTAAATAGAATCGCCCGTGATATAATTGGAAAAGGAGAGAGTTTAGTTAGAGAGAAGATGACATGATTTATGTGAAAAAGGTAATTGATTAGTTTATAGTAATTATAATTTAATTATGTTATTTTACTAAATAAAATTGCTCATAGTTTTTAGAAAATGAGAAATTTATGTTGCCGTTATATTTCTCGAAAAAAAGGGAATTTATTTAGAAAAAATAGAAAAGATAATATATTTTAGTTGAAAAGTTAATCAATTAATTATTAGTATAATAATATTATTATTTTATTTTTATTAAATAGAAATGTCCGTGATATAATTGGAAAAAAGGAGGTTTTAGTAAGAGGAAAAAAAAAGGTAACGTGTTTTGGCTGAAAAAGGTAACCGTGCATGATATAATTGGTAAAAGAAAGATTTTAGTTAGAGAAAAGAGAAAAGGTAACATGTTTTGACTGAAAAAGGTAATTGATTATTTAATAGTAATTATAATATAATTATGTTATTTTATTAAACAAAATTGCAATGTTTTTAAAATGGAGAAATTTTAGTTAGGTAAAATGTAAAAGATATTCTAATTTACCTGAAAAAGGAAATTGATTCATAAAGGAGAAATTTTAGTTAGATAAAATATAAAAGATATTATATTTTACCTGAAAAAGGAAATTATTTAGTTCTTGAAAATTAGAAAAGATTATATGTTTAATCTGAAAAAGGAAATTGATTAGTTAGTAGATATGTAATTGAGTAAGGGTAAATAAGTAAAATCAACAGGTACCGTACCGACCGACCGACCAACCAACCAACCAAACTTTTAATGTTTCGGCTTTTATATAATAGTATAGATTTCAATTATTAATTTGCATAATATTTGATAAATAGAATTTTTAACTTTTTCGTAAAAGAAAGTGCCACCGAATATATATACGTGTATATGTTTGGTTCTTTTATACATAAGTCATTTTAATTGTATAATTACTAAAATATATAAATATACATATTTCATGCATAAATAAATATGTGGTGGTATAAATTCTTCACTTTACGGAAAGTGAACTGATGTGAATGGTTGCACACTTGCACTGGTCCTCCACCGTGAATAAAAAGGAAAAGGGCAAAAAAAGTGTAACTGATATATACATGCATCAATTGAAAAGTTAAAGTTAAAATCCATATATTGTTCATGCAATACATTAAATTTCAAGAATATTCTTTTAACGAGATTAACCAAATACTTCCTCCGTTCCATTGAATACTTAACGTTTGCGAATCAGTTTTCGGCACGAATTTTAAGATGTATTTTAAGTATAGTTCTATAATTTATTTTTAATATTTTCCTTTTTTTTTTATAAAAATAGAACAATCCTATTTTTATACAAAAAAAATATCAAAAATAAGTTATAGAACTATCCTTAAAATGCACCTTAAAATGCGTATCAGATACGTAATTTTTTATGTTAAAAAAATGGGTGGGACGGAGGGAGTACTAGACAACCAAAATCACACAATAAACGGGATTCAAATAAAATATAATTAATTTTTATAGGTTAGTCTGGTATGTTAAATTTTTACTAATTTAAAAGAATTATTAAAATTTTCAATTTAATCGAAATTTCAACCCTTAATTTGGCCTGTGATCACTGATCATAACTATGTATAATTGTAGTATCATTACAGATAGAGATGCAGACATGCAGTATGGCCAAGATCAAATTTGATGGACCAAATATAAATCTATCACACAGTTGAGCCACGTATGTAGTGTAGCGCGCAACCCAGCAGTAGAAAGAATATTCGCCAGAATATATTAATTTTTAATTAATATATTAAAAATATAGTTTTGGATTTTAATTTTTAATATGTGAAACACGAAAGTGCACAAATACGAAGTTACATAAAATATTTAGTATCAAAAACGAATTTTTATTTTGGGTACACGAAAATAAATATATGTAATTTTTACTTTTTTATATCATAATAAATATTATACACGTATTTTATTTTACATATTTATTAATATTTTGTGTATTTTTAATCACTCAAGTCAAATACTCAGTAATATTTCGTATAATCAAATATAATCATTTTGTATTATTTCAAGTAATTTCATGTAAAACAAAAAATATATAAAATTTCGTGTACTTTGATGTTGATACGAAACATTTAACAAGATACTTATTTATGCATGAATGAGTATTAATTATGAATATGATTTAAGAAGATGAATGCTATCAAAAGGAGGATTATGATTGGTCGGCATACATGAACAAGTGGTAAGCTACAAATTGAAAAAACTAAAAGCTACGGAGTATTAAAATTTAAAGGCAAAGATATCTTAATCTCGATGTTGACTCATGCCCCCCTTGTTTATTTCACAAGATACTTTTGTGCCCGTTCGTTTTCTCCCTTGTGTTTTCATCAATGATTTTTGGCCAACCTTTACTGGCCACTGATTTGCTAGTTTAGTTAACTTTACTAACTAGAATTTCCAATCTATTTTTTTTAAATTTTTTTAAGATATATTTTACTTCATCTATCCCATTCAGTTCTTAATATTTAAAAAAGAAGATTCGACACGTATTTTAGGATATATATATATATATATATATATATATATAAATGATAGTTCTATAATTTATATTTTTAATTTTTTTTCTGAATAAAAGTTTAAACATTAATTTTTTTACTTAAAAGAAAAAATAATTTAAAATAAGTAATGAACCTATATTTTATAAAAAATTTACATTACAAGCCAAGATAAGTTCTTGCCCCGTTTAGCAAGAACTTATAAGTTACTTATTTTGGAAAAAAATTTGATTATGTTATTGATTAGTTTATAGTAATTATAATTTAATTATGTTATTTTACGAAATAAAATTGTTCATAGTTTTTAGAAAATGAGAAATTAACGCTACCAATTATATTTCTAGAAAAAAAAAAGGAATGTAATTAGAAAAAATAGAAAAGATAATATATTTTAGCTGAAAAGGTAATCGGTTAATTATTAGTATTATAACGTTATTATTTTATTTGTATTAAATAGAAACGCCTGTAATATAATTAGAAAAATGGAGATTTTGGTAAGAAAAAAAAAAGGTAATGTGTTTTGCTGAAAAAAGGTAACTGTCCATGATATAATTGAAAAAAGTGAGATTTTTATTAGAGAAAAGAGAAAATGTAATGTGTTTTGACTGAAAAATGTAATTGATTAGTTAATAATAATTATATATAATTATGAAAAGGTAATTGATTAATTATTAGTATTATAATATTATTAATTTTTTTTATTAAATAGCCTATAATATAATTAGAAAAATGGAGGTTTTAGTAAGAAAAAAGAAAAAAGTTAACGTGTTTTGCTGAAAAGGGTAACCGTCCATGATATAATTGACGTGTTTTGACTGAAAAATGTAATTGATTAGTAAATAGTAATTATATATAATTATGTTATTTTATTAAACAAAATTGCTCGTAGTATTTTTAAAAAGTAGAAATTTTAGTTGGATAAAATGTAAAAGATATTCTGTTTTAAATGAAAAAAAAATTATTTAGTTATTGGAAAATAAAAAAGGTTATATGTTTAAACTGAAAAAAGAAATTGATTAATAAATGAGAAATTTTAGTTAGATAAAATATAAAAGATATTGGGCCCGTTTGGGAAATCTTATTTTTCAGAAATAAGTTACTTATTCTGGAAAAAAATTAAGAAATATGTACTTTTTTCTGAAATAAGTAACTTATTTTTACAAGATAACGAATATTGAACTCCCCATACACATTTTTCTCTAAAAAAATATGAAAATACGAAATTTTTTCCGAAATAAGTAACTTATAAGCTAAAGATAAGGGGGCCAAACAGCCTCATTGTATTTTACCCGAAAAAGGAAATTATTTAGTTTTTGAAAATAGAAAAGATAATATGTGTAACCTTTAAAAGGAAATTGATTAGTTAGTGGATTTGTAATTGAGTAAGGGTAATTAGGTAAATTCAATAGGTACCATTAAACCAAACTTTTAATGTTTCGATTTTTATATAGATAGGATAGATTGGGTTAGAAACATGCTAACTATTGTAGGCTTGTAGCGACGTTTAGTTCCTCTTATCCACAATAACATTATTTCAAATTATTTTTTTAGTTATATATTAAATAAAGGAAAAACAATTATCTATATTTTTATTAAATCAATACATTTATGATAGATCAAATTAAAAATGTTTCATGACATTAATGTTTTTCTAATATCTATATATATACTAATAGCAGGAGATTGGACCGCTTACGTGGCAGGTTATAATCTCTCCAAAATTATATTTCTAAATTCTCATGTACTCATTCCTAGAAAATTGCCGCAGGCTTGGAGAAAGTAGGACTCGAGATCGATTCATGACTCACACTTCATTTTGCCCTTTTAACATTGTTTATTGATAGTAGTAATTTTTTTCAACATTGCTCTCAACTGGTCTCAAGTCTTAATGGTGTTAATTGGATAACATCGTGCATGAGCATGATACCTCAGCATATTTTTAAACTAATTTGTCTATAAATCCTTACGTGAGTTCCTGTTTTGGTATCTCCTGAAATCTAAAAAGCATGAGACTTCCATTGTTTTTGTACTTCTCTTCCGCTCCTTTGCGAACAATAATAAGTAAAATATCATAAATTTGCATTATATTAAATTATCAATTAGACAAAAAATTTAACTTTGTTTTCAAAACACACTTACACTGTGTTCGAGACCCATTTTATAGGAAGAAAAGAAAAGAAAGTGAAAAATTTAATTTCTTCAACTTGTTCCTGAATGATTTTTTAGGAAAGAAAAGAATTGATTTCTAAAGATTTAGAAAGAAATTTCATGTATATTTGTCTCCAAAATTTTCTTCCCACTTTTGGAAAGATTTTGAGAGAAAAGAAGATTATCCATTTTCTATTCTTTTCTTTTCTTTCTTTGTTTCGGGAACACAGTATTAGATTTTTACACTATAATATTTATAAAATATCTTACATAATTCTTTTCTTTTAAAATTTTAAGTAATCTAATAATTAATAATGTAATAAAAATATACTAATTGTCAAAGGTTTTAGAATATGTCATTCTTTTTTAAGATCAAAATAATTAGTTGATAAAATGTTCCTATGATATCTACAAAAGTAATTAAAAAATGTAACGTACACGTAATAATATAAAGGATGAAAGCCTAATATGTCCCCATTTTCATACATCATGGCCTTCCCTATTAAGAAAAATGGGAGTTCCGTGATACTCAAAAATAGATCTTATCCCATTTCAGAATTTCGGCCCCAAATATCCCGTTGATATGTAATTTCGTCTAACAAATCAGCTGTTACACTATTTCGTATTTCGTGTAATGCATCAGGGGTAACACGCTATTCCGTGTTCAGCATTAACATTATTAGTTTAGTATAAAATATTAATTATCTATATAACGTGAGATTTTTTTAGGTAAAAAGATAACTTGAAAATATTTATATTGTTTCATTTTCTATTTCCTTTCACATCAACTTTTTTTCCAGGTTTTAGGATAGTACGGTCTTTAACCTTTGGAGAAATTCTTATCAGTGATTGTGAACCGATCATAATAACTTAAGGAAGTATACAATTCTTTTATTAACATTTTAAATTTGTACATATATAATGTTAACAGGTTTTTACCTTAATACATGAACAAATTACATATGTGATCAATCAGATTAAATTAAATCAATTTTTTTGTTGATTAAGAATATTATAGACCTGTTGTTTACATTATTAATGAGAATGTACGTTATGAAAAGGGGTGTCGTCTTTTAATAACGTTATTTAGTATTTTTAATATTTATAATTATTATCGTAAATATTATGTTCGTACTTTTATTTTTCATCTTCATGATCTTTTTTAGAATTATTAAAATATGTATAAAATGTTATAGAAAAAAGTAAAATAAATTAATGGGTCGGGCAAAATTAAATTAAGCAACTTTTAAGTCTTTATCATCATTTTCTTTATAATCAAATTTGTAACAAAAATGTAGGCTAATCAAACAATTTTTAAAAGTTTTTTCGTGTCACGTAGCACGATGACGTGGCCGTTTAAAATTTTTTCAACATGCATTTGCTATACTCTGAATGCTTGAACTCCTATTTTTGCACCGCACTGCTTCATTGTTATGCTAAAATATGTTTTTACAGATTCGTACTTCATATGAGGTAACTAATATATTTAGGGATGAACAGATGATCTGTTCAATCGCATTAATCGCTTGTATCATTCGCAATCAAATCATATTTTATGGATAATCGTAAATTGTAAATTGATTAAGGATGTAAATTTTAATAATCGTTTATTTGTGATTTAATTGAAATTTTAATAATTTACAAATAAAATTAAGAATGACGAGAAGGAAGTTGGCTAATAAATAGTAGAGCCAAATAGCACGAAAAAAAGAATCAAATCCCGATTCAGAAAAAAAATATATAAGCATGCAAAGTTGAATGGAAAGATTTCAATTCTACACCAGAATTACAAATATAAGGGTTGGTATTGTGCTCAATATTGCAAGGACATTCACAAGCTCCTGTTAATTGTCTATCAGTGCAATCGCATTCAACTCATCATCTCAAAAAGTATGATTGTTAATTCAAACAATTATGGTCCCGCCAAATCTTAACATGAGCTTATAAGTTACTTATTTTCGGGAAAGAAATTCGTATTTACATATTTTTCTTTACAGAAAAATGTGTATGAATGGGTAGTTTAATATTCGTTATCTTGTAAAAAAAATTTATTTATTTCTGAAAAAAGTACATATTTATGTAATTTTTTCTACCTTATTTCTGAAAATAAGATTTTTCAAACGGGACCTATATAATATCATCTAAACCATGCTCATATATATAAATTTCGTAACAACTGTTCATATATATGCATGTTTGTGTGTTCAAACATGTTATAGTTAGTGAATTCTTTCAAACAAGTTAAGTTGTGGAGGGGACTGTTAATACAATTAGGCAACATAAGGTGCTGAAACAAACGACAACTCGACCTTCGATAATTAAATTGATTCGAAAAAGTTCTTATAAAAATTTTAAGAGTTAAAAAGTAATTTTCTCAAAAAAAAAAAGAGTTAAAAAGTAATTAAAGAGGATGAGGGTCGATGTCATTCCAAAAATTATTAAATATGATTGTATTTTTTTAATCAAACTTCTTTTTAAGAAACAAACAAAATTTACGAGGATAATTACTCAAACATTTTTTATGGAGATCATTGTACCATCCATCTAAAAATATATCTATAAATGTTAATTTTTATTATCCAAATATACATTTTATAAATACTTATCAATATTTGCTTTCAAAAGAATTTTTTTAACCTAATATGATTTTATTGAAATATTTTTTTTACCATGACTTCCTTTTTTTCAATACTTAAAACACATTCCAATTTAATTGCAATTTTTAGTATATATTGAAAGAAATCATTACACTTTTTCAGAATAATATATGATTTTTAATTTATCATATCAATTAGCAAATAATTCATTTTGATTAATATTTTTAAAAATATTTTCTTACAGCGCGTAGCGCGGTTTTGTCTCCTAGTATATTATAATGCCTGGAGATCGGAAATGCACCAGAACAGTTTAAGCTATTTTTCTTGAATTTTCGTTTTTTATATTTTTTATTAAAATTCTTTTCTTGCATTAAATAGCTATTAATGACATTTTAATTAATCATTAATTACACCTATTAAACATATATTAAATTTACTCTATTTAATTTTTTTTGAATATGATTAAGTTTATTTTTAGGTAAAATGACGATGAAAATTGTTTACATTGCATTTTTATTATTCCCTATTCAAGATCACTATAATTTCGTTTCGGATGACTATAGGGCAGAAGACTTTAACTTCTCAAACAATTTTTATTATAAATGATCGTGAAAATCGTAATAAATTATGTAACTACAAGATTTTTACTTAATATTTGGAATTTGTGTACATGCAAAATTTTAATTTTGCACATGAATAAATTACACATGTATTATGATCAAATCAATTAAATTTAACAAACTCAACCATTTTATCGGAAGATAAAATCGATAAAAAGCTATACACCCGTTGTTTCAATATATTGTGTTTGAATTTTCATCTTTTTATATTTTTTTATTAAAATTCTTTTTTTACGTTAAATAGCTATTAATGACATTTTAATTAGTCATTAATTACACCTATTAAACATATATTAAATTTACTCTATTTAATTTTTTTGAATATGGTTAAGTTTATTTTTAGGTAAAATGAAGATGAAAATTGTTTACATTGCGTTTTTATTATTCCCTATTCAAGATCACTGTAATTTCGTTTCGAATGACTATAGGGCAGAAGACTTTAACTTCTCAAATAATCTTTATTATCAATGATCGTGAAAGTCGTAATAAATTATGTAAGTACAAGATTTTTACTTAATATTTGGAATTTGCATAAGAGCAGATTTTTAATTTTACACATGAATAAATTGCACATGTGTTATGACCAAACTAATTAAATTGAACAAACCCAACCATTTTATGGGAAGATTAAATCGATAAAAAAAAAATTATATATCCATTGTTTCATTATATTTTGTCAAAATCAAATAATATTCTAATTAATTTTTTTACACTATTATTGAACATGTATATTATGATAGGGGTGTCGGCTTTAAAAACGTTACTAAGTTATATTCAATATGGTAAATTTTGATCATAAATATTACGTTCGTATTGTAATTTTTATTTTTATATGTTTGTGATATTTTTAAGATTATCAATACTTTAGATATATAATGTGAGTATTTAATTTCCAACTAATAATTCATGTAAATTGTTATTATGAAGCGTTACAAAATGCATTTGAATTCTATTTTGATTGTTATACAACCAAATTTATCAACAAGTTAGTCAATCACACCTCTTATTACATTTACATTCTGCTTTTTTTTTTATCGTACAAACAAATTTATCAACAAATTAAACAATCGATCACGTCTCTCATAATGCCATCGATAACAAAAATGATTAAAAAATGTTACTTTTAATTATCTATCGTCAAATTTTACAAATGTTTATTGATTTCAAAAGCATTTGTTATGCAAAAAAATTAGGTGTTATAAATATTTTCGAAAATATTATTATTAATATTTAAGAAATTAACTTCAACATGTTTTTTTCTGCTAATTCTTTTTCACTATAATTCTTAAAAAATCAAATTTAATTACATTTTATATCATATAAACTTTAAATAATAAAACTTAACGAACGATAATGTTAGATACACAAATTTTACAAATGTTTTCGTGCCGCGCATAGCGCGGCTTTGTTACCTAGTGTTTTTCTAATTATGAATATTTAGGATTACTCTCTTTCCTTCTAAAAATACATGAATACCATTAGATGCATGTTCTACCAAAAATTAAAATTGAATAAGTTGCTTAAAAAATAAAATAAAGAAGTTAATGGATGTGCAAACTCTATTTATTACATGTAAATTGTTAGAATATATTATAAGATTTAGTTCGGACCTTTCTCTAATACCTAAATATTTTAGATTAGTTGGTTACTTAATATGATATTAGCATATAGAGATTTTAGATTCGACTCTTCTAATATTCTTAATATTTAATATGAACATAAAGACAAGTTATGCTATAAAAATTAACGTTCATGATTTATTTTTCCATAAAAATGAATTTTCAAAGGGAAGAGGAATGTTAGAAATTTTAAAGTGTTCTACTCCGTATTAGTTTGGAGCTTTTGAATGGACATTGACAATAATTGGCAAGTGGGAAACCCTAGTGAGGAGGGTCGAGAGTCTTTCGGTGGTTGGGGTGAGGAGGAGAGGCAGGCCGAGAAAGTCGTGGGAAGAGCAGCTTAGGATGGATCTGAAGGCCTTGAACTTGGATGAGACCATGACAGCTGACAGGTGCTCTTGGAGGCGTCATATCAGAGTGGTGGATTCTCTTTTAGGGAGCGGCTCGGTTGTGGAGAGCCTCAGAGTTGGGTTGTCTCGGTTAGCTTTATCTTAGAAGTCCAGCTTTGTTTTGGCATTTTACGTTTTTATTGTCTTCTGTTTGCCGATTTTACAGTTGTAGGGAGATTGGACAGGTCTTTTCTCTGTGGGAGGTTTACTGGGTATGTGTGACTCGGTTCGTTTGGTCTGTTGTCGTTTGCTTGTGGTTTATTATGCAGGGGACCTGTTCGGAGCTATTCTCACAAGCTGGTAGAGCGGAGCGCAGCAGGACCTTAGTAACATTTTTCCAAGCAGGCGGGTAGGTCCCATGTGGAGAATGCCATGGGCTCAGGTATTGCTTTGAACATTTTCGTACCATTTACATTCCTGTGTATATAGCACCCACAGTATCTGTCGCGCACGTAGTCGAGGGCCTTCACGGAAACAGCCTCCCCGCCTTAAAAAGCGGGGGCATGGTCTGCGAACTTTTTCCGGCGATCTCCAAAAAGTGGTAACTTTTAGCTTCAATATCCGAGTCTTAACCGACCATATTTATATACATATAAGAGCTCTATACCTTCATCTTATCTTCTTTATAAAACTCTTATATCGGATCTCAAAACGAGACCATAAAAATCCGTACAAGGATTAATATTCGAACAACGATTCGAAATATTACATCACCTCAAAAAGAGGTTATATTTGACGACGGTCAAATTATTATATCGAGGTTGATTTAATTCCCTTCTATCACCTTAGTGTTCCGAGGGAAAAGAATCTATAAGCCACTTAACTAAAACTTTAACGCACTTTGGCCATTAATCTTTTATTATTGTGATATATATATAATTGTGCTAAAGCGTGATTTGTTTCCCTTCTATCACCTCTAGTGTTCCGAGGGAAGTAAGTTGTTAAGCTTCTATTTATATATTTTCTGCACTTTTTATTCTCGTCCTCACACTTGTGAGTGATTTTACCTTCCGCTCTTTTTACTCTCGTCCTCACACTTGTGAGTGATTTTATTTTCCGCACCTTTTTTACTCGTCCTCACACTTGTGAGTGATTTTACTTTTCGCACTAATTTAACGCATAATAGCGGCCCTCGATTTATCCTATAAATAAAACGAGCTACTTTTCTGCATGTGTGTGTTATATTTGTGTGTGGTGTTTATTTGGCCAAATTAATATTAAAGTGCAAATTGTTAAAGTAAAATTGTAACACTCTCGTTTAAATATATACGAATAGTCCAATCAAGACTATATCGAACGAGAAGTTGTTTATCAAAGATCCTTAAGCTATAAAGCTTATAAAGGACTTAATTTATACATTACTTCGAAAATAGACGTATTTTCAACAACGGAGTAATTTCGTGTATACTTCGATCTTTACAAAAAGACGAACCAAAATATACGATTATAAGCCTTATAAGCCTACAAGCTTAAAGGACTTAAATATTTACAAACTCCGAGATATATTTAAATCTCACTACACGGAGTATTGTATCATAAAGTCATAAGCAAATAAAGGCTTATTGAACTTAATTTTAATTAATATTCGGGTAAGAATACTATAGTCACCCTAGGACATATTAAGTCCAAAACCTCTCTTTATATTACGGTTTGTTTCGTAGATATTGTTTTCTAAGTTTTGCAGTGAGGTGAAGCTGGAGTGAGGTGATTCTCGTTCTAAGACCCAAGTCCTAGGCACTAGCGGGGAGTTAGTGGCCTTTGCACCGTGAAGAAGAGGAAAGACCCAAGACCTTTCATCTAAGATCCAAGACCGGCAAAAGCGAGGAATTCAAAGACTACACCAAGGGTTCTACATCAACTTTGAAGAAGTAGCGGGGAGTTCCTGTCTAAGATAAGTTGTGTAGGTTTCACAACGACTTTGAGGGAGTAACGGGGAGTTACGGTCCAAGACAAGTCTTGTGGGTATTACATTTATTTTGAGGTAGTAGCGGGTAGTTACGTATCAAGATAAATATTTGTAAGGTTGTGTAAGGCTTCTCCGCCTACTATAAAGGAGTCTCTTTATAGTGGAAGAAATCTCGAGTCCGGAGAGGAGCTCGGGGACTGGAGTAGGGGTGAGCGAATCCATTAGGGGTTGCGCCATCGCGAACCAGGATAAAATCTCCTGTGTGGTATTTTCTTTCCTTGTCTTTTATTTCTGCAATTATAAACTGCATAAACGACTCGGTAAAGTTTTAAAAAGGGAAAATTATTTTAAAACGCCATAATAATTTTTAAATTGGTAATTAAGCTATTCAACCCCCCCTTCTAGCTTAATATAGCCCTCTTACGGGACCTAACAATTGGCATCAGAGCGGTACTTTTTAACGTGTTTGTTGAGTGATTTGCAGATTTACAGGCACAACAAAAAGCGATCCTACATGGCGTATCTAAATACCATCGGTTGCGGTGAAGGCCTATCTAGCTCTCGCCCTCCTCTATTTGATGGCACCAACTTTGCAACGTGGAAAACGAGATTTCGCATCTATGCTAGATCTCAAGGAGTCAAAGTGTGGATGGCCATAGAAGACGGAGTCGTTATTCCTACCGAAACAGTTGACGGTGTCACTGTTGAAAAGAAGGTTAGTGAATACACTCTCGCCGAGGAAAATATGATGAATATAGCCGCTAAAGCGGAAATGGTTCTCACAAGTGCACTTGCAGAAAAAGAATATAAAAGAGTAAATAATTGCAAGTCCTCACAAGAAATGTGGAACAAATTAGTGGTTACCTACGAAGGAACCGTTGATATAAAAGATTCTCGAATGGATACTTTAATCCACGAATACGAGAACTTTAAACTCCAAGAGGGAGAAAATATCATCGATATGGAAACAAGATTTACTCGTATAATCGATGAATTATCTCAACTCGAAATGAGAAGAACCGAAGAGTTCTTAAATCTTTACCTCCTAGTTGGAAGGTTAAAGTTACAACTATAAAAGAAATGCATAATCTAAATGATTATGACATTGATAGTTTATTTGGGAATCTTCGTGCATACGAAGAAGACAATATTCCGGATAAGGTCATTCCTAAAGTGGAAGACAAAAAGAAAAATATGGCTTTAAAAGCTATATTAATTGATGAAAATGAAAACGACGAGGAGTTGAACGAAGAACTCCAAGATCTGGATGAAAGCGAAATTGCTTTACTAACGAGACAACTTCGTCGTGTGCTACAAAGCAAAGCTCAAAGATACGGAAAAGGCTTCCTTAAATCGAATAATCAACAAAGAGTTTTTAACTCTAAAGGAAGACCTAATTACTCCCAAAATTATAGTCCTAACTATAAAAGTAATTTTCCAACAACGAGCTATAATAAAGGCAAAGGCACTCAAAATACAAATGCCTATAATAATGCCAATAACAATAATAATCCTCCTTACACTCCTCCAAAATATAAGGAACAAAATCCGGAGGAAACACAAGAAGTGTGTTTCGAGTGTAAGCAACCGGGTCACTTAAAAAGAGAATGTCCAAAGCTTGCTAAAGGAAGAATTCTCGTGGCGGAAAACGGTTGGGATTTAAGTGAAGATGAAGAAGCTCCGGAAGCTAGTGAAGAAGTTGTCAACTTGTGCTTAATGGCTATCGGGGATGAAGCTACTTCAACGGGAGCCTCCACTTCTCATCAAGAGGTTTGTCTTGCCGCTAAACAAGACATGTGGTACCTTGATAGTGGTTGCTCGAGACACATGACCGGTAATGAGTCACTATTGAACAACATTAAAAAGGTCACTGCGGGGAGTGTCACATTTGGAGATAGTAGTAAAGGCATCATTGTCGGCATCGGAGACATCGGGAATAGTCGCTTCAAGATTTCAAATGTACAACTAGTCACGGGACTAAAGTACAATCTTCTCTCGATAAGTCAACTTTGCGACAATGATTACAAGGTAATTTTCTATACTACTCATTGTTGTATTTTGGATAAAGATTGGAAATTGATTCTCACTTGCCCTCGAAACAAAAATGTCTACACATGTGACATGAGCAAGAATGAGAATATATGCCTAATCACTACAAACGATGACCCTTGGTTATGGCATCGAAGATTAGGACATGCTAATATGAAGTTGATCAAAAATATATCAACTAAAGAGCATGTACGGGGTATACCAAAATTGAATTATCAAAAAGATCATACTTGTGAAGCTTGCGAAATTGGAAAACAAATTCGAGCATCTCACAAAGCTAAATTCATGGTATCAACCTCTAGACCTCTCGAGCTTTTACACATGGATCTTATTGGTCCAGTTCCAATACAAAGTCTCGGAGGTTGTTCATACACGTTAGTAATCGTTGATGATTATTCACGATTCACGTGGACAGAATTCCTCAAATCAAAAAGTGATGCTTTTGAATCTTTCTCTTCTCTATGTAAAAAGATTCAAAATCAACAAAATAGTACCATCGTCTATATACGGACGGATCATGGTAAAGAATTTGAGAATTCTAGTTTTACGAACTTTTGTGATGAAAAGGAATCACACATAATTTTTCCGCACCATACACTCCACAATCAAATGGAGTTGTAGAAAGGAAAAATAGAACATTACAAGAAATGGCAAGCACTATGCTTAATGAATATCGTCGACCTAAATATTTTTGGGCCGAAGCAATGTCAACTTCTTGTCATATTCTTAATCGGGTTTTGCTACGACCAATATCTCAAAAGACTCCTTACGAGCTTTATTTTGGCAAAACACCGAAGTTAAGTTACTTTCGAGTATTTGGTTGCAAATGCTTCATATTAAACTCGAAAGACTACCTTACTAAATTTGATCCTAAATCAAATGAAGGTATATTTCTTGGATACTCCACGAATAGCAAAGCCTATCGAGTATTCAATCTTAAAACACTTGTGGTGGAAGAATCTATGAATATTGCATTTGATGAAAGAAAACCACCATCAAAATATAAAGATCTTGTTGAAAACGATAAAGTTGAACAAGACGATGTAGAAAATATTATTCGACAATTCGAAAATATGGATCTTGGAACTCCCATCCCAAGAAATCCATTAGAATTAGCCGAAACGGAAGTAGAACTTCCAAAAGAAATTCCTATTATTAGAAGTCATCCACTAGATAATGTTCTTGGAGACTTAAATAAAGGAGTTCAAACGCGGTCACAAGTACAAAACGTTGTGAATCATCTTAGTTTTCTATCTCAAATAGAACCTAAGACCGCTAAAGAAGCTTTGCTAGACGAAGATTGGATCTCGGCAATGCAAGATGAATTACTACAATTCACTCGTAGCAAAGTTTGGGAACTTGTTCCAAAACCCAAAGATACTTCCATAATTGGAACCAAATGGGTATTTTTTTTTTTTTTTTTTTAACCGGGAACTACCCCACACACTTGTATGTGGGATTTCAAACCCGGGGAGATATATCGCTGAGCCCTACCACCCAGTACTCCCACGTAAATCCGAAGCTTTCGCTCCGAGGTAGGTTCGAACCCCTGACCTTGGCTGAACCAGGGAAAGGGGGTGTCCACTCAGCCAAAGCTTTGTAGACCCAAATGGGTATTTAGAAACAAGTTAGATGAAAACGGAACCGTTGTTAGAAATAAAGCGAGATTAGTCGCTCAAGGCTACACCCAAATGGAAGGGATAGACTTTGATGAAACTTATGCACCCGTAGCACGAATTGAATCAATTCGAATGCTATTAGCATATGCGTGTCATAAAGATTTCAAAGTATACCAAATGGATGTCAAATCGGCCTTCTTAAACGGGATATTAGAAGAAGAAGTTTATGTCAAACAACCTCCCGGTTTTGAAGATGCCACACATCCGGAGTATGTATACAAATTATACAAAGCTCTATACGGCTTGAAACAAGCTCCAAGAGCTTGGTATGAAAGGTTGAGCAAGTTCCTATTAGAAAATAACTTTAAAATGGGAACGGCCGATAAAACCTTATTTACAAGACAAGAAAAAGATGATATCTTGCTTGTACAAATATACGTAGATGACATCATCTTTGGTTCAACCAATGATGCACTATGTAAATAATTCTCTCAAAATATGAGCAAAGAATTCGAAATGAGTATGATGGGTGAATTAAATTTCTTTTTAGGATTGCAAATAAAGCAATCGGATGAAGGCATACATATTTCACAATCGAAATATTGTAAAGAAATGCTAAAGAAATTTGAAATGGAAAATTCAAAACCCATATCTACTCCTATGTCGACTTCTGATAAATTAACAGAAGATCCCAACGGAATACCCATTGACACTAAGAAATATCGAGGCATGATTGGTAGCTTGCTATATATTACCGCAAGTCGTCCCGATATTCAATATAGTGTTGGAAAGTGTGCTAGATTCCAAGTAGCACCAAAAGAATCTCACTTATCCGCGATAAAACGGATATTGAGATATTTAAAAGGAACCACTGACGTAGGTCTTTGGTATCCAAAAGGAGTACCATTCGACTTAGTATGTTTTTCTGATTCGGACTATGCCGGGCATTTAGTCGACAGAAAAAGTACAAGTGGTACATGTCAGTTTCTGGGAGGATGCCTAGTATCTTGGTTTTCCAAGAAACAAAATTCGGTATCTATCTCCACTACGGAAGCGGAGTATATAGCGGCCGCAAAATGTTGTGCTCAAATATTATGGATGAAGCAAACATTAGCCGACTATAATACTAAATTTGATGTAATCTCAATCTTATGCGATAACACGAGTGCTATTGATCTTAGCAAAAATCCCGTGTTACATTCAAGATCTAAGCATATAGATGTGAGACATCATTTCTTACGTGATCATGTCAATAAAGGCGATATAAAATTGACTCATATAGAAACTGAGTACAATCTCGCAGACATATTCACGAAACCATTGAATTCCGAACGATTCACTAAACTCCGTTTGGATTTAGGAATGTTGGAAATTCTAAAATAATGGTTTATATTGATATATCAATATTATCAATAGTTATACATTCTTGTGAGAAAATTTATCATTATTTATAGTCATCTCACGAATTATACATCCTTCGGGATAACTGTTTCTCTAAAAACTTAGATTCATCGATAATGATAACATATGAAACTTTATCGATCGGGTTTTATCGAGAACTATTCGAGTAAATATTTATCGGAATTAATTTCGGAAATATTTCTGAGATACTAAATAAATGATATTTATCTCAAATACAAAGAATCAACACATTAGTATTATTACTCATATTTTAGTACTAATATTTAATATATTATTATAATAATATATAATAATTATTATTAATTTTCAAAACTATTTTCAAAAATATAAATATATTATTTTCAGATTATTGGTGTATTTTGACCCAATCCATGAATTTTGGCCCAGCCCAACTCAGCTGACCCAGTCCAATTCACTAAAACCCTACGATCTTGACCATTTATTCTTAAGATGGGTTAATCCTAGCCTTTCGTTTGTAAAATATATATACTCATTATACACACAATTCATTTGTGCGTGTATACTGTTCAGCCGCAGAGCTCTCGTCTCTCTCTCAAAAACCCTAATCTCTCTCTCGCCGCGTTCTCAAAATCTCTCGATCTAAACCCTAATTTTCTTCTAAATTAGAGTATCTAAACACTAAATCGAGTCTATCTATCATTATTTATATCGATTAATCCAAGAATCGATGTGAATCGCAGCTGGGTTAGGTTAGAAAAATATGGTTTTGATAATCAGTCGTTATCGTCTCAATCGATCTCGATTCATGGTTCAAAACCAACAGATATACACATATACACACTATATACACACACTATAGCACATCTTCTTCATTTTATTTTCGATTTATTCAAAACCCTAATTCGTACTTTGAGGGTTTGTGCAGGAATGATGAAGGTAACACGATTTAGTGGCTTTACTATGATGAGAAGCCCCAAATCGAGCTTCGTAAGTGCTTAAATCGGTGAAATCGCCCGCGACTCAGTGAGTTAACTGAGTGAGCCAACTCGGAACTCGTGCAAGTTCAGAGTATTAAGGATCGGTAAGTTCTCGAGAAGACTACGAGGCCTCGAGCACAGGTATAATCTCGATTAAACTCAGTAATTCGTGTCTTCTCTGTGAAGTTTAGTTGATTGCATGTTCTAATTTACTTGAACTTTAAAAGTTATTGATGTAGCATCTTTACTTAAGCTCGTATTTGAATCTCTCTATGATGTGTTGAACTATGTGAGGTTTGTTGAGGCTACTTAAAGTATTCGAGGTATTGATATAATATTTGTGTGACTAAATAAAGTTCGGATATAAAAACAAATTTGAATTATCTGTCTCTGACTTGGTAACATAAGTTACATTTTTTTTCATCTGATGGAGTTATGTGAGTGGACTGAGATATTTTATAAAATGGCATCTATTGTCATTAATGTGAGAATATGAACAGTGTCAAAACTGGTGTGACTTGGTCAATTGTTTGCTTCTGTACTGTGTTCTAATCTAGCTGTCTTTGATAAGAAATTATGATATAAGTGATGGATTAGTCAACTCAATTTATTTGAAATATCTTGTATACAGAAGTTCACACGGATTTTGTTTATTGGATAGTCAAGTATGGTTGTGATATTATCTATAACTGCTATGTCTGAACTCCTTGTCTAATCTGTGCAAGCTGACTTGGATATAATCTCTGGGAACTATATAATTGTTAACCCTTGTTGACACAGTGAGAGTTTGAGAAATGGAGATGGTTCATCTTAGTTACTTATTTGATGTGATTGAAATTCTCATATTATTATTTGTTAATGAACGTGAATTCTGTATCTTTATGTGATTTCAATTTGATGCTTGACTGTTTAGTGCAAATAATGTGTGCTGGTTACATTTTGTTAATTATGGTTTGATAGCTGGTAACTCAATACATGCATACACACTCACACACCTGCCCTCACTCAAAGACCTGGCTGGGACTTCCTTAGAGAGGTCCAGTATCTGGACACTGGGGTGCAACGGCCACTCAGAATAAATAGAAAGCATACATTGCATTCTTTTTAATTGTTCAATCTTTTGGTGTGTTCTGTGAATTGATATATGTGACCTGTCTTGTAATAAATGTATGGTTACATTGTCTGACTTGGTTTATGTGTGATATATGGTCCTTAAATGCAAGATAGTCTGTTTGTCTGGTGTGCAGAGTCTCTTTCAATCAATCATTAGTCATATATTGCCTAGAGTGATAAATATATTCTTATTCTTATAAAAGTAGTAACTTGGCATTAATTGAAATTGACAATAGCCTGGACTTTAAAGGATACTAAAATTGTCTTTAAGAGATAGCTTTTTGCAGAGTCAGCCATGTGTCCCCTTATGTGTACACTTTGAATAGTCAAATATGTCATACTCTTCACATACTATATGTATTTCCTGTCTAGTTTTGGTAATATGTGAGTATAATCTACACACACTTATGCACTCATGCATGTTATCACATATTCCCACACCTCTATCTACACTGTGTAAGGTACAAACTTGAGTCATGAGTCTATCACCTGTGCATACTTGTATCCGGATGTAAACTTAAAATTTCATGCATTGAGCCACACAAGATTGTCCTCTGTACTATAGTTTTTCTGTCAAATGCATACAAATCTACATACACCATGCATGCTTTGAAATTCATTAAATGAAAACACTATAGAGTTTTAAAATTGCATCAGTTCTAGTGGGATTTCGTGAAAACTTGTGCATGCTTGAACTTATCTTGGTCTGTGCTAAATTGCTTATATATGTGTGGAGTTATACATTCATAAGCACACACTCACTGCACTTGCATCATTATCCTATGGAATTTACACCTTTACATCCAAACCCTAAAGCCAAAAATCTTACTCTTCTTCCTTTGTTTCCAACCATGAGTAGGAAAAATTTCAACCATTCTCTTTATGCTCCCTTCACATCATATTGTCACCCTGATAGTTCTAAGGAACACTACCACAAGAAAATAAAACAAGAACCTTCACCTCTAAATGAGTTTGCTTACTTCTCACATGGAAGCAAACTTCCAGTTTTTAGAAACCCTAACCCAAACATTGCTTTTCAAGCCATGCCAATTTCTGAAAAATCTGTCAACTCACACAAAGCAAGAACCAACATCAAACCTCCAAGCCCTACCATAGTAAGACTTGCAAACACTGGTAAACTCAATCGAATGCTCAAAAACAATCAGCCAGGAATGATGATCTTTGTCCCACCAAATGGTGATATTCACAGCATGTTTACATCTGTTAAATGGGAAAATTTTGTGTTCTATAGGGGTCCAAACTTCTATACTCATTTGATTGCTGAATACTATGCTAACTTAGAGGTACAACAAAGAGTTGATGGGGTTTATTACTTGAGTTCTTTTGTGAATGGTAAAAACATCTATGTTGATCATAAAGTGCTTAGCAAGTCCCTTAGGTTAGGAAATCACCATTCTGACCTACCTTGTGTCAACATATTTGAAAAATTTGTGTTTGTTCAAAGTGAATTTGAATTATTTCTTGGACTGTTTTGTGAAGAGGATGTACCTGATGGTCTTTGTGCTAGAGAATTTGCTGTCCATTTTAGACACTTTTTGCCTAGGTTTCAACAACTTGCCATAATTCTTAGGGAAAATGTCTTGCCAAAACCCAAACATGATAACTTCTTTGATTTTGTTGATCTAAAAGTCATGTTTAAGATAGTGTCCAATACCATAGATTTCAATGTTAGTTATGTGTTTGTGCTCAACATGATAAATGCTTACAACACTGATTACATGCCTTATGGTTTACTCTTAACTTCTATATTTGAGACTCATTATGTGCACATGTCTAGGATGCATCTAAACAAGATGGAATTTTGTGCCATTGATAGTCTAACCCAACCCAAAATTTCTTTGAAAAACTGTCAAACCAGTCACCCTAATAAAGTTGTCATACCCTCCCTTGCTCCTAAAACTGATATTTATGCTATCCTTAGGGAAGAGGTTAATAAGCTGAGTCTAGAAATTGATGTCCTTAAAGAGTCAAACTTTGAGCTTAACATTAGGGTTGAGAACCTAGAGGGAAGAGTTAATAAAGGAAAGGGTAAGATAGTTGAAAATGTGGTTGTTGTTGAATCTACTAAAGAAATTGAAACAAAGTTGGTTGATGAGTTGTGTGCTGTTGGTAATGATGATGATATGGAGAAAGTGTTTGCTGCCTTGCCTGATCTAGGTGAAGATCTTGGTGTCGTTTCTGCTGAACTTGTTATGGTTCATCCTGCTACTTGACTACATGTTCTCTGATTCTCTATGACGTTTAGTTATAGTTTGCAACATGCGCTTTAATTCTGCTTGATGTTTAAATCTGTTTTGCTTCTGGTATGATGTTGTTGTTGTTTCACTCAAAGGGGTTGTCTTTGAGTTAGAATAAAACTTCTGCAGGTAGTTCCTCATAATCAGTGAACCACACTGATTATCTTGGAACTTTTTGAATGTATATAGAACTTGCATTGACTAATTTATTATCTATGCACTTACCATATACATCTAAGGATATCATTGACATGGCATGCATGAGATTTAATCTAATAATAAAATATTGCATGTTCTTGATTCCTCTCTTGAGATAGCTAGTTAAATCTGGCAAAAGAATATTGAACGAACTCTATGCTCAATCGACTGATTCTTTTACTATAAACTGTAGCTTGATCGTATGGTTTATTTGCAGATTATGATTTAAAGAACTGACCACTATAAGCTCACAGCAGTCTTATATGGAAATACGGTTCAGAAAAGAGTATCAGATACATACTTCGAATGATGGTTTATATTATAACTGAGAAAGATCATACTGGTTTCTCACGACTGATTGTATTCTGAACATTTTTCAAAGATATTGTACTATACGTTCATCAAAAACGTTATAGACTGATTGTTACTTATCTGTTCTTTAATTTAAAATGTTTATGTATGAATCAAGATTGCCAAATTTCAAGCAACTTAGACCAACATAAAACAATTTGAAAAAAAATTATGATAAGAATTCAGATTCATTTACAGATTAAAAAAAAAATTTCGTAAGTAAATGAACTTTTCAAAGAGCTTACATAAGCCTTTCCAGATAAAACGGAAGTTTTAAAGCAAAAACTTCTGATAAACCGCAAGAAATCTCAGAAAAAGAAACGGGAAAGACTGAAATTGGTAGACATACCAATTATTAAGATCTAAACCGATTTATTCATAAGGAGAAGAGATAAAAGACTGCAATTGAAAAGATTTTGATTCCAAACGAATCATATTTCAAGGAGAAGTAACAAGGGGAAAGAAAATTAATTTGGTAAGTACACCAAGTTATAAAAGGGGAAGAGATAAGGAAGATAGAAATTATTTTGGTTCAAAATGAGTCATATTTTGAGTAGAAGCAAAAATTCTTTTGATAATACATCAAAAATAAGAAAGCTTACAATATTTTCCAAAAAGGGGAAGAGAAAAATTAGACCCCCACCCTTAATTAACAAGGAGAAGAGAACAATAGAAATTGTTTGGTAGTATACCAAACAAAAAGGGGAAGAGGAAATTAGATCCCCTAATTTAAAATTTTCAAAATTTATGATAGATATGAAATGAATTATGTCTAACAATTTTACTTTCTTAAAATCATCTCATAAGTTGTTTTGCAGGAATCAATTAGTGGAGAATCAGAATTGTAGGTGCTTCTAAACGAGTCTAAAATATTTTTCAAACTCATGCATACACTAAGGGGAAACACACACGGGTAAATTTTTAAATTTTATGTTTTGTTTGGCAAATACCAAAAAGGGGAAGATTGAAAGGATATCTTCGATATATTATTTATTTTGGTATTTGTACGATTTAACATAAAATTTAATTACACTTAGTTATCCTCTCCACTAGGTCATTAATTTAATTGATTCCGTCAAAAGTCAAAAGTCAAATTCTAGCAATATCTATTATACGAGATATTCCATTATTGCGAAAAATTAAATTATACTTTTATGGAATATATCTCTACACCCAGGCAATAAGATCGAAAAAGAAATATTGATCTTTGATATTTTTTAGATCTCCGTTGCAAAATTGATAAGGCGACAGGCTCGAACAAAGAATATTCGAGGATTAATATTCTTTAGAGAACTCGTGCTATATTTAAAAACGATCAGTTTTTATTCAAAAATATTCCGCCTTAGCACTCAAAATACTCTTATCCTCAAGAATATTAATATTCAGTGGTAGAATATTAATACTCATTTGTTATCTCGTGCCAGAAATATTTAAAGTAATTTTTCTCCCATATCTCAAATTTATTCTATTTTCGGAGAAAATTATTTTAAATACTCAAAAATATTTCCTACACTCTCAATATATTTTATATATTAGGAAATATATTCTAAGTATTTATTTTAGTCAAAACATTGGTCAAAAGATCTATCTATTTCACGGTAAGACCAATCGTATTTTATTTGGAACCGAAAGCTGATTTAATCGTATTAAATCCAAATAAAATACTTCCACTTGCTAGAATGACTTGAAACTTGAGATGGATCACTTAAATGTTATTTTCTATGCATGGTAAAAGTTTCGTAATTTTCTGAGAATTTTGGTCCGGGCACGAAAATCGAGGCAGTGGGTCCACGTTTGACCATAGTTGACTAAGTCAACGTTGACCATAGTTGACCAAAACTTCCAGAATTTCATTTTATGATATTCCTAAATGCTCCATAATTTTAGAATTATTTATTGGGAATTTTCGTATTAATCGGGTATTTAATTAACGAAATATGTTACGTATTTATTCGTTAATTGATACGAGTCCGATACATTAAATAGGAGTTCAAAACACAGCTGGGATATTTATGTAGAATACCATAAACCACTTGGAAGAAACACAAAACTACTTCAAACTAACACAAAACCACTTTCCACCTCATCAATCCAAGTGCTTTCAATCTCAACCACTCCTTTTTCCTTCAATCATCACCCTTCCTTCAACCCAATTCCTCCTATAAATAAACCCCTTCCCCCAACCATTTTCTTTAAGCTAAAGAGCCAAATAATTGCTGGGAATTTAGAAGTGGAAGCTCTCTCAATATATCCAAACACTCTCTACACCCACTTCATCTCAAAAACCTTCTCTCTCTTACATATACTTATATATATACAAGGTTTTTGTTCCAATAAGCTTCGTTCCTTCAACCAAGCTCTCTCCCACCTAGCAAGCTCCTCTACCACTACTATCCGGCCTCCCGAAGGGCTGCCCAAGTTCGTCCATAAGCCAAAATCCGGCCGAACCTCCGGTGAATTTTTCCGGCGAACTTTTTCCGGCGATCTCCAAAAAGTGGTAACTTTTAGCTTCAATATCCGAGTCTTAACCGACCATATTTATATACATATAAGAGCTTTATACCTTCATCTTATCTTCTTTATAAAGCTCTTATATCGGATCTCAAAACGAGACCATAAAAATCCGTACAAGGATTAATATTCGAACAACGATTCGAAATATTACATCACCTCAAAAAGAGGTTATATTTGACGACGGTCAAATTATTATATCGAGCTTGATTTAATTCCCTTCTATCACCTTAGTGTTCCGAGGGAAAAGAATCTATAAGCCACTTAACTAAAACTTTAACGCACTTTGGCCATTAATCTTTTATTATTGTGATATATATATAATTGTGCTAAAGCGTGATTTGTTTCCCTTCTATCACCTCTAGTGTTCCGAGGGAAATAAGTTGTTAAGCTTCTATTTATATATTTTCCACACTTTTTATTCTCGTCCTCACACTTGTGAGTGATTTTACCTTCCGCTCTTTTTACTCTCGTCCTCACACTTGTGAGTGATTTTATTTTCCGCACCTTTTTTACTCGTCCTCACACTTGTGAGTGATTTTACTTTTCGCACTAATTTAACGCATAATAGCGGCCCTCGATTTATCCTATAGATAAAACGAGCTACTTTTCTGCACGTGTGTGTTATATTTGTATGTGGTGTTTATTTGGCCAAATTAATATTAAAGTGCAGATTGTTAAAGTAAAATTGTAACACTCTCGTTTAAATATATACGCATAATCCAATCAAGACTATATCGAACGAGAAGTTGTTTATCAAAGATCCTTAAGCTATAAAGCTTATAAAGGACTTAATTTATACATTACTTCGAAAATAGACGTATTTTCAACAACGGAGTAATTTCGTGTATACTTCGATCTTTACAAAAAGACGAACCAAAATATACGATTATAAGCCTTATAAGCCTACAAGCTTAAAGGACTTAAATATTTACAAACTCCGAGATATATTTAAATCTCACTACACGGAGTATTGTATCATAAAGTCATAAGCAAATAAAGGCTTATTGAACTTAATTTTAATTAATATTCGGGTAAGAATACTATAGTCACCCTAGGACATATTAAGTCCAAAACCTCTTTTTATATTACGGTTTGTTTCGTAGATATTGTTTTCTAAGTTTTGCAGTGAGGTGAAGCTGGAGTGAGGTGATTCTCGTTCTAAGACCCAAGTCCTAGGCACTAGCGGGGAGTTAGTGGCCTTTGCACCGTGAAGAAGAGGAAAGACCCAAGACCTTTCATCTAAGATCCAAGACCGGCAAAAGCGAGGAATTCAAAGACTACACCAAGGGTTCTACATCAACTTTGAAGAAGTAGCGGGGAGTTCCTGTCTAAGATAAGTTGTGTAGGTTTCACAACGACTTTGAGGGAGTAACGGGGAGTTACGGTCCAAGACAAGTCTTGTGGGTATTACATTTATTTTGAGGTAGTAGCGGGTAGTTACGTATCAAGATAAATATTTGTAAGGTTGTGTAAGGTTTCTCCGCCTACTATAAAGGAGTCTCTTTATAGTGGAAGAAATCTCGAGTCCGGAGAGGAGCTCGGGGACTGGAGTAGGGGTGAGCGAATCCATTAGGGGTTGCGCCATCGCGAACCAGGATAAAATCTCCTGTGTGGTATTTTCTTTCCTTGTCTTTTATTTCTGCACTTATAAACTGCATAAACGACTCGGTAAAGTTTTAAAAAGGGAAAATTATTTTAAAACGCCATAATAATTTTTAAATTGGTAATTAAGCTATTCAAACCCCCCTTCTAGCTTAATATAGCCCTCTTACGGGACCTAACACAAAATAAGGTTCCTAAATCAGTAATAATCATTATTTTATTATATTTTTAATAATCATTAAAGGAGTTGTTGGACTCGCTCTTAGAATCCTTTATTATAATACCTAAGTCTACCATACGTTAGTTAACCAATAACAATCGAGGAATTATTTTAGCACCAATCAGAGCTAATTCCTAAAATTTAGACCTTTCTTTATTTACAATCTCACCCTACCTCTTTAACCATGGTTAGTTAACACTTCTAATTTAATTACAATAATGATTTTATTAAACATATCCATAAATACCTATTTTTAAATCAAAAAATATTTTTCAAAAAATCAAAATTTTAATTCGAAATCAATCACGATATAACACTATATATTTTAAATTAAATTTCATAACTAATCATTCATTAATCAACCACTATTTTAATATAAATTAATATAAAGCCAGTTATAATCATATTATCATACATTATAAATTAATTTTTATAATATATATTGTACAAATATAATCGATAATAAATAATTATAATCTAACTTAACTAAAAATCTGAAAAAATCAGATTTGAAATTAGATTTTAAATAACTTGGATAAAATCCATACCTTCAAAAATTTGAATTTTTTATAAGCTCAAAAATATATTTATTCATAATTTGTTAATAAAATTAATTAATAAAAGCATATAAGCCAACACTACAAAATCGGATTTGAACAAATTTTAAATAGTTTGGATAAAATTCATATTTTCAAAAACTCGATTTTTTGAATGGTTCAAAAATATATTTATTCACAATTTCTTAATAAAACAATTAATAAATTCATATAAACGAATTTAAATACAATATTGATTTTATTAAACATATTCATAAATACATATTTTTTAAATAAAAAAATGTTTACTAGAAAATCACAATTTTAATTTGAAATCAATCACGATATACTGTTATCTTCAAAATTTTGATTTTTTTATAAGCTTAAAAATATATTTTTTCATAATTTGTTAATAAAATTAATTAATAAATGCATATAAGCCAACACTACAAAATCGGATTTGAACAAATTTTAAATAGTTTGGATAAAATTAATATCTTTAAAAAATCGATTTTTTAAAAGGTTTAAAAATATATTTATTCACGATTTGTTAATAAAATAGTTAATAAATTCATATAAACGAACACTATATATATATTATTTATTTAAATTATTAAATATACGCTATAAGAGTATTATTATTGATTGGTGAATAAATTACCAATCAAAGTAAAATTATTTTAAAGACAATAAGAATTTACTTCAAAACTTTAAAGTTTAAATCAATCAATCATATACAAAAATTTTATTATTTACCATGTTTATTCTAATTTACTAATCGCGGTAAAAATAAATTTAAATATAAAATATCTTGATTTAATAACTTCGCATATCACTTGATTTTTAATTTTAAAAAATTTCTACTAACCGTAAATATTATTTTCTATAAATCGAGATAACAATATATTACATATGGTTATATATCTTTTAGTTATGAATTGTTTTTTAACATCCTTATTATAATAAAGGATACCCGAATCTAACATGTATTAGTTAACCAATCACAACATTGTGAATTATTTTAACATCAAGCAGAATCTATTAAATTTAAATGAATTAAACTTAATTTAACATGTTTCTCTATTAGATCTAGATTCTACGTTTCAGCCAAGACTAAACTCAAATAAAGTTACACTCAGTAACAATTAATTTTTATTTTTTCACATCAATTAACTGAACATAATAACTACTAATTTTTATTTTAACGGTTAACTAATAAACAATTTATATAAAATAAAATTATTACAAACTAAAAAAATGTAATTATTATATCAATTTAAACAACAGGAAATTTAAGCCACGTATTCCCTATTCCCCATCAGACTTAGCCAACTATGATAAACTAAGTGTATTCATCAATTCTTCTCGTGGCTAAATCATATCAATTTCGGTTAAGGTACTATTTTATATCTTTTTATTATATGACATTTTATACTTGGACATATTATCTTTTTATGTCGATTGTACATATGTATTATATGTGTCATGTTTTAATTGTCCAATAAATTCAATAGAAAAACGTTTCTGACAAAAAAAGAGAAAACGATTTAGGTTATCATCATCCCCAGTCCGGATTCTCTCAAAGTTACTTCCCATTAGAATATTCAGTAGCAAACTTCAATATAGAATTCAACGACTTACTAAATTGTAGGCATCAATCCTTATCATATACACTAATTTGTTTACATTATTAGGTGTCCTACAGATAAATGTTTCTTTACAGTGTTGGGTTGTCAATGTCATTCAGTGATTACTTAACAATTTTATTCTAAATACATTAATTATTTAATTTATAAATTTATACATTAATACATGAATCTATTATATTTATAATAGATACTTTGATATCTCAAACTTTCAATTCAAAATCATAAGTAATAATTAAAATCATGAATTAAAAATTATTAACAATATAAAACTATTTACCACACTATTCTAAATATACATTCAAATTTTAAGTTATGTAAAGTATTAAATAATTCAGTCATAAAAAAAGCTAATCAGCCAATTAAAATGTTAGAATAAATTTTAAACAAATCATCTTTTAACATTTTAATGTTCAACAACCACAGTCAAAGTCTGAGTCATCAGTTTCATCGTTACCAATAGTGAATCAGCACAGTTTGGTTCTTGATAAATCAAGGAGAGCTAATTATGGGGTGCCTCCCAAGAGAATTAAGGTGAGGAAAGTGGGTACTGCTGATAACCCAGCTGATATGCTCACCAAACCGGTTTCACATAGCAAGTTTCAACATTGTTTGAACTTGCTAAATGTTCGGAGTTGTTGATTGCCCTTTTAGGGCAAAATCTGAGGCAGAAAAGTTTTACATATATTTTTCTTGTACATCTGGCATTATTATGGTGCGTCTGGTACATCTGTTATTTGTGAGAGGATTCAAGTTAAGGTGAAAATTTGTTAGAATATGTCTTGAATCTGTAATGTCCCAAATCGTTGGAATTTTGGGTATTTTCTATTATATGCTAGGGGAAACTCAGGACTTGAGCTAGGAGGCTCAGGGCCTGAACCAAACAGAGATATTTCATGAACCTCAAGACCTGAGGCGCGTAGTGCTCAGGACGTCAGGCGCGCAGTGTACTTTATCTGTTATGGACCTATTTTTCTGGACTTTTTAGGGCATAATCTAGTAGTCAGTCTGACATAAATGTAGTTTGTAATCAGAATCAGTATTCTGTAATCTGCATCCTCAATATCAATAAAAACTTTCTCTTCTGCCAAATTCTTGTTATTCCTTTATGTTTATTATAATCTTTCTTGCTTCCGTTATAATAGAAACATCCAAAAAAAATAAGAATCATATAAAATGGGATAAAGTTTTTTTTTTTTTTTGCAAACTTCCAATTTTATGAATCGTGAGTTTGAGGGATGGAACGTAAAACTCAAACTCAAGTTCGATCAGAAAATACTCCACTGAGTTGCCCTGACCAGAACCCAGACAAATGAGTTTTTCTAGACCAGGATGGCAAGTGGCATGCATAGCAATAATAGCATGTACAAGAGTTCCCAAGTAAACACTCAATATTCAGACAATAAAATAAGAGTGGAAATTTCCTTGACCACGAGAACCCATGCACATGAGATACAGACAACAAATCTCTCCTCAAAATATCTTGTTGTACATTGGATACAGCCCACTGTAATTCTTATATTTCTTAATTCCAAATGCTTACATGTATACATACATATATTTGCATAGCATAAAAGCATAATTTCAATATTATATACCCACAATACATAATTATGATGTTAATATTAATGGAATATACAGTTGGCTGGTGTGAGATGAGAGGAAAATATCATAGCCACGTAGGCAGATTGCACAAGTAGAGGGAGAGAGAGGGAGAAGCCAGTTAAAGATCTCATCTCTCTCATCTCCCTCCTCTCATTCTCTCTGACTCCATACCTTTCAAAACACTCTCAAAACTCATTTTACAGTCAGTAAACTGAAACAAAAACAAGAACTCAAGAACATAAACTCCATCTGATCCACAAAGATTCTCAATTAAAATTCCAAAAAACCCTAGGTAAATTTTTACCTGTTTTTCTTAATTAAAATATGCTTATGTACTATCAAATTCTTTTAGAGAGCTTTATCTTACATGGGTATGCTATGTTGATGATAAAATGCATGTAAGGATTTGATTTTTAGCCTTGATCTTTAATTTTCTTGATGTGGAGCTTGTTTTTTTATGCTTGCTTTGCTTGTTTTTTGATCTATGATGAAATTTTCTTACATGGGTATGCTATGTTGATGATAACATGCATGTAAAGATTTGATTTTTAGCCTTGATTATTGATTTTTTTTTTTTTGGTAAGGAGCTTGTTCTTGATGCTTGGTTGCTTGCCTTTTGATATGTGATGAAATAAAGATTCTGTATTTCCTTACTTTATTTTGTTGTTACTATTGCTTTTTTTGCTATATATTTTTTTTCATTTCTGGTTATTTATATTCATGACTATATCAATCCAGTTCCGATCTTCAATTTGAGGAACAAAATAAAGCTGCTTATCTTTGAGTTGCATTATTTTTGTTGGAACTGGATCACTTGCTATATCATGCTGTATAGGTTTGTTTTATTTTAGATGGAGTGTTACTTTATTTGAAAATTATTTTGTTAATCTTGGTGGTGTGTTTCTTGGAGACTAAACTGGATCAAAGGATTTGTATGATACTTATTAAATGGTTTTAGTCAGAATTCAAGTTTGAAAATTATGAAGGCAGGTTTTGTTTCACATAGCTTAGTGTCTTTCAATTAGCCATCAGTGTCCTTGTTTATTTTCTTATGGTGCTAGTATGTATACATATTTATGTAAAGATATTTTTTCTCTTGTGAATCATTGTAGTTTCATTCCTGTGACAGGGATCCAGATTTCAACTGTACACATATTTTTATCCAGTCATGGAAGTATGCAACTAAGAGATGCAAAAAATATGTTTTTCAATTTATAATTGTGTGGTCAAGCTCAAGGTCTCTCTGACTCGTTAAGAGATCTGGGTCAGTGCTTTCTTTGGGCCTTAAATGTTGAATTACAATCTTCTATTACTTGATTGGTAGCAGCGGTAACTGAAGAACATCTTGGGATTAAGAGCTTAATTCAAAGAAGTCACAATGGCTACTACCGCATGCGAGAGGTGGATTGATGGTCTTCAGTTCTCCTCGGTGTTTTGGCCTCCTCCACATGACAAACAACAAAAGAAGGTGCGACCAGTTCTTAACCTCTGTTGTTCAAATGGTTAATCTTCTTAACTGATAAGTGATTACCAAGTTGTTGATGTGATGAAACATGTATGTTTTGAATGTTATGAAGGTTTGATTCCCTGATTAAATCCAAACTGTGCTGCTGATTAATTGCAGAATGTATGATAGAGGGCATTATAAAATTTGCACAAATTTAAATGTGTTAGATTTAATCTTATGTTATTCAAACTTGAACTTGTGTCTCATTCTGAAAGCTCAGTTGAAACACCTAGTTTAATTATATAATATCTTGTATGCACATCTTCTTTAACTATATATTTTTTTCTAGTCTAATAAAAATACACAAGGCTGATTCTTATCATTTTTTTCCTTTCTCTTACCAGGCTCAAATTACTGCATATGTTGATTACTTTGCTCAATTCACATCAGAACAGTTTCCTGACGATATAGCTGAGGTAATTTACATGCAGCTTACCTCCGAAGTAGTTTTTTTATCAGAGAGAATTAAGAATTCAAGGCACACTTTTAAAATTCTGTGCATGTGTATAATCTTTTTGATTCAATAATATAGCCCAGTGAATGATGCTAATGTGATGTATAATGTTTCGACAGCTAATCCGCAACCGTTATCCTTCAACTGAAAAACGCCTCTTTGATGATGTATTAGGTAATTTCTGACGTTTTTATGTTTATATGTGAAAATAAATAAAATTCGGTATTGTAATTTCAGCTAATTTTGTTTTTTTATAAATTTGAGAGAACCTACTGACTCACTAATATTTGTATCCCTTTTTCAGCAACATTTGTCCTTCATCATCCAGAGCATGGACACACTGTCATTCTTCCTATCATTTCATGTATCATTGATAGCACAATGGAATATGACAAGACTGCACCCCCTTTTTCTTCTTTCATTTCTTTGGTCTGCCCTAGTAGTGTGGTAAGCAATGCTGATGATTATTTAATATCCTTGCCTGTACTATATAGTATATACAGTAAAAACAGCAATCGATGTTTTCTGTATTTTTACTGAAGCGTGTTGCTAACATGTAACATCCTTTAACGCATGGTAAATGTTACCTAAAGTCTAAACTAAACCCAATCAATTTACAGGATGAGTACTCTGAGCAGTGGGCTTTGGCTTGTGGAGAAATCCTGCGAATATTAACTCACTATAACCGGCCAATTTACAAGGTTGAGCGGAAGCACAGTGAAGCAGATAGAAGTAACAGTGGCAACCATGCTACAAGTAACTCTACAGATGGTGAATCAGATCCACCACCTGTTCAACATGAAAAGAAACCACTGCGGCCTCTATCTCCCTGGATAACAGACATATTGCTTGCTGCACCGCTTGCTATTAGAAGTGACTACTTCCGTTGGTATGTGGCTACAATAACCAAATGTTCATGTAACAGAGAAACAAGTGATGGAATACTTAAAGAAAACTCAAACCAAGTTGTGCTAGTCGAGACACGTCACACTTGTACTACGACTCCATGTGGCAAGTGATGTGGGGTAACAGAAAAAATAAATTGTGAGCAGAGGATGAAACTAATAAATCTCTCTTGACTATAATTAGTATTTGATCGAAAAGAATTTGCAGAAAGAATTTGACTTCTTTAAATTTGTAGCTTTTAATTGATAAATGGAGAGGAAAAGAAACAGTTAGATGTTTGTTAAAAAAAAAGAAGATAATATATCTTATTATGTTCTGAGGTTTACACCTTTGTTAGTTAACGTATGATATGTGTATGTGTGTGAGTGCATGCACATCAAGCATATATAAATAATAAATCTAACTGTTCCTTATAATTGTTATCTGTGATTTTACTTGCAACTACTTGGTAACTCCCATTTCGGAAACTCACAAATATTTCTGTACTAGGTGTGGTGGTGTGATGGGGAAATATGCAGCTGGAGAGCTTAAGCCACCGTCTATCTGTAAGTGGATTTATTTATATGTGCGTGTAATACTTTTATCTGAACATCGGTTGGAGAAAATGTTATAAAATTAAACTGCATTCGTGCTAATTGTGCATGATACTCATTTACTCGTCTATTCCGTTCTAATTAGTTATTTGTCCCCTTTTCCGATGTTATGCATAGTTGCACTTTCATGGGAAATTTCATATTAATGCATAGTTGCACTACCTTGGAAGATTTTATATACAGCTTCAAGTACCTACAAAAAGAGAAAGAGAGAGAGAGAGAGAGAGAGAGAGAGAGAGAACAAAACATTAATTTTGCAGTAGTCAAACAGCATCTACACTTTAAATCTCCTAAGTCATCTGAAATGATACTAGTTGCTTCAAGAATCTGGTAAGCTGCAATTAGGTTATTTATTCATTTTGCTTATATCTTTCAATGGCAGCTTCTTCGCGTGGAGCTGGAAAGCACCCTCAGCTGATACCATCAACCCCTAGATGGGCTATCGCTAATGGTGCTGGTGTGATATTAAGTGTTTGTGATGAGGAAGTAGCACGCTATGAGACTGCTACTTTAACTGCAGCCGCCGTTCCTGCACTCCTCCTTCCTCCTCCAACGACATCTATGGATGAACATCTTGTTGCAGGGCTGCCGGCTTTGGAGCCATATGCCCGATTATTTCACAGGTAAATTTGTCAATCCTTCCCTGCAGTAGCATTCTCTTTGACAGTATATACTCGCTACATTTTGGTCATGGTTGTCACTTTGCTCGACTAGTCGCGACTAGTCGAGCAGTCGGTCAGGAGAGGTCGACTTGAAACCTCGACTTGCTTTTTGTTACTTTCGAGCGACTGGGGCTCGACTGGTTGACTAGTCAAGTTGACTGGGCGGCCTAATAGCTCGACTAGTGCAGAAATAATAAAAAAAATCCGACCCCAGTTCCACATTAAGTAACCTAATCGTGACCAGTTGTCTCTTTTCTTTTCATCTCCAAGTCGTCATTTTGAGCCACAAGTCATCTACAAGTCTCCCCAATCGTCTCCAATCACCTCCAACTTCGATTTTTTTGTAGATAATCTTCATCTTCTATACACACACACACACAGAGTACCCACACTTATATATATACACAGTACCAACACTTATATATACACACACACACTGACACACACTTATATACACACACAGAGTACACACATACTGTATATGCATATATACACACACTTATACATAAACACTTATACTCTGTATTTATATAGTAAAAACACACACTTTGTTCAATCTACTTTTGTTTTTATATAGTAAAGTGGAATGTTAGAACATACATGTACACAAATAATTTTTAATATTTATTATCTTATACCTTGTCGACTAGTGTCGACTAATCGTCAACTAGTCACGACTCGACTTGCGGGAGTCTTCGTCCGTCTCGACTCAACTTACCGACGTAACAACCATGATTTTGGTGTATGTTTCCTAAAAGTCCCATTTATTTTTGCAATTCTTTTGTTTAGATACTATGCAATTGCTAGTCCAAGTGCCACCCAAAGACTTCTTCTTGGGCTTCTAGAGGCACCACCATCATGGGCTCCAGATGCCCTCGATGCAGCTGTGCAACTAGTGGAGCTTCTGAGAGCAGCCGAAGACTACGCAACTGGAATGAGGGTAAGTTGTAAGTGTGTAATGCAGTTAACAGGGTGTTAATATAAACCTGTATGTTCAAACTTCCGTAAGCACTTGTCCTAAATCTAACCTCCAGTCATCTTAAACGAGTAGCTTCGATCACTTTCTGGAGCAAACTTCAGTCATGTATAGAATTTTTTTGTGTCAATTTCGAACCCAACTGAATGCGATGCTTTCTCATTTATCTCAATAAGTTTAATAGCTTACCAAACAGGTGGAATTGCTAATAATTATTTTATACGATGGTGTAGCTTCCAAGGAACTGGATGCATTTGCATTTCTTGCGTGCAATTGGGACTGCAATGTCCACGAGAGCAGGTATCGCAGCAGATGCAGCAGCTGCTTTATTGTTTCGTGTGCTTTCACAACCTGCTTTACTTTTTCCCGCACCAAGACAAGTTGAAGGGATTGAAGCTCAACCTGAACCAATGGGTGGTTCCATTTCATTGCAGAAAAAGCAGGTACTTGCTCCAAAAATATCATTTGAAATGAGTTTATTTTAAGAGTATAAGTAACTAGTTGCCTTTCTTTTTATATATTTGCATTTTCTCACCCAGAAGCTTTTCCCCACACATTCTAATTTGCCCATTAATTTTTGCTGACCAGAGAGAACATCCATCTGCTGAAGCAACTATAGAAGCTACTGCCCAAGGGATTGCATCACTGCTTTGTTCTCACGGCCCTGAAGTTGAATGGAGAATATGTACTATATGGGAAGCTGCTTATGGCCTGATTCCTTTAAGTTCCTCAGCTGTCGATCTTCCAGAAATTATAGTTGCAACTCCATTACAACCACCGATCTTATCCTGGAACCTGTATATTCCTCTACTTAAAGTCCTAGAGTATCTTCCTCGTGGTAGCCCTTCCGAAGCATGTCTCATGAAGATTTTTGTTGCATCCGTGGAGGCAATTCTTCAAAGAACATTTCCACCTGAGTCCTCCAGAGAAGTAGATAAAAAAACAAGATATTCTTTCGGGTCTGCCTCTAAAAATCTTGCTGTGGCTGAGCTTCGCACAATGGTCCACTCTCTATTTCGAGAATCATGTGCCTCAGTAGAGCTTGCTTCTCGCCTACTTTTTGTCGTGTTAACGGTGTGTGTTAGTCATGAAGCACAGCCCAACAGGGGCAAAAGGCCAAGAGGTGAAGACACTTACCCTTCTGAAGAATTCACCGAGGGGATAAAGGCAGTAAATAGAACACAAAGAGACCTAGGAACCCCAAAATTAAAAAGACAAGGACCTGTTGCAGCATTCGACTCTTACGTCCTTGCTGCTGTGTGCGCTCTTGCTTGCGAAATCCAGCTCTTCCCTTTAATCTCAAGGGTCGGGAATAAGGCCGGTTCAAATGGTATAAAGGAAGTGGTCAAACCTGTGAAAGGCGACGAGCCTCGTACTGACTTCCGCAATAGCATCGACTCTGCAGTTTGTCATACTCGCAGGATATTGTCAATTCTAGAAGCACTTTTCGCTTTGAAGCCGTCTTCCGTCGGCACATCTTGGAGTTACAGTTCAAACGAAATAGTTGCAGCTGCTATGGTTGCCGCTCATATTTCTGAACTATTTAGACGATCAAAGGCTTGCATGCAGGCCCTCTCAGTGTTAATGCGCTGCAAATGGGATAGTGAAATACACTCCAGAGCATCTTCTCTTTTTAATCTTATTGATATTCATAGAAAAGCTGTAGCATCTATTGTCAACAAGGCACAACCGTTGAAAGCACACTTAATACATGCACCTATTAGAAAGGAGTCCTCTTCGATTGTCCATGAACAAACTCAAAGTGAAATTTTAAGTCCGTGCTCCGATTCGTTACGGGGTTTTCAGTCGGAAGGGTCTGGAAATTCAAGATCTTTGTTTAAGTGTAGGAAAGTTTCCCATCCATGCGATGAGACCAGAAGTACCTCAGGCAAAGAAGTCACAAGTTTCCCATTTAATGCTTCAGATTTGGCCAACTTTCTCACAATGGACAGGCATATAGGATTCAATTGCAGTGCAAAAGTTCTGTTAAGATCTCTGCTGACGGAGAAACAAGAATTGTGTTTCTCTGTTGTTTCTTTGCTCTGGTACAAGTTGATTGCAGCCCCAGAAACACAACCTACTGCAGAAAGTACTTCTGCCCAGCAAGGATGGAGACAGGTAATAATTTTTCATGTATTACAACTTTGCTACTCAGGCTGTTATTGGTTCTTTATTGTTATGGGTGTATGGTAATTGGTAACCTGTTGATAAAAAATACCTGCGTCTTGTTTTCACTATTGGATTTAGAAGTAGCGAACATGTTGGGCTTTGTTTCTTGTGTAATCTGAAGATCTGAGCTACAGAATTGTGGAGAGTGAAAACTTAGATTTTTCTAAAAACTAAGAACCCAGCAATTAACTCATTTTAAAAATACATTTACTATCACTCATATTTGACTTTTGAGTTGGCATGCCAGGACTGTTCAATCAGACATTTATATCAAGATAGTAGATTTATTGTGTATGATTGTATGCTATATTTCTATTGCCGTGTTATCTCTTTTATATATACAATGTGCTCTACATCTATGCAGTTACACAATTTGTTTATTTGCTTGGTTAGAACTCACCTTCTGATGCATACCGACTTGCATTGACAACTTCTGACCATCATTAATACATATATTCAGGTAGTTGATGCACTCTGCAATGTTGTAAAAGCATCACCGACAAAAGCTGCAACAGCTGTTGTTCTTCAGGTACTAATTCTAGAATTTGAATCAATACTGCCAAGACTTTCTTCATTTTTTGGGATTCCAATAGACTGGCAATTGACATGGACACGGCAGTAATGGTGAAACATAAATGATTTTACGACATTATCTTCTTGCAGGCAGAGAAAGAGTTGCAAACATGGATTGCTAAAGACGATGATCACGGTCAAAAGATGTGGAGGATCAACCAGCGCATTGTAAAACTAATTGTAGAGCTAATGAGAAATCATGAAACTCCTGAATCCTTGATAATTTTAGCTAGTGCTTTGGACCTCCTTCGACGTGCTACAGATGGAATGCTTGTTGATGGAGAAGCATGCACCTTGCCCCAGATGGAGGTAATATCTCAAGTTCTACGTGTAATGTAAAATTCTCCTCGATATATTTTAGAAAATGTACAATATTTGGTTTTTCACATCAAGAGTTAAAGTGCTAGATAGGTTTGTTTGAAGTTTTGAACATGATGTAAGACATGTATTCAACTTTTTAAATAACATTTACTTGTAATGAATTACTGAGCAGCTCCTAGAAGCGACAGCAAGAGCGATTGAACCAGTACTTGAGTGGGGAGAATCTGGGGCCGCAGTGGCTGATGGGCTCTCAAACCTGTTGAAGGTATATATATTCAATGCCTTAATAGCCCTTATTTTACATATAAATGTGTAATCTAACCTAATACCTGGTCTTTTGGTGCTACAGGCTCGCCTTCCAGCTACAGTACGCTGTCTTTCTCACCCAAGTGCTCATGTCCGTGCTCTCAGTATATCAGTTCTTCGTGCTATTCTGCATGCAGGTTCAATACATTCTAGTGGTAAACAAGTGGAGATAAATAGCATTATCCATAACCATGCTTATCAATACCTAAAGGTAGACATCATTGACTGGCAAGAAGATATCGAGAAGTGTTTAACATGGGAAGCTCATAGTCGACTCGCAACTGGCATGCATATGCAATTTCTTGATATTGCTGCCAAAGAATTAGGATGTACATTATCCATTTGAACTTGAAACTAACTCTATGTGCAACAGCTCCTGTATCCTTGCATTTTTGGCTTTAGTTACCCCTTCGATTTCTGAGCACGAAGTCAGTCAATAGCATGAAGGATGTCTGAATTTTAAAGGACAACATTGTGTAATCCTTCATGATGATTATGTACAGTGGAACTCTGGACACAACCACCACTAGGGTGATTCCATGTTATTACTTGTATTTGCAAATGCATGCTTACCTTGGGATCATATTAGTATATTACTTTGACACAGGAATTGATTCTGAAGCTAGCTTGGTTTAGAGTTTTCTAGCTCAATTGTAATAATTTTTTTGTGCTTGAGGTGTGAGCATTTCCAAGAGACTCTTAAACTAGCTCTTTAACTTGAGATTTGAGGAGAGATGAAATTTTTTGCTCCAAGAAATTTTTAGTGGCTCTTAAATTTACTAATATGGATGTTGCTTAGTTTTAATAATATATAAAAAAATAAGGAGTGAATATAAAAAACATTGTTGGAGATGGATTCGTTAAATCGCCAAGAGCTATTATTTTATAATATATTTAAGAGTTCTGTTCTAAAAATTGGCGTAGGCGGCCGATTAATCGTGACCATTTAACGCCTAAAATCTGTAAAAATCGGTCATTAGACATTTTTTTGATTAGGCGGGGCCTAGGCGGGATTAGGCGGTCCTAGATGAAATTAGGCGGGAATAATCGATTAGGTAATTAAATTAAGAGTGATTTAAGAGACTATTGTAAATGTTTATAGAGCATCCTAAGAGCCTCTTGATAATGTTTCTTAACTTGAAATATGAAGAATTAAGTCACTTTTTTTGCTCAAAGAGATTTCGAGTGGTTCCTAAGTTCACTAAAAATCTGTTCTCTATTCTCAATTTTTAGAGATACTAGTCACTCTTAACTTAGATCATATAATAAATTTGTATGTCAATATTCTCTCTGCCAACTTTTTGTACTTTTATGGATGTAACCTACTTTTAATAATATAAAATAAAATAAAGAGTGAATATAAAAAACATTATTTGAGATAAATCTATCTTAAATCAAATTACGAGTCAATATTTTATATTATATTTAAGAGTGACTTAAATTCTTAGAGAAGCTCTTATAGCAAACCGTGTTCCTGATTTCACGAGAATACAAGAAACACAAATATGCACATATACGGTATTGATTGCAAAATATATGCATTGATACAATCTCCATTTAAAACAAAAATGCTCATGAAACAACTCTATTAGAACAAGCTTCACAATTTACTTAAGTCATATGTCACAAATCACAATCTGACCAGAAAAATAAATTGTCAACAAATGGAAAGATATATCACATATGGTACACTGGAAGAAAGAGTGTTTCAATCATTAAAATACACCAGAATAAATTATTAAAGTTATAACAATGGGATAAAAAAAAATAGGAGCTCTATGTAGTTGTACAAAAAACCCCTGATATTTCCAAAATGAAAGATAAGAATTACAGAATCAGGACAGCTATGACAGTATTTGACTTTGTGGGAGTTTATATCTAGAATCGGATTGCTAAAGCTTTCTTGGTATATAACGTATCAGCTACCTCTGTATGCTCCAATTAAAATTTAGATATGATTACACCTTGTCATCGAGTTCAGTTGATTCTAAAGATGGAACAAGCTTCTGTTGGCTGTTCCTCGACATAGAGTGGCTGCGTCGTTCCTTGCCGCCTGGCTTAGAAGATGCATTCCCGTACCAGACCATTCCAACTATGGCTATGAGCATGCCAATGACCACTTGTATATTGAGACCCTCTTTTCCAAAGAACAAGAATCCCAAGACCAAAACAAGGATTGTTTTCATATGGCCAAGTACTTGAAATGACACTGCTGTGAATCTGCCAATGCAAATGAACTGGCTCAGGTTGGTCCCTATTGCGATTATGCATGAAAGTGATAAGAACATCTGCAGGAAAAAAAGTTATGAGAACCAATTCCATAATCACATTATAAATTATTTGGTGGAAAGTAGGAGTTAAACATGACATTCCACACATGAAGTGAAATACAAGGGTCAAGTAAAAACATGGTTGGATACTTTTTTTTTTTGTAGTTACAACTTTAACATAACATTTATGAGCGGCAGAAAAGTAGACTATCATAATTTTTACTAGATTGCCAAAAACGAAAGCAAGACACAGTTGATGTATAGTTGTACACAAGTTTAAATCTTATGTCATTTTAGGACCTAAATCGCATTTCTATTGTGGAACTAGCAAGGTTTGGTATTCCTAATCTCCAACAACCTCAGCATAGTCTTGCAGGTGTCCACAAATATTCATCAGTAAAAAATCATCAAAGTTTGATCATATGCAGAGCAAGTATGCCGATAACACAGACGCTTCGACCTGTATCATATTCTAGATGTTGGGTTTCACATATGCCCGCTTTTTTCTTTTTCTTACTTTAATTTTGACAAAGAGTGGGAAAATCAAGTGGCATTACATTAGCAAGGTAATGCCAAATTTAATTATGACACTGTCTGTGCAGGCATAAACACTTCCAAAGTTGAACCTATACAGCCACTTTCGAAGAAACTATAAAGTATAAACTGTACAATAACTACCATAGTGCAGAGAAGATCGAGGACACAAGTACGACAAATATTATAAACACTGGTTATAAAGTACTTACTGCAGATGCAATGTTGAAGTCAAATTCATACACTTTCTTGTTAGTCAATAAATAATCCAGAAAGGGGCCAATTAACAAAAGAGAGGCAGCTTGGACTGGTGCAGTGTGCCCCAACAAATTAAAAGAACTAAGTGAGTATTTCCGCTGAAGGTAATGAACATACTGCAAAAACAAAGATGCACATTAACGACACTTGTTGTTCATGCTAGGAAACTGCAGGCAATTCAAAACATTAAAGGACTTTTCAATAACCTAGAAGTGCTTACAACATAGGACAACCATGTCATTCTCAACTTGAACAGTTTATAGTTGTTACTGTAATAAAAGTGTTTCTAGAATATAAATCCTTATCATGCTAAAGTAAATGTCACAAAGTGAACTGAGAATACAGAGAGTGTATGTCTTCATCACAATATTAAAAAATAGTTTAACCAACTATAATAAGCAAGAAAGAGAAACTTGTGTGATCTACATAATACTTTTAGGAATATATGGGCCCTTTTGCAATATGGTGTGTACTCGGTTCACTTTAGATGATGGTGATGGAGGTTGTACTACAAATATTACTTTCATATTATTAAAAATAGCAGGTAGTCTATATTAAGAACACTCTTTTCTGAGTTTTCAATGCATTATTTTCTAGGTTGGACTACTTGCCCTCGTTATATCACTTCCTGAGGTCTAAAGAAAAATATTATCATATTTAATACGTCAGTAAGTACGATCCAAATGATTTGAGACACTTACATACTGCTGCATCGATGTACTCCAAACTGCAATAAAAGCGGCAATGAAACCTCTACCATTAACACTCACGTCAGTAACAGTACAGACAGCAACACCCATCAGAACGACTAAGATACTCAGTTTTGTATCTCTTGAATATCGGATTTTGTCTAAAACAATTTCCAATAAGCAGGATACAGGGATCATACTCAGCTTCGCTATCTGAAAATTAATTTAAATAACAATTACTTCAGATTTGGCCGGGTCAAAGAATTATTATTATATAATAAATATACATAAATATAAGAAATAGTTGAGTAAGATGAGAACATCAAGGTACCTGGTAGAATCCTACTGAGTTCAACATCAAGCTAACATTCATCCCTACAATGGAGAAATTTGCAAATAGGACAAATTTGAGAAGCTCAGAAACAGGTAAATGAGAATGCTGGATGTATCCTAACCATCTAAGAACGCCCGTCATCAAGGTTGTTGTAAGGAAATGCAAACCAGTTAATGTTGTAGCTGCAAATAGACAAAATGAAAACCTATGTCATTAGTACTTAAAATGAGTAGAAACTAGAAAGTGGATACATAATGAAATGAAAAGCTTTACTTTCCTACTCATCAAAATATGCTTATTCCATTTCTCCTTGGACATCACTAAGTATCTCCAATTTTTAAGCACTTGCATGGAACCATAAGAGTTTTCTTATTTTCATGTCTAATGTCTAATTCATAGTTTTTTTTTTAATTAAAGGTCATATTTGCATTCATATCAATCCACAGAACTATCTAGGAGCAATATAAAGAGGCTTTCATAGCCCAAAACTTAAAATTATTTCGAATAAATTTTTAATAGTACTGACTACTGAGTATTAAATTATTACTCCCTCCGTCCCAATTTTCTTGTCCATCCATCAAAATCCACCTTTTATTTTCAAATTAAATAAAGTGATAATTTCCTAAAACATTACTTATTTTCTTAGCTTGTCCTTTGTTAGTTTACACTTTTAGCCATTATTCAGTCATTAGTTTACCATAATTATTGAAAGTGGACAAAATTTTTGGGACAAGCGATAATGGAAATTATGGATACCAAAACCAGGACAGGAGGGAGTAATTCCTTGCCCCACATAATTAATTGATGCGGGATAACAGGTAAGAAAGCCCAGAGAGTTCATCTAGGAGAAGGCTTTTAAGCCCAACAATTAAAATATTCCGGAATAAATTTATTTATATTAGTATTGGAGTACATAATTAATATTTTAATTCTGTGCTCTTCATCATCATCAGATTTCTAATCTGCTTTCTAACTTTAGGGCATTCCCAAAAATCTAATATGACACTCTAATATTGGACCACAATGGTTAGATACAAAGAATTGGAGAAAGAAGTTTAACAATTATTTGAATAAATATATAAAGGCAAGATGCATGAAGCGAATCTATTTTAATTATATGCGTACCAAGATGACAAAACCTACATGTGCAACATAACCATATCTTGTGAAGAAAATTAAACTGACAACTCTGAATTTGGAGAGTCATGTTCGAGCCTTTTAGATTATTCTTTAATTTAAAACTCTAGTTTGATTTATTTATTTTAAATGAGGGAAGAATGATGCTGAGCACAAAATATATATATAAACTAATTAATATTTTTTTGTTGTTATTTAGATACAAGTACATTTGCAATTTTGTATTATGTATAAGGAATATATTAAATTTAGATATATGGCATTAGTTCCGTATGTATTACGAATCTAATTTAATTTAAATTAGTTTCTTATCATCCAAATAAGATTTTAATCGGTACAAGTACATAGGAAGATGTAGTCATCTTATAGTTGTATATTAAGATTTGATAAGTAATTGATAAATATCATATTTTTATATGTATTTATATTAATTCTTTGTGGGGATAAATTTATTTTCAAGTAACTAGATTTTATTCCCAGGACGGACTCGGGTGTTGTACATGAATACTGAAAAATAACTATAATAGAAGGCAAAAGTAATGTTTATTGGGGTTATACTTATAGGGTGCCGTTCAGGTAAGTTTATGGTCAGACCTAATTTAATATATCACCACCAATTTTGCTTCCCCTTCCCTTTTTTTGCCACACAAGCTCTCTATAGATTTTAGTAAACTCATGTGTTCTTACTTTAGCGAGCATATATATCTTGTAAAAACTTAAAGAAAAGTAAAGGGGGGAGATTGTTTAATAGCCCCTATTAATTGCCAAAAAGAAGGACGAATGGAATCTCTAGCTTCCTAAGAGCAAGTCCAATGCAATGCTATCTTTGGTTCTATTGCTATATTATAGCATCAAATGCTAAAAAACTCAACTGCAAAGGGGTGCTATAATTGGATGCAAATAAGCATAAATGCATCCTTGGTTCTAGCATCCATGCCACATCATCATTTAACCATATATGAATTGTATGTTGATGTACTTTAAATGAAAATTAGGAGAGAGAAACAAAAAATTAGCTAAATTTGGAATTATTTGGATGCAAAATGCAACTAGCATTAGAGTTGAAGTTCTATTTTAGCACCAAAAAACACTTTTTGATGCTAAATTATAGCAATAGTTATAGTTATTTTAGATCAAGCATTGGACTTGCTCTAACAATGAAAATAAATCCAAATCTACCACTAGTTATAAAATTAAACTGGCACAACATCTCTAGCATCTCTCAAGTTGGTAGGCAATAACTTACCAAGTAGTCTCAAAGAACAAGAGAAAGAAATAATACAAGCGTCAAAAATACATTAAACCCACCCGTATTCAATTCTTTTAAAGATGCGATTCAGGGCAAATTAACCATATTAATTTTTTTTTATAAAATAATCAAATAATTTAGAAGTTGGGTTGGTCATATTATGGATACCATTAGACACTAAAAAAAGTAGCTTGAAACACGAAATACTATACATTCATTTAATGTTCCTCCCATGCACCACCACACAAAAACTAACCATACGTAGTGTATCCCGCTCGTGGAGGGGAGGGTAAGATGTACATAGACCTTTACGAATACAATGGTTGTTTTCGCAAAGATCCACGACTTGAAAGGTATTACAACAGTAATAGAAAAAGAGGTGCAACCACTAGACTAAAAGAAAAAGGACAGCCAAATAATGTTCAACTTAAATGACAATAATTTTAAAAGGAGTTTACCAAAACTAAATCCATATGTGGCCATTAAGGCTTTATTGACAATGATGATCCCCACAGAAGTGACTACATTAAACATCCATGCAGCTGCATCTATTGTAGCCTTCTTATCGGCCTTGCTTGATGGTGCCATCATTTCAATATCAAAATCTCGGTCAAAAGAGGATATCTACCTCTTCTGTACCATACATGAACTTCTGGTTTTCCGCATGAACAACACAACAGAAAATTGTCGTCTTTAGCTCTTACTTTTCCTGATAACATCATTGACCGAAAATTAGCAAATTGGACATCCGATTTTTAATACATTAATAACGAAATTAACATTGAGAGGGTGAGAGCGTATAATAATCATACTCTGGCACTCACACTAATACAACTACATATACAATCAATCACACTCAGCTTAACACTAATACAACTACATATACAATCAATCACACTCCTAAAACGCAAACCTAAACAAACAAAGCAAAACAGATTCTCGAAAACAAACTAGCTTAACTCGAATCACACTCTGCCAATCATCCTTCACATAAAACCGACTCAACAATCGACAATCAATAAAACAAACATAACTCCCTCAACAAAACTCATACAATACAAGAACTCGGAAATCAACTAGTCCACCTCAAAATTCACCACGCATTCATCAATCAACACGCAAACAAAACAAAATCAATGAAACTCACACATTACAAAAATTCCGCAAGTCAACTAGCTAAACTCAAATTCTACTCAGCATTCACAAAATTAAGCAACTCAACAATCACTAAACCAAACAGAACAAATTCAACGAAACTCGAACATTACGAAACTAACCGCCTCGACGATCACTAAACCAAACAGAACAAATTCAACGAAACTCGAAAATTACGAAACCGATCAAACTACAAAAACCGCAACAGATCCGTAACAACTCGAGAATCACACATCAGATCTACATACATCACATAGATCACAATTACATACACATTTAATAATATAATTCATTTAAATCTGAAAAATTAAATTACAGATCCATTATTTAAAAAAAAAATTAAAAAGGTGATTAATTTGAAAATTACGTACCTTAGGGAGCTTAGGAGCGTGTAAAGAGTGTAAATTTGAGATCTTTTGAGTGTAAAGGCTTGCAATTTAGTGATGAATGTGTGGGGGAACAGATAGATACACACGTTTGTATGTATATGAGAATGTTAAGCGTGGAAAGAAGAGAGTGTTTAAGTGGACTGATTTGAGTGGGGATTAGAATTTTATATTAGGGTTTGACTGGGATTTGATTTTTATTACAGAGTGATGGGGGTCTTCATAAACTTACATACAGCAATTTCTGTTGGTAAAGAGTTTCTATCTAACATTGTAGGAAAATTTTGAAAATTTTCTACAGGGTCGCATGCAAACTGATCGTTGGGAGATGATAAAAATACAATGAAGTCAGATTTTAAAAAAAAACAATAATACAATGAAGTCAGATTTTAAAAAAAAACAATAATAGACAGGAAAAATCAATTAAAAATGGAGGAAATTAGGTGAGATTGTGTATGTGAGGGTGTATTCAATTTGTGTGTGGTGCTCCTAGCGGGGCCATTGGATTAGATTAATCTATAATCCAGATTTAATTTAAGGCGATACTGTAGAAAAATTTACTACAGTGTTAGAAACTCTTTTTCCATTTCTTTTTTGAAAGGAGTATTTCTTAGAGCATCTTCAATGATGTAAAGCTCTTAGAGCATCTCCAATGGGAGAGAGACCCATTAGGTAAATTTTAAATTAATTACCATAAATAAGAATTATAAAGAATGTGTAAAAGAATTTACACTCCAATGGGACAAAACTGTTGTCTATAATTATAGATAATCTCTTGATGTTAGCTATATTTGTCGAACCTCTAGAGACCTGTAGTGAATTGACACATCACTTATTTCTATATTAAAATATATATTCCATTAATAACAACTTGAAATATTAATAACATACAATTTTTAAAATATAGCCAATCGTTATAGCCAATACCCTCGGAACACAATGTCTTACAGGTTCGACAAATTTTACATAATCAATATTTTATGTAATTTAGCCAATCATTTTTAGCTAATGCCATTGGAGATGCTCTTAGGCTATCTTCACTTTGATTGAATGGAATGAGGGGATAATGGAATGAAATTTATACTATTATTTGGGGGAGATTGAGGAAAGTGTTTATAAATTTCATTCCTTTCCAAATAATTTGAACTAGAATTCTAATCCACATGTTTTGGAAGGAATGCTCCATTTCCAATCTTCATCATTTTCCTTGCAATCTTCATCATAAAAAACTTCTTCTCCCTCATATTTGTTCATTATTTTCCCCAACATCCCCCTTTCTTTATAAATTTTGTTTACAATTTTCATTCCATTCCTATCCCATTCCATTCTTTACAAGTGAACACACCCTTAGGTAAAATTTAAAATAAATTACCTTAAATAAGATATATAGAGAATTTGTAAAATTTTATTCACTCAAATGGGAAAAAACTCTTAGGTAAAAATATAGATAACCACAATAAGTTGACTATAAACTCTTAGGTAAAAATATAGATAACCACAATAAGAGCATCTCCAAGGGTGAAATCTAAATTTGTTAGCTATAATGGTTATCTAAATGGATTATACAATTTTTTTGCTAACAGTGCAGATATACACTCCAATGGTGTTATGTATAATTATGTTAAGCTAAAATTATACCTAAAAACTTTTCTAGTTCAACATATATATTGAATTATACATGGTTATCTATATTTTTTTTGCTAAGGGGTGATGGTTGGAGTGCTATATTTTTTACATATCATCTAAAAGAGCCACCTAAATGACACATGGGATGACACATAGATATTTTAGCTAACAGTTTTCTATCCTTGGAGATGCTCTTAAGTTGGCTATATTTGTCGAACCTTTAGCAACCTGTAGTTTAACTACACATCATCAATTACCATATAAAAATAATACATTCTATTTTTAACAACTTGAAATAATAATAACATACCATTTTTAAAATATAGCCAACCAATATAGTCAATCCCATTGGAGTAAAACACGTTACAAGTTCAACAAATTTTACATAATCAATATTTAGCCAATTATTTTACAAAACACCGTTGAAGATGCTCTTAGTGAAAAAATTTCAGGGCCAACCAAACTCGAAGTCAAGTTGCAGGTTACGGAACAAAGAGATAAATTGGATTAGTCAATCTGAACGAAAAAGTTACCCATAGCAAGATAAAAAATTCTTACTTTTTGAATAGCTCATCACACTCATATAAGTAAATGTTTTTTTCCTAAAAAAGATAAGCATTTTTATTAAAACTCAAACAATATTACATCGATGCAATCAATAATGAAACAATTAAGTAGGGGTGTGCACGGGTCGGTTCGGCTCGGTTTTTACCGAAAACCGTTACCAAACCGTATATGTCGGTTCGGTTCGGTTTTTACCTATTAACCGTAACCGAACCGTTTGAAACGGTTTTTTTCGGTTCGATTAACCATTTGTCAGTTTCAGTTTTTTTTCGGTTTTTTATTTTTAATACTTAATACATTAATATCATGCTAATAAAAATTTATAAATGTCATCTTAACATTTGTGTTAATATTTTTAATAACAAAAGAGTTTAAAATTTAATTACTAGCTTTATATATACTATAGAATTGTTGGGTAATTTAACTATCGTGAAACAAACTTATACTAAACTCATGCAGATAAATGGGAGGAATAAGCTATATCTATTATATATCTAATACACCAGGGGAGGAATAAGCTATATCTATTATATATCTAATACACCAACAGGGGTTTCCCTGAACAAATTAATTCCTAGGCTCGGTTCCTCCGAACCTCACTCCGAACCTAATTCCAATTATTTGTAAAAATAATGTTATATAGAGGATTCGAACCCATGACCTTGGGAACTAATTTCACTACCATAACCAATTGATCTATCTTAACATTTGAGTCTATATTAAAAATCATTAACTACATACATAAATATTTGTATAATGTATAATCCCAATAATTATACATACATAAACACATACATACATACATACGTACATAATTATTAATTATACATACAGATACATAAATAATTATACATGCATACACACATACATACATACATTACATACATAATTATTAATTATACATACACATACATAAATAATTATACATGCATATATACATACACACATATATACATGCATACATACATACATACATACATACATAATTATTAATTATACGTGCATACCTACTATATACATACATACATACATACATACATACATTTATGTTGTACAATCTATTAATATTTCATTATTTGTAATATATTAATTGTTGTATAATTAATATGCATATTTATATATACATACACATGTACAAACATAAATACATACATATTTAAATTTATGTGGATACATAATAATATACTATAATATTATATTACATACATACTATATAACATACATACATGCATGCATACATGCATACATACAAATATACATACATATATACATACATACATACATACATACATACATATATACATACAACATAACTATTAATTATACATGCATACGTACATACATACATACATGCATGCATGCATACATACATACATATAATATATACATACATTTATGTTGTATAATCTATTAATATTTCATTATTTGTAATCTATTAATTATTGTATATTTAATATGCATATTTAAACATACATACATACATACATATACTATAATATTATATACATATATACATACATACTATATAGCATACATACATACATACATACATACATACATACATTTTTGTTGTATAATCTATTAATATTTCATTAATTGTAATACATTAATTACTGTATAATTAATATTCATATTTATACATACATACACTTGTACAAACATAAATACATATATAAATTTATGTGGATATGTTATAATTACTATAATATTCACTAATCACTAACATATACCATATCTTATTAATCATTTTAGATCTATTGTAATTATTTACGAATTAAATATTATAAAAAATATCCCAATACAAAAAAAGAACCTTCATCCGTATATAAGTATAATAGAAACTTGTATTAACATTAACTATCATAAAACTCTTCAATCACATCTTTAATACGTAAACGCACAAAATAATATAACACACACACACACACATATATAAATGGGTGGTTCCATGAGCAAATTTATTCATATAAAAAGTCATATTTACCCCCTACTAATTATATCTATGTTATATTTCCGGGGGTATTGCAACACCAACATATTTATTACATAATAATAACTGATATGGACTAATATATATTTATTATTATGTAATTAATATTTGTAATAACTGATATGGACTAATATGTATTTATTATTATGTAATTAATATTTGTATGTATCTCTGTATCCATCCATGTTAACTCTATATATTTATATTTCGAAGTACGATTTTGATTATATCATTGACCAATTTATTACATATCGTTCAAGTTTTTTTGAACAAAACAAAACATAGCGTAAAATATAAAATAGATTTAATTTAACCAGAATTATAATTTGCATGTCACGATCGGGTATTGCATAAATTCTATTTACTCATAACAATTGTTGCGAAGATATGAACAATCGAAGATATCAACAATTCAATCCTACGTGATTACGCATAATACATAAATATTTGTAATTTAGAGCATGCCCGTGCCTTGCACGGGCTACGAAGCTAGTTATGATTTATGCCATAAATTGACTATAAGGCATTACAACACTTCTGAAGCTTACAACACATTCAAAATTGTACTTCAGATTTCGTCAAAAAAAAAAAATTGTACTTCAGATCCTCTACAATTATCAATTAGGCACGCCTGAACATAGATGTGAATGGCTTTCTATATACTATAGTATAGGATTTTTAGATAGTTTAAATATCGCAGAACAAACTTTATACTAAACTTATGCACTTATGCAGATTGCTGAGCATAATAAATTTTAATAACTGCCTTCTCTTTTGAGTAGCCATATACTCTGTAATCATGGAAATGTCTTAAAAATAATGAACTGATAGCAATTTATAGCAGGAAGTCAAATCCAATATAAATTCAGTTATACTAGCTTTTGTCTTACTTTCTATATAAATTCCTATATTTATATAAGTATACAATATAAAATTATAAATTAATAAAATAATATATTTTTGGTTCGGTTATTGGGATAAAACCGTAACCATTACCAAACCGTTCCGTCGGTTCGGTTCGGTTACGGTTTTTTGGTTTTTTTCGGTTTTTGTCGATTACGGTTTTTTTCGGTGCGGTTTTTCGGTTTTTCGGCTCGGTTTCGATTTTTCGGTTTTATTTTGCTCACCCCTACAATTAAGGGACTCAAACCAAACATTGAACAACTTAATTAGAAGATCACTTAACAAACAGAACCTAACATACATATATAAAACGGGTTATTTATCAAGTTGGTCACTAAAATGGGCCTAACATATCAAGTTGGTCACCAAACTGACAACGGTCTCAGGTCAATAAAGTCAGATACGGGTACACTCTGGTACACTTTGTTAAATAACTTATTTTTCTTGGACCCGAAATATTAATACTAATGTTGATTTCTTGGATTTTATGGTCTACAATCTATACGGTAGGGTACATATTAATTTCAGATAAACAAATTCAAGAATTAATATTAGTATTTTTCGTTGAGAAAAAGTAAGTTATTTAACAGAATGTGCCCGTAACTGACTTTAATGACCTGCTTGAGACCATTTTCAGTTTAGTGACCAACTTGATAATTAACCATATAGAAAACATTTTTTAAACTATGATTGAAAACGAAGGTTTTCCGAGAAATTCAATCCACATCATCCCTGAAAGCAGTAACATCACAATTGACCTTTACCCAATAAAATTCATTGAAGTCCGATGTTAAGATTTTTTAGAAGGAACATATGCCGTTCTACCATGAACAATCTTTTTTTGAGAAATGTGAGCTTTTGCAATATTCGCCACTACTCTAGGCTTGATATATGCTTTACAGAACACCCAATACATCATGTAAATCAACCTCAAAGTAACAAATCAATAAGCACTCGTACAAAACGATACAATCGCATAAAACGATACAAACATAAAAAAGCATGACAACCCAAAAAATGGGGGACAACAAAGACCCAAATCACTCCAAATCAAATTAGATTTGAGAAACAAAATGAAGACCAAGAACGATGATGATCTACATTTCACACGATGCACGATTCCATGGATAATTTCATTCGACATCGTGATGGAGGCATGGGGAAATAGTAAGAAAGGGCTACATGGTAAGGCGCAACGCATCTGTTGTTTCGGGTAGAGAGGCGACGAGGGGGTGCTAACCCGGCCATCCAACCCGGCAACTTAGGAGTTTACGTCAATCCTTGTCGGGTACAGTTTCCTTTCGATTTATCCCTTGCGCACAAGTGTGTCCACACCTTTTTGGGAACAAAACTCGATTTTATTGAGTAAAAAACATTAAGAAAATAGAAAAGGTGCTTAGATGATAGGATATAAAGGGTTAGGTGATAGAGAGGGGCTGAAATGATGTATAAAGGGACTTATCTGGAAAAAAATAAGGCGGTTATGGAGGGTCGACTCTCATTAATATATGGTAAATGTTTTATTACCACTTTAACTAAATTATTTCTTTGAGATGATTGCATACACATTTGTCAAAGAAAAATGCTAGAGTCCATAAATTTTTTTTATAAAATTATTCCCAAATTTTTAGTTGGCAAGAACTGATTGAATATATATATTTTAAAAATGAAGAGGTCTTCCAAGTATTAATATGGACTTCACTAACTAAAAAACACACTTATCAAGCACTTATCATTCGTTCGGTAATAATTTTGAAAAACTATTTTAGGATCCTAGCATTCTTTTTTATCAAATATTACATTTGTCAAATATCAAGATTGCGAATATGTAATTTGTTGATAAATTTTCCAAACACTTTTAAAAGATAGATATGTTTGGATATTTTTGAATATTTTCAACTGGATCTTTCTAGTATGTGCATAAGGGCATACATTAATCAATTACTTTTATGTCATTTTTATGAGATGGCTTGTTTTTATTGGTGGAATTTTTTGTGCATACATGAGATCCAATATCACTAATAAATAGGAGTCAATAAAAATTTGACAACTAATCTTGTATGGTACTCCCTCCGGTCCATTATATAAGGCATTTGACTTTTCTGCACGTAACTTTAGGTGTTTTGACTACATAGCTAAAATTATTATTTTTTAAAATTTCTTTTTCTAAATAAAAATTAAAGTATCATATTTTTATTCAAAAAAGGAAAAATTAAAAAATAATAATTTTAGCTATATAGTCAAAGCACCTAAAGTTACGTGCAGAAAAGTCAAATGCCTTATATAATGGACCGGAGGGAGTATGTCCTTGGGATTTGGGAACACGCTAGAAAAACCCTTTTATGTACAAGTGATTTAATCATTTTAAAGGTTCATCTAATATTGGAAATGATATAATAATAATTTAATATGATATTACATCATTAATTATTATTCTAAATTATCTTAAAACCCGTGTAATGTACGGCTCTTTATTAATATTTATAATTATATAAATTATATTATCAAACAAACTTTCCTTAATATTTTATAATTATTCAAATTCAATTATTTTTAATTTAATTTTTATCAGATATATTTTAATATTTTATTAGAAAAATAAAAAAAACTCTTAAATTTGAAAGACGTGGAGAAACAATAACCAAATGTAAGTATAAATATATAAAAAATTATTATTTATTAGACTTTACATAGTCAAGTCGCTATTTTTGCTATGTCTTGAGTTCTAAAATTCACACAATTTTATAGGTCACACAAAATTGAAGAAATCACCTTTAATTTTGTGATGGGTTAACAATTATCATCCAAAGTTGAAGATAATAGTTACGAATATCAACATTGAGAATTCTATTTAATTTAGAAATCTACTTATATTTGGATTAGATTATTAAAATTTCCTTTTCATATTTAAATATAATCCTAAAATCATATTTAATTTAGTGATGGTTTAACAATTATTATACAATTGAAACTACTCAGAAATTGAAGAGAATAGAAAGTTACGAATAATTAAATTGTGAATTCTATTTAATTTATAAAACCTACTTACATTTTGGTATAGATTATTGAATTTACTTTTTGATAATTTAATATAATTCTATTATTAATCAAATAAATTTTTTAATATTAATCTAACGGATCACATCTATCTTTACTTTTTGGTATTTTAATATAATTCTATTATCAATCAAATAAAATTTTTAATGTTAGATCTAACGGATCACATCTATCTATTTTAACATTCAAAAATTCATACTTTTTTAATCAACAACCAGACTACAAAAAAAATTGAATAAGAATCTCTTTACGCTTATTATATATAAGAATATAATTTATTGAATTCTAAAAATAAATTATGTATGTCAAGATAGGTAAATTTAATACTCATTCTGATCCATATAATAACTTTTTAACTTTTTAATAAATATGTTTAGAAGCAAAAAAATATGATTATGAAAAAAATTTATTTATTTTTATACCGAACAGAATTTAAAATTTCAACTTTAATTTGATGTAAATATTAAGGGTAAAATGTTCCTACACTAGGAAATTGTCCTAAAATCATCTTTTTAAAATTACATTTTTAAATTGAAATGAAAACACTTTTCTACATTTTAAACATAATATCTTCATATCTTGCATGATAAATATACTTTAACGATATTTAGATACATACAAAAATAACAATAATAATTTGCAAAATAATATACCCTAAAAAAAATGTACGTCATTTAGAGTGTGAATATCTAAAAATTTGGAAGTGAAATTGAATAAATAAATTAAAATTTTAAATAATATCTCATATATTCTCATAAAGATGAACTTGACTAATTTAATGTTAAAATATATAATTTTAAGAGAAAAATGTTGTACTCACGTAATCTACGCGAGGTTAAGGCAGTTCTCAATACAACTTTTTTTTTTTCCGAGGAAAGTTCTCGGTTCAATTTTAAAAGGATAATTTCTTAAATACAAATTCTGTTAGAAAATGGAGTTTTTAGAGCATAATTAATTTATGTTCTTGATGTTAATTTCGTATTTTAACGATTGAAAATTGTTCCTTGCTATGAGGACTTAATTTTCATATATGGGTCTAAGTAATTTTCTTAGTGAAATCCATAGAGAAATGGAATTGAAGTGGGTAGCTTGAAAGAGCTTGAAAATGAGAATGTATATATTTCAATGTATCTGTCCCACATTGAAATAAATAAAGGGATTATTGGCTTTATATAGAATCACACACATGGGTAGTGTACAACTACTAAGGTGTATGATGGTGCATGGTGTTACTGTGTGCTCCACGCGCACACACACACACACGCGAGCGCTGCCGCCCGCCCCGCCTCGCCAAGCCACGACTCGGGTCGGCTCGGTCAAAGGGCGATTTGGGCGAATGTCTCGGTGTCTCGCGTACGCGCGAGGCGACCTGGGCGAAGGATTTTATTTCTGTGTTTAAATATATTTTAATTAGAATAAATATATATATCAATTGGGATCAGTACTTGGAATAAATCAGTAACTGGTCAGACATCTAATACTGATGGGCCAAGTCTTGATGAAATCCTGAAGGTACTACCAGATCCTGATGCTTGATCAAATACTGATGGACCTCGAGTCCTGACGGTACCAGATCCTGATGATCAAATACTGATGGACGGACATCTGTTCCTGATGTTGAGTCCTGAACAGAATTTGATAATATATATATTGTATATATTCGTATAATTAAAATAAAAAAACTGATATGTGTGGATAAAATATAACGTAACTGTTACGATTTATTTAATATGAATTCAGCTGTTACAGCCGTTTAGATTATATTAAATCGACTGTTTCATTCTTATTAAATGGAATGAGAGTTACAATATTAATTGGGTGGCATCAGTTACGTTTTGGCCTCTCCTATAAATAGAGAGCTAAGCTGCTGGGTTTTATAGTACACACCCGACATTCTCTTCTCTTCTCTACACTCTCTGTTCTCCTTCTTCCATAGTATCTTTTACTTAGGGTTTTTCCGGCGACTGAGGTGCCAGTCGAAGTCGAGTAGTCTAATTGCTGTGATTACATTACTCAGAGCTGTTTTATCCTGGGAGAGGTGTTGCAAGCTTCCTGACACAGTAAATGGGGGCAATTATCTCTTCAAGAACAGTCAGTACTTCGTGCAAGTCCTGACGACTCAGCTGTTTATTTGTTTGATATACTGCTATAGCTATGGCTACTGGTATGTCTTCTGTTCTTCCTTTGTTATTACAGTTACTGATATGCATTTTATATACCTTCGTGTTTTGTTTCGTTAATTGTTTGCTTGGCCTTGGCTTGTTAAATACGATATATAATTGCCTCTATGTTGCTGTATTAATTAATATTTCCAACATTCTTGAAGAGATAATTCGTTATATAGTATTTAGCATAATGGTTAACGAGAGTGAAATTCCTGCTAGTGGTAGTTCGGTTGCATCTGCTGGGGTCATTGATTGGACCACTTACAGTTTTCCACAACCCGTTGAATTAACTGGCTTGCCGGAGAAATTCAATGGGGGCGTTGGCTTTTCTCGTTGGCAGAAAAGGATGAAGTTGTGGTTGACTGTAAAGGGTCTATGGCCTGTTGTGGAATATGAGAAGCTGGTTGTGGATCAAGAGAAGGCTGAATCAGTTAAGGGTTTTGCGAAGTGGGCTGAGAAGGATGGGGTGGCTAGGGCGGCTATTTTGGCAGCTCTAACGAACACCTTGTTTGATGTGTACTCCTTTGATGCCTACACCGCAAAACTCTTATGGGAGAAGCTGGACCAGACACATAATACTGACTCACAAGGTCTGGAAAAGTATTCTGTGGCTAGGTTCCTTGATTTCAAGCTGGTGGACAATAAGTCCATGACTGAGCAAGTGCATGAGTTGATAAAGATATGATTAATAGTATGCTTATTAATTATGGGTTGCCTAAATACATGTGGGGAGAAGCTCTGAATACGGCTTGCCATATTCTGAATAGAGTTCCTCTGAAACACATGGATAAGACACCCTTTGAGTTATGGAAGAGCAAGAAGACTAGTCTTAAGTATCTTCGTGTGTGGGGGTGCCTTGCTAAGGTACTTGTCCCTGAACACAAGAGAAAGAAACTAGGTCCGAAGACTGTTGATTGTATCTTTCTAGGCTATCTTGAGACCACTACAACTTTGAGATTTTTAGTATTAAAATCTGACATAGATGGTATAGTGGCAAACACGATAGTTGAGTTTCGTGATGCTACATTCTTTGAGGATGTTTACCCTATGAAGACTGGTATGCCTCAAGATACTTCTAATGAAGATCCTACTCACACATCAAGTTCTATTCCTGAACATGTGGAAAACATGAGAAATGTGGGGGCGGAACCTAGCAGTAGCTCTACCCCTAATGTGGTAGAGGAACCACGAAGGAGTAAGCGTGCAAAGGTAGTCAAGGATTTTGGAAGTGATTTTATCACTTACAATGTCGAGGACGAACCTTTAACTTTCCGATAAGCTATGGACTCTTCAGAGTCTAGGCACTGGAAGGGCGCTGTAAAGAGTGAAATTGACTCTATTGTTTCTAATGGAACATGGGAGTTAGTTGATCTCCCTCCTGGGTGTTCTACTATCGGGTGCAGATGGATCTTTAAAAGGAAGTTGAACCATGACAACTCAATAGATAAGTACAAAGCTAGACTGGTAGCTAAGGGTTTTAAGCAAAAAGAGGGCATTGATTACTTTGACAAATACTCTCCAGTAGCTAGAATGACAACAATCCGAATGTTTGTAGCATTGGCTTCCGTACATGGTCTTATCATCCATCAAATGGATGTTAAGACATCTTTTCTTCATGGTGAACTTGAAGAAGAGATTTATATGGATCAGCCTGAGGGATTTGTTGCATCTGGTAACGAAAGGAAAGTATGTAAGTTGATCAAATCCATCTATGGCTTGAAACAAGCTCCTAGGGATTGGCATAAAAAGTTTGATGAAACTTTAGTGCCGTTCAATTATGATATTAATGATAGTGATAAGTGTGTCTACACCAAAGTTAAAGGTAGTGAGTGTGTCATCTTGTGCCTATATGTAGATGACATATTACTGTTTGGAACCAATATTGAGATTATTAACGAGACAAAAGCTTTCTTGAAAAGGCATTTTGAAATGAAGGATATGGGTGAGGCTAGTGTGATTCTTGGTCTCAAGCTGATGCAGTCAGCTGAGGGAATAACTTTATCGCAGTCTCATTATATAGAGAAATCTATGCTTGAGAAATATGGTTATTCACAGTGTAGAATCACTAGTACACCCTATGATCCTAAAGTTGCCCTTGTTAAGAATACTTCAGGAGTACCTGTGTCTCAGTTAAGGTATTCTCAGATTATAGGGAGTTTGCAGTATCTTGCTAACTGTACTAGACCAGATATTTCATACTCTGTGTCTAAGTTGGCTAGATATACAAGCTGTCCAAACAGAACTCATTGGGATGCTCTTGATAGAGTACTTAGATATCTAAAAGGCACAATGTACCTTAGTTTACACTATAGGAGATTTCATGGTGTGCTTGAAGGGTACAGTGATGCAAGTTGGATAGCTAAGAAGTCTGGTTCCAATGGAGTGACTGGATACGTGTTCACCTTAGCAGGGGGAGCAATATCCTGGAAGTCGACCAAACAGACTTTAGTAACTCGGTCTATATTTGAGGCTGAGTTGTGTGCACTTGATGCCATGGGGACGGAGGCTGAATGGTTACATGGACTTATGTCCGCGATACCTGTAGTAAGCAGACCGCTTCCTGCGTTTGCTATTCATTGTGATAGTAAAACAACTATCGACAAGATTAGCAGTAAAAAGTATAATGCTAAAACAAAAAGGCACATCCAAGTTAGACTAAAATCTATTAGTGTCTGATAGGATTATTGCTGTAGAGTTCATAGGAACTCAGAATAATATAGCTGATCCTTTGACTAAAGGACTGGAACCTGCAGTGGTCCTTAAGTCGAGGTTGGGGATGGGGCTGTCAACCCATCAAAGTTCATCATCAGTGGGAACCCAATACACATGAGAGGAGATCCCTTGAAGTGTATTCAATGTGGTAATAACAAGCTGTAAGGATGAATTGGTAGTACCTTTGCTACATAGATGATGATACTGTTTGTATCTGAGTCTATCCCCTGTAAACCTAGAAGGTACTGACACTGCTAGTAAGCAAGAGTTATTATAACTCTAAATGGGGTCAAGTCATTCGACGAGATGGTAGCAGTACATCTCTGGAGATGCCCAGCTAAGCGAATATAATTGTTTGGTCGCAATTAGAGGAAAGGGTTATTCCTTGAAGCATTCGACGAACAGGATCGAGACAAGACCATTAATGTCTCAAAGCCGTAGACTGGCACCATAGCCTTTGACTTGTCGTCGTCTATGGAACATGATTACATCAAACGGATTAAGATTCAAGGTGAAACATTCCATCTGAATCCGGTAGTCATCGAAGTAGGGGACTCAGGAGGGTTCAAACCCGGAAGGGTACCGACTCTGAAAAACAAGTCATGATGAAAAACCTGAAGCATTTCTGTATGGATTTGTGGGGGATTATTAGAAAATGGAGTTTTTAGAGCATAATTAATTTATGTTCTTGATGTTAATTCAGGATTTTAACGATTGGAAATTGTTCCTTGCTATGAGGACTTAAATTTTTATATATGGGTCTAAATAATTTTCTTAGTGAAATCCATAGAGAAATGGAGTTGAAGTGGGTAGCTTGAAAGAGCTTGAAAATGAGAATGTGTATTTGTCCCACATTGAAATAAATAAAGTAAAAGGAGCTAGAGTTTGAATGCAGTATTATATGCATTTATTTAACTACATAAGAAAATACCTCTATGGGTAAGTACGGAGCCCTGAAGCAAGAAAAATAGATTAGTTCATAGTAGTACATGAAGCACTTGTTGTAGAGAAGCTGAACATCGAGCTTATCTCCCTCTATTTTTTCCTGAAACTAGTTTACCTGCTCATTTATTAATACAAGGTCAGATTTTTATAAAATAATCATATAGCTAAGAAACAAACACAGAATTACATATGTGACAACATTCTCCATTTCTCACCACCAGCTTTAGCAATCTGTTTACAATTTAAATAGTAAGAAAAGTAATGACATCTATATTTCTCACTATGTAAAATTTTCTACAAAAACAGAGGTTATTCTAGAAAATGATATGACTACGACTCTATGTGCCTGGATCACCTAGTATCACCTAGCAGGAGTACATTTATGTCTCCTTTCAAAAGCCTTCAACATATTTTTGCTCCATAGACTTGAAGTTATTTCTCTTCTAACAGGGGGCCACTCCTTGAAACTCTCGTCAATCTTCCTGACACGTACTGCAATACTTTCTACTATCGATGATTAGTTCGATGTTGAATTTGGGAAGATCACATTCCCAAAAGTTGTTATGCATTGTTCAAAACTAAATAGCGACTGCTTTTAAAGATTCTCATTACTCAATACAAGATTGAGCAGTTATGCTGTTAACTAGTTATAACAAATCTAAGTATGAATTAAAGTAATGAAGGATAAAATATAGAAAAATATAGAATAATGAAACAATACAGGACTAAAAATAACAAAAAAAGATCTCAGCTATTAATTGCAACTAGATGATAAATCAGAATAAATTAGATGTTTTGTCCGTCCTGATTATACTTTAAAGGTACAGACTACATTTTATTAATCTCAAACACTTCATCAATATTAAAATACAGTATCACCTCTACAATTTAACAATGAACTCACCTAAACTGGTTAATAAACTTGATTAAACAAATAATTTTATTTGTCCTAATTGTAAGAGACACAGGGCATTTTTTACCTCAATCAATTAACCTCTAGTTTTAGACAGTGAGGTCTAAGAGACCATCAGAATTTGCTAAGATTTTGATCCCATTTTCAATGGTGGAGACTGCCAAAAGTGATCCGTCTTTGTTGAAGCGGATACGTGGACTTGCCTTGAATGATCAGACAAGAAAAAACAAGACTTGTCAATTATTTAGGTTATAAACCAGGCCACAGTGAATTCACAAAATCGACATACCCCTTTTTGCCCTATAAAATCCGTAATATTGCCACATGTAAAGGAAGCAATCATAGCTCCAACTGTTACTAATGATCCAAACATCGAATACTACAAATTGTTGACAAAAATTAGGTTAAAACATTCAAAATGGTTAAAAAAATAAATAAATCAAGCAATGAAACAAGATCAAGAACATACAACAACCTGCGCAAGTGTCAAAACTAAATCTTCTCTAATACCGGATTCAGTCGGTGCAGAGTAGCCCACCTACAAACAATTAAATTAGCTGGCTTGTAATGCCGTAAGATTTCGAATCTGCAACACCTGAAAAAGTATATAGGAGAATAATAATCAGGCCTATTCTGTCCGTAAATGTGAAAAACTAGGTAAAAGAATTAGGAAAAAAAATATGTATGTACAATAACATGTCCTCGTGTAGTAAAAAGCCCACATGACTTGAATCTTAACCTCAAATCTCAATATCTGCTAGAAATTTATCACAATGCAATATGGACAACCTTTGGTTTTCAGCACATGGACCTTCTTTTTTATGCTTACTTTCTCATATAGACAACCAAAAATGATAAATCTATACTATTATATAAATTCCGAAACATTGAAAGTTTTGGTACTTATTTTTTGGTACTAAGTGAATTTACTTATTTACCCTTCATTACAAAAAAAAATATATGATATCTATACTATTAAAACTTCTAAAATAAATAATAACATAATATAAATTAATGGTAAGTAGAGTTCTAGGGAGAACCTCCCTATCAAGAGAACTAGGAGACCCCCTTCTAGACCATTGGATTGGATCAATAAATATTAAAAGAAGAAAATAAAAAGTAGTGGCAATCTTGATATTTGTTTGATCATACAGGATAATTGTCTAGCATTACAAACAAAATATATATGACAGAATCTAGTAAACATGGAAATATCTTCAATCATTTTGATTGCTTGTTATCACGATTCTTGTAAATATGATAATAATCAATCACTACACCAATCTTCATATAACCACAATTTCAGTATATTTCATTGATTCTCTATAGGTACGTAAAGAAAACCAGGACCGGAACCACAATTTCAGAAATGGCGGATTTCATCAAAGGGTAAGAAATAATAAGTAGTTATTCCTATTATTTTCAAATTTGTAAAGATTTGTGGTACGTATTGAATAATTGTATTACATCTATTACTATATAGATTCTATATACTACTCTAACTGTTCTATATGATATTTTGCAAAGAATTTGAACACATGATATTTTTATGATATACCGATGAATCTAATACATGTTTTCCATTTACAGGGAAGATTTGACTAGTGACCAAAGTGCTGCGTATATATTTTCTTAAAGAATTGTGCAGTCAGATGTACTTTAGTTCTTGCATGGAAACAAAGTTCTCTTTTTCTTTATGTGCATATCCTCATATATGTGTTGCTGGGAATTTTCAATTGCATATATCTATGTCGTTTCTTGATGGTGGAGTGATGTTTGTTGGATTTTCAGGCTCCTTCTTAACATTTCTGGAATGAGCAATGTTCTTGATAGATTTTAGAAATAGTGGTCTAGGAGAAATTTGTATTTTTTGATTAATTTACGTCGGTTAGATTCATTCTTGATCTTTACTTTCCTCATATCCATAGGCAGCTTTGGTATTGCTATCCGTGAGCCTAAGTGTGTCTCAAATTCAGATTCGTTTGTTTTTTTGGCTTTTTGGAAGTTTAGCCGGATATGTTGTTTTGCTACCGATACCAAGTACTGCTTGGGTTTTCGTGAGCCAAGTAATGAAGATGCGTGTTAACTATTTTCATGAGCATTTTAGAACCTTTGAGTTTTGTTGTATGGATTCTGTATTTTGTTTTGTTGATGCTCAGAGTTTTTTCTTGTTTTAAATTCTTTCTAGATCATTTGGAGCACAGATTTGTCATTTGAGTATGATGGAGCAATAGTGTCCTGCTACCTAGGACTTTGTTATGTGTTCTATTGTACTACTTAAAATTCTTTAAAGTATTTCTGGCAAACTTAAGATTCTTAAAAGTGTTCATTTAAAAAATAATTTCTTTAAAAAATTTCTTGTTAAATTTTAAATATCTTTTTGTATTTATTTAAAATTCAAGATTCTTTAAGGTGTTCTAAGATTTTTTAAGCTGTTCTTGTAAAAAAATTTAAAAATCTTTTTTGGATTCATTCAAATTTTAAGATTTTATGATTTTCCATGATTATTTAAGTTGTTCATTTCATAATTCAAATTCTTTAAACTCTTAGATATCGTTCTATTTATTTTAATTTTCAATTTATTTAAAAGGTTCTCTAATAATATTTCTAAATAAAAGAGAAAAACTTTGTTATTTTACAATAATTTTAAAATTATCTTAATTGTCCTGTGAAGTATTTGTCATAATTTTAAATTATTCAATATTGCAACTATATTAATTAATAAAATTATATTACATTTTTAAAATAATTAACAAAACACCTAAGAGAATCTTGGTGCATAATATTTTTATATAATTCTTTTTTCAAAAAAAGAAAACTATACATTTCTTTCAAAATTAAGTTATATATAAAAATATCATCTAAGATTCTGTTGCTGTTTAAATGTATCAATTTATTTTCTTTTGTTATCCCTTTGAGATTCTTCGAGAATTGTTATAAAAGACATGCAATAAAAAAATTGATTATAATTTGAAAATATATTCTTAAATTTACCCTGAATTATTTACAACGTTGTACTTGTACGTAACAATATTCGAAACTTATTTTAGATTAATATATTTTAAATGATCTTAATATAAATATTTGATAAAGTAATATTATGATTTCAAATAATTAACAAAATAACTAAAAGAATCTCGGTATTACATAATATTTCTATATATTTCTTTTAAAAAAAAAGCAATTATACATTTTTGTATATTAAGTTACATATAAAAAATATTATGTAATACACCAAGATTTTTTTATGTGTTCTTAATCAATTATTTTCTTTTATTATCTTTTTGAGATTCCTTGTGATTCCTTCTAGAATTGTTTTTAAATTATTCAATATTGCAACTATATTATTTAATAAAATTATATTACATTTTTAAAATAATTAACAAAACACCTAACACAATATTTTTATATAATTCTTTTTTTAAAAAAAGAAAACTATACATTTATTTTAAAATTAAGTTATATATAAAAATATCATCTAAGATTCTGTTGCGTGTTTCAATGTATCAATTTATTTATTTCTTTTGTTATCCTTTTGAGATTCTTCTAGAATTGTTATAAAAGACATGCAATAAAAAAAATTGATTATAATTCGAAAATATATTCTTAAATATTCCCTGAATTATTTACGAATTATTTACAACGTTGTACTTGTACGTAACTATATTCGAAACTTATTTTAGATTAATAACATATTTTAAAAGAATATTAATATAAATATTTGATAAAGTTATATTACGATTTCAAATAATTAACAAAATAACTAAGAGAATCTCGGTATTACATAATAGTTCTATATATTTCTTTTTAAAAAAGAAAAGCAATTATACATTTTTTATATTAAGTCACATATAAAAATATTATGTAATACACCAAGATTTATTTACGTGTTCCTAGTCAATATAAATCAGTTTATTTTCTTTTATTATCTTTTTGAGATTCTTTCTAGAATTGTTTTGAAAGACATGCAATAAAAAAATTGATTTCTAATTTGAAAGAATATTATACATATTTTCTTAAATGTTGGATAAATTATTTGTTATGATATACTTGTGCATAACTATATTCGAAATTTATTTTAAATCAATAAATTATTTAGTAAAATATTAATATAAATATGTAATTAATATTACGATTTCAACAAAAATTAGCAAAATACCTAACAAGATCTTGATATATTGTCTACTATTTTAATATAATTAGAAAAACATCTAACAAGATCTTGATGTATTGCCTACATATTTTATAGAAATTATACTATTACTTATTTATTTTTAATGGATTTTTCATGGATTCTCTTACTTGCTTCACTTTCAATAATATTACTAAGATTCCATTAAGTGTTTTGTCTTAAAAAAAATTACTATTTTATTTATTCTTTTTGAAACACTAAAAGTTTTTAGATTTTTTTCAAGTGTTGTACATCGATTTAACAATTATTTGATAGTATAAGATTTTTTAATATGTTGTATGTCCTTATATTTATGTAGAAAAAAATAATGATATACTATTTTATTAAAAAAAAATAAAATTAATTTATGGGTATGAAAGATTTTTTAAAATCAATTTTATATTGTAAGTTAAATTTGTTACAATCCCATTCTATTAAGTGATCTCTTACAAGAAAGAGGTTAATACTTTTTGGAAAAAAATTATGGAATCTAAGAAAAATAGTATATAACAAATTAAATCACGTGATCTTCAAACACATCAAAAATATTAGAAAAGATTAAATAAAAATAATTTACGAAAAATCAGTATATAGAAAAATATTTTGAAAAAAAATTCAAAATATATCAAGAAATAATATATTTTACAAAATATGGAATCTTATAATTTCAAAAAAAAAAAACTTAACAAAATACAAATGAAATCACATAAGTGTTCTATTAAGGGTTTCTTTAATAGAAATTTTAATAAATTAATGAAAACATTTAACGGAATCTTTAATAAATTAGTAAAACACTTAACGAAATCTTTAATAAATTAATAAAAATACTGAATCGGAATCACTAATATATTAGTAAAAATACTAAACGGAATCTTTTATAAATTAAAAAATACTTAATAAAATCTTTAATAAAACTCTCGATGGAATCAAAGAAAATTAAGAAAAAATAGAAAATAAATTAGATTCTCTTAGATGTATATTAATTTTATCATCAAAATTTTTATTCAATTACAAAATGTAGTTGATATTTTATAAATAAAGATCTTGAAAATTTAAGCATATCTACACAAACTTTAACATTTTATGTACTTACCCGATTTGAATATTGTCTATACATGGAAGTCTGTTAATGAGATTGGTAAGTAATAAATTAGAATGATTTAAATGATGCACCAATCAAAGAAACTTTGTTGATCGTCAAATCTGATAAAACTGATTTATATTTTGTAATTTTTATTGTCAAAAATGCCCTTTAAATGCAAAAAGAAGAAATCTGCTGACTTGTATAAAAAGATTGTAGCCATCGGATTATTCGTAAATGGATGGCAGATTAGTGGGTCTCTCGGTTCTCTCAATAGTAAGGGTTCTCCCTTGATCATGAGCCTATATATATATATATATATATATGATATCTATACTATTAAAACTTCTAAAATAAATAATAACATAATATAAATTAATGGTAAGTAGTCAATTGTCTTTTTTCGCATTTACTTTTAATTGAAGATATTACCTTTTATTAACTCCTAAAAACATCAATCGTATCATATCTTCCAATCATTAATATTTTCTTACAAATTAAAACACGTTACCCTTTTAATTTAAAACTAATCTTATATTCATTAATATATTAAAAGTCTGACTTCGAGTGGGTTTTTGATGGTTTTGATTACATGTATGCATAGATTGGTGCATATAAAGATGTTGTGTATAAGTATAGATTAATATAATATCATATTTTTCAATTATTAATAAATATATTAAAAATATGTATACGCTGTTTATATTAAGAAAATATTATCCGAAACATTAAAAATTTTGAAACTTATTTTTTGGTATATGTTTCTTAGTATATCGTGAATTTACTTATTTAACCTTTATTATAAAGAAAAATATATACAATATCTATACTATTAAAAGTTAAAACACCTAAAATAAATAATAACATAATATAATTACGGTAATTAGTCGATTGTGTTTTTCACATTTACTTTTAGTTGAAGATATTACCTTTTATAAACACCTAAAAACATCAATCATATCATATCTTCCAATCATATCATATCTAGCAATAGTTAATATATACCAAAAAATTTCTCATCATATCTTCTAATCATTAACAAAATAGAATAAAAATCTGTATACTACGAATAATGACCATTAGATTTTTAGTAAAAAATTAAAATCGTTAGATCTAATGATTAAATATATTATATTCAAGGTTCGAATCCTATCAACGACATATTTATTTTAAAATTTTATAATATAAGTTTTAAACCATGCATATCATTAATTAAATTTATATTAAATTATTAATATTAAAATTAAAATAAAATATTATAAATAATGATTATATAAAAATATATTTATAACATAAAATAAAATTTGTTATATATCAAAAAAAATCTGTGCATCGCACGGGTTATAAGCTAGTACATGGTTAAATAGTAATGCATATAATCAGTGATTCAGTGACAACATTTGGAAAACAAAAGAACTAAAGTAAATGCGTTACAAAAGAACTAATGTATACAACTAGGGGTGGGAAACAGATACTACGAAGTCGGATATGGTCATATTCGTATCCGGATCCGGCAATCAGCAATGATATCCGAATCCGTATCCGAATCCGGAAATATCCGGCTGAACTGGATACGGATAATATCCGAACGAATCCGGATCCAAATCCGGATATATCCGGATCCGCCACTTGCAGTCCAAAATTATTGCATGAGATGGGAATTGAACCCGAGTGTTGCTCCTTTTGCTTTACTAAATTCCTAATCCCACACTACAACCACTTATGCTACTTGATTGTTGTGTTACAATACTTAATAATTAATCATAACTTAGTATAAACCTGCTTATATTTGTATTTTTAGTAATTAATGATGACTATATTATTATATTATCTTGATAGAATGATAGGCATTCTTATATTTTGTAATTATATATTAAAATATATATATATATATATATATATATATATATATTATATTAAAAATAAATTAAAAATATATATTATGTATAATTCATTTCGGATACGGATATTTTCGAATACGGATGCGCCTATATCCATATCCGCATCCTAAACTCCCGGATTCAGATACGGATAATATCCGGTTGACTCCGAATACGGATAATATCCACTTTTTTCTTGATACGAACACAGATATTTCGAACAAATATATGATTTTCCGGATTTTTTTCCCAGCCCTATATACAACGTTACTATATAATGCGTGTCACTAATTTATTCTTTACACAACTAAAGTAAATGCCAAACAATACCTGCTGCTTTAAATAGTCAATGTTGACATCAGAAACAACACGAAAGAACTGCTTCATATGCCTCCAAAATGAACTTGAAAAGCTATAAGCTACAATGACAATGATGTGTATCAGAATGGCAAACATATATTAATAATATAAAGTAAAGGAATACAATATCAGAAAGAACGGTACCAGAATCTGCAACTGCATTTACAGCAGCCAATAGTTCTTCGTGCCCATCACCAGAGCCAACTAAGAAAAATTACAGCAGAGGTGATTAGGAATTATAAAGTCTAGTTTTCACAATCATAAGTTAGCAGCTCAGAGTGAGTACCAAGAAATTCTGCAGCAGCATTTACTGCAATATGCTTCTGACGGGTATAAGCCTTGCGATCTGAGAGTTTCCTAGATGGTGGTCGACCGACTTTGCTGTAAATTAACTGCACAAGCTATTTGTGTGTGGGGAAGGGAAATGCTGATTTATAAGTGTAAGTGTAGTTATTACTGCACAAGCTAACTTTTAGCAGTGAGAAAGACCTAGTAACATCCAAAAATAAATTTGGATACAAAATAGTTGCTAATTAAAAGTTGCAATGAAGGTACTACCTCAAAAACATTCTATTGAAGTTACTTTAGTTTCAAACTATATGGCCTAATCTAGCAAACAGAATGCACTACACTATACACCATAAGCACATAAACAAGTAAATATATATTCAACAAAACTAATTCTAAAAGAAGAGCATCAGTGAATTACTAGCCTCTCTACTTTTTCGCTTTCTATACACATAAATACACACACAATCAGCCAAAATTGTCAATAAATACCCAGAAATAGCCAACATGAATGCAAAAGGGTAATCTTTCGAGCTCAACTTCTCGAAATACTCATTCGAAACCCCAAGAAACTGCAACAGTCAAATCTATATCTCCATCTTCAAGATATGTCATAAGTGGTACTGAACCATACGGGAAAGCCTGTAAAAACACAAAATTACAAAAAAATTACAACAACATTAACACAAAATTCCCAAAAATTTAACACAACAATCCTACTAATTAACACAAAAATCCTACTAATTGGATAGTTTATATCAATTTTAATCCAACATATAATCGAAAAAATTCACAAGCATACATATTTATACATGTATAATCCAATATAATTAAAAAAAAATGGGTACTTGTACCTCTAATTGAAGTTTGAATCAAGATTTACTGTAAACTTTTCTTTAATCAATTTTGGGCTCTAATCGATTTTAGAGACTTGAGACAATTTTGGGGTTTTAGGGTTTTGCTCTAATAAGGGGCTTGAAACAGAGAGAAGAGCGAGAGAGATGATTGGGAGAGATGAGCGAGAGATTAGTGAGAGAGATGAGTGAGAGAGATGAGAGAGGGAGGTCAAGAGAGGTGAGGTCGAGAGATGAGTGAGATCTGAGAGAGCGAGGTCTGTGAGAGAGAGTGAGTTATTGTGTTTTTGTGTAATAAAACATAATTTTGTGTAATAAAATTTTTGGTACGAAAATATTTTGGCAAAGCTCGCCAGGGAAAAATTGGAATTCCCGCTTATAATTTTGGTCAGGTTGACCAAAGTATTGCAATATTAGATCGTGTATTGTAACGCTTTCGATAAAGTATTGCAATTGTTATAAAATTTCAAATTGATCATTTTGCTTGCAACACTTTTCGTATTTCTTGCAATATTTGTAAAAATATTGCAATAGACTACCAAGTTTTATGTCTATTGTAACACTTTTTGTAACACAAATCTATACTATACTATTATAAGCAAAATAGGGTATATTTAGTTTGGTACTCTTTTTTTTATCACTCTTTTTTGGTACTCTTTTTTTGGTCACTCTTTGGTTTGGTTAAATCTCTATTATTAATAAAATTCAAAAAAAAAAACACACATAGCCTAAATAATATGTATTAATATTAATATGCACCACATACACAAATATAATAATTCAAAATATAAGCAAAACATGGTATATTTTGTTTGGTACTCTTTTTTTGGTCACTCTTTTTTTTGTACTCTTTTTTTGGTCACTCTTTGGTTTGGTTAAATCTCTATTATTAATAAAATTCAAAAAAAAAAACACACATAGCCTAAATAATATGTATTAATATTAATATGCACCACATACACAAATATAATAATTCAAAATACAACTATAATAATTCAAAATAAATAATTTTAATAATATTTATATGCATGGGATTATGAAGTTATAAATTATTTTATTAATAAAAATATATATACAACTTTAAACTTTAATAATAAAATATAATTAAAAAATTTATAAGCAACCATGCATCGCACGGGTTATAGGCTAGTATATATTGGTGTTGCAATAGACCATATTTAATGTAATGAGTGATAGTTGATGCCATCTAAATTGATTTACATAAAGGTTTGGTACTTTGAAGATGCTCTTATTTGAGATTGCCCATCAATATTCAATCTCTAATTTTAATAAGATAATTTTAGAAATTTTTTTATACAACTAGTTAGAGCAGCAGCTATATAAAAAATGTTAAATTAAGATGCACCTTTAGCTACGTTTCGTAAACCGAAATCCTTTGTGCTTCACACAGAACAGGTACAGTATACGGAGTATTTTTTAAGCCTACAAGTACGTGCCGTGAACCAAACTAGGATCAAAGTATTGAATATGTAAAAATATTGTACTGGTATTGAACTGATTTCTCGTTTAAAATTGTTCAAAATTGTATATATGTTCAAATAATTTTATAATTAAAAATATAATAAATGATAAAATTTCAATTTATCTAATATTTTTATAGTTATTTTGTAATTTTGCATACCAATTTTTTATATTACATTTTGAATTATTTTTTAACTCAATTTTAAAATTTTCTAAGTATTTTAGTTGATGTTAACTATGATAAAACGACCTTAATGACCCGTGAATATGAAATTCACAATTAATTTTTTTGATTTTATCGTATACTGATCTAAGTACTCAACCATTATATATTATATTAATCAATTTCATATTATGTAAAAATTCACGGGTATCATACTTTATAGTCGAGTTATAGTCTAATTGATCATTATAAATAATGATTGTAATTTTGTAATATTTAGGATTTAAAAATTTATATCCTTTTTTGATTTTATTGAATGTTAATTATGTTACTTTTTATATATAACATAGATCATATTTTTAGAGTTCTCATTTTTTTAACATAATTTCAATTATATTTCGTGTATGTTTAAATATTTATGTTTTTAGACCAGTCACATATTTAATTCGTTGAAAGTCTAAATAGTTGGTTGATAAAGACCCCCTAATAGAAGTCACATATTTAAATTTTTATATACCTAAAACTGATGTGACACAATTATTAATTATGTGTGATTTGATAACTAAAATTTACACATTTCTTAAAACCAAATTTTATTTTTTTATTTCATGAATTTAATATCTACATGGAGATACATATAAATAATTTTTTTTTTGTACTCAGTTACAGTAGGTATAATCTAAAATTTTATTTTTATATCAATTATCTAAAATGGCAAAATAGAATTGTAAAGTATACTCAATCTATTAGAATATTTATTATAATTTTATCTATCCAATATTCTAGAAATAATATAAATCAATATTTTATTTGCTCAAAAGTAAAAATAGAAGAGGAATAGACAAGAAGAGAATATGTGTTTTATCTTATAGATTTTTTAAACAAAACTCAAAATTAAGTGTAGCAAAATTGATTATGTCATTAGTTTGATATAAGAAGGGTTAGTGGTTTGAATCTTAACACAAACATAATTCCGTTAATTTTAACATAATTATTAAAAGATGGTATTTTTGTAATTTTTAAAAATATAGGTGTAAAATCGTAATTTCATAACCATTAAATTGGCAATCTAAATTTTTTTTGGACTCAGTTACATTATATATAATCTATTTTTTTTCTATATCAAGTATTTAAAAATGGCTCTGACAAAAAATAGTATTTAAAAATGGCAAAAGAGAATTGTAGAGTAAGATCAATCGATTACAATATATTTTTTTAATTTTAAATATCCATTATTCTAGAAATAATATGAAACAACATTTCATTTACTCAAAAAAAAAAAGAAGATAGAGATAAAAAAAAGAGATGGTTTATCTTATAGGATTTGTAAACAAAACTCAAAAGAAACTGTAGCGCAATTGGTTAAGTCCTGAGTTTGAGAGTAAAAGGTGTTAGGTTCGAGTTCGAACAAAAACAAAATTTCAATATTTTTAACATAATTATTAAAGAATGACATATTTGTAATCAAAATATATATATAAAGGAGGGTACGCGGGAGTTTATGTGGCGCTCTAAGATCGTCTCAATCTATTTTTCTAATTTTCTAGAATTTTTGAATTTTAAACATTAACAAATATAAAATATCATTTAACATATTAGAAGTAGAATATGTGTTCGAATTTATAGAGAAGAAGAGTTCGAATTTATAGGTAAGACATATGATTAGAAGTTCTATTGGAAGTAGAATAAGTTTTTATAAGGCATATGCATAAAAATTCTATTGGAAGTAGAATTGGAGTTCAAATTTATAGAGAATAATAGTTCGAATTTATAGAAAAAACATATAAATAAAAGTTCTATTAGAAGTAGAATAAGTGTTTGAATATATAGAGCAGACATATAATTAAATATTTTATAAAAAGTACGATCTTCTTAAATTATATGATTAGAAGTTCTATTGGAAGTAGAATTAGTATTTATAAGGCATATGATTAAAAGTTCAATTGGAAGTAGAATAGGAGTTCAATTTTATAGAAATAAACATATAAAAAACGTTGTATTAGAAGTAAAATAGGTGTTTGAATATATAGAGCAGACATATAATTAAATATTTTATAGAAAGTAGGATCTTCTTAAATTATAATTTTTTATATTACTCCCTCCGTCCTACCCAATTATTAACACTTTTTTTGTCATTTTCTGGCACGCATTTTAAGGTGAATTTTAAGGACAGTTCATAACTTATTTTTAAAATTTTCTTTTTTTATAAAAATAGGATTGTTCTACTTTTATACAAAAAAAGAGAAAATTTCAAAAATAAATTATGAAACTATCCTTAAATTCCACCTTAAAATGCGTGTCAAACACCCTATTTTGAAATGTTAACAAACCGACAGGAAATATATTCATAAATCCAAATACTATTGTCATAAAAAAAGTCATCGTATTTAAAAAGAAAAAAATTTATTTGTTAACATAATAAAAGAACATTCTCATGCAGGAATTCCAAATAAATACAGAAGTATCTTTAATATAAAGAGAAAATAAGATCTGTTTTCATTTTCTAAAACTCCATAAATTTTAGAAAGTCTAGAGAAAGTATAAATTGGATTCACTCTATTTTTTAGGTTTTGATTTTAAGGAAAATTTTTTTTGTGTAAGATAAGTATCATCAATAATATGTAATGAAGTTGGAATTTCGATCTCAAACGAGAGCGGATCGAAACGTTTTTAATGGGAAGACGGCTCACTATAAAAGATTGTATTAGCTATTAAAATGTCATATTGATGTTATAAATTTCATTTTATTTTTAGGATTTGACTTTTATGGATAAACATTGTCATACAAGTGATATATGTAAAAGTTAGGTTTTTGGTCTTAACGAGAGAGCGGACCAATAGTAATAACCGTGTTTAATGAGAAAATGGTTCATTAGAGAAGACCGTATAAAAGATGTTTGAATATATTATGAATACATAAAATAAAATGTTTTATTGGAAGTAGAATACGAGGACGGTGGAGACGTTTTATACAATTTTTTTTAAAACTATGTATCTTTTCTTCCTAAAAACCTTTATTTTAACTTTTTTATAGAAGTTAATTATACTTGCATTAGAAAAATATATTCATAAATTTAATATTATTCCCGTCACGAAAAGTCTTCGTATTTTTTTTTGATATGTTAACATAATAGAAAGACATTCTCATGCGAAAGTTGTAAATAAATACAGGAATATTTATTATATACAGAAAATATAAAATGTTTTCATCTTTTAAAACTCCAAAATATTAGAAAGTTTAAAGAATATAAAAATTGGAATTTACTCTCTTTATATAATGAAGTTAGAATTTCGGTTCCAAATAAGAGCGGCTCAAAATGTATTTAACGGGAAGACGGCTCTCTAGAAAAGATTGTATTAGCTATTAGAATTTGATACTGATGTCATAATTTTTTTTATTTTTACGGTTCGATTTTATGGATAAATTTTTTTATATAAGTCTTTATAATATATGTTAAAGTTGGGATTTCGGTTTTAACGAAAGAGCGGCTCAATCGAAAGAATTGTGTTTAACAAGAAATCGATTCATTAGAGAAGACTATTTAATTATTAAAATTTAATGTTAGTATTATAATATAACGTAAATATATTGATTTTTTTTAAAAAAATATTGTAATGCCGCCGCGAAGTGCGGCTTTATCGACTAGTTTTCTTAAAAAGAAGGGTAAAATCATAATTTCACACCCATTAAAATGACGCTTTTTGCCCTTATATTGAAGTTTAATATATAGTAATAGAAAATATTTTATCCAAATATTAGTCTCAATTATATATTTTTCAGTCATAAATATATGTACCAAAGATTTTTTTAAAAAAAAATCATATATTCATATATGTACCAAAGATATTAAACGTTTGAAAAAAAGCGTTAAAGTTCCAACATTGATTTGATGTAAATTCCAACCGTTTCATCTATACTATTATATTAAAACCGAAACATTGAAAGTTTTGGTTTTCTCTTAAGTTTTGGTTTTCACTCTAATTATTTAATTTTTAATTATTTATAATATAAAACAAATCAAATAAATTCCGTTATTGTCTTTAATCCTAAATACAGAGTAGTATTTTATATTTACACCATTACCCGTTAACAACAAATTTACATTAAGATTTTATATTATTAGTTCTAAATACAGAGTAGTATTTTATATTTACACCATTACCCGTTAACAACAAATTTACATTAAGATTTTATATTATTAGTTCTAATCAATACATATCATTTATTAAATAACTATTATTATTATTATTAATTTTATTAATTAATATTACAAAGTTAAATTCCATAATAAAATATTATACTCTATTTTATTTAATCACATAATTTTAAAATTATTTAAAAGTAACCGTGCTTTGCACGGGCCCTAAGCTAGTATTAATCATAAAGCGTTACAGAAAATCTGCAAGTTGAATATAAACCCCAACTCGTTTCTCTACTTGATCACACCACAACGGCACAACAACTCCATTCTCACTTCCAAGGTAATTTCTCTATTCAATTTGTGCGTTAATTTTGCAATGCCAGGGTTTATAACTTATATTACGTACCCAATTTTTTGGCATGTAAATAAGTTTGTTTGAACATAATTTAAAAAAAAAAAAAAGTTTGTTTGAACATAGAAATCTCTTGTATATATGCAAGTTAGCCCTAGTTGCAACTGTTATTGATTTCACAATGATTTCGATGCACTTGTTGATTTCATTCGTTTTCCCATTTATGAGTTAGACGTATTAACAATTTAACATACAAGTACGATTACTTTGGTTTGAACTGTCGTTTCGTACATACACCCTTTTTCCGAATAGACCGTCGTTTCGTTAAATGATCAAGTCATTGAAAATGATACAGTTGTTCGTGTTAATGTTGCCGAGAGGAAGCATGGTTTGATACGATTAGCATCTGTGAGTGTTAATTAGATGTCACGAGGTCGATTTTACTTTCATGCATGTTATTTCTAGTTACTGATCAATGATCATCATATTAATGAACTATTGCTTTGTACGTATCCATTAGTTATGCATTTTACGTACATTGCATTTTACGTACAGGGACGGTCCTGAGATTCACGAGGTCTTAGGCGAAATCAAATTTCGGGACCCTAGTGTAAATATATGTTGCATATTTGAAAATTTTATATAGAAGAATTTGAAATTTTAGGGGTTCTTAAATAGCGGGGGCCTAGGCGTAAGTCTTGTCCGCCTATAGCCAAGACCACCCCTATTTACGTAACTAAATAACTATTCAGCCTTACCTTTATTTTTGGGTTGTTGATGAGCTTTTAGCATTACTGAATTTAAGTGTTATTGAAGCGGGAAGTTTCTGACTTGAATTATAATGAGCTACGTGATTTATAATTCATGTTCATTTGTATTTATGCACTTCTTTTTTTTGGTGCAGATGGAAACTGATATTGCTAAAACAGAGATGGATTCCAAGATCAAACCAAGTTACACTTCAATATACGCTTTACCTGAAGAAGTCTTGACAGAAATGCTAATAAGACTACCGGTCAAATATATATGAGTAAATCTTGGCATACACACTAATTCACTACACAAACTCACTACCACTAATTTAGGGATGAATTGTGGACTCAATTCCTTAATATTATTCACACTTTAATATTTTAATTATTTTTATAGAAAATATATAAGGTAATTGTAGTGATAAACCATCCATAAATTAATGGTAGTGAGTTTGTGCAGTGAATTAGTGTGTATGCCAAGATTTATTCAATATATATTGCGTTGCAGGTGCGTTCAAAAGTCATGGAATACTCTTATAAAAACTCCTTTGTTTATCACTCTCCACTTGAATCGACAGAATTAATTACCGCCCATGATCATCCTAAATATCTCTTTTTCCGAAATTATCATATCAATAAATTATCAGTTCGTTTCGATGATGTAAAATGTCGAGAATACTGCAAAATTAGACATATCATTCCTAATCTTCACAACATATATGTCTCGTATGCGGTATCATATGGTTTAATTTGCGCGTCAACTGTAGTTCATCATGGTGATGGTGAAGGATATAATCGCAAATTATATCTGTGGAATCCTCTTGTTCAAAAATATAAAACTCTTCCGGATTCACCTCTTCCCTCCAGACTACATGCAACGGCGGATACATGGGAAGCTCTGGCTTTTGGGTTTGTTCCAGAAGTTAATGATTATGTTGTGGTGCATATTTACAAACCTCAGCTGCTTGGTAACCACCACTCAGTCATCATTGGTGTTTATAGTCTCACCACTAATTCTTGGAAGAAAAAGTGTCAAGATAAATGTCATATGCGTGCCATTAGGACGCATGACGCAGTTTTCGTTAATGGTGCAGCATTTTGGCTAGGGTTTAGTGCAGACTATATTCATATAGCTATGTGCTTCGATACAAAGACTGAAATACTGCATGAAATTGTGTTGCCTGATTGGTTAAATTGGTCAGCTAATCGTGTTATTCATCCATTTGGTCAGTCTCTTGCTTACTTTGTTGATGACCAGGAAAATCGTTTTCACATGGGGGTATTGAAAGGTGATCCAATAAATGAGTATTCGTGGGAGAAGAAGATGAGTGTTAGTACAGGGAAAAGGGTTAATCCTGTAGTCTTGGGATTAAGGAACAATGGCGAACCAATACTTAGCCATTTGGCTGTAATGTATGGTAATGGGCATGGACGGATACCTTTAGAGTTTTATAAACTTATTACTTATGATCTTGATAGCCATGAAGCAAATGAATTTGTTGATTCATGGGTTAATTGGAATGAGTATTCCTATATGGAAAGAAATGCACCGCCTTTTTCCTTTAGTCCTTTTGTGGAGAGTTTGGTTTTTCTTGATTTTAATTGAAATAATATGTGTATGAAGTCGGAAGCTTTCTTAGTGGATGTGGATTCCTGACGGAGACCAGGATGAGGCAAATGACTCTTGTATTTCGTGAATTCTGATTGTACGTACTACTGGGTTGGTTTCGGTTGCTTGATAAGATGTTATGGTTGCGAGTATCTGTTTCGATATCATTGACAAATGACAAAGTTGTTCGGACAACATTCCTGAAGAAATGTTGGGAATACTCCTGTTCGTCAGTTGCATCATCATATTGTTTGAAGAGTCAATTCTTTTGAAGAGTAAAGATTTGTGAATTCTACTCTGTTAAAAGATATTCTCAACATGATTTGTACTTGATTTGAAAACCTACCCTAAATAGTAGCTTCGAGTCCTTGGAAGACATGTTCTCTTCACTATGTTTTCAAGTTCAAGTTTCTATGTGTAGTTGTGTAGTTTAATTTTGATGTTTACTTCCCTTGCAAATCCATATCATATGCAATTTGTTTAAAGAAATAGAAAATGCCTGTTTAGTTTTTGTTTTCATCTTCTTCTGGAATGATTTTTTGATAGATATCTTCTGCAAATTTCAGTCATAGTGAAATTTGAAATTTTAGCGAACTAAAAACAGATCAAGTGAACATAAATTTTAAACAAAGACCTATATGATCAAGTTCTTAACTTAAACTATTTACAAATGAAGTTAAGTATCAAAGTTTAATTAAGTTCTGGTCTTTACAACAAAATGCTACAGTATTAGATTCAGTAAATAAGAGATTTGTAATAATTTTATTGATATTGCCATTGAATTTGCTCAAGGTATCTTCACTTCTACTATTTTGTTTCCCTTTTTTCTTCTTTTGGAGTGACTTGTCAGTGTGCACATATATAAAGTAAGATCTCGGTAGGCTGGCATGGCTCCTCCTAGCTCTCCTATTCTGATTTCCTTCTTACAATTCGAGCTTTATTCCCTGGAAAATATTATCTGAACGACAGTACTAATGGGACGGGTCAGCTGTTGTGCCAACTCTCTGCACCTTTGGGTTTATTTAGATAGGAAATCTGAGATGTCTGGGTAGTTACGCACTTCAGTAACTGATCGAAGACCCATCGGCTGATCAGCAAATACCATCTTCATGACAATGGCCGCAGCCGGAACTTTCTTGTGCGGCCTATTAGGAAAAAAGTACCATTCTCACATTCTACTCCTTAACTAGGAGAAATTTGTAGCTATGGAACTGTTTGTTGCTCTAGCAAATAATTCGTTGAAAACGAATCTTATGTTGTATGTTAATTTCACAATTTGATAATTTTTGGTTTTAGAGATAGAAAATGTTGTGCTTTGGTTCCTAATCGGTAATGAAAGAAATGTTTTTAAGATGCATGTTAACTTTATAATTTTAGCTTTCGAGACAGCACCTGCTACCCCGTATATTGTATGTTCTTTTCACAATTTAATTACTTGTGGTTTAGGAGACAAAGAGTGTGGCAGGTGTGGTTGCTTTTGGTCCTTAATTGTTAGGGAAACTGAAATGAATAAACCTGTATAAGGATGTAATGTTGACCTCTTTAAAAAGCTTGCTTCTACCTACAAGATAACAAGAACAAACACTCTGGTTTTCCCCGTTTGTAGAGGCATCCACTTAAAGATTATTTGTATTGCTTTTCATGCCATATCATCTTCTGTGTAAGTATATATGTATATTCTGTCAGGCAGTTGGCCTTCAACTGTGGTTTTTTTACTTAAACTTCCAAACTGCCAAACTGGGTATTGTATAAATATTGTCTACTTATTAAAAGAATCAACGTGTTGGCTTAATAGATGTTGATTGTTTCATAGAGAAGCACAACTATATCTAGGATGTAGTTTGTCTATCATAATGTTAGTAGCTCCAAACTTGATAGTCGAGCAGTAACCATAAGATGACCTATCGAAACAGTAGAGATGAAGTGAAAGATCACAGTCACTGCAGTTGAGTAGTCAATAATGGTTGACCCGCTATTATTTCTCCGGGAAGTGTTTTGTTGTAAAGTCTGCAATACTGTTGAAATTTGTGATAAGCCCGTGGAAGTGAAAATGACAGTTTAAGAGGGTGTTTATTGTGAAACTGGAATTGAAAAGAGGTAGGAGCATCAGCACAACTCTTGTGCATCCAGAACGGACATTTGGTGCATATATAAGACAAATCTTGACTATTATCTTCATCCTCGCACACATCACATTTGAATGCGGACAGATGCTGGGGACTAACGTCAATATTCGATGTTGAATGTGAGCTGGATGGTAAAATTTGCGGTGCTCCAGTTAAGGACTGAACTTGATACATTATGGCACATTTTAGGCAAACATTTACATCAAAATCATCATTATATGTGAACCATTTCCACTCTGCTCCACAGATCTTACATGAGCAAACGGGGGAGCATTAATAAAAGGAAAATCCGAGGGGCGGGAGTACAGGGTAAGGAACTCTTTGTGGTACCCTGGGATGGTTTTTTGTGGTGGATTTTCAATTTTTTTTGGTAATTCTGCACAGGATTTGTGGAGTAAGAATTTCAAACATTCTTCATTTTCGGCAGCACCAGAATTAGTACTTGTGCTGGTGTTGCCTGTGATGCTTCTGCGGATGCAACTATAAACAAATGATTTACACGAGACAATAATTTGTTGGTTGCAACCATAACACACCTCACCATCCCTAGCATCATAAACCTCATTCAGGAGTAGCAAATGAAGGTGGCTAAAATGCTCCATATCTCTATCTCTTTATCTATTTTTCAGGATCCAGTTTTAGTAGAGTGAGTGAATTATCAATCATCATTCACCAGCTTAGCTATTTATTAATTCCACCAATTATCAATCAGTTTACACTTCTAATATTCCACCTACATTAGACTTTAACAAAGTATTTAGTACTTTATATACGTTTTGTATGATTTCACTTTTCTTTTCATTCTTTTCAAGAACCTTGTGTCGGACACTACTTGTGAATAAAAAATACTTCGATAACGCTTCAAGTTTTGTCCCGTTTGTCAAGCATTTACGCAAAGGAATTTTGTCAGAATAAAATAGCATAAGATCGTTGTAAGCCTTCCTTCCGGTAACAAATGTGATTGAAAATTTTCTGTCATGTAAAACCTCGTACTCGATAAATTAATAATCTTACTAAATTAATAATTTTCTTCGGTTCCAATTTGGATCAATTAAAAAAATGATCAATTTTGATAAAATAATAGTTTAATAATTTTTTTGAAAAATTCTATATAAATGTATGAACCCAATAATATTATAAATTAATAAGTTCTTTATAATCATAAAAATATATGTATTATCCTTTTGTAAAATATGATTCTAGGATTATTAAAATTTGAATTTTTATGAAACTCATCCTAAATTCGAATGTGCTGTTTTCGTAACACATTAAAAGTTATTAATCCATGTTTTTGATGTCTTAAGTGCTTCTTTACGTGCAATAAAGGTTCCAAAAATGTTATTTTATTTTGATATCATCTAAATGTACATTGATTTTTACTTTGAATCTTGTAAATACTCACTGAATTTGTAATATATTGAATTAATTGAATTTAGTATAAAACATCAATTGTGCAATTCATTCTATTTAAATGTATATAATTGGAAATTAATTTTTTTTATGTCAAAAATTCTCTATAAATTAATAATTATTAATCTGTAGATTAATTAATACCTCTCTAAATTAATAGAATTTTCCGGTCCCGATTATATTAATTTATAGAGGTTTTAAATGGATCCTTATGTATTAATATTAATCTCACAAATTCAAAAATGTTTTATTTGGGTACATTTTTTGAATCTTTTGGAATACATAAATTATCTATGTTAGTCGCATACTGAAATTTTAAAAATTTCAAGTGTCAGTACACTGTATCACTAACAAGAAATTTGTAAGTTTTTAGCAATTAATGATAACTCTACCTATGCTAAGTGGGCACGTAACGTTCACCTGGCATACGCTGTCCAGCATGATTAACATTCTGCAAGAAGACAAGCAGAACCACAATTCAATTAGGAAGACAAACTTAAGAAGATAACATGACTAAAATATTAGACAACTAAATAACACTGGTGACATAAAACATAAAACAAGCGTGATTTTAAGTTTAAAGTAAACATAAAGCTGCATGTATATGTTAGCTCAAAGATAACAAAAACAGTTAGCCACCTGCATTTGGATGCTGTTAATTATTAAGGCAGAAGGCAGGTTTTTATGCTGTTTTTACATCACTAACAGCTCCAAAGGCCAGATAAACAAGCACAAAACATTTCTAGCTGGAAGCCTCAAAAATCAAATCTATTCCGCACAAGAGCATGTTTTAAGATAAGTTTTCATAAATGTATTTCCTGAATATCATAATCCATAATCTTCAATTTAGTCAAGGATAAATTCCAGTCCCATGCTAGGCATCACATTTATGCCAGATATAACTTGTTACCTTATAGATTTCTGATAATGGTAACCAGAGAAAGCAGTAAATACAATAGATATATATAGGATATCATTTATTTCCTTGCTAGAGTATTCTGTTAAGCTACAATTGGTGAATAAGATTATTCCATTAATCGACCATTTAGAAAAATGAAATCTACTTTATCCTTTGCCTTGTAGCCTAGTGGATATATGTTCTCTCCTCTCAGTGAATAAGAAGTTGACAGTTTGAGCCTCTTTCATGGGTGTTGCAGTATTTACATAGGGAGTATGCTTACTCACAACATATAATTGTGTCAGTGTCGGTACTTAGGGAGTATGCTTACTGAGTTTTTACCAAACAGATTAACTAGGCATAACAATAACTAGTTTTTCGGCACACATTTACGAGGCACAATAACCTTCCTATGTCCAAAATTACGTGAAATGAGAAAAGCCAAGCAAAATGCATATTAGGGCAGAAGGCAAAGAAGAGAAGACAAGTTTGATCACTATGTAGGGCTTAAAACATAGGCCGTTCAGAAGATGTACAGAAGAAAAGCTTCTCAAATTAACATTGAGATGCTTCAGTTAGAGTTTGCTACTTTCCAAGCAGCAACAAACAACATCCATCTTCCAGTTTTCTTTCTCAAAGGACAAAGAAGAATTGAAAATTAACGGTTAATGGTCTAACCCGACGAAGAAGATAGCAAATTAAATAGTTCTAAAAGGTATGTGCATTTTTTGGTACTTATTAACCTGTCCAATACCAGGTCGTTTTTTTGGTTTTGGCCGCATTTGACCAAAAGAAGACCTGTGTCGATATGACCAATTGGTTGAAAGGTATGACTAGAAAACATGTCACAGCTATATAAATGTACAACTTAATAACCATGTTGGTGAAGCATGTGCAGAGGCTAACAGAGTTCCAACTTCAAGATGCTGAGAAGTAATAGTACTAAGGAAATACAAAACTTGAACTGTGTAAACTGAAGCGTAATATATCCTCCTAGAGGGTTTATGACTTATGACACCTTAACCGAAGCCTTACAAATTAATTTCATGTGGTCTCCTCTTTGTTCTATTGCAAACTTGACAGGTTTAATGGCATCAATGACACCTTGGATAGGGACACAAAGAAACAGGGCACCTTAAAGGAGAAGAGAAGGATGGCCAGAGTAGCCTCATTGTATTTGATTGCTATATTTATACATAGATACATTTGAGAGAAAGAGAGAGAATATTAGGAAGAGGAGGGGAGATGTATAAGATTATTTGGGATGAATATTAACTTGTTCAGTACAAGATTAAAATGCTCAATTGCATGCATTCACATGTGTAATATACAGATGATTGGTTAGAAAATAATCTTAAATTTAGTGTTACAAGCACTAAAATGTGTAGCTAAAGTATGACGAATGTGGTTGTATGATTCATGAAACTTTCTAATAAGCATTACACTATTGTTGATATATTTTATGATCAAAGGGATACTTCCCAAATTTTTGGATTAACTAAAGACACCCAGGATCCAAGAATTGTCCTACTATCAAAGTTCAATCCCACTGGGGACTATTTTCCAACTCCTGTTAGATATGAATTCAATTGTCTGAGGCCTCAATAATTCCAGCTGCTACTTAAATTTCAATGTGAAATCATACTTTGAACGCTATAGTCTCTGTTCTAAGACTCTGGCCAGGCCTCATTTATCTCTAATTAAGCAGTTAACTATCCTGTACTACATCAATATTTCCAGTCGCCTAAATTATTCAGCTTATCTGACATTACTAAAGAAGAGTCCTATCATCGATATGTGTTGCCTCAGAGACCCATCATCCCACTAACAACTCATTTTATCATCATGTGCGTAATCTTTAAAGATGCACTACAAAAGGATACGAGGTGCAGAAATGATTAAAGAGAACTATTGCCTAATCTCTAAATTCATTTGAGTGGGCTGGTAAGAAATAGTTAAAGACCACCATTGACTAACAAGCCCTCCGTCCCATAATATATGACCTTATCACTTTATGCACGGATTTCTAGGAGCATAAATGAGGTACTTTCATATAATATTTTTTTATGTTTTTTATTTTGTATAAAAATTTGAACACTAAACTTTTATACAAAACAAAAATTATGAAAAAATATTATATACAAGTACCTTTTCTAAACACATTGAAGTACGCGTAAACAGTAAATATGTCATATATTATGGGACGGAGGTAGTACATTGTAGCTACAATTGTACCTCGATTTGTGTAAACTTCTTGTTTGTAAAATTTTAAATCCATTCTGGCCATCATTTGTAAAGAATATAAGAGTTCAGTAAGCAATAGAATAAGCTGTGAGGTTTTAACAAATTCAAGTTCTAAGTTGAACATACACACGCACATTTAGACAAAGATGGCAGAACTGATTTAGATGAAATTAGGGTTGTCAAAATAAATGGAGACAATATAAGTTCAGAAACAAACCTTCAATGGACTTCGAAGAGTTTGACTCGCAAGATCAGAAGAACAGAGAGTGCAATGCTTCAAATCTGAAAGATCATAGCAGTGACAACTAACAAAACACAGATAGAAACAGACACTTAATAATATGTTACTTCAACTTGCAAGGATTTGTAAATACTAGATACAATTATAATAGCTGATCATAAAGTAATCATCAATAACCAATTATTAGCTCTATGAAATCACTAATATCAATTACAGTAATATCACAGAATCGAAATCAATTGAACATGAAACCAATGAGAAACAGCCAACCACCAAAATATTCAGAAGACAACTGATTAACATAAATCCAGAATCATACCATCAACATAATCAACAATGTTTAAACCACCCCAATCAGAATTTTGTTTCAACAACAAAAAGTGTTAATCACTTATTACAACTACTAAACTTCTACTACATAAAATTCCAGATAAGAAAAACTTCGAAATCCTTAACCCGAGGCACCCTTGGAATCGAAAACCGACTTGGGCCTCAACTGCAAAAACACAAACAAAAAAACATGAGTGCCTGAAATTCATTCCTATATCTGTTCAATGATACGAAAAATGATTTATAACCTGGTTGCGCGCTATGCCAGCATTTCTTCTTGCGGCAATTCTTAGCACGGACATCTAGACGCGCATAGCATCTGTTCATTCAGCATTTCTTTAATTATATTCCATAACCAACAACAACTTAATTGATTAACAACAATAAAGGGAATAATACAATAACTAATCAACATGTATAGCATTTTCTTTTTATACAGTCACCAAATCAATAACATTGTACTGTACATCATGCATCAATAAAACAGTAGATAAATACGAAAAAATTAAAACAATTTTACGAATTCAGTAGCTCCTTACTTCCTGCAGACCATCCTATATTGATTGTGCTTTTGGGCCAAAACCAGCAAATAGGATCGATTTTGGGAAATCCTCCCTTCCCACCCCTAAGCCTCAAAAGCGCATCAACCATAGAATCTACACAATAACACAAACATTCAATTCACTCTTTATTTGCTCCAACACACGAAGAGAGAAGAAGGGAGGGAGACTGAGAGGGAGAGAGAGGACAGAGAGAAGGAGGGAGGGAGAGAGAGGGAGAAGGAGAGAGAGAGAACGAGAGGGAGAGGGAGAGAGAGAGAGAGAGAGAGAGAGAGAGGGGGGGGGGGGAGAGAGAGAGAGAGAGAGGAGGGAGGGAGACAGGGAGGGAGGGGGGGAGAGAGAGAGGATGCATTACCATGTTGGATGTCATAATCAGCAACAAGGTACTCGTCTTCCGGCTCCTTACCAGCGAAAACAAGCCTCATCTCTTCCAAGTCAGCACCTTCAAAAGCAAAAAAACAACACGAATGTAAACTCTCTTAACTCACAAAACATCAATTACAAACAGTATGGCCTATGGATACAAACAACGAGTCAACTCACTGATTTATTATCAAAACAAACAAACAAAGGCTACAAAATTAGTACGAGTCACTAGTAAACGCAAAATACACGCGAAACAAACACGAAACGAGTCGACTCAGTGACTCACCACCAATCTCCTCAGCAACCAGTTTCTTCAAAAATACACGCGAAACAAACACGAAACGAGTCGACTCAGTGACTCACCACCAATCTCCTCAGCAACCAGTTTCTTCACATACGCAACCGAGTCAATCACTCACCACCAGTCTCCTCACCAACCAGTTTCTTCACATACGCAACCGAGTCAATCGAGTCAACTCCGAGTGAAATGGTGTTGCCACTCAGCCATTTGATAAAAATCTGAAACTTACTCATGTTTGTTGCGTGTGTGAAAATGTGTGTTAGTGTTTGTGGGAATTGGGGATGGTGCAAGTACGGAGGTGTGTTTATACAGGTGTAGTGTATGTATATGTCAGTGTTTGTATGTATGAGAAATACGAGAGTAAATATATATTTACCTTTTTTTGTAGAGAAATGTTATTTTCAGAATATTTTTTTTATTTTCAGAGCAATATGTGTTGCATATTATTCATAATATGTAGCATATTCTACTATAATCAGTGTTGTAGAAAGCGGGAATTAGACTTAATCGATAGAGACACTGTTCATGGATTAATCGGGTATTTGAGGATTAATCGGAATGATTAATCAAATAATCGGATTATTAATCAGTTCGGTAACCCATGGAACTGGGATTAATCGGTGATTAATCACCGGTTTTTAGAACAGAGACTACAATAAGTGACAAATTGCTCTGAAAATTAAAAATGCACTCTGAAAATAACATTTTCCTTTTTGTACTAGTGAGTGAAATTGAAATAAATTTAAATTTGTAATATTTACAAATTAGATGTAGGGATCCTATATTGAAGGGTGGGTTTGTAATAATTTATTAATAGAGTATAATTTAAATTAAATAAAAATACTATAAATAAATTAAATTAGTAAGAAGAGATTTCAAATTTTTACTCCATTTAGTAGGCGAATAGATAATGTAGATTACAATTCTTATCCGTTTTGTACTAATAAAATTAAGAGTAATGCTAGGTATTTCAAATTGGTATCCAAAAAATGCTCCTAAATAATGTGACATGGATGAGTTGGATGTATGGAGGATTTTAATGAGTGAGATTGATATGGTCCTGGCGGACCCATTATAGTTATAACCATTCAGATAATGACACGTGTAATTTGGGAAAAAATTTGGGATCCAATTTGAGATATCTAGCATCATTATAAAATTAATGCATATCAGTGTGCACTAGTACAAAACTAAATATTTACCTCAGTCTATTTTACGTTGCACATAATAAAAAGCTACGTATCTATACTCTTTATTAAAAACAGAAACCCCCTTTAAATGGTATGCCATGTATACCACAGTATGCCAATTAATTAAGTAATAAATAAATTAATAAAAACTTATTTTACTATTTGATCTTACTTTAAAAATTGTTTTTTAAGTGTATACACTACAAGAAATCCCGGTTTTGGCGACGGAAAATTCCGTCGGCAATGACTGGTTTTCCGTAGCTATATCGATTAACGACGGAAATTGGCGACGGAAATGTCTGTCGCAATAAACGCCGTAGGGAAGGGCTCAACGACGGAATTTATGTACCGTTGCCAATATAGCAACGGCCTTGCAACAACATTTTAATGGAATTTTGTTGAATTTGACCTCACTAATGCAACTCCACAGCGACGGAATTCCGTTGCTAGTTAAATTCCGTTGCCAATATAGCAACGGATGTGTAACAAACTGGTAATGGAATCATGTTCTAATTGCCAACGGATTTCCGTTGTTAAATGCCAACGGCATTGTAACCAATTTTTCTTTACAGATTTACTTCGTCTTAAATCCGTTGGTAACTAGCAACGGTTCAGCAATGCAATTACACACATTCCACATTTTAAAAAAGCTGTTTAGCGACGGAATTCTGTTGGTAATTAGCAACAATTCAACAATGCAATTGCACATTTTCTGTATATGTTTCTTCTCCTCAAATTTAATCTAAAGTAATCACAAAATAGAAGTACACCAAAAGTAAAACAAGTAATTTTAACTTAAACACTTTTGCCAAAAATCTGGCTTAAGGTTACACATTAGAAAATAGCATAAGGGGTACAAACCAAGTTCTTCATACATACTTGCTAAAATTCTAGCTTGAGGTTTACACAACAAAGAACAATAAAAAGAGTGTAAACTAAGTTCTTCATACTTCTTACAAGCTAATAGTTAGAACATGATGGTTACATCCGGAGCTACACCAGCAATAATGAAGCACACTTCCAGGCCATTTTCCAATTTTCTGCATTTTTAAAAAATAAAGTGATCAGCCATGATGTCTACATTCATGCAACTAAAGGCACACTAGTAACATGACACAACTGATAAATTAAACTACAATTGCAGTAGTTGTCTTTGGCTACAATAGCAGCAAGTGCAAGCAGGAGGAGATGCAGAGTTCCCAAAGAATCAAGCATGAAAATGAAAGCTTAAGGGAACATGCTCAAGTGCATTAATGCATTGGTTAACTCAAGAGATTACTATTGGAGATATCAGGAATAGAAAAACAACACAACATAATATTTAGCAAAAAAACAAATAAAACATAAGCAGGAGAAATCACCTATTTCAGCCTTAAATCTAAAAAACCCAGGTCCTATAACCTCGCTTTTGCAGTCATATATAGCATCTACAACCTGTCACCAAAATTTCAAGTACGTAAGACATAGAAATCAAACTGATAGTGTTCCTTATATTACTCTGTTATATCGAACTTTACCGGGTCATTCTTCAAAAACTGGAGAACCCTTTGCATATCATGGTCATCAATAGCTCTACCAATCAAAGCATGGCCTTGCACAAAGGACATATATATTTACTGAAGGGTCATGTGGAATGGTTTGCGAATATATTTTCTGATCAGAAGAAACTGCATCATCCACCTTTGTGATGTTGTCAAAGCTGGCCTTGCACAAAGGACATGTTGAAATCTTTGCATTTGATGACTGTAACAAGCAATACAAAATTGTTATATTAAAATTTTATACTACTAAGTAAATCATCGTATGACAAGCATGCAAGAACAATAATCAATTAAATTTACTCAGACAAAACACATGACAACTTGGTAGTTACAAAAAATTGGTCTAGAATCTCGGCTGTAAAGTGTTGAAATTGGTACTACAGTGTATACTGCTCAACTAAGAATTTCATAGTATTAAACTGAAATAATTTATACAACCAACAGAGATTAAATAACGGAAAAAGAATTATTTGAACGAATGCTACAAGTTATTGATAACATTAGCAATGTCAATTATCGGGCAGCATGTGGCCATGTGCCAATAATCTACATGCATTTGCATTCACATGGCACATTATCATCTTTTTTCCACAACACATCTGACACTCATATTCTTGCTCAGTAAATAAAATTACACAGAAGAGACTATATAACAACATTAAAGAGCAAAGAAAACACTTGATTGTGCCCCATATTGTTGCTTAGTAACTAAATTTCATACAGAAGAGATTACATATATCAACATTAATGAGCAACAGAAACACTAGAAAGCATGCTAACTTCCATAATGATAAGAGACACAGATAAGGAAGAAAACCAGCTAAGTACAACATATACCATATGATCTGCCCATTTCTGGATGCACGGAAAACAAAACCGATGTCCACAAGGCAGAACCCCCCTAGTCGAACTGAAATCTGTCCAGCAGATAACACATGAATAATCAGCTGATTTGTTTAATCTGGTAATGTGTTCTGCTTCACTGACATCCTTTGGAGTAGCTGACAGAAGCTGATGCTCCATCATACAAATCAGTTGATTAAGCTAATCTGACAACAGGTTCTGTTGCACTGGAATCCTTCGGTGTAGCTAGGTGATGTGAAGCATAAAGCACAGAAGTTGATCCATTATAAATTAACAAGACCCCTTGCTCGAAAGACCAAATTTGGGATCATAAAGCTCATAATCCTAACTCTTACTTGAAAAGTGGACTATTAAATCGAAACGGGGAGTAAAACCACAGGATTTGCCGCAATGAGTTGCTCCCCAATAGCTTGAATAGCCTGAATATAACCCCCAGCCTGATTAGTATGCGGAACTCGCTGCTGCGAAATCACTGACCTCAACAACTCTGCCGTCTGCTTCGCTGTCGTCTTCGACCCCTCAATCTTCCTGCCAAACAAATACACAAATCAATTATATATATTACACCCATATAATATAATAATAATATATACTAATACTCACCGCTTTCGAAGCTTGACCACAACTAAACACATAACACACACACACATATGTATACATAATATAGAATAAAATCCAAACATTCAAACACAAAATCGTAATTCTAAGCATCCTGAAACAAGCAGTAACCTCAATTCCCCTTTTATGTGCTTCTCTAACAAGATGCTTGAATTCGTTTATTGCACCAAGGCCAAAATTGTGAACACCAGCTGCTGAATACCTTGCCATTGGTGAGAAGTAATTAACAGTCGAATAACCCCAATAGTTCATCCTGCGAATTAAACAGTTAACATTAAACGGATTGAAACCAATACACATATAATTACAACTTGAATTGATGAAAACCTAAGAATATATGAGATAATACCCACGATTTGTGCCAGAGAGAGTGAGTGAGTGAGTAAGTGAGAGAGAAAGGAATTGTGTTCGCCGACAGTAAGAGACTAATAGAAAAAACCCTAATTTGCTCCTTATACATCCCCTCTTAATTTTTTCACAACTAGCCGCTCAAATTTTCATTATAATGCCGCTCTTTTTTTAGATTGGCCGCCTCTTTTTTCAGATTGGCCGCCTACAATTTTTGGATTTATTTAAAAAATATTAGCATAAATAAATAAATATTTGATAATAATCATAAAAAATAATAGAAAGTGAATAAGTTTTAATAACTCCGTGCAATACATGAATCATTTTTAATATTTACAATTACATAAGTTATATTATTAAACAATATTTTAATTTATATTTATTAATTAACGCATTGTTGTTTCTATTTTTTAAAAAATATTTTTCGACGATCCAACCGTACGGATGTCAAGATATATCTAATTTAGTGATATTCCCAAATTTTCAAAAAATAAAAAATTAATTTGGTTGGAGATCTTATTAGATCACTAATATTCTAACTAGTACTAGCTAGTAACTAGTGCTTTGTCACGCATTGTTGTTTCTATTTTTTTAAAAAAATTTATTGACGATCCAACCGTACGGACGTCAAGATATATCTAATTTAGTGATATTCCCAAATTTTCAAAAAATAAAAAATTAATTTGGTTGGAGATCTTATTAGATCATTAATATTCTAGCAAGTACTAGTAACTAGTGTTTTGTCACGCATTGTTGTTTCTATTTTTTTAAAAATATTTCTCGACGATCCAACCGTACGGATGTCAAGATATATCTAATTTAGTGATATTCCCAAATTTTCAAAAAAATAAAAAATTAATTTGGTTAAAGATCTTTTTAGATCACTAATATTCTAACTAGTACTAGTAACTAGTGCTTTGTCACGCATTATTGTTTTTATTTTTTTAAAAATATTTCTCGACGATCCAACCGTACGGATGTCAAGACATGTCTAATTTAATGATATTGTCAAATTTTCAAAAAAATAAAGAATTAATTTGGTTGGAGAACTTAGTAGATCGATACTATATTCACTAGTACTCGTAACTAGTGTTATGTCCCATATTATTGTTTCTATTTTTTAAATATAGTTCTCAACGATCCAACCGTACGGATGTCAAGACATATCTAATTTAATGATATTCCCAAATTTTCAAAAAATAAAAAATTTATTTGGTTGGAGATCTTAGTAGATCCATACTATATTGACTAGTACTCGTAACTAGTGTTATGTCCCATATTATTGTTTCTATTTTATAAATATATTTATCGACGATCCAACCGCACGGAAGTCAATATATATCTAATTTATTGATATTCCCAATTATTCAAAAAATAAAGAATTAGTTTGGTTGGAGATCTTAGTAGATCAATACTATATTGACTAATACTCGTAACTAATGCTCTATTCCATATTATTGTTTCTATTTTTTAAAATATATTTCTCGACGATCCAACCATACGGATGTCAAGACATGTCTAATTTAATGATATTGCCAAATTTTCAAAAAATAAAAAATTTATTTGGTTGGAGATCTTAGTAGATCAATACTATATTGACCAGTACTCGTAACTAGCGCTCTTTCCCATATTATTGTTTCTATTTTTAAAAACATATTTCTCGACGATCTAACCGTACGGAAGTCAAGACATGTCTAATTTAATGATATTGCCAAATTTTTAAAAAATAAAGAATTAATTTGGTTAGAGAACTTAGCATATCAATACTATATTAACTTGCACTACTAACTAGTACTTTGTCCTAGATTATTGTTTATATTTTTTAAAATATATTTCTTGTCGATCCAACCATACGGATATCATGATAGATATAATTTAATGATATTCCCAAATTTTTAAAAATTAAAAAATTAATTTGGTTGGAGTTCTTCGTAGATCAATACTATATTGAGTATTACTCATAACTCGTACTTTGTCCCACATTATTGTTTCTATTTTTTAAAATATATTTATCGATGGTTCAACCGCACGGATGTCCATATATATCTAATTTAATGATATTCCCAAATTTTCAAAAAATAAAGAATTAATTTGGTTGGAGAACTTAGTAGATCAATACTATATCTAGTACTCGTAACTAGTGCTCTATCCCATATTATTGTTTCTATTTTTTGCAACTACCAACGACTTAGCGACAGATTATTGAGAACCGTTCCCATTCCGTTACTATTGTTAACCGTTGCAAACTCGTTACCAGTAGTCTCCGTTAACTACCAACGACTTAGCGACGGATTATTGTGAACCGTTCCCATTCCGTTACTATTGTTAACCGTTTCAAACCCGTTACCACTAGTCTCCGTTGCAATGTCGTCGATAAGAATGGCCGTTGAAATTCCGTTGCAAAATTTCCGTCATTAATCCGCTCCAAAATTTATTCCATTGCAATTCCGTCGCAGTTATATTGTAGCATTTCCCATAACTACGGAAGTATTCCGTCGCTAGAATCCGTCAAGAAATCCGTTGTTAAACCGTTAACATAATCTTGACAGAATGATTTCCGTCACAATTGTGTTACAAGAACAGGGCGGGATTTTTTCGCGCCTTCGTTTGCGACGGAAATATGCCGTTGCTAAATATTTGTCGCTAATCCGTTGCCTTGTAGTAGTAAACTGTGCTGGCTTGTTTATTGTTGCTAATCCGTCGGCAAATTGCAATGGAAACCTTTCCGTTGCTAAAAGTTGTTGCTAAATCCGGGATTTCTTGTAGTGATAGAAGGCCAATAAGAATAAGAACTACTAATGAAACAAGTCCTCTCTGAACTAAAATACGGTATGCCAATTAATTAATTAATTAATTAATGTATATTATATCACAATTATAATTATTAATTAATAATAATAATGAACCAAGTTGTAAAAATTGAAATAAAAGTCGAGAATATAGGACTTAGGGCTCCATTAATTAATATTTAAAATATATCTATAATATATTAATAATAAATACAATTAATAATATAACTATTCTTATATTACCAGAGATAAGTTATATAAATTTAATTAATTAAAATAATAAAATTAAATATTAATTTAATTTATTATTGAAGTTATATGAGTCTATTAACTAACAATCGAAATAAAAGTCGAGAATATATATAGCTTGGTGGTTCAAGATTTTATTCATTTAAAAAAGTTAAAAATTAGGAATTTAAGATAATTTATCACAATCCGTGCTTCGCACGGATTATCGGCTACTAGAATGAAGTTATGTAAATTTAATTAATTAGAATAATAATTTAAATATTAATTTAATTTAATAATGAAGTTATATACTAGGAGTCTATTAACTAGCAATCGAAATAAAAGTCGAGAATATATACAACTTGGTGGTCCAAGATTTTATTCATTTAAAAAAGTTAAAAATTAGGAATTTAAGATAATTTATCACAATCTGTGCTTCGCACGGGTTATCGGCTAGTATAAATTATTACATAAGTTACTTTTTTATAAGCTTGATTTGTGTTTTGTGAATTTAAATAAAAAGAAGCTATGTCAAAATAATACTCCTTTCTCGAGGGTTCGTATGACTTCTCATATAGTTGATTATGAATAATTAAAAAAAAAAAGGAGTGAAGAAATAAACAAATCAAAACACTGAAACTATTTCATAGAAAGCCAAAAAGATGCTATACTATTGCTTTTTACAAACACCACCAAGTTAATTATACTACTACAAAGCTAGATAGCCTAGCTTCTGCAACATTGACAGTAAATTTTTGCCGAGCCATTTTCTTAATACATAAATAGATATTAAAGGAACTAGTTAATTATAGGGCATTGATCTTCATCTTCATGTTAAACCTTTGGAATCAAGAATTGATTTGGCACGCAACTGCAATACAAAATACCAACACACAAATATCAGATGAGTGTCTAAAATTTTTATTACTTGCATATGATTAATAATAATTAATATGAAACGTTGAAACAATTATAAGCATACTTGATTACTGTGGCCGCACTTCTTCTTCCGGCAATTCTTGGCACGAATGTGTAGACGTGCGTAGCAACTGAAATCAAAATGAACATTAACAGTGCGGTTATGTAAGTACTTAAAGTAGTATATGATGATTTTGCAGAGCAATGTGTGTATATACATAAGAAAAGAGAGCTTAAAATTTACTTGCGGCAGATGAGCTTGTATTGGTTAAACTTCTTAGCAAGCTCTATCAACTTTGGATCAGTGTTCCTGTAGTGGTGTGTACCTCCTTTGCCTCCAACTAGCCTAGAAGCAAGATGCAATGTGGACTCTATACCAACATAAACACAAATCACACAAAAGTTCCATGTTTCTATAACATGCAATTGCGTACATGCATTGATAAAGCTAAAAAAAAACGTATACAATACCTTTGTGGATATCGTAATCATTAACAACAAGAGCATCATCAAGTTCTTTTCCGGCAAATGTCAAACGTTGCTGCTCTACGGGAACACCATCTTTGGTTTGAACCAAGGACTTGACGTGTTGAACAGTGTCACTTGGTTCAACCTCTAGAGTGAGGGTTTTTCCAACCAAATTCTTCACAAAGACCTGCATTCTCACTGATAGCTCTCTCTCTTAAAAGTGTTTATTGAAGGTTTGTGTTGAAACTGAGGATGGGGTGGTCTTTATAGGGGTAAATTTTACTTGGGGCTTACTTAAAGTTAATGCCTTGCAGCAGTTGTACATGTCATTTGTGTGCCCATAATATATGAGTACTGCCCAAGCAAAAGTTATAATTCGCCGAGTAATGTGTGTATATTTATTTAACTAGTCGATAAAACCGTGTTTCGCGGCGGTATTATAATTTTTTCTTGGAAAATTTTTAATGTATTGTATCGATCAATATTAAAGATTAATATTTAACATGATCCTCTCATATGAATCGCTTTCTTGTTAAACATAATTCTTTTTATCAAGCCGTTTTCTCGTTCAAATCAAAATCCTAGCGTTAACATTATATCCTTATATATAGGCTTAATGACCTTTTGGCCCTTCAAGTTTGCGCAGTTATACCCATAAAGTCCTAAAGTTTAAAGTCGTTCCTTTTCGCCCCTCCAACTTAAAAAATGTACCTTTTAGCCACAAACCGTCGTCTTTGGCCTTTAAAAGGCGACGGTTTTCTGTCAAAAAGACGACGGTAAAGTGGCTAAAAGGTACATTTATGAAGTTGGAGGGGCAAAAAGGAACGACTTTAAACCTTAAGGCTTTATGGGTATAACTGCGCAAACTTGAAGGGCCAAAAGGTCATTAAGCCTTATATATAATAAGCATAAGAGAGATATTATCCATAATTTTCGTCATTGTACTACCAAATTAATCTCAATCGTCAATCTAATCTTTTTAAAAATAAACGATCAAGATTATATCATATTAAAAATAAAATTATAATTTAAAAAGTTGTATTAGAATTGAATTTCGAAAAGAAAATTATACTATGAAAAGGATATATTTAAAAAAAGATATAATTGAATTATATTTAATTTTTTATTAATAGTAAAAAAAAGTTATATTTATTATTTGTGCTCTATCTCAAGATCTAGAAATCAAATTTGGATGATTTTATAGCCTACGCGGAGGTTATAAAATTATTTTTAATTTAGGGATGGTTTAACAATTATTATCGAAATGGAAACACTCAAAATCTCAAAAGAAAATGTAATTACGAATTTTTACATTAATCATATTCAATGTAGAAGACATACATTAATAATCTTATCCAATGCAGAAAACCAAATTATATATGATTTAAATCATTGACATTCACTTTTTCATCTTTCACATCTTTCAATATAAATATATTTTTTAGTTTACATGTTAAAAGGTAAAATATTTTTTTTGCTCTCACAACATATTAAACATTCAGGAGTCCACTTCATTTGTTTCACCTGTACAATCTGGTCCCAAGTATGAAGTAACGTCTTCCATTGATTATCCGATCCTTTAAATCAAACAAAAAAAAGACATGAAACAAAATTTACTTACCATCACATAATAAATAAATCGGTTTCATATCAAATGTTACCCGAGTTCTTCCTTCCTGTAATTGATTATGAAAAATTATAAAAAAAGCGAAAAAATACGTTGCGTTTAAGATAATGAAAAAAATTAACAAAGGAAAAAATTCAGAAGTGTAACAGATCAATCAATCAATTATCCGTGCTAATGAAGTAATGAGACAGAGGTTGATGATTAGAATAAGACTAACCATGGAACGTGAGAATTGGTCCATTTCGTTTAATACATTGACTAATATTATGATCTACAAATTTGTACTTATTTTCTATTCTGAACATGTTAGGTTTTATAAATTTGAATGTTTTTTTCTATTTGGAATACGTTATTATAACTTCGACTTCGAATGTCTTTTCGAATGAAGTCAGTGAATACCCGTTTTTTAAACTATCATAACGAAAATATCAATTAGCGGAGCTGGGTGTGGAAAATACCGGATGCATGATGCATTTTCCAGTCGGGTATTAGCTATCACGCATTAGCCAACTGGGTAAAGGCTATTACACATAATTTAAACGGGTAATACATGTAAAATTGAACTAGGTTACGCATAATTTAAATGGGTAATCGAAGGACACGCATATGAAACATGCGTCACCTGTGTAACGCATCAGCACCCTGCGTGATGACGTCATATGACGTCATTTTCGTCTCCACCAGAAAATCAGACAGCTCCTACGATTTTGAGGCGATTTCGCCGGACTTTTAAGCCACATCTGTTTATGGCCTTACCGTAACTTTCCATTGACTACCTATACATCATTCGAATCGCCTCTCGATTCTCTACACAACCATGCCATTTATATGGCGATTATAATGCACGTTAGAAAACCCCTAATCCAACCCTAGCTTTCCGATTGACTCCCGATCAGTTTTCCGACGAGTCGTGCACGCCCTGCGGGGCCGAAGTTCACAAACGAGTCAGGGTCGAAGGTTCACAGAGGTTCTTGTGTCATTGTTATATGCTTATAGAGGCATAAGGAAGACGGACTGCGACGGAGGAGGGATGGCCAGTTCTTCCGACGAAATCGCCATCGGAATCGCCAGAGAAGAAACTTGCGAGAAGTGAAAGAATGACGTCATCACGCAATCCCGTGATGCGTTACACCAGACACGCAAATGATGAATGCGTATCGCAAGTACGCATATGTAAATTGGGTCATCAATCCGGTATTTTCAACACCCATTCTCTGAGATTGGTATTCTCATTTTTTTCCCAGAAAAAGTCGGTATTTTCAGCAATTCTTCTGTCTTTTCTACTTCGAATACGTTAAATAAATTTTAATTTATTATTATTTAAAATAACAAAGCCCTTAAAAAATTAGAAAAAATAGATTGAGACGATCTTAGAGCACCACCCAAACTCCCGCGTATCCTGCTTTATATATATATATCGATGATTATTAACTACACATTATCCACTGTATGATTTTAACTATAGTTTCTCAAACACTTTTCTTTTAATTTACCTATGGAGGCAGGCGTCCATTGGGTTTAACTGGATTAACAAATTTAAGAAAATAAAAAAAAATGTAAAATAAAAAAAACAGATGCTAAATATATAGGAAAATCGGCATTCAACAGACAAAGATGCTTGTTAAACGATTAGGAAATAAATTAGCTTGTTTATTTATTTTTCATTCTGATTGGATTTTTTTTAGTATTATATGAATTTTTTTATTAGTTTGAATTAATTTTTTTAAAACATGAATTTTGGAGGCTTAAATTTTTAAATGAGATGATTCGATAATAATTATATAAATGTTTTATGTGATATTTCTAGAAAAGTAAGGATTTAGTTATAAAATATAGAAAAAATGATAGGTTTTGTTGGAAAAGGCAACCAGTTAATTATTAATAACTATAAATTATTATTTTATTTTATTAAATAGAATACCCGTGATATAATTGGAAAAAGAGAGGGCTCAGTTAGAAAAAATTAAAAAATTAACCTATTTTAGGTGAAAAGGGTAACTGATTAATTTACAAAAATAATACTAATTTAATTATTTTATTTTACTAAATAAAATTGCTTGTAATGTCTGTAGAAAAGGAGAAATTAACGTTGCCCGTGATATTTCTAGAAAAAGAGGGATTTTAGTTAGAAAATATGGAAAAAATGATACGTTCTAATTCAAAAAGGTAATCAGTATTAGTATTATAATATTATTATTTTATTTTATTAAAAAGAAAAATCTTGATATAATTGAAAAAAGAGAGATTTTAGTTAAAGAAAATAGAAAAGTTAACGTGAAAAATTAAGAAGGTGACATGTTTTAGGTGAAAAATGTAACTGATTAGTTTATAGTAATTATAATATAGTTATGTTATTTTACTAAATAAAATTGCTCGTAATGTTTTTAGAAAATGAGAAATTAATGTTGTCCGTGATATTTCTAGAAAAAAAGAGATTTTAATTAGTTAGAAAATAAAGAAAAAATGATATGTTTTAGCTGAAAAAGGTAATCGGTTAATTATTAGTAATATAATATTATTATTTTACTGAATTAAATAGAACCGTCCGTGATCTAATTGGAAAATGAGAGATTTTAGTTAGAGAAAATAGAAAAGTTAACGTGAAAATTGAAAAACTTACATGCTTTAGGTGAAAAAGTTAATTGATTAGTTTATAGTAATTATAATTTAATTATATTATTTTACTAAATAAAATTGCTCGTAGTGGTTTTAGAAAATGAGAAATTAATATTACCCGTGATATTTCTAGAAGAAAAGGAATTTAATTAAAAAAAATAGGAAAGATGATATGTTTTAGCTGAAAAGGTAATCGATTAATTATTAGTATTATAATATTATTTTATTTTTATTAAATAGAACCGTTCGTGATATAATTAGAAAAAGAGAGGTTTTGTTAGAGAAAAGAAAAAAAAAGGTAACGTGTTTTGGTCGAAAAAGATAATTGTCCGTGATATAATTAGAAAAATAGATATTTTAGTTAGAGAGAAGGTAACGTATTTTGGCTGAAAGAGGTAATTTATTAGTTAATAGTAATTATAATATAATTATGTTATTTTATTAAACAAAATTGCACGTAGTGTTTTTAAAAAATGAGAAATTTTAGTTAAATAAAATATAAAAAAATACTCCCTCTGTCCCCCTGAATTGTTTACATTGGGGAACGGGGGCATGACACGCAGTTTAAGGCTCCTAAGAAGTGTAGTTCCATAATTTATTTTTAATTTTTTTCTTTTGAACAAAAATTTAAACATTAAACTTCTATTCAAAAAAAAATTAAAAAAATAAGTTATGGAACTATAATTTTATATAGACCCCAAAATATGTGTCAAGTAGTGTCGAAAACATGTAAAGAAATGAGTGGGATAGAGTATTGTTTTTAACCTGAAAAGAGAAATTATTTAGTTATTGAAAAATAGAGAAAAGGTAATATATTTAACGTGAAAAAGAAAATTGATTAGTGAAGGAGAAATTTTAGTTAGATAAAATATAAAATATATTGTATGTTACTTGAAAAGAGAAATTATTTAGTTATTGAAAAATGAAAAAAAAAATATTTAACCTGAAAAGGGAAATTGATTTGTTAGTAGGATGGATTTTATCTGTAATTAAGTAAGGGTAAATAAGTAAAATCAACATGTACCGTACCGACTGATCGACCAAACTTTTAGTGTTTTATTTAGTTATTGAAAAATTAAAAAGTTAATATATTTAACCTGAAAAAAGAAATTAATTTGTTAATATGATGGATTTTATTTGTAACTAAATAAGGGTAAATAAGTAAAATCAACAGATACTGTACCGACCAATCAACCAAACTTTTAATGTTGCAGTTATTATATATAAAAAAAGACCCTTATAATTACAATTTGGAGATAAAAATGCCTAAAATATCATTATCTGGGAATATGTTGGGCCGAGAAATCATGGACCCAAGAGAATCTACAGTCAATATAGCATGTTTGGCACAACTTAATATATGGACTTATTAACTTATTTTCGGGTAAAAATTTTATATTTTGATAATTTTTTTTAATACAAGTATTTAATGTATGTTTGAGATTCAATAAGTTGCAAAAATAAGTTGGAAAATAAGTTGGAAAGTTAGGAATCTCTAACTTTGTCTTAAAATAAGTTGACTTATTCTGAAAAAAAGTTTCCCCAAACACCCCAACAGAATATAAACGCATGATGATGCATCATGCATGTGTATTTTTTTTTGCAAACGCATGTTAAATTTGCATTTTTTAATTTTTTTTGTTTTTAATGTAACGCAACATGAATATGCGTTTTTGGATAAACCCATGTTAAAGATGCGTTTTCTAGTTTTTTAAAAAAAATTAATAAAAGGGTCATTTTTCAGAATTTTGATATTTTGGGTCATTTTCATTTCAAATTGTGATATAAAAGGTCATCACCCTATAAATTTCAAGTGTCATTACACTGTATTACTAATTGGAATTCCTTTTAATAATAATCGGAATTCCTTTTAATAATATCTCCCCATACGCGTTTGAAAAATAAATAAATAAATAAATTCACGCAAAAAATCTATAGGTTTTTTGATAAATATATTATCAAAAATAATTTTTTGCAATTTTACTTTTGTTAAGAAAAGCTATTTGCAATTTAATAAACTAAGTTTCAAATTTGCAAAAATACTAGAAATTAGGGCATCCCTTCCCCCTGCCAACCTGTCCAGATTTGACTTTTATTTATTTATTTTAAGGTGGGGTGCTATTTTGGTGGATTTGGGTCCCCCCCCTTCAAGCTCAGCCAAGGTGGGGTGATATTTTGGTGGATTTGGGTTGAAATGCCCCACATGGGCATATTCAACTGAATTCAACCACATGCAAAATTTTTTTAAGGTGGGGTGATTTTGGTGGATTTGGGTTGCAAGGCCCTGCAGGGGCAATATTCAACTGAATGCAACCACATGTAACTAAATTTCTGATTTCAAGAGTTCCATTTTTCAGTTGTCATTTTCGACCTCTTTTTTGAACTCTATATATATATATATAAAGTTCAAAAAAGAGGTCGAAAATGACAATTGAAAAATGGTATGCAACTGAATGCAACCACATGCAACTAAATTTCTGACAACCACATGCAAATGAATGAAACTTTCATTTTTCAATTGCATTCAGTTGAATATGGCCCCTGGCGGGGCCTTGCAACCCATATCCACCAAAATCACTCATCTTAAAAAAAAGTTTCATGTGGTTGCATTAAGTTGAATATGGCCCCTGGCGGGGCCTTGCAACCCAAATCCACCAAAATCATCCCACCTTAAAAAAAATTGCATTTGGTTGCATTCAGTTGAATGTGTTTGCATTCAATTGCAACCCAAATCCACCAAAATAGCACCCCACCTTAAAAAAAAGTGTTGAAGTCGGTTGGGCTTGAAGGGGGGAGGGGGGAAGGGTTAGTATTTTTGCAATTTTGAAACTTAGTTTAGTAAAATTTCAAATAAGAAAGTATAAGATAATAAATATGCAATTAATTAAAGGAGATAGTATTTTTGCAAAACGAAACTTTAAACCTAATATTTTTGGTAAATACTCAAAAATCTATTATCTTTTATTTCAACACTTAGGATTATTTCAATAAAATGATTTTGTAGTGTAAATTTAGTTATAGCAGGTTTATACTTGTCCTATAATTGAACAAGTGATATATATATATATATATATAGGGGGTTACTCCAATACAAACCTCCTTAAAATACAAACCTACAAACCAAGCATAATCTAATATTTCAAGCTAATCTAATGACCAAACTAGGGGTACCCCAATACAAAAAACGTTTAAAATACTTGGCTCTATCCAACAAAAAAAATATAAAAAATCACTGTTCACGTAATGACGTGGCAGTGGATTTCACTGGTTAACGGTGCTTCGCACCTTCTTGTACGGCGCTTCGCGCTTTATCATTCTAAAGTTGTAAGGAATGACAATCAATGGTAAAGGCAATAGACGAATGACGGTTGTGTCGAGAGCCTTCGGCCCTCATGACTACCTAACTCATCCGTTTACTGTCTTAAATGCTTCGCATTTCCACGACAAGTTTTTTTTTTTTTTGGATAGAGCCAATTATTTTAAGCATCTTTTGTGAAGGTACCCTTGGCGGGAACCTTAGAATAGATGAAATATAATTAATTTAGTGTTGGTTTGTAGGTTCTCATTTTAAGAATGGTTTGTATTTGAGCACTTGCCTATATATATAGGCTAGTGATCAAATAGAAACCTCCCTTAAAATAGAAACTAGAAACCAACACTAAATAAATTATATTTCATTTATTCTAATGGCCCACCAGGGGCACCTTCACAAAAAGTATTTAAAATTATTGGCTCCATCCAGCAAAAAAAAAAAAAAATACTGTTCACGCTGACGTCACTGCCACGTCAGCAGTGAACAGTAATTTTTTTTATACTGAATGGAGCCTAGAATATTATAAACTTTTTGTATTGGGGTCCCCCTAGTTTGGTCATTAGATTAGCTTTAAATATTAGATTAGGGTTTAGTTTCTAGTTTCTATTTTAATTTGGTTTCTATTTAAGTAAGACCCTATATATATATATAGGCCTTTGCTCCATAAAGAACACTCTCATATAAAGAACAATAAAGAACACTATAAAATCATTTATTCCAATAGATCCATTGGCCCCGCCAGGGGCACCCAATACAAAAAGTTCTTATTTTTTTAGGCTCTATCCATCCAGCAAAAAAAAAAATAAAAAATTTTGAAAATTTTACTGTTCATGATGACGTCACTGATGACGTCATCGATGAACAGTAAAATTTTCAATTTTTTTTTTTTTTTTTGCTGGATGGATAGAGTCTAAAAAAATAAGAACTTTTTGTATTGGGTGGCCCCGCCAGGGGCAATGGATCTATTAGATATGAGGTGTTCTTTGTTGTTTTTTATTTAAAGTGTTCTTTATGGAGTCCAACCCTATATATATATATATATATATATATATATATATATATATATATATATATATATATATATATATATATATATATAGGGTTGGACTCCATAGCAAACACCTTATATAACAAACAACAAAGAACACCTCATATCTAATAGATCCATTGCCCCTGGCGGGGCCACCCAATACAAAAAGTTCTTATTTTTTTAGGCTCTATCCATCCAGCAAAAAAATTGAAAATTTACTGTTCATCGATGACGTCATGATGACGTCATCAGTGACGTCATGATGACGTCATCAGTGACGTCATCGATGAACAGTAAATTTTCATTTTTTTTTTGCTGGATGGATAGAGCCTAAAAAAATAAGAACTTTTTGTATTGGGTGCCCCTGGCGGGGCCAATGGATCTATTGGAATAAATGATTTTATAGTGTTCTTTATTGTTTGTTATATAAGAGTGTTCTGTATGGAGCAAAGACCTATATATATATATATATATATATATATATATATATATATATATATATATATATATATATATATATATATATATATATATATGGACTAATGGACCCCTTCTACAGCCACAGTTGGATATAATCTAATATCCAACCAACCCATCCGTGACCATCCAGTAAACTAATGGACGACTAGGATTGGAAAAGCTTACGCTATATTATATAGTGTATACGCTATATAATATAGCGTAAGTTTATACCCAAATCCCTCCGTTTCTAATTTGATTTTTTCCTTCAATTGGTGAGATATTTTTGAAATCCGACTTCACTGTATTTTTCTACATCTCACAATGATCCTTTTGCATACCATATTTGATATATTTCGACACAATTTAAATGGGGGTTTTGAAAACTTGAACTTACGCTCTATTATATAGCGTATACGCTATATATAATAGAGCGTAAGTCCCCTCATCCTGGCCGTTGATTGGATGTTTTAATGGTATAAGATGGGTTGGTTGGATATTACAAAATATCCAACTATGGCTGGTGACCCATTTCCATATATATATATATAGGCTTTTGCTCAAATACAAACCAATCCTTAAATACAAACTACAAACTAACACTAAATTAATTATATTTCATCTATTCTAAGTTTCCCGCCAAGGGTACCTTCACGAAAGATGCTTAAAATAATTGGCTCTATCCAACAAAAAAAAAAAAAAAAACCCTGCCGTGGAAATGCGAAGCATTTAAGACAGTAAACGGATGAGTTAGGTAGTCATGAGGGCCGAAGGCCCTCGACACACCCGTCAATCGTCTATTGCCTTTACCATTGATTTCCATTCCTTACAACTTTAGAATGATAAAGGCGCGAAGCGCCGTACAAGAAGGTGCGAAGCACCGTTAACCAGTGAAATCCACTGCCACGTCATCATGTGAACAGTGATTTTTATTTATTTATTTATTTATTTATTTATTTTTTTGTTGGATAGAGCCAATTATTTTAAGCATTTTTTGTATTGGGGTACCCCTAGTTTGGTCATTAGATTAGCTTGAAATATTAGATTAGTGTTTAGTTTTTAGTTTGTAGTTAATTTTAGTTTGTAGTGGAGTAGGACCCTATATATATATATTTATGTCTTGTTTTGTTAAATCATTTTTAACAAAAAGTTTATTACAACAAATTTAATTATTTCCTAGAAAAGAAATCAAAGGAAGCCCTGATTAAAGTGAACCAAATTTTTAAATGATTTTATTTTAATTTATATCTGCTTGTAAATTGTAATGGCTAGCTCGATCATCCATCGACAAAGCCAAGTCCAAAGTCCCAGTTGTCATTCAAAATTAATAAGTCCCCAAGGCCCAACTCCCAAAGCAATCTACATATAGCATATTTGAACCACCGATCCACCTCTCTTCTCTCAAGCCATATCATTATATCATTCTCGGGGAATTATTTTACAATAGTCGAACATGTGTTGAGTATTGAATACAGTAAAAGAATACAGAGGGGGTGAATGGATTCTTGAACTTTTTCTCGTTCTTGAATTTGTGTAGCAAGATATGTGTTTGTGTGTGCAAATATGTAGGTGCGCATAAAAACAACACAAGACACGATATCACTTTAATCTAATATTTTATTAGATAAAGATTTGCTACAATCTGTGAATACAAATGGTAGTATTCTCAGCTTCGTTTTTCTCAGAGAGATGTGCTATTACAATGTGTATGAAAAACTTAACCAACTAAAGAAGTGGGATTGTATTCTTATAGAACATGAATACAACTCACTTACTACAAATAAGGTTACAGGATAAATTACTTTCTTGTATGTCTATCCTTTTTGAGTAAACATCCAAACGGCTACAGATTTGACTTTGCAAAGCTCTGTTCAGATCCACTTCTTTAGCCCCTTGTCTCTTCTACATCTCTCCAAGCTTCCTTGTAGGCTTTCCAGAGCACAATACAGATTGTGGTCCATAAAGTGCATTGGCTTGTTGCAGGTTTCTGACTTGTACAATTTCTCCAGTATTTTGTCTCTCCAAGAATGTATTCGAGAAGTGGCTAAGTGATTGATTCGAGAACTAGGATTAGATAACTCTGAGTTCTCGAATACTGTATGATTGACATATCGAATCACTTCTCGAATAACACTTTTCTCCAGGGTTCCTTGAGTTGTCGAATAGAACACTTGACTTGTCAAATTCCTGAGATGTCGAATAGCTTTCTGAGTCCTTGAGATATCGAATAGAACTTTGACTTGTTGACTCTTTGAGAACTCGAATACCACTTTGACTTGTTGACTTCTTGAGTTCTCGAATAGAGTATTAGACATGTCGAATCTCTGAGATATCGAATAGTTCATTCAGAGATATCGAACAGTGTCTTCTCAGATATCGAATCTCTGACTTCTCGAACACTAGACTTCTCGAATAGACAAATGTACTTCTCGAATTGGTACTTAGGCAAATTCTTCATTTCTTCAAATTCCAACTGTGATTATTTGACAGTCTTTATCTTCTTGCTTGAGGCATGAACCTTGGAACTTCTTTCAAGCATTATTCTTGACTTTATAAGTACAATTACACAACTAGGATTTGATGCCTATTACAAGTACAAAACAAATAGAAACTCTACAACTAGAGGTTCCCTCAGTTAAGAGGTCATGTAGGTAATGCATAGCATTACACATACTTAGGCTTGTTATATTATGAGCACATGCATGTCTCTGACCCCAAATTGTGAGTAAGATCCTTAGTCACAATTTCATGCCTGATAACAAGACTAACATACATAAAGATAAAACTTTGAAAAGTACAGGTATGTAGATTGATCAAAGAAAATACATAGAAGTATTCTTACAAGTTATGAGGAACTACTAGCCATATCCTTTTGGATTCATCTCTTGAGCTTTGGCTTGCAGATTCTCATTTTTCATCTTTTCCTCAGCTTCTTTAGCTTTCTTCTTTGCATTTTCTTCCATTGCAATAATAATGTCTTCCATTGCAGTGAGTTCTTCATTAGAGGGGAGCCTGACAAATCCTTGAGTACTTCATTCAGCTATTTCTCAGAGTAGGAACTGATGTAGTCCATTCTAATCTTTACATTTCAACCATATTTCTTGTATTCAATGATGTAAGGATTAAATTTGACTCTACACAGACCCATAGCCCTCAATTCATCAGCCTTAGCTTCCATTGCAGCAAACTCCTCCTCCCTTTTCTTTAGTAGCTCTTCATTGTTCTTTTTCTGTTCTTCCTGGTGATCTCTCTTCATTTTGACAAAATCAATTAACTCCAGCTTCCATACCCTTTCCACTCTATCTTCAGAATCCAACAAGGCAATAATCATTTCTGTATCATATAGCTTGCCCCAATGCTGACATGTCCCTTGCCTAAATTTCTTCTATCTCCCATCAGTGTATTTAAATTCAAGACAATCATCAACAATTGCAACATGATAGATTCTTTGAGCTCTTAGGAATTGCAGTTGATCTTCATCAAAGTCTTCATCTAGTGGTGGTAGGTTTAAGCCTGGGATAATTGTCAGTGCCTTAGACTTGGATAGTTTCACCCTTCTTGCAGCCTGTTTGAGTTTAAACTTCTTCACCTGATTGCATGGCAGTAACATGTGACCTTTGTTGGTAGACCATTGTAGTATTCCATTAGCAGTTTGCTTTTTGAAACACACAGATGGTTTCTTGATTTGAATCTTCTTCTCTTCTTGAGGTGACAAAACAGTTGCAGAAGCCATTGAGTAAGATTTTGGTAGGTCATTACTAACAACATTCACCCTAGACTTAGAGTCTTGTGTTGTGGTGAGTTTACTGCTAGCAATGCCTAAGGCTTGCTGTTTTCCACTTTTCCTCTCATAGACTTTACCTTGGTCATCACCATCTTTCTTGTCTTTGCTGTCCATTTTCTTCTTCTCATCTTTATCACCCTTATCACTCCTGTGATGTCTTCTCCTCCCATCACTTTTGTCTCATCTTCATCATCATTATTCCTCCTAGGTTGGGCCATTTCTAGAATTGCACCAGTTGCAATGAAAGATCTGAGAATGTGCAGTGCTTCTATTTCTTCAGCATTTCTGACTCCAACTTTCTTCTGTAGTAGATCAATGATAGCAATAACAAGTCTGTGATTTCGAGGAGTGAGATCATTGGGAATGACCAATTGTTTAATGTCTTCAATTTTGGTGCCAGGCTGATAGATGATTGTCCATGGCTTCTTAATCACTTCTGGCAACCTTGAAGGTTGGCCATTCCTCAAGTCATCATACAGACTTTCATTGTTCTCATTTCTCTTTTAAATAAGCTCAATTAGTGCATCTATCTCTGAGTGTTTTAAGGCTTGTAGAATCTTGTAGGTTAGATGCCATATCTTGGACTTCGACACCATCATTATCTCCTTGATCCATAATCCATCTATCTTCCTGAGTATCACAGTGAGATTGTCAATCTGATCTTTCAAGCTCCTTAGATATAATTGAGTGTCATTGGCCTGTTCCCTTGAGACTTTCAGAAACTCCAAGAATGCATCATCATGGTAGACATTAGAATTTGCAATATCTTGTAGCTTGGCCTCAGTAACCACCTTTACTTCTACAGGCTTGGCACTTTCAGATTTGGAGGATGGAGGTTTATCAGATGGCATGCTCCCTGCAACCACTGTAGTTGTGATAGATTGCTTCTGACCATCAGGAGTAGTGATGTGCACAGTTGGTAGAGTGACAACTGGCAGAGAGGTTGGAGGCTCATCAACTTTAGATTTTCCTTTGCTTGACACATGGGTTATAGATTTTGGAGTTCTTTGATGACCACCCTCATTTATCTTGATGCCTTTTGCTTGAGGTTTCTCCCCCTTTGGATTTGAATTCCTTAATGTCCTCTTCTCCCCCCTTAGGCTTGTTGTCAGGCATAGAGGCTGTAGGAGTGACCTTTGGGGTTGAAGATTCTTCAAGAAGAGGGAGACCCATGTGCTTCATCATTGCAGACAACATCAATTATTGATGCAGAAGAACATCAGCTGTGGTGGTGGCTTGAGTGTTCAACTGCTCAGTCAGAGTGGCTACAGTGTCTGTAAGATGAGCATTAGATTGTTTGAGAGAAGCTACCTCCTTTTCAAGGGTATCCACTTTAGTGAATAGCTCATTGGCCTTAAAACCATATAGGGATTGATCCTTTAGTCTTTTCACTTCATACTTGGTCATCTCATGCATAGGGACCTCAGTGACTAGCTTGTCTCCATATTGATTTGCAAAGAGGGTCCTGAGCATGGCATTTGCATCAGTTGTCTGATCAGATAGAGTTTGAAATTTATGCCCCAGACCTGTGACAGTATCCTTCAGCAGAGCTAGACCATTATCCATCTTGGTGCAGGTGGTGTTGCAGTGTTTGATATCCTTGAAAATATTGTCCAACTGAGGGAATTTTGCATCAAAGGCTCTCTTGATTTCTTTCACTGAAGTAGCTATTTTAACACACACCTTGTTGACTTCAGTTTTGACTCCCTTTCCAAGATAGTGGGCAGCCTTGAGGAATCCCTTGTGAGAATCATTCATAGCCTCATACACTTCACCAAGAGTCAGAGATTTGGCATTGGAGCCCAGTGAAGTGATGTACTCCTCTCTTAGATATTGAAGAGCTTCATCAAGAGTAATATCATATATTCCTTGCAACCAGACATCTACATTGCCATCTCTCTCAGCATCATCAATTATCTTTGTCTTTTGCATCTCCACATCATCTCTATGGTAGAGTAAAATTGCTTCATAGTATGGATTTGGCATATTTGAGGTGACAAGATTATGAGCTATCTTTACAAACTCAGGAATCTGATCCACAACTAAGCTTCGAAGTGCTTCAACTGTCAATTGTGGTGGAACAAATCCTGATCCTGAAGCACTGTCATATTGCACAGGCTTCAGCCATTGTGACATAAAGTCAGAGCTAGGCAAGCTAGACTCCTCAGTTACAGATGCAACTTCTGTAACCGGATGGATTGACTCTACTACTGTTGTCTCCACAGGAGTGGGATGAGTTACAACAGTAGTTGACACAGGCACAGAGTCTCTAGTGAATCCTCTGTGTTTGTGATGGTGTCATCAGGATATGCCCCAGCATGCATTCCCTCACCATCTAAATGTGGTTCCTGGGTGGTGAGCAAAGTGTCATGCACTAAGTCACTTGAGTCCATTGGCTCACCAAGAGAAAAGAATTCTTGATGATCAATGCCTTGCTCCTCAATTGATCGAGTTGCAGGCTCCAAAGAAATTTGAGTGCGAGATTCTGAAAGAAGAGTGTCTTGTAGATTGGATTTTGGCAACTCCCCCTGAGAAATAGATGGAGTTTCAAGTGTGATGTGCTCTCCACTCTGTGTTGTGCCATCCTTATCATTCCCATGTGCTGACTCTTTACAGGTAGGTGCATTGGGGAGGATGCTTGATTCTATAGATGCACCCTGTTGAGAGGATACATCTAGTGAAATGTTTGCCCTTGATTTTACAACCTCAGCCATTTGTGTGACTGAGGAGGTGGTTTTAGATTTCTTCTTCTTTGGTCTTTTTAAGGGTGACTCAGGTTCCTCACTTCCTATACCTAATTCAACAGCCAATGCTACTTCAAACAAGATGGTTAAAGGTGCAGAAGCTATCTCCTTTCTCTTCTTTTTACTAACATCACCCTTTTGAGAGGATGATGCAGTTGGCTCAGTGTTTGGTAGAGTGTTTAGCTGAGAGGGTTGGTTAGCAAGCCATGGGTTAGCATTGTGTTCTACTTTCTTAATTGGGCTGTGCTAACTAAGATTTTGAATCAAATATTGGCATGTTGTGGGGGTAAGTCCTAAATAGACTCTCCATATGGGGAGTTATTTTGAGTCTTACATCCACATCATTCCTAGTCTCCAAGTTACCAAAAATGAGTTTGGTCATGGATCTAGAGTAGCCTATTCTAGTCTTATCTATTCCAGGCAATTCAATCAATTTATTATCTACAAAATTGAGTGCAGATTGAATAAAACGAGGAAAGAAAATTTCAGTACCTCTCTTGGCTGTGTTCTTACCAAGTCTCCCATATAGTTCCTATATAATGATCTGTCCAACAACTATCTTTCTCCCATAGGCCAAGGCATAGCCAATTTACTGCGCAGGTGCACTGATTTGGTCAAAACTAGGCTTCCTGGCAGTGAAGACTTGAAGAAGAGTTGCAAACACATAGCTCCACTTTTTTCTTAGATTCTTCCTGTTCAACTTTCCAAGATTGATCACATCTGAGTAGTTGATAAATTCAAAGAATTCTTCTAACTCTACATTTGTGGCCAGTATGTCATACGCCTCTTGTTGTAAATCCAGTGCTTTATTCATGTCTGATGTAGAGATAGTGATATCCTTTCCTTGAATTTGCAATAGACTACATATGAGGTTATAGCATTCTCAAGGGCGAAGACTTCTATAGTGGCAGTCCTCCAAAACTGTTCTAGTAGGTCCAGATACAGAGTTGGGTTGGCTGAGAGTGCATCCTTGATATATGATTCGGACATCCATCGAACAAAGCACTTGAAGTTTGCATTTAGTGCTTCCACATCGTTAGTTATTGCGATGAAATTGGTTTGAGTGGGTATGGTAAGTTGAGTGTTTGCCATTTTTATAGAGAGAGAAAGGGAACGAAGGTTGAAGAAGAAATTAAGCTTTTGTCGTTAGGGTTTTTAGAGGTTTTGGGAGTTTAGATGCTTGAGAAGTCGAATGAAATGAATCGAAAAGATGTAAAATTGTATAAGTATGAAGTACTTGAATTGTCGATTAGATATATGTTTTGTATCGACAAGTCATGTATTCGAGAAGTAGAAAACAACTATTCGATAAGTCAAGAAAGGCTTAATCGATATCTCAAGCAGGTTGAAACTCACAGCTGGCAGTTATCTAACTTAGAATAAATTCTAAATTAGGTAAAATATGTTTTTATGAGTGATTTAAAAATTCCGAATAAAAATCCAAAAGCGATTAAGATTCAGCGAGAATTCAGCCTTTTCAAATGATTCGATAACTCAAACATAGTATTCGAGAACTCAGTCATTAGAGAACTAAAATACTCTATTCGAGAACTCAAGCATTTCTCTGTTCGATTTCTCTAAAGACTCTATTCGAGAACCTAAGAGTGTCCTGAATAGACTTGTTAGAGAAGTCGAGCATAAACAAGAAATGAATCATTCGAGAAGTCTGACTTATCGAAACGTTCTTTTCACTCATAAAAAATTCAATTTTCACTATCTTTTAAAATTCACCAGACATATTCTATAAAGAATATTCTAACAAATTAAATAGTGATTTTCTCAAAAATATTGAGAATTTAGATAAAGTAAGTGTTTACTGCTGCAACAATCTAGGTGATATATTCACTTAGCCAGAATCTGAAAAATTCAGCATTCTAATCTCACTAACTAACCTTGTGAAGGTGGCTTCATCTAATGGCTTAGTGAATATGTCAGCTAGTTGTTTATCTATAGAGACATAATGCAACTCAATGGTTCCATTAGTTGCATGTTCTCTAATAAAATGATATCTGATGTCAATGTGCTTTGTCCTAAAATGATTGACAGGATTGGCAACTATAGAGATTGCACTTGTGTTGTCACACATGATTGGTATTCTTTCCAACACAAGTCCATAATCTCTAAGTTGATTTCTAATCCAAAGCACTTGAGCACAACAACTTCCAGCAGATATGTATTCAGCCTCAGTTATAGAAGTTGACACAGATTGTTGTTTCTTGCTATACCAAGAGACTAACCTTTGTCCAAGAAACTGGCAGCTACCTGAGATGCTTTTCCTATCCACTTTGCATCCAGCATAATCAACATCAGAATAACCAACCAGATTGAACCCTGTATCCTTAGGATAACATAAGCCAAGTTTGGAGTGCCCTTCAGATATCTAAAGATCCTTTTTATAGCAATCAAATGTGACTCTTTTGGATTTGATTGAAACCTTGCACACAAGCATGTAGCAAACATGATGTCTGGCCTACTTGCAGTGAGATAGAGTAGAGAACCAACCATGCTTCTGTAGACTGAGATATCTACTTTCTTGCCTTTAGCATCTTCATCCAATTTAGTGGCAGTGGCCATGGGTGTCTTTGCAGGTGAGTAGTCTTCTAAGTCAAACTTTTTCAATAAATCCTTGATGTACTTGGTTTGATTGATAAAAATGCCATCCTTCATTTGACTAACTTGAAACCCAAGAAAGAATGTCAACTCTCCCATCATACTCATCTCATATCTGCTCTGCATGAGCTTAGAGAATTTCTCACACATTTTCTCATTTGTAGAGCCAAATATAATATCATCCACATAGATCTAAACTAGGATAATATCATCACCATATTTCTTGTAAAACAATGTCTTGTTCAATGTGCCTCTAGTGAATTGATTTTCAAGGAGAAATTGTGATAAAGTATCATACCATGCCCTTGGAGCCTGATTAAGTCCATACAATGCCTTAAGCAATCTGTAGATAAATTCTGGGAAATGTGGATCCTCAAAGCCAGGTGGTTGTTGCACATAAACTTCTTTTTCTAACTCTCCATTCAGAAATGCACTCTTGACATCCATTTGAAAAACTTTAAAGTTTGAATGAGCAGCAAATGCCAAGAATATTCTGATGGCTTCCAATCTAGCAACAGGGGCAAATGTCTCATCATAATCAATGCCTTCCTATTGAGAGTATCCTTTTGCAACCAACCTTGCTTTGTTTCTTTCTATTACACCATCTTCATCCATCTTATTCTTCAGAACCCATTTTGTTCCAACAATGGTTCTGTTCTTTGGTGCAGGCACAAGTTCCCATACTTTGTTTCTTTCAAATTGATTCAGCTCCTCTTGCATGGCAATAATCCAATCTGGATCCAACAGTGCATCATCAAGTTTCTTAGGCTCAATCTGAGATAGAAAACAACCATAGAGGCACTCATTTTGAGTTGCTCTCCTAGTCCTTACTCCTGCATTTGGATCTCCAATAATTTGCTCTGCAGTGTGTGATCTATCCCATTTCCTTGAATGCTCAGTCTGATTTCTCAACCTTGTTGTTGCTTCATCATCCAAGTCATGATCATTCTCATTTCCTCCCCCTGTGAAGTTGCCACTATTCACAGGTGTGTATTGGATGCTTGTTTCTCTACTATTGATTGGCACAAATTCACTTGAGTTTGTTGAACTTGAGTTTCAACTCCAGTTTCAATCTCTTTATCAGAATCATCTAGATTATCAAACTTTAATGGATCTCTATCTTCATCATTGGCTTCTTCTAGTCCAGTAGTTTGCTGTCATCAAATGTCACATCTGTGCTTTCCATGATTTTCTTTTGACTGATGATATAAACTTTGAATGCAATTCTTTCCATAGAGTAGCCAAGAAAAATTTCTTCAAATGCCTTTGCATCAAACTTTCCAACATATTCTGAATTATCCTTCAATACAAAGCATTTGCTTCCAAAAGTGTGAACATACTTTAGAGTAGGCTTCTTTCCAGTCATCAAATTGTAAGGTGTCTTTCCAGTGTTTTTGTTGATGAGGGTTCTGTTCTGGATATAGCATGCAGTGCTCACAGCCTCAGCCCAAAAACATGTAGGCATCTTTGCATCAAGCAACATTGTTCTAGCAGCCTCAATTAGAGTTCTATTCTTTCTCTCAACAACTCCATTTTGTTGTGGAGTCCTTGGAGCTGAATTGCTGAGAAATACCATTCTCTTTGCAGAATGGTTCAAGTATGGCATTTCTAAACTCTGTTCCATTATCACTTCTCTATGCAATCACACTTGCATTGTTGGCCTTTGCTTCCTTGTCAACTTTCTTTATGTTCTCAATGATTACTTGTGGAGCCTCATCCTTTGATGCTAGAAATTCCACCCATGAATATCTTGTAAAGTCATCAACCATCACCAAGGCATACTTCTTTCTTCCTAGTGACATAATATTGAAAGGCCCAAACAAATCCATATGAATGAGTTGCAGGAGATTGGTTATTGATGTCACTATCTTTGACTTGCGGCTTGATCTTTTCATCTTTCCCTTTTGACAGCCTCACACACTCCTTCTTGACAGAATTCAAGTGTGGGCATGCCTCTCACTAACTCTCTTTTGACTAGAGAATTAATGGCTTTGAAGTTCATGTGTGATAATTTCTTGTGCCACACCCAACAGTCTTCACTTGATACTTTTGAATAAAAACAACAAACTTTATCCTTGTTTGCAGAGTCCATATTGGCTACAAACAGGCTTCCTTTTCTTACTCCAGATAGAGCAAAATCACCAGTCTTCTTGTGGCTGATCAAACATTCATCTTTGTCAAAATCCACTTTGAATCCTCTATTAGTAAACTGACCAACACTTAGCAGATTATGCTTGAGTCCCTTGACTACTGCTACATCTTCAATGATGACATTACCAACTTCCAACTTGCCATATCCCAATGTGTTACCCATGCTGTCATCTCCAAAAGCAACCATTGGGCCAGCCTTCTCCTCATACTGTGATAGCAGGGCCATATCACCAGTCATGTGATTTGAGCATCCACTGTCCAAAATCCACATGACCTTCTTTTCACTTTCTTTGCCCTGCAAACACAAAGGTATTACTTTTTCTTTGGTACCCAAACAAGTTTGGGTCCATGTGTTTTAGAAACAGTTTTATCATAAACAACATGCTTCAGACTTAGGTGACAGAGGTACCTTCCTAGCTCTAGGAGGACTTGAAGACTTTGACCTTGTGGAGTGTGTGTGAGAATTGTGACTGATACAACCATCAATGAATTGCCTTCTCAAATTGAAACAACTAGTCATAACATTCATATTGCATGGCATACAGTCAAATTTATCACAGAATGGAGCATCTCTATGTCTTAAAGGCATAGAACAATCATAGAAAGGTTTGGGCACACTACCAACAGGTTTCTTGCATGCATGAGTTAAATGATTAGTTCTGAAACAATTCTGACAAGTTTTCCTAGGGGCATTAGGCATATAAGCATAGTTGTTATCTTTGTTAATCCCTAGCTTGCCATTTCTGTTCTGTTTCTTCTTAGCCACTTTCTTCTCAGATTCATTTTTCCCAGCTGATACAAACTTGACAAACTTCTTAGGTCAGGACCTATCACCTACTGGCTCTGTTTGCACTAAAACACGCAAGCGTACGTGGTCACAAGTAATATATGAATAAGTCAAGTTCGTTCCCACAGAGATCTGGTTATGGTTTTAATTCAGTAGATGTACCTATGCAACAATGTATGATTATTATTCACTACTAAGATAAATAACAATTTTGGGTTTAATAAACTAAATTAACTAAGAAGTAAACTAACAAACTAAGAATTAACTAACTAACGAGAATTGGAATCGAATTACTTCTGTAAGAGAAAACATGGAATCCTAACTTCATTAAATACTTTGCTTAGATCTGATGCCTTTAATCACTATATGTAATGGTTATGATATCTGATCAGACAACACGAAACAAGTACACGCTACTTCTCAGTGTACGAATACCAAACTAAACATACATCCACAGAAGAGATAAAAGATGAATAGACACCAATTATGCTTAGACCCTATATGTCTATAGAATTTGAAAACATTACGGTTGAAGAGCAAGTTATCCATAAGATCACATAGGGCAATATAAGTATTCTCATCTCATACTACGAATCATGTTGGTAAACAATCATGAACCTATGCTAGCATGACAAGTTCTAAATCTCAAGATCCACTTTCACTTCACAAGAGATTAACAAAGCTACGCATCTAACAATTAAGCATAACCATACAAGGATATCAGATATACATCACACACAGATCTTTAAAGTATCAAGATACTAAAGCTCCATAAATAAATCCGTTAGAATCCCATGACAACGATTAGCTAATAATCGAACCGCTCGTCATCATGGGATCTGATGAAACCATGATAAAAACCAAGTATGGAAAAATACAAATAAACCTAAGTAATTGATATGTAATGGTGATCCAAATTACAATGGTAGGATGTGTTTATATAGGCTCTAGATTTCTTGCCCAGCAAGAAATTACCTTCTATTACAATTAGAATTCAATTAAGGTACTAAAAACTGCCTAAAATACAATTAGATCTTGAAAAGGGCAAAACAGTAATTTCCCTGCTCCCATCAGTCTGCTTGCCACGCTGCCTGCGCCCACCACGCGTATCCTACACGTGTAAGACCTGCTCAATGTTGTATAAAACCTCCCAAGCTTCGCGTGGACAGTAAGATTGCTGAAAACGGACTTCTAGAACTCCAGATATGGCCAAAATAGTGTAGACTGCGCAACCTTCCCGGAAAATCCGAATTTTAATCAATTTAACCTCCAAAAACGACAGAAGCATCCACCATAATCGACATTCTTGATAACCTGCACAACTACACAAAACACATCAAAACTACAACAAACTTGAGACCAAGTCAATCAATTTAAGCCAATATGGAACGCTCCAAGTGGATATAAAATCCACTTATCACACCCCCAAACTTAAACCGATGCTTGTTCTCAAGCATAAACAATTACAACTAACTAACTAACTAACTAGTACCACTTCCATAGGTGATCACGATTGCATTTGGCATATGCAACAAGCCCTTTAAACCCCTAGGCAGCCCTAGTGGACGAGTACGGTCTCGTGAGGGCCTATAGTGAATGTACCCACAGAATCCATGTAACCTAATGCAATGCAATGCATGAATGCAACTAATATGAAAAATGCAAATGATCTAGTACTAATATCCTATTATGCCTTCAAATCCTCTCATGCCATATCAACTTAAGAATCAAAGTAAATACACAATGTCTTGGTGTCGAAAGTGCAAGTATTCACATAGTCTACTCAATGAACATGCATAAGTTCTCAAAAGCCCATGTCAAATGTAAGAATAAGTTAGTAAACATGCTAAGCCTACAAGAGTACATCTTAGAGACAAAACTCGGGATCTCATACGCAAAAACAAGCAAACACTCACAATCCACTCACAAAAGAATATTCACTCAAGAACAAGGGTAAGTGTATCACTCAATTCCAACAAAACCATAAGCATGCTTGACATTTGGTATCAATCTAACTCTTAACACAACATACATCAATGATGATAATCAAAAGGTCTTTATTTGGGTTGTAACGGGGCTAGGGACAAGGTATGTCAAATAAGCCAAATCAGGTGAAGTGTCAAAAGCTAGTAAGCACCATAATAAATCATACACAACACCCTATTTTTCCCCCCACAATAATTTTACTATTTTTCTTCCAAAAAAACACTCGACTAGTCGACTAAAGTAGGATCACAACAATACAAACATGCTCTCATAATATATTTTTTTTTTCTTTTTTTTTTTCTCTTTCTTCTTTTTTTTCCTTTTTTTTCATTCATTTTTTTTCCCCGAGAGCTAAATATAACACAAACAATAATATAAACAATAACAATGATCCCACAATTTTATTACACATGCCGACTATCAAGTAAACAACCAAACCCAATTTTCAATATTTCCCCCAAAATTATGACCAACAATAAACCCCTCTTTGCACACCTTATTACTCCCGTAAGCACTCTACTAGCCTTTGACAATGTGGGTTCAAATTAATGTAAGGCCAATACAAGAAAAGGTCTAGGCAAGTAATGTGGTATGTCACCGAAAAAATAGGATTAAGCTCGAAGGGTTAACTAATTGATCATGTAAATATGGTGTGGTAATATGGGAAAATATGTGGTTATTCCTATGCCTTTATCATTTTAATCGTCAAATAATGTCATGTGTTTCAAGAAAGACCTCAAACAACTGCTAGCAATGCAAACAATCCGTGGACACTCAAGCAAACGAATAAATTGCAACAAATATGCAATAGGCCCCCGGTCCACAGCAAACATTTGTTGTGTACTGTTACACAACAAATGATCTCACAGCCATTGGATCAATGATCCAATGGCTGGGATTTAAAAAAAATCGACAACGTACCGCAGAAACTTTTCGCGGTACGGGGAAATTACAAAAATACCCCCGCCCACGTACCGCAGAAAGTTTCCGCGGTACGGGACCCTGTTTCCTTATCCAGAACCATGCTCAACCTTGCTCCTCACTTCTGCACCACAGAAAAAAAGGTGCCGACTACTCTCTCTCTCTCCTCTAATCTCAAAATCTGTAAGTTGCTTGTCTCTTCAATTTGAGGTAATATTTCTCTCTACAATTTTTTTGTTTATTATGGTGGATAAATTATTTGCTCGTATGTTTGGTTCGAAAAAAAAAAGATAATGAAAAAAATAAAAAAAAAGTTGAAGATTCATTACATCTTGATGATTTAAGTATGGATGATGCTTTAGATGCAAGTAGTGATGAGCCTAGCACCCCCAAATTTGTTTAAAATGATGAGTTCATTAATGTTGATGAATTTAGTGTTGAAGAAGAAGATGATTTAGATGGTGAAAATATAAATGAAAATGAGGATAATGTAGAGTGTGAAAATGTGTTTGAAAATGTGGATGGAAATGGCATTCCATATATGCATCAAGTGTTTCATACTTTGGAAGAAGCGGAAAAAATTTTTAGGGCATATGCCCAAAGGCGTTCTAAAAGTACTGAAATATATAGTCGTTTGTATGTTTGTAAACTTGCCGGGAAGAGTGGTGAAAGTAGTAGTTCTAAACGGCGTAGAGAAATTCTTCCTAGGAGCGAATGCAAAGTACGGATGTATGTGAATTATTCGAAAAATTTAAGTCTTTGGGAGATAACTAGTCTCGAGTTAAATCACAATCACGTACTTGTCACTCCTAGCAAAATGAAGTTGATACAACGAGAAAAGCATGTGAATACCGCTACTCGTAGTTTGATTAAAACTCTTCGTGGCTCGGGAGTTCGTGATTATCAAGTAATGAATATTATCGGTAATATGCATGGAGGTAATGACAAAGTAGGGTTCGGTAGTCAACATGTTAGGAATGTGCTACGTGATGAGCGGAAAAAAAGGTTTGAAAAATATGATGTGCAAGCCGCATTAGACTTGTTATATAGATTGAATGAGGAAAGTGGTTCTAATTTTTTCATTAGAACACAAGTTGATGAAAAACACCGTTTGAAATGTCTTGTGTGGGTTGATCCTAGATGTTTAATGGCCTACCAAAATTTTGGTGATGTTGTGGCATTTGACACGACATATCGGACAAATAGATATGCCATGCCATTTGTCCCTTTTACTGGCGTTAACCACCATTATCACTCAGTGATATTTGGTTTTGCACTAATGTGAGATGAACACACAACAACTTTTGAGTGGGTTCTGAGTACTTGGCTTGAAGCTGTGGGGAATTAATAAGCATCCAATGACTATAATTACCGACCAAGATCAAGCCATGGCAAATGCTATTGCAAGTGTACTCCCGAATACTACCCATTTGTTGTGCTCGTGGCACATTAGTAACAAATTTCCGGAAAAATTAGCACATTATTATTCTAGCTTTCCGGACTTCAAAGTGGACTTTAACCATTGTATTTATAACTCGTTGACCAAATGTGAATTTGAGGCTAGATGGGAATCCTTGATGGAGAAATACGAGTTAGATGAAAATAAATGGTTACAGGGGTTATATGAGTTAAAGGAAAAATGGATCATTGCATATACTAGGAATACTTTCTCAGCGGGTCAAAATACTACTTCAAGGAGTGAGGGGATGAATTCTTACTTTGATAGTTATGTGAGTTCTGCCACGGGATTGAAAGAATTCATTGAAAATGCTCAAAAGGCATTGGCAAGACAATTTGTACGGGAGAAAGAAGAAGATTATGTCACATGTAATTTAAAGCGTCCGCTGAAAATGAATACCGCCTTGGAGATTCATGGTGCCAAAATTTATACCAAGACGATGTTTAGAAAATTTCAAGATGAATTGGTTGAATCGTTACAATATTTTGTTACGAAAGACAAAAAAGCTTGTGAAGAAGGGGAGAAGGAAAGGGACGGAAGAACCTATTATTGTTTATATATGCAAAATTTGGGACCAACATCAAAACTAAATTATGTTGCATTCGACAAAGAAGCTTTGACGGGGATGTGTATGTGTAGAATGCTTGAACATGTAGGGATACCGTGTCGACACATCTTGGCGGTCTTGAATAAAAAAAGAATTCCCGAGATTCCCGAATGTTTCATAGTTCGACGGTGGACTATGCATGCTAGTGGAGTAAATGGTTTGTTGCCTTACCAGTTGAACATTGGAGAATCTCATGAGATGACCCCAACCGATAGATTTTTTTTTTTTTTTTTTTTTGACACAAACGTACTTACTTTCATTAAATCGAATCAAGAAGTAATACATCAGAAATAATATCCGGAGCTACATCAAACCACTCCTGGACGTCTGACATGGAATAAGTAGCTCTAGCAAGTGTATGAGCTACAACATTCGCAGACCTATTAACATATTGAACTAGCACATTATCAAAGTGCTTAAACAAATCAACACAATCTAGGACAATTGTGTGAAAAAACGATAATAGCATGACAATGCTCATAATGAGTTTTTTTCATAGTAGCATTGCATCTAAGGAACGATATGACTATGTCGTCGAGGTGATGAATAGAGAAATACCAATTCTCGAGAGTATGCGAGTGGATGGAATTGAATCTCATGAAAGCAATGTAAATTCTCATGATGCAACACAAGATGATGAACCAATTTTTGATCCTATTGTTTCCCAAACAAAGGGGAGGAAAAAAACCGTCCATTTTAAAAGTCCCGTAGAATCCCTTGGTAAAGGGAAGACCAAAAGAAAGTGCACACATTGTAATTTTGAAGGACATGACAAAAGAAAGTGTCCTCAAAGACTAGAAGCTTTAAATGCTCAAATTGCTCAAAATGCTCTAAATGCTGAAAATTCTCAAACTCAAAATGATCAATTGTAATTGCTATAAATCCCGGATGTTGGACAAGGGCACAATGTATCTCACATGGGCATAAGCTCTGTCATTTCCCCTTGCCTCATGAAGAAGGTGTTCGTCTCAGGCCTCCACCGCTCAATCATAGCAGAAATGAGCCTCGCATCGTTACCCAACACAACATGGGGGTTGGGAAGTTACCAAAAAAATTGAATTTTCCTCATATTCTTAAACCCTAGATCATAATTCTTAAACCCTAAATTCAATTGCAACAAACAATGCCTCTAATCAGTGAAAAATATACACCCTAAATTCGATTTTTACCACTAATTAAATTATTTAAACACTTTAAATGGACTATACTTGAACAAAAAATCCCTCCAAAGGGTAACCAACAATCCACAAATTCCACAAATTCGAATCCACAAATTCCAAAGGGTAACCAACAATTATACACATACATTCGAATCAACAAATTCCACAAAATCCACAAAATCACCTCTAAACTATAATTTATACATACATATGCTGTGTATACACACATTACACTACAAAAATAGAGTAAGAAGGCAACATACACCTAAAACGATGAAGAACAGGTAGAGATTCGAAGCTTGCTCCTCAGTTTCGCCAATTAATCGCCAGAGAATCCCTAATTTTCAACCAATTTCTGTTTTGTGTTGTCTGTGAACTGCTACTGCAAAAAGGGCGAACAAAACAAAAGGGTCCCGTACCGTGGAAACTTTCTGCGGTACGTGGGCGGGAGCATTTTTGTAATTTCCCCGTACCGCGGAAAGTTTCTGCGGTACATTGTCGATTTTTTTAAAATCCAAGCCGTTGGATCGTTGATCCAACGGCTGTGAGATCATTTGTTGTGTAACAGTACACAGCAAATGTTTGCTGTGGACCGGAGGCCTATGCAATAAGGCTCAAAAAACTCACTTGGTGGAAAACATACTCAATCCCAAGCAAAAATCTCTCTAATGCACTGACTTGTATTCAAAGCATGCAAACTAAATCATCTTGCACATATTCATGTCTTTCTAATCACTTACAACATTCAATAAGTCTACTAGCTTCAACTTACTAGTGTATGTGTGTGCACAAGAACAAAGCATATCACTTCTCAATCAAAAGCGTCAACAACACAAAATTCCTATCAAGCATGGGTGCAAATGCAAACTATTATGAACTCACATGATATACGAACATAAAAACAGAATGTCCTATATGAAACAAACGTAGATAACACGAACATAAATGCATAATTTACTACTACTAATATGCTAAGCATGAAATCCTACATGAACACATAATACAACAACTACTAATCCCCCAAACCACCCCCAAACATAAAATATTCAATGTCCGCATTGAATGGAAGTAAATACAAGGGATAGCAGAAAACATACCTACAAGGCGCCTTACATATCCTTCCCCATCGCAACTCAACATGCTTGTTCGGCAAAAATCCCCTTTCTTTAGCAATTGGCCTCAACAACAACCGATTAAATTCAACCTCCGTCGTCGGAGACGAAAATTTCACAACACTAACATCACTTCTCCCATGCTTAGGAACCATAAGAATCAATACCCAACTCACAAGAAGCTCAACCAATAATTACCAAGCAATATCCCACCAAAAATAGCCCAAATACCAAGAATAATACAAAATCCCCAATTTACAAGAACACCAATTCGTAATAAAAATAAGATTTTAGAAGAGATAAACCAACTACGAATTGGATAGGTGATCTTGCAATTAATTCCTCTTTAGAATTGAATTTTTAGAGATTTAAAGAAGTAGAAGAGGAATTTGATTTGTATGTATAGGTGTGTATATATATAAGATGACGGATAGGTTTGGTATAAAATTTAGAAGGTTTGAAATTGATGTGGGATAGAAAGAAGATTTAAGGATAAAGGAATAAGAGTTGGAATATATTTTGGGGATTTTCCATGCTGAAAAAATAACAATTTTCGGAAAAATTCTGGGCAGAAAGGGTGTAATGCAGGCGCAACCTGCGTTAAAGGGGCGCAGCGCGTGGAACATGCAGTAACGCAGGCGCAGCCTGCGTTATAGAGGTGCAGACTGCGCGTTAGACAGTAACGCAGGCGCAGCTTGCGTGTCAGGTGTGCTGCCTGCTTGAAATATTTTTTTTTTTTTTGAATACAACACTCAATTTTTTTTTAATTTTTTTTATTTTTCCCCTACACTAATGCGGGTTGCCTCCCACGAAGCGCTTCTTTAACGTCAATAGCTTGACGTTACTTCCAAGCCTCCATTAAGGATGATAATAGTTTGCCTGGTCATCTCTTCGTGAGACTTCATCGTCATCACGGCGGTACACTTTCTGCCCCTTCTCCTCGCTTGGCCTATTCGTATAACAACTATGTCCTACTCCAATGCCTTCATCTGTTGACCCAAAATCTGACAATTTGTAGAACAACACACATTCGCGGGCTTCACTTGAATATAATGGAGGAGAGTAAATGTAAGTTGCTGAAGCCTTTGGTTCCTCAAAGAGAACTTCCTCCATTGGCTCTAATGCGCTACCTCCATCTTTATACTCTGAGTCAAGTAGAAGACCTACATCTTTCCCATGGTCATCAGCCTCTTGGTACGCACATACCAATTCTTGAAATTTGTGTAGCTCAACAGTATCTGTCCCAAATAGTGCCCTTTCCAAATCATCCACCATTCTAGCATGATCAAATTCCTCACATGGCTTGCGAATGCTCACCTCACCTTGGAATTTGTCTTTCTCAATTATGCATGCAGTACCTTGCTCCAAGACACCGTTATTTTCTGGAATTGCCTCTAGTATGAATTGCTGTTTCTCTTGTTCCAAGGCACTAAAAACTTGAGCAACTAGTGTCTCCAAAGATTTGTTATCTCCTCCATAACATCAACCTCATCTGACTGAAAAATAGGAGTAGGTTGCTGATGTTGAAACTCTTCACTTCCAAAGAAATATGACATATTTGGAACATCTTGCTGGTACTGTTGAGGATGGTATTGAAAATATGATTGTTCCTCATAAGTGACATATGGATCAACTCCTTCGTAGTAACAATATTGTGAGGTCTCATGAACGCCCAAACACTGCTCACATTGCTGAGGCATGGATGTCCTCGAATATGCCCACCATGGCAACTCCTCGTATGCCATCTTCAAACACTCAAGTACCTGAACACACCGAACTAAACAAGATAGATGAGAAAAAATCTGAGTCAGTGAACTCTAACGACCACTATTGACAAGCACATAAACTAAAAATAAAACACCGATGATCCCCGGCAGCGGTGCCAAAAACTTGTTTGCACTAAAACACGCAAGCGTACGTGGTCACAAGTAATATATGAATAAGTCAAGTTCGTTCCCACAGAGATCTGGTTATGGTTTTAATTCAGTAGATGTACCTATGCAACAATGTATGATTATTATTCACTACTAAGATAAATAACAATTTTGGGTTTAATAAACTAAATTAACTAAGAAGTAAACTAACAAACTAAGAATTAACTAACTAACGAGAATTGGAATCGAATTACTTCTGCAAGAGAAAACATGGAATCCTAACTTCATTAAATACTTTGCTTAGATCTGACGCCTTTAATCATTATATGTAATGGTTATGATATCTGATCAGACAACACGAAACAAGTACACGCTACTTCTCAGTATACGAATACCAAACTAAACATACATCCATAGAAGAGATAGAAGATGAATAGACACCAATTATGCTTAAACCCTATATGTCTATAGAATTTGAAAACATAACGATTGAAGAGCAAGTTATCCATAAGATCACATAGGGCAATATAAGTATTCTCATCTCATACTACGAATCATGTTGGTAAACAATCATGAACCTATGCTAGCATGACAAGTTCTAAATCTCAAGATCCACTTTCAATTCACAAGAGATTAACAAATTAGATGTTAGCTACACATCTAACAATTAAGCATAACCATACAAGGATATCAGATATACATCACACACAGATCTTTAAAGCATCAAGATACTAAAGCTCCATAAATAAATCCGTTAGAATCCCATGACAACGATTAGCTAATAATCGAACCGCTCGTCATCATGGGATCTGATGAAACCATGATAAAAACAAAGTATGGAAAAATATAAATAAACCTAAGTAATTGATATGTAATGGTGATTCAAATTACAATGGTAGGATATGTTTATATATGCTCTAGATTTCTTGACCAGCAAGAAATTACCTTCTATTACAATTAGAATTCAATTAAGGTACTAAAAACTGCCCAAAATACAATTAGAACTTGAAAAGGGCAAAATAGTAATTTCCCTGCTCCCATCAGTCTGCTTGCCACGTTGCCTGCGCCCACCACGCGCATCCTGCACGTGTAAGACCTGCTCAATGTTGTAGAAAATCTCCCAAGCTTTGCGTGGACAGTAAGATCGCTGAAAACGGACTTCTAGAACTCCAGATATGGCCAAAATAGTGTAGACTGCGCAACCTTCCCGGAAAATCCGAATTTTTTTTGAAATAACCTCCAAAAATGACAGAAGCATCCACCATAATCGACATTCTTGCTAACCTGCACAACTACACAAAACACATCAAAACTACAACAAACTTGAGACCAAGTCAATCAATTTAAGCCGATATGGAACACTCCAAGTGGATATAAAATCCACTTATCAGGCTCCTTGTCTTTTGGCTTGACACTCTCACTCTTAGAGGATGCTTGTTGTTCACTGGATTGTGCCTCATCCTCATCATTCAATATTTGCTTGATGAGTAAGGCATCCTCATCAATTTCAAATGTTGATTCTTTAAAAATTGAAGTCTAAACCTTTTTCAAAATGTGAGGCACTTCCTCCTGAACAGCTATGTCATCTTCAATGATAGCATAGCCTTTCCTCTGTTTAAGAGTGCCATAGTCAAGTCCAATGGTAGCTTTGGGTTTAGCTTGAATTTTCTCATGATAGGATTGCAGTAGACTAGAGGAGTTCTTTAAAAGTTTTCAGTTTGAATTCATTTTCAGCTAGTTCATCCCTAAGAGCCTTTTCAATTTGACTAGCACATAGAACCTTATTCTGCAGATATTCAACTTCTTTCTTAAGGTTTTCTACTTGCATAGTAGTTGGCTCAAGTTCCTCATTCTTTTTTATTAACAATTCATTTCTAGGAGACAGTTTAACAATTTCCTCATTAGCAGTAGTCATACTATTATGAATATTAAACATTTCAACAGACAGTTGTTCAATCATACTCTTGTACTCAAAAACAGACATATCTATGGTAGTGAGAGATGGTACCTGAGAGTCTGATGAAGATGTGTAATCCTTGGAATTGGCCATCAAGGCATAGTTGCAGAATCCTTGCTCTTCTTCATCACTGTCAGTATTATCCCAACACTTCCCTTCAGCTATGTAGGCCTTGCCTGGTGTTTGCTTTTTAAGAAGGGCCTCATACTTAGCTTCAAGCTCTAGAAACTCTTTATCCTTCTTTTTAGGCTTCTTGCATTCACTAGCAAAATGCCCTAGGTCATTGCATCTATAACATCTCACAGATGACCTATCCACATAGCCAGTTTTGAATTTACTCTTGTTTGGCTTCACAGGTGCTTTACTCTTGTTGAATGAATGGTTTTGGGTGTTAGGTTTGAAGGGTTGGTTCCTCTTGAATCTGATGTTTGGAAATTTTCTGGCCATGAAAGCATATGAAGTGTTTTCCATTCCATCTAGTTCTTCAAGAGTATAGAACTCTTCTTCATCCTTCTCTTCAACTGGTTCACTTACCTCAGCTTTAGTTTCTTCATCATCTACTATCTCCTCTATCCTTAGTTGACTTGTAGATGTTTCTAGGTCTTGAATAGATTTGTTGACAATCAAGGCATATGATGTGTTTATCATTCTACCTTGGTTGGCTTGGATAGCCCTTTTCTGAAGCAACTCAAGCTCATGAGTCTTTAAAACCCCATAGAGCACATCATATGTGATTTTGTTTAAATCTCTTTCTCTTAGAGAAATGACCCTTTGCTCTAGATGATTTGGTGAAGACAGTGGAAACTTCATGTTCAACTCCTTGGTGTTGTAAACCTTGCCATTCATCTGCAACTCAATAACTAGCTTGTGAAATCTCTCAAACATCTCAGTGATGCTTTCCTTGGACTGTGCCATGAAAGCTTCATACTGTGTGACCAGTATCTGTTTCTTGTTTTCCTTGACCTCATCAGTCCCTTCACATAACACCTCAATGTGATCCCACATTTCTTTGGTAGATGTACACGATGCAATGTTTGTAAACATTGACATATCCATGGAATCTATAATTAGCAGCATGAGGTGACTATCAAGAGCAACCATCTCCTTTTCTGATTCTGTCCATTTGGATGGTTCCTTTGCCACATAAGATCTTGGAATAGTTGTGGTTCCAACAGTCTTTTCAGGTATTTCTTGTTATGGAACAAAGGGACCATTCTTGAGAATCTCAGGATACAGAGAATGATAGGCTTTGATGAACAACATCATCCTTATCTTCCAGAGGTTGTAATTTTCATTGTCAAACTTAGGGACCTTCACCATTCCTGTTGTCTTTGGTGTATTCGAACTCATGATCATTTTCTATTTTGATCAACAGCCTGCTCTGATACCACTTGTTAAGTTTTGAATACAGTAAAAGAATACAGAGGGGGGGTGAATGGATTCTTGAACTTTTTCTCGTTCTTGAATCTGTGTAGCAAGATATGTGTTTGTGTGTGCAAATCTGTAGGTGCGCATAAAAACAACACAAGACACGATATCACTTTAATCTAATATTTTATTAGATAAAGATTTGCTACAATCTGTGAATACAAATGGTAGTATTCTCAGCTTCATTTTTCTCAGAGAGATGTGCTCTTACAATGTGTATGAAAAACTTAACCAACTAAAGAAGTGGGATTGTATTCTTATAGAACATGAATACAACTCACTTACTACAAATAAGGTTACATGATAAATTACTTTCTTGTATGTCTATCCTTTTTGAGTAAACATCCAAACGGCTACAGATTTGACTTTGCAAAGCTCTTTTCAGATCCACTTCTTTAGCCCCTTGTCTCTTCTACATCTCTCCAAGCTTCTTTGTAGGCTTTCCAGAGCACGATACAGATTGTGGTCCATAAAGTGCATTGGCTTGTCGCAGGTTTCTGACTTGTACAATTTCTTTAGTATTTTGTCTCCAAGAATGTATTCGAGAAGTGGCTAAGTGATTGATTCGAGAACTAGGATTAGATAACTCTGAGTTCTCGAATACTGTATGATTGACATATCGAATCACTTCTCGAATAACACTTTTCTCCAGGGTTCCTTGAGTTGTCGAATAGAAGACTTGACTTGTCGAATCCCTGAGATGTCAAATAGCTTTTTGAGTCCTTGAAATATCGAATGGAACTTTGACTTGTTGACTCTTTGAGAACTCGAATACCACTTTGACTTGTTGACTTCTTGAGTTCTCGAATAGAGTATTAGACATGTCGAATCTCTGAGATATCGAATAGTTCATTCAGAGATATCGAACAGTGTCTTCTCAGATATCGAATCTCTGACTTCTCGAACACTAGACTTCTCGAATAGACAAATGTACTTCTCGAATTGGTACTTAGGCAAATTCTTCATTTCTTCAAATTCCAACTGTGATTATTTGACAGTCTTTATCTTCTTGCTTAAAGCATGAACCTTGGAACTTCTTTCAAGCATTATTCTTGACTTTATAAGTACAGTTACACAACTAGGATTTGATGCCTATTACAAGTACAAAACAAATAAAAACTCTACAACTAGAGGTTCCCTCAGTTAAGAGGTCATGTAGGTAATGCATAGCATTACACATACTTAGGCCTGTTATATTATGAGCACAGGCATGTCTCTGTGACTAACAACAGGGGAAGATGAAAATAAGGCAGAGGGTATCTGGGTTTTTTCAAGCTCAGTTGTGCCTCAGCCGAAGGCTTGGGACCATGAAACTAAAGCACAGGAAGAGGACCTCGATGCATGGAAAGATTAAGGTAAAGCACAGGAAGATGACCTCAATGCATGGGAATATGAAATCAAATTATTTTTCGGTTTACGACTTACCTGAAGAAGTCTTAGCAGATATTCTTGTAAGATTACCGGTAAAATTATCTTGCGTTGCATGTGCGTCCAAAAGTCATGGTATAATCTTATACATACTCCTACATTTATCACTCTCCACTTAGATCATCAACAAATTAATGCTCATAATCACAATCATCCAAAATATCTCTATTTCAGGAATAGAAATACGGATACTCATGCATTGACAGTATGTTTTGATGATGTACAATGTCAAGAATCCTGTGCAATTAGACGTCTTCCTGACTTGTCATACGATACCTGGCACGGGTTATCATGTGGTTCAATCTGTTTGTCAAATCTACCTTATTACAATCACCAATATAATTGCAAAATGTATCTGTGGAATCCTCTTATTCAACAATATAAAACTCTTCCGGATTCACCTCTTCCTCTTCTTCCCTTTACATAGGAAGTAATGCATTTGGAAGTTTGGCTTTTGGGTTTGTACCAAAAGTTAATGATTATGTTGTAGTTCATATTAACCAATATCGTCGGAATCATAACCCTCATTTGTTCAATATTGGTGTTTATAGTCTAAGCATTAATTCTTGAAGAAAAACAAGTCAGGATAATGTTTACATTCATAGCATTCCTAATCGTCACTCTATGTTCGTTAATGGTGTTGCATTCTGGAATTTGATTTAAAAAACAAAGGAATAGTTTTGTGCTTTGATATTGAGACTGAAATACTATGTGCAATCGTGTTGGCATGCAGTTGTGCTAGAAATATCATTCACCCATTTAATCAGTCTATTGTTTAGTTTGGTGAGGATAATGAATCTCATCATTTTCACATGTAGGTATTGAAAGGTGATTCGATAGATGACTGAGAAGAAGATATATGTTGGTGGAAGAAAACATGGTCGAGTAGATGTTTTGGCTTTAAGGAATGATGGTGAACTTATACTTCTTAAATATAATAAATTAGTTACTTATAATCTTGATAGCCATGAATCAAAAAATTTGTTGATTTAGGGGAAATTTGGGAAAAAAATTCCGCATTCGAGGTACGCTATGCATCACCTTTTGTTGTTCCTAATTTAGTGGAGAGTTTGGTTTTGCTTGATATTGATTGAAAAAATTGAACAATAGTAAGTCGGGAGCTTGTTAGAGGATATGGATTCCTAATGCTAACAAGGATGAGGCAAATGATTGACTGATATTTCTCATTTCATCTTTGTATGTGTTGTTGGATTTTCCTGGTTAGCTTGGTGCTTAATAGTATGCAATGACTCCAAACAGGAAGTTTGACTCGTTAACCTACGCACGACGTCGTTTTGCAAATAAAAGAAGTACCCAGCCAGGAGTAGGGTAATTGGGTAATTTCACAAGTAATAATTGGGGGAAATTAGTAAAAGGAAAAGAGAGAGATGGATCGGGTTATGTGTTTTGTGTTTAGTAAACCCTAGAGGTCTAAGGAGTTAGCGAGCGACTCGAAGGCTCTGCACTTTGTTCTCGTTTAATCGTTGAGTACTGGTGTGTTGAGATTTTATTTATCAATTAAGCCCTCTTTTATTGTTCAATCAGTGTTCTTCGTATCTATTATTGAATCGTGTACCATTTATATAACAAGTCATTACATAGTACATTAACATGTTATGTTTGCGAAGTTCTGTTTTGCCGACAACTGGAACAAAATTGTTTGACCAATATTGCTTGATGAAAAGGTGCTATATATCAGTAAGATGTTCATGAGGGTTGTGCTTTGTTCAATCTCCAATCCAGGCTCGCATCATGGAAAAATATTGTAACGTTCGATGAGATTATGAGAACTGCAACGGGCAAGAGAGGATGGAATAACAAGTTTATGCCTAATGTGGTCTGCGGGTACTTCTGTTTTCATCATTCAACATCTTTTTGCTTAATAATATGTTAGCATATGAGGTTTTGTTCTAGAACTAGGGATAACTGGGACAATTTGAGTTGTTTAGCTACAGCCGTTAATGATAAACTATGAAGTCCTAATTACTTATTAAGGACAAATAAGAGACCTATTTATTATGGGAAAATAAATTGGTACGTCCCTGAACTATTCCGAATTTCTAGTTCAGGTCCCTGAACAAAAGATTCCTCATTTCGGGTCCTTTAACTTTTCTAATATTTAGTTCAAGTCCTTCCGTTAATGAGAATCTTAACGTTCGTCAAAATCTCCGGCAACTAAAAAATTTCGGCCACATTCCGATTTTCGGCCAACACAAATTGTAAATAAAACTTTGATTTTCTTATATCAAATCGAAGCTTAAGCTTCCAGAAACTCATTGAAATCAACCAAATCACTAACCAATTCCTTGACTGCCCGGAAAAATCAAATAATGGTGACGAAGTTCCAATTTCTCGCGAACACAAATCGTACATGAAAAATCATAAAAAAAATTACCTACATACTCTACACTAGCAGATCTATCATCCTAGGCTATCATTAACATCAAAAGATCAACATATATAAATCATAGAAAATTTGAATATAAATTAAAAAAACAAAATTTCAGGATAATTACCCTTTGATAAAAGTGATATGAAGGGATGAATCTACAGGTTGTGGGATTCAATTTGACTACTCAAGCTTCGAATTTGGACTCCAATAACACCTCCAAATCGTGGTTAATCCTCAAAAACACTAGAAACATTATTTAAAGATTCTGACGTCCGTCAGAATCTAATTGACGGAAGGATTTAATCAGGAAAAATTCAAAAGTTTAATTACCCGTACTGCGGAATCTTTTGTTTAGGGACCTAAACCATAAAATCGTAAAAATTTAGTGATGTATCAATTTATTTTCCCATTTATTATCAAGTGGATGCCTAACAAACTCAGCATGGAGAGTTGGGGAAAGAGTTGCACAGCCTTGGGCAAATCCATGTGGAAATAAAAAAAACCATGGTAAAAGCTGAAGTATGCTATTAAAAAACATATATAATTTTAGGATATCAAGAATTTTGTATAAATTTTATATAAATAATGCACGAGTTTTTTTTTTAACATTTTATAAATTTAATGTGTTTTTTTATATTTTATATTAATATTTGGCTTCTTTTAATTTGAATAGTATGTTTAACTTTCTCATTTTTTTAGTATTCTTATATGTAATATTTTAATGTTGTTTGATATTCGAAATCTGAATATTTTCAATATTTAGAACAAATTAATACGTACTATAAATATTAAATTTTAATATATTGTTCATAGGATTGGGATCCTTTTTGTATTAATTTGGGTCCAAATGGCCCTAAAAACACAAGTCATAATTTTTTTTATCACACTTAACAATGTTAAATATTATTAGTGTCATGTTGCGTTTATGATTTTTGTAAAATCATAAATTTATGTTGCGTTTTTATGTCACAAAACCACTTTCACCAATAAAAGCATGGGTTTACTACTACATTTTTCGGTATCATAAAGAACCACTTTTTAAATTAAATGATTTTAGAGATTTAATTTCAAATTATATTCGTTACCTAGTTCAATAATTTGCAAAAAATCTTCCGAAAATTGTGATTCCAATTATTTTGGTAATATACATGTATGTATATATTTAGATTTTCAATTTATAATTTCAATTATTCTGGGTAATAGAGAAAATAACCAAAATATTTTATTTTTTTGTTTATTTATCCAAAATACCCATTTTCAAAAGTATTAACTAAAATATCCATTTCGGTTAAATGCTCCATTTGCATAATATAGGACATTCAAATACTCAACTGCGAGTGGAATATCCGACATGATACTCCACTATCAATGGAGTATCCAACCTTATACTTAATCGATAGTGTAGTATGTCTATGATACTCTTTTGGGAGTGACGTGTAATATTAATGCTCCAGTGGTAGTGGAGTATCTGTTGGATATTTAAGATCATATTTATTGATTATAAGTATTTTGGACATGTTTTACTGAAAATAATGAATTTTGGGCCATCCTTGGATTTTCAATTTATAACTTATAGTAAAAAAAAATAAAACTTATGTTTTATGGCAATTAAATTTCAATTTATCCATTTAATATAATTACCGGCTTTAAATATAATGGATCTGAAGGTCATATGTTTACCTTATTTGTAAACATCGAGGATTCAACTCAACTTAAACAAGAATGTAATAGTAAATAGTATATGTACTCTCACAGGGATCTCAAATGCTTAACTGTCAAGAGAAAAGAAGACAAAGTCAATCTACCGTTTTGAGTTATACTACACTTGAAGAAGTTCATTCAGTTGATCAAGCATCAGTGGAGTAATCAAGATAGTGGGTTCTATTTATAGTGATAAGAGGTTTCTACAGTGGCAGAATACAGATTAGAAAGGTTTGAAAAAGAGTGAAGAAAAGGAAGACATGAACCACAATTTTAAAGTCAATATATGAAGAACAGTCATTGCGGTTAGTCACTCATGAACCAGACCGTGCATCGAGTGTCAACATTAATCAGTGGTTGTTCGTCATTAAATTCAGTGGTTCAAGCTATCAAGACTGATACAAAGAAAAAATCATTGTGTAAGCAACAGAAGTGCTAAATTCATTAACCACAAGGATTTTACTATCAAGTGGATTGGCTATGAGGAAAAAGAAGTACCACAAAGAAATGCAAAGTGATATGTTCGTAAAGCTGGAACCCCGGTTGGAATTGATAAATTTTTTGTTAAGCAAAAGGAGTCCGGTTCCAGACCCTCAGGAAACCGCAGCTTAGAGCGTAAGGATTTATTTATATTAATAAATATTTATTTATTTAGAAAATTATATTTATAAATATCTAATAATATTAGATATTTATTGTTATAATTTCTGGATTAAAATAATTATTTATTAATTAAAGATCATAAGCTGTGCGGATTAAAAGCATTTCTACGGAGCCCGTCTAAATAAAACAAAAGTCATTTGATTTGTGTTGGCAGGCAACCCGTGTGATGTTAAAAGAATTAAGAAGAATTGGCCAGGTTTATTAACTTAAATTCAATAATCTGGCCGAGTTCTTTTAATTCTTTAAATTAATTGATAGTCTGAAAATCTATTTAATTAATAGTCTGAAAGTCTATTTAATTAATAGTCTGAAAAGTCTATTTAATTAATAGTCAGATAGTCTGGTTGATAGTCTGCAAGAGAAAGTCTGAAAAGATTGATAGTCTATAAGCTGGTTAGTCTGGATGGCTTGATAGTCTGCAAGGAAGTCTTAAAGAAAGTCTGAGAGCTGATAGTCTGCATGGTTCGATAGTCTGCCAGAAAATCAAGTATTAAAGACTATCTAGATAGTCATTCCGATAGTCTACAAAGACAAGTGGATAGTCTGCAAGCCTTGATAGTCATACCGATAGTCTGGAGAATCACTTGATAGTCTGCAAGGCTTCAATGGTCATTTGGATAGTCTGTTTTGGTTAGAAAAATAGGCAGAAGATATTTTCAACTCAAAGTCTATACAAATAGACAGACGGCCACAAACAGAGACACACAGCTTCACACTCTTGTTTCAACAGAAGAAAAAGAGAGACCAAGAGAAAATGGTTCTGAGCTTCTAATTTAATTCTTGTAAATTATTTCTAGCTTATATTGTTTAATCTAAACCACTAGAAATAGTTTACTTGTACTATTGGAACTATCTAGCGGATTAAGTTCCCTAGAACTTATCTCTCGAATAGCTTTTTAGCATTCGATCTTTTTATTACAAATATAGAAAAGTTCATGTCGAATTTTTTATAGAATTTGTAATAATTAGTTTGGTCATCAAACCTTGTAATTTGTACCCGTGTATTTAGACACACCCCATCAAGTTTAATATAATTTTATATTTAACTTGAATATTGGCTTCGTTTTATTCCGCATCGAATTGTTTAAATTTTAATATACACACAAAGAATAATTTCGATAAAACGGTATAATTTGTATTCAACCCCCCTTCTACAAACTATTTTGGACCTAAAAATTGGTATCAGAGCCTTTTGATTGACGCACAAATCAAGATCCTTATTTTTGTGGTTCACCAATTGGTTTTCGAGTTTGTTGACCCATACAGAAATCAAATCCGGTATTAGACCAAAAAGTCAACTCCTCTTATTTTCAAATTTTTTAACTTTCAAAAATTCAATTCTTGAGATTTTTGAACTTTAAATAATTTGAACTTATTTTTGGATTCTTTAACTTTCAAAATTTTCAATTTTGAGATTTTTGAATTTTAAATAATCTAAATTTATTTTCGAATTCTTTAACCTTAAAAAATTCTCAATTTATGATATTTTTTTATTTTTAAACAATTTGAGTTTATTTTCAATTGTTAATTAAATTGAATTTATTCTCGAATTGTTTAACCTTCAAAAATTTTCATTTCATGATATTTTTTATTGTTAAATAATCTTAACTTATATTCGAATTTTTAATTCTTGAAATTATTAATTTTGGGAAATTTTGATTTTTAAACAACTTGAGTTATTTTCAAATTGTTTCATTCTCAAAATTTTTAATTCTTGATACTTTCGAATTTTAATTAACTTGAATTTATTTTCGGATTCTTTAACTCTAAAAATTATCATTTCTTGAGATTTTTTGATTCTTAATTAATTTGATTCTAATTTCAAATTTTAATTAATTTGAACTTACTTTCTGATTTTTTATTTCTCAAAAAAATTTAAGTCCTTGAAGTTTTTGAATTTTAAAATATTTTGAATTTATTCTAAGCCAATGGTTTCAAAAAGGTTGTTAGCTGAAGATTCCTCCGGACATCAAAGATGATTTGAATCTTTTGAAGAAGATGCATTTTTCATTGGAATTAATTTCTACCTACTGAAGAAAAATTTGTGGTACTTCCTCAAAGTTATATCCATAGGATCCCACTGGTTTTTCAGAAGCAGGAATGGAAGAAGTTGTAGTGGATGAATTTTCTTTTGAAGATTTTAGTCAACTCTAATGATTTAGTGATATACAAACACTTAGTGGATTTTCGCAATGCTAAATCCAATACACTTAGTGGTTTGTACAAGAGCATATCTTTCAAGGAATCAACGGAGACTTTAAAAGAATGGAATCAGGGTGGTTTGAGAATGGACTAGACAGTTATACATCTCAGTCAAGAATTAGTGATGAAACCTCAGAACAGACATGAAGAGTTACTAACTAAGAAAGAGTACTAAAGTTGTATCCAGGGATCAGGCCTATCTATTCCGAAGCAGAAACTCTTCAAGATATAGTTCAACTCAAGAGGTGGTTACTAGACTGAGATGGTGGAAAGAACAAGACATGATAGTTGCATTAATGAAAGTTATATGTGATAAGTAACTATCAAGGTGTAACATCCCAGGTTTTTAGATTAATTTTAGTAAATAATTTGATAATTTAGTATTAATAATTTAGGATTTAAGATAATAGCATTTTCAATTTTAGAGGAGTTATTGTAGAAAGTCATTAAAAATAGAAGATTAATAGGTTGTAAATCATAATCAATTTTTAAGTTTTTTTTTTATTAAAAAGGATGTATCATTAAAGAATAATTAGTAAGGATAAAGACATCAGTTAAAAAAATATATATAGAAAAAACCCTAGAATTCTATATAGTAGTCAGGTAAAGAAAAAAAAAGTAGAGATCAGAAAAAGAAACGCCAAGAGAGGAAAAAGAAATGTAAGAGAGAGAGAGAGAGAGAGAGAAGAAGAACACGAGACGAGACCAAAAAGAGAAGAGAAGGCTCATAACAAGATTAAAAAGAAGGGGTAATGATTCTTTATTTCTTTTGATATTCTTGTTAATTCATGTGTACTATGTTTAATTGATTTTGATTATGTTAAGGATTTTTGTTAGTCTCTTAAGTTTTGTATATGTGGTGATATTGTGTATGTATCCATGAGTTCTTTGTTATATTCATTGTCTTAGTATGATTACTCCGATTTTGTATGCTAGTATGTTTGGATTCTGAATTCTTGTAAAATTCGTATAGGATTCGTTATTCATCGGAATTTTATGCAATTAGACTTTCTGAAAAGTTATTTGAATTGTCTACATCTTTTATTCTTTAACTTTTCTGAAATTCGGCTTGTAAATTCGTGTTTTCTGTGATTTTGTGATCTGACCTGCTTGTTTTCGAAACTGAGTGCCCAACTTTGAAAATTCATAGTAAATTGAGTTTTTATCCAAAAATTATGAGCGATATCATTCTGGAAAGATATTTTCTAGCTCTACATTTTTCGTTTACATTCCTTCGTCAAATGTTGTGATTTTGAAGTCTTAAACAACAAAATACTAGAGAAGTCACGGTCTGATTCTGTTATGCAGTCCGCAAATATCTACTTTCTGAATTCGTTACTTGTTTGTTTTTATCGAGCCTTACCATTCTGGAAAGGTCTCAGAATTTTCTACGTTTTTCGTGCTTTATGATTTTTCATATAAAATCATTTTCATAGAGTAATTTGCCAATTTCCAGAACTGATCAGGGCTGATTTTGTTAACAATGGTCTATTTTGTAAGATATTTTGGTGTGTGATTTTTGGAATTTTCTTTGAGTAAGTTATATGTAGCGCCGCATGAGTTCTATTAAGGTGTGTGCTTGTTTGCTATATTTGATTGTTAATAGATAATGAATTAATATTTAGGATTGGTTGTGGTTTTATTTTCAGGGGTACGATATCGACATCGAGGTAAGTGACTTTTCGTTGCTCACTAATATTATAAAATCTGTTTTCTTACTTTGCAAAATATCTGTTTGATTTGGTTATCGAAAATTGATTTTAGAAAAGAATTATTTTAGAAATCCCCAGTTTTAGTGTAACGACCCGAAAAATTACGTGTAATTTATTATATTAAAATATATTTTTAGTTGATTTTAATGTGTGTTAGTTTATTTTTAATGCATTTAAACGCGTTATGATTTTTATAAAATAGGAAAATTATCCCATACGTGTTATGTGACTTCTGTGTATCATAGAATATTTTATTCTATTTTTCTGTAATTTTTAAATTTTTAGAATACAGTTATTTCGTATTTTGATTTCCGGACCCAGCCCCTATAAATAATTCGAGGCCCTGTTTTTCATAAAACTATTTTTTATATAATAATGGGATGTTCAAAAATGAAATTTGTTGTAATTTTTGTAATATTCATAATTTTTGGGAAATTTTGGCATATATATTATGTTCGTTTAAAAATAAAAATTTTACATTTTTATCCCATAAAAATTATTTTGAAGGCTTAATAATTTTAAGTAGGGGTTAAAAATATTTTTGGGGTACTAATTTTCAGATGAGTATAAATAGCTAAATTTTATCATTAATTATTAAAATTAATCAAAAATCAGATTTTTGATTTTATTTTCTGGAAAATTCTTTGAATATTGTTCTTGGTGTTCTTGGAGATCAAACACACTTTTGACAGTGATTCCGGCATCCAAATCGTTCATATGGGTAACCAAACTGAAGCTCTTGATCTCTACTACATGTTTATGTGTGTTTTAACATCCTAAATTGCTTGAATCAAAAATTTATAATTTTAGTTTAATATTCGAATTTTCTCGAATTTATTTTGGATTGTAGGATGATTTGTTGTTGATGTGGTTAGTGTCTATAGATTGTATACAATCTCAGGAGCATCATGATAATTTTGGTTTGATTTTTAGTAGCCTAAAACTCGAGATCGAATTTTGTGGGGGTGATTATAAATTTCAATTTTCCGGATTTCTTGATGATTGTTTGGTGTTTTTGATGATTGATATGAGTCATTGAAATCCAAAGCTTCGTTTTGGTGTATAAAACGTTTGATTTGGTTGAGAAATGAGTGAAAACGAATTTTGATCGGAAAGTTTTTGAAGCTCGCCGGACTTCTTCGGATTTTGGCCGGATTCGGCGATTGGTTAGCCGGATTCTGCGTTTGTTAGTTTGGTTTGATTGTTGGGTTGTTGTGGAACGTTTTGCAATCAAAAACTCAGTGAAACGGAGTGTTTTTAAGTTTGCCGGAGTTGGCCGGAAACGTCGACGGCGGCGACTTCTGCCATTAACGCCGGCGATGTTCTTGGAGCATTCATGTGAAGGTGGTGATGAATAGTACCAGTTTAATCTTCAAAATCTGATAACATTTTCTGAAAAGTGATTTTGGAATTTATTTTTACTTTTTACCAATTATTTTTACTTTTATTTACTTTTATTTACTTTTAATTACTTTATAATTCTGAATTTAATTATAAATTTCAGAAATTTTATTTTCTGAAAATGTTTTATAAATCCAGAATTTATTTCTGAATTCTGTTTTTATTTTTTCTTTATTTCTTTATTTAATTGTTTTTAATTCAAAAATAATTAAGAATTAAATACTTTTAATTATATTAATTAATCTCAAATAATGATTTAATTAATTTGATTATCTAATAAATGTAATTATTTATTAGATAATTTCATTAATTAATTATTACTTGACTCTAATTAATTTATTTAGGATTATTTAATTTTTAATTAACCAATTTTCTGTTTAAAAGTGATTTAAAATAGAAAGAAATTGTTTTAAAATTCTAAAAATAATCCGGGAGCGATAAAAATAGTTTTAAAATTATAAAATTATTTATAAACCCGGATTAAATATTTATTAAAATATTTTGGAGATTCAATAATTACCCGGAGGGTTTATTAGCAATCGTTTTTGATTCAAAAAGGGTATTTAAATCTTCTAAAATTCTTTTAAGTGATTTAAAAATATTTTTAAATATTCTAAAAATACTTTGAATGCTCTTTTATTTGTGAGTCATATCTGCTATGTGAATTACGTGCTATGTGATTATGTAATCTACTTATTGAATCTCTGTACGTGCTATGTGAATTATCAAAGTGTTTATTTCGAGAGTTAAGCGTTGTAATTATATTTCTATTTCTTTATCGAGGATTAATTGGTAAGTATTGATTTAGGTTTGTCAACGGAGATAAGTAAATGTTTAATAAAGGAAATTGGAGATGGATGAAATATTCTTTGTGGGTTACGAAGAAAGTTGGAGATGGATGCAGTATTGTGTGGATTGTAATAAAGAAGGTTGAAGATGAAAGTATTATTTGTGGAATTGCTGGTTTACTTGTGAGGTGTTTTAACACCGGGAAAACGTCTATGTTCAAAGGGGACATTTCCAATTATTTTCTTCCGACAGAGATATTGGTAAGCAGGGTTAATATGTTCGAATGGAGTTTGTAAATGTTTATAAAAGTAGAACTTGATGTTTGAAGACTGATGTACCAGCTTATGCTTGATTATAGAAGTAGACGCGCGGGCTCGATGTCGACGGATCAGACTTGTGGCAATCGCAAGAGTGTCAAACCAACGAATGATTAAAATAGAAGATTGTGATGCCGTAAGATAGAAGAAGAAGGTAGATGTGTTACCTCGACTTTGCGCAATAGCTAAGGACCAGAGGCAAGTATTTTCTTGATCATCTTAAACAATTTTTATTTTATGTTTCATTTATTCATATCATGACGAATAGCTATTATTCAGAGCTATTTGTGATTCTTAAATATTTTTGTGCGAACACAGTTGCTTAATATTGGTACCCTTGATGTGGGGAATTGTTTCAGATAAACTCTTCATATCCTCATTATCGTAGTAATAATGGGATATGACCTGTATTTAAAACTAAGCATTTCCTGTTGAATTCGGAAATTGCTCTATTGGATTGGAAAATAGTAAAGCGTAGGAGGCCACATCGAGTAGTTGGTCCAGCTATATTTAAGGAGGATATGGTAACCATTCCATCTTCCTATAGGCTAACATTACTTGCCTATTTTGGGTACCCCAGAAATCCTCGTTATACCCACGCGGATAGAAAGGTATTCGGTGGTTGTATAAAGTGGTCCCATTGCTTTTGAACCTGATCAGGGGGCAATGGTGTTTCAGTTATATAAGTGTATCCAATCCATATCGCCCGAATGGCTATTATATATTGTGAGTTGGCAGATGATTCATTTTTATGACATGCCAAATATTGTGAGTTGGCAGATGAATCATTTTTATGACATGCCAAATGATTTCAGTTATGGTTTGAATTATATCACAGTTGTTGATTCAGTTTCTCTATAAACTGTTTTACATTTCAGTTGATTTTATGCCCCACTTATCCTGGTTTTATATCAAAATTTTTATACGCTTGCTGAGCATTTCTTTCGCTCATACTTGCTGTTGTAAATTCTAACATTTCAGTAAGGTAGTTTGGCGAGACTTATCCGCGCAGTTCAGAAAGAGAAGAAGCGTGATGCTATTTCGAAGATGACTTGGCTCAGGATGTCTGGATTTAGAGTAAGATCTATTTTATATAATTGAGTTCTAATATTTATTATTATTATGTACTAGTCTAGTTGGCCTGGCGTACTTCTTATCGAAGTTACACCAGTGATTTAAGATTTGATCAAAGAGAATGTTGGGAATGAATGTTTTTTATCTAATGGAATTTGGATTCTTGTTTCTAGCCCTATAACCTTAAAAGATCTTGGTATGTTTGGGGTCACAAGTGTTATATTTCCAGTGTTGGACAATCACAAGTGAATGATTATTATTAAACAAATGTTTTATTTTGAGGATTTTCCCGTGACGACCAAATCTCCTGACCCCGGATTTGGGGGGTGTCACCTTTAGTTGCGTATCGAATCATAGAATCCGGTCACTGGATAATGTGACATATAGAACTAGTTTACGCACGTTCCGGAACAAATAGATACCTTGTTGAGTTTGACTTAACGAGGGACGTAAACTAGCCCCCATCGAACTATAGAAGCCGTGTCACTGGCATAGTGTGACCGTAACTTAGAACTGTGGGAATAAAATGTGATTTTACTTGTTACCCTAGTGGATTTTGATGTTATATACAGCAAGCTGATTGTTTATCTTGTACTAGTTTTACTATATTTAGCTTACCATTATATGATTGAATCACTTGATGTATCATATGCATATATATGTGTTTGCTATGTATAAGTATGCTTTCAGGTAACTTGGTTGATGATATGGAAAGGCAAAGATTTAAAGCTATCTATCTGTTCAGCTCGCCAGAACCAAAACAGCAAGCTGAAAAGAACTCGCCAGAATCAAAACAGCAAGCTGACTTGGACTTTCCAGAAGATGTTTTTAGTCAAGTTTGATTTCGAAGATTTCTTGAAGATTGCTTGAAGATCAGAGATTGGCTAGGATTAAATATGTAAGGACTCTATTATATAATATATAGTATATATAATTAATAGAGCTCAAATCTTTTTCGAAAATCTGTTCTTTATTTAGTGGGATTGTGATTTATCTTTCCTTATCCTTTCAAAACAGATTTTACTCAATCTTTTACTTATCTAAACATTCCATAACAGCCCAGATTCGTTCATATCTTTTTATAGCTGTTGGAAATTGATTTTATCATATATATACTATCGTATATATATCAAAATGAGTTTGTTGGAGAATTAAATCATTCCAAACGTTTTATATTCAAAACCTCTAACTAATATAGCTGTTGGAGAGTGTTTTTATGCAATCAAATCTTTTCCATATATCAAATCTTCAACTAGCCGTTTGTTTGTTTTCATATATATTCACTTACAACCTTTCTTGTAAGCGACGAAGAAAAACACAACTACAAGTTTGAGACTTGCTTATACACGTTCCTATCATCTCTCTCAAACACCATTCTTATAAACTCTGAGCTTTATTGTTATATACACTTATATTATATAAGAGAGTTTATAGCTTGAGTTGTAATACTCGAACATCTTATTTTGGATTGTATTGTTCAATTTGTATTGAATACTTGCTGTCCAAGTTTGGCTTAAGGTTTTGGGTGGGTCGAACTAGACTAGAGAAGGATACTTTGGAAGTATTGCTTAGAGAGTTGGTTCATCACAGCAAACAGCAAGCCATTTGTCAGCAGGATTGGTAAGGTTGAGTTGCTGGGCATATTGGCTAGGGAACAAGGGTTTGGTGGACGTTGCTAGAGAAGTATACTTGGGAAGTATAGCTTAGAGAGCAAGTTCAGAAACAGGTGTTCAGCAAGCCATTTGTCAGCAGCTGGGTTATAAAGGGAGATATATTATTGTATCTTGTAATTGGTTTATTTCGTTGATCAATAATATATTCTCTTACCAAGTTGGTAAGGGACCAGGACGTAGACCATAGGGGTTAGGGGTCGAACCTGGCTAAAAGTCTCTGTGTTATTTATTTTCTGTTCTTTATTTTCTGCTTACTGTTTGCATTCAGCTTACCATTTGTCTCTGCATAAAACGAAATCAGTAAGCTGTTTCTGGTAATTTTTAAAATCGGTTTTAGTTAAATATAGTTAGCCATTTACTCCTATTCAACCCCCTTCTAGGGTGCATTTTCATTTGGTATCAGAGCTTTGGTATACTAACAATTCTGTAACAGGAAAGTATTCGATCATAATGGCTGAAAACTATCCCGAAGGAAAATCTGATTTTAGACCTCCACTTCTTCATGGCACACACAACTACCACTGGTGGAAAAGCAGCATGGAAACTCACTTATCCAGGGATCCATTAGTTCTGAGAGTTGTGCAAAAAGGTCCATATGTCTTTCTTGACAAGGAAGGCAAGCCAAGAGATGTTGATGATCTCACTCCGGATGAATTAATCAAACTTGGCTACAATGGAAAGGCAAGGAGTTCTCTTATGAATGGTTTGAACCAAGCTGAATATGATAAAGTATCTTCACTCAAATCAGCAAAAGAAATGTGGGATGCTTTGGAGACTTATCATGAAGGTTCGAAATCTCTAAAGAAGGTGAAACTTAGCAAGCTAATGAATGACTTTGGAAACTTCAAGCTTAATGAAGGTGAAACTATCAAGGATAGTCAAGCACGGTTTCAAGTTACTATTAACTCACTGAAGAGGCTTGGAAAATCTATACCACAAGATGAAATCAATATGAAGGTCTTAAGTGCAGTACCATTTATCTACGAAGCCAAAGTTACTGCCTTGGAATCCTCACCACTTATTGATACTATGGATCACTTGGCTGTATTTGCTGAGCTAGAGCAATTTGAAAGCAAGATAAATGGAAATCAGGTGGGAAGTTCAAGTGTTAAAGCTCCAACAGAAAAGATGAAGAATATGGCTCTCCATTCTAAAAACAGCAAGCCAATTGACTCTAATGATGAATCTGATTCAGATGAAGAACTTGCACTTATTTCAAAGAAGATCAAGAGGCTGATAGAAAAGAAGAACATGATGAAAAGGGAAAGAGGTGGCTACTACAACAACAAGAAAGGCTCAAAAGACTCTAAGGAGGAAACTTGTTTCGAATGTGGCAAGCCAGGCCATTATAAAAGGAATTGCTACAAACTAAAGTCAAAACAGCCTACTGCTTTCAAGGACAAGAAGAAATCAAAGGCTCTACTGACTTGGAGTGATGATGATTCTGATTCCAGTGATGACTCAAGTGAAGAGATGGTGAACTTAGCACTTGTTGGAATGGATGAAAAATATGGTCTAGGAAATTCAGAAGGAGTATATGCTGAAACTGATTCTGAAGAAGATGAGAGTGAGGTAAACTCTTTTAATGATTATATTTCTTCAGATGATACTTTGTTAGATTCACTAACCATGCAGGAACAAAATAGTGTTACAATTGAAGAACACATGGCACTAAAGGCTGAAATCAGCAAGCTGACTGATAAAAATGCCTATTTATCCAAGATGGTGAAAGATTTGTTGCCAAAAATGGAAGAATGGGATTCAACTTCATTCAGTAAAGCTACAGAGATCAAGGAACTGAATACTAAGAACAGACATTTAGAGGCTAATGTCAAGTTACTTGAAAAGAGAAATAAGACCTTGACTGAAGAAATCAAAGAGCTAAGGTCTGATGTCAAAACTAAAGCTAAAGCATTGGAATCATACAAGATGAAGGAATCTAGTCAAGCCGAATCCTCAAAAACTGCTGAAAAGAGAGTTCAGCAAGCTGAACTCATCAAACAGCAAGCTGAAGTGATCACTCTCCTAGAAACAGAAGTTAAAGATCTCAAGAAGGGCATGGAAACTTTTGTTCAAGGTGAAGACACCTTAAAGACAATGATGAAGAAGGCAAATGTACCTTTGGTCAGAGAAGGTGTTGGTCTAAACTTCAACAAGAAAGATAAGGTGCTAAAATATGATGGAAGGAATGGCATTCCCTACAATTATGCTATGCCTTGGAAGACATGCAACAAATGTGGTGGAAAAGGACATCTGGAAAAGAATTGTGTGGTTCGAGTATATCATAAGAAGAAAACAGCATACCAGAATGCTTCAGACAGGAGACAAACAGCTTACCATTATCAGTCTGGCAGAACACAAAGGACTGCAAATCAAGCACCAAAAGTGATACAACAGTGGATCAAGAAATCTGATCTACATGTTCTCTATGTCCTATCAACAAACCATGGTAGATCCAATAAAATTTGGGTACTTAAGTAGTAAGTATGTTATTTGTCCTCGTATATTTCTTTGAATATGATTATATTATTCTTGTGGTACTAACGAGATTCCTCTAATACATAGATGGGACAAATATATGTATATGTATTGTATTATGCAGGAAACAAGAAAGAAGAATACTATTATGATCAGTTGGAATGTATATTGTCTAATCAGCAAGCCATTTTCCAATTCAGAAGAACAATTGCTATCGATGAATATTCTGGAAATGTGTTTTCATCATGCTGGTTTGATTTATTCAACTTTATAATTATAACTAGCCTCATGATTGTTAAATGCTTTACCACATGTTTTATTCTTATATGCTTATTCTCTTGACCCTTTTCTGATGATGTCATAGGGGGAGAAGAACATGAATACATGAGGATAAAAAGGGCTATAATATTATATATATTAGATTTGTCAACTAATGTTTCATGCAGGGATGATTCGTATTTATATCTTATTGCATATGATGAATTGTGCTAACCTGATTATATGATGAGATATTATGCTAATCAGGGGGAGCATTGTTTTAGGGGGAGCAACATAGTCTCTCCGATGTATTCAAGTATGTCATCATCAAAAAGGGGGAGAATGTTACCGTGATGTTTTGATGATGAATACAAAGGTTGTATCTTAATACTTCATTTTTATCTATCTAATCTTGTTTTGCAGGAAGTATTGATCAATGATTAAGGGGGAGCTTTTAGCTCAATCACATATTGGTATATAATCATCAAAAAGGGGGAGATTGTTACCCTAGTGGATTTTGATGTTATATACAGCAAGCTGATTGTTTATCTTGTACTAGTTTTACTATATTTAGCTTACCATTATATGATTGAATCACTTGATGTATCATATGCATATATATGTGTTTGCTATGTATAAGTATGCTTTCAGGTAACTTGGTTGATGATATGGAAAGGCAAAGATTTAAAGCTATCTATCTGTTCAGCTCGCCAGAACCAAAACAGCAAGCTGAAAAGAACTCGCCAGAATCAAAACAGCAAGCTGACTTGGACTTTCCAGAAGATGTTTTTAGTCAAGTTTGATTTCGAAGATTTCTTGAAGATTGCTTGAAGATCAGAGATTGGCTAGGATTAAATATGTAAGGACTCTATTATATAATATATAGTATATATAATTAATAGAGCTCAAATCTTTTTCGAAAATCTGTTCTTTATTTAGTGGGATTGTGATTTATCTTTCCTTATCCTTTCAAAACAGATTTTACTCAATCTTTTACTTATCTAAACATTCCATAACAGCCCAGATTCGTTCATATCTTTTTATAGCTGTTGGAAATTGATTTTATCATATATATACTATCGTATATATATCAAAATGAGTTTGTTGGAGAATTAAATCATTCCAAACGTTTTATATTCAAAACCTCTAACTAATATAGCTGTTGGAGAGTGTTTTTATGCAATCAAATCTTTTCCATATATCAAATCTTCAACTAGCCGTTTGTTTGTTTTCATATATATTCACTTACAACCTTTCTTGTAAGCGACGAAGAAAAACACAACTACAAGTTTGAGACTTGCTTATACACGTTCCTATCATCTCTCTCAAACACCATTCTTATAAACTCTGAGCTTTATTGTTATATACACTTATATTATATAAGAGAGTTTATAGCTTGAGTTGTAATACTCGAACATCTTATTTTGGATTGTATTGTTCAATTTGTATTGAATACTTGCTGTCCAAGTTTGGCTTAAGGTTTTGGGTGGGTCGAACTAGACTAGAGAAGGATACTTTGGAAGTATTGCTTAGAGAGTTGGTTCATCACAGCAAACAGCAAGCCATTTGTCAGCAGGATTGGTAAGGTTGAGTTGCTGGGCATATTGGCTAGGGAACAAGGGTTTGGTGGACGTTGCTAGAGAAGTATACTTGGGAAGTATAGCTTAGAGAGCAAGTTCAGAAACAGGTGTTCAGCAAGCCATTTGTCAGCAGCTGGGTTATAAAGGGAGATATATTATTGTATCTTGTAATTGGTTTATTTCGTTGATCAATAATATATTCTCTTACCAAGTTGGTAAGGGACCAGGACGTAGACCATAGGGGTTAGGGGTCGAACCTGGCTAAAAGTCTCTGTGTTATTTATTTTCTGTTCTTTATTTTCTGCTTACTGTTTGCATTCAGCTTACCATTTGTCTCTGCATAAAACGAAATCAGTAAGCTGTTTCTGGTAATTTTTAAAATCGGTTTTAGTTAAATATAGTTAGCCATTTACTCCTATTCAACCCCCTTCTAGGGTGCATTTTCATTACTGAAAGATTCTTTTATCGATTTATAGCTTTAGAACTTTTGTATGATTTTAAAGTTTTTATTTTGAGCCGTCGGGCGATAGTTACTTGCTGGGCTTCGCAGCTCATTGTTTTAATATATTTCAGGTTACTAAGCTTTGGATCGAATAAGGATGTGAACTTGTGGATTTTTGTGCTACTTGATTTAGATGCAGTTATTGGAAAAGATCTATCGCATTGTAGAATAATTTCAGTTCTTAATTGGACATTGATTATTGAATTTATGTAACTGCATTTCTAATTTGATTGCTTCAGATTATTGTGTTGACTTTTGGTTTGACTTTGGTTGAATTTGGATTTATTGAATAAAAAATTGTATTTTATTTTAGTTTTTGATTTAGAATTAATAGTCCAAAAAGTCGAGTTTTTACACAAGGTGTGCAATATGGTACAGAATTCTGATAGACAAGGATGAATAGGGATTCATTAAATGAGATGAAACAGAAGCATCAGTGCAGAACTTATCTTGCTGAAGAAAAAAGTTGGGATGGATCAGATGATGATGAGGAGAGCATAATGAATATCTTGCTTTCATAGCAATCTCTGAAGATGATTCACCTCACCTGTCTCAGGTATCAATTCTTCAAACTAGTGCAATATGTAATTCTCAAAAATTCAAAGCATGTTAAGATCTTAGTTTTTAATTGTTAAATCTTTGGTTAGAAGATCTTAATATGTGTATGAATATTTGTCAAATTTAATTAATTGCAATAGTGAGTTAGAGCTGTTCCTTAGACAATATCTTTTAATTCTTAATTGTTATATGTTAAGCATATAAGACCTCTGCTTAAGCTAGTTTCAGGATCCCCAGTAGAACAAGATTTGATTATTCATTCTGAATTGTTTGTTAAGGTTTAAAAAGTTTAAAAGATGGAATAATTACCTAGGGTGTCAGTAGAACATCAAGTTATTTGTAAAACTGACTTAGGTAATAGAGATTATATAATGTCATATAGCAACATGAATGGATTGGATAGAATTAGTGATTGATTGTTAATTCTTCTATTCCATGTACGTTTAGAAAATCATTGAATATCTGTAAATCTACTTGCTACCTGTTGCATGTGCATAGGTTAAAGTAGACAGTACTGAATTTTCTAAAATGCATAACATGCCTAATTTGCATAATTCTTATCTACAATGTTTTAAATGTTGAATGTATGCCATGTATTCTTATTATCATGTCCGCTTATTTCAAATATCATAAATGCATCTCCGAGCATTTGTATTGATTATAGAGAAAGCATGTTTAAGAATTACAATAAGGCACAGACTGCTTGTCCTCCTTACGTTAGGAAGGAACCATTATTCTCCTTGTTCAGTGACTATTTTGTCAATGACATTAAAAAGGAGAAATGGTCAGTCAAAGATAAGAATGAGCATGTTAAGGTTAAACTGTTGTTAACTCTGATAAAAGGGAAATCTCTAATCCATCTGGACCCAAGTAAATTTGGGTACCAAGAACTTTTAATCCATTTGTGAATACAGGGCTAAACAAGTTAATCGATTATGCATTATTAATGATTTATTCAAAGCATATCATCGAAGAAAGAACCCTACTATCAAATGTGATTGTGAAGACAGACCAAGTGGTATCCCTTGGAGATAACAGCAAGGGTATGACTCAGGGTCAAGGCTATTCAATAGCTATGAAATGTTGTCAGTAATAAAGCATCTTTTACAAGATGAAGAGCCTACTATTCAAGGAATAAGGAAAGAGAACTTATCTGTAGCTGACATGGAATCTAAGTCAAAGGTGAAGTCAACAAGGTCAAATCTAAAGCTTCATCAGACAGGAGTTCAGCTATGACATAAGGAGCTCTCTCACCTGAATGTCATATCAAGAGATTCTTTCCTGGAAATCGAATCAGTAAAGGAGACTACCTCATCTGGAATTAATGTAAAATAAAATTATGAGGCATGTCATAAAGAGAAGTCAAAGAAGCATCACACAGAAGTTCTACATCAAATAAAAATATACTTTAGTGGTGATGATTGATGACTTCTCTCAACAAACAAGTTGTTGTTCAGACTATCTGAGGACAAGACACCATTGATGGTGATTGATCACATCTTAAACCCTGATCAGTAAGAAATATAGGAAGACCCCACAAGTTATGAAGGAAATTGTTTTGCAATGTTAAATATAAGTGAGCATCTTGCAATTAGCTAGTGTTCAAGAGGATAATTTCCTTAGTTACTCGATGGAGTCGACAGCCTACAGGGTGATTGTTATTAATCAATAGAATGTGATTGAAAGTCTTAGTGATGTTCAACAACTTCTAGCTCCAGCTGTCAATGGTAATGATGATTCAGATCCAACCAATGTGAAATATGAAGAATCTTCATGTAAATCCAGCAACAGCTTAGGGGGAGCAACTGAAGGATCAAATAGTCAACTTAACACCACATTGAAAATCAAAGGATACTATGAGAACATATCTACCAAGACAATGAGTGTTGACTCAATTAACTCTTTGTCCTAGTTTTTAGTGTTTCTAATGGTGGATGTAAAAGACTAGCAGAGCTTCAAGTACCAATGATTATTTCTATAGTTTTCTTTCAAAAGAAACTAAGAAAGCTACAAAGGCTCTGGAAGATCCAGATTGAGTGATTGCAATGCAAGATGATCTCAATTAGTACAAAAGGTAGATTGAAGGGAAGCTGTTATCCAGACCAAACAACAAGTCTGTAATTGGTACAAGGATAACCAGAAGTCTAACTGGATGTCAAGGCATTGTTATGAGGGACAAAGCCAAACTGGATGCAAGGTTACAAGCTGATAAGACAGTATATCTAACAAGAAGCACCAGTGACAAGACTTGAGGATATCAGGCACCTGTTGTACATTCATGATCATAATGGACATCTGGACCTACAGAATCTGGATGCTAGAGGAATGTGAACAAGTGCAATCCTGGTTATTGAGATAATTGAATATCTCTACAGGTTAGTATGAACTGGTATAATCACTCAAGCAAGCATGGAAGACATGGTATGACACTCTAACTATAATTTAACATCTGGTATCAATTTTTAACAGTTGGTATCTTTTAACAATTGGTGTCATATTTATAGAACTCTCTACATCTTTAGGCACAAACAATGATATATATGTGCAATGATATCTTGATTATATTATATGTTGATTTATTAACTAAAAATTGGTATCAAGGTATTTGCTGTTTTGATGTTGGTAAAGTTGCAATTATTTTGAATTACTTCATGCAAGCCAAAAGAATAATTCTATTTGGAGCACAAGTAAGTCAAAAGAATGATGGCAATAAAAATTAGTCAAGGATCTTTTGTTTCTTTTCAGAAGATTCTAGACCTGTCATGACTACCCACCAACAATCACTATAGCTGGATTTTGACCTATTAGTTTAGACCTAACAAGTTGGTAATCAAAAATCTTAAGATGGACTCGGATCTGAAGAAATGGTACCCTAGAGATATTTGACCCAACAAGTTCAGGAGCTACTAATTAGGACCTAATCGTGCTATAGAGTAACCATCAGCTTATTATCTTATTCAATTGCTAATAGATCACTTACACACATATTATATTCTCAATATGCAATTGTGCAAGGCCCCAAGTGGAACCTAGAGAATCTATACTTGTAGTTATTACAATTGATTTTCAGATGTCTTAAGTTGGACCCAAATCTGCGGAGATGGTACCCTAGAGACATTAGTTCTGACATGTTTTGATGCATAGAGACAGATCAAATGAGTTGTACGAAAGCAGGAGAACATAAGGAAACAAATTTTTCTCCAACAACTCTGTGGAACACTCAAGGCCAAGCATCTTGCATAAGGTATCAATTATTTTGAGAGAGCATGTCTTTAGTCAAGAATAACTTGCAGATACGTTTACTAAATCACTTGATGAAATTAAATTTTCAAGATTGGTTTATAAACTTGGGTTTGTATTAATATTATATAATTTGTATATCCCATCTGTTAAGTAATTCTTAAGTAAGCTCACAAGTATTCAATTGTCTATATTGAAAGGACTTGTGATTTTACTATAAGTGATTCTTAAATGAGTTTACAAGTATTCAATTGTCAGTATTGAAAGGACTTGTAAATTCATTGTAAGAAATTCATAAATGAGTCATAAGTATTCAACTTCCGTATTGAAAGGACTTGTGAACTTATTTACATCCAGACCTCAAGCTGAGAATTATCTATTAGATGATTGCCATGTGTATAAATAGATATATTTCATTGGTGATTATTTAAAGATAATTTAAATACTTAAATGCTAAAACCTAACTCATAGAGATTTAGTATTTACTTATTTATTTATTATTTATTTTGATTAATTTGAGCTATGGAACCTGAAGCAATTCAATATAAGTATTTGCTCTGTACCTCATATTTATTAAAATAAATATACAACATAACTAATTTGGACCTAATCTGTGTTAGTCTTCAATTAGTTGTGAGATGTTAATTCTAGTGAATTTATCAATGTTCCATTTTCAGAAATTCTCTATAATTAATATCATGGTTCTAACAATTGGTTTGTATTGAAGTTTTGACTTATATCAGTTAATGATATTTAGTTAGAATTCTATTTACTAACTAATTGAAAGATGTATTGGTATAAGTGAAATTACTTAGAACTCCTTTAAGTAATCATTGTCTTATCTTTTACAATTCACTAATGCTACTATATAAGGTATGAAAATTGTCTAAGTAGAACTATGGATATTGTAATATCTAAAGTTACCATAGTTCAGTTACTTCGAATAATTTTTATGCTTATTTGCAAGCTTCTAATCACTTTGATAATGAATGTTATATACTATGGATCAAGGTGTATTGGACTTAGAATATTATTTCTAAGATTGCAGACAAGACAGTCTTGGTAATCAAGTTTTATTTTTAGAACCAAGTTTGTCTAATAAAAGCAGTTGTTATGAGTTAACAATTGTTATCAACGAGGAGTTGCCTTGAAGTCATAAGTTTGAAATATTACATCTAAAGAACTTGTGTATTTCTTGTCAACAAGTTCCTCGTACTTATGAATGTCAGTGAATGATAGACATAAGTAGTTAGATACTAATATTCATTAGGTCAATTGGTATTCAATGTAATAATTCAATCTTCATTGAATTGAATTTATCTAACAATTGGTATCATTGAATATTTAGTATTTAACAGTGATTATTTATATCCTAGTTAAATTATGACGTGAAGCAATTCAATGGTTTATTTGCTCATAATTTAAATTTGGTAAAGTAATCATAAACACAATTACTTGCATTCTAAAGTATCTGATAAATACTAACAGTTGGTATCAAATAGTAAAATATTTGCTTACTAACAATTGCTAGTTGCTCTGATACTTTATTGCAAACCAATTGTGATGTATATATTATCTCTGATGATATTACTCAGGATTTATTCTGAGTAAACGTGTCTTATCTACAAATCATTAGTGTTAGTATATATTAAGGTGTTCAACTTTCTAAGTAAGTGAGACATAAAGTTACATTTGGTCTCCTATCACATTTTGAAGTGGTGAAAATTTTCAAAATTGAATTCTCTAATTCAGGTTATACACCACTTTATACATATGATAGCTCTTAGAATATTTTACATCCATCAGACGATTACTTAAGTTTATGTTGTGCTATGTAATGCAGTGCTAAGGGAGAAACATTGGTTATCTGTACTTATGTACTTGGTAATCTTTGTTACCTAAACTACATTAAGTGCTTGTATGAGTCTTTTCACTAACTTTTGTGTTAAAGTTCTCTATACATAATAAGCAGTTAAAGAAAATCTTTCTTTCTTAATTACTGCGAAGTCAAGAGTGTGTGTCTTTTAAAAATAAAACGACATAGTTTTCGTTAAAAGACATGATAATACATTGTTTAATGCACAAATACAAACTCTTGCACATTAACAGTTTTTTAAAAGAAAACTCAATCTTTCTACAGTTGTGATTGGTTATATTGTAAAACCTTTTGAAGTCACAACATCATTTCTCTCACATGATATAATGCATATGTTCTCACTCAATGTTCTCATATGTTGTAAATGCATTCTATCTCTATATTGCTCTACTGCTATGTGATGCAGGTTCAACTCCTAGTGGAAATTTTCTCACATTCGAAAGTCATGAGGTTGTAAACCCAACAACTTCTATCCAAGACTATAAATCCAAATCTAAACACATTATAACTTACCCCTGAAGTGGAAGTAACCTATTAGACTATAGGTCAATAAGGGAGTAACTGCACTTGATGCACCAAATAAGGATGTAAGGGATAGTAAACCCACAACTCTACCTCTCAAGGAGAATAGTCATATACAACTTGAGGTATTTTTAAGCTTGCATGCATTCTCCCAAAAGGATGCAGAGCTGAAAATGGCACTAAAATAGTCTCTGGATTCATTCTCTCAAAAGGATGAGTTTATTGAAATTCGCCTGTCAGCCAGGGCATCTGTTGGTAAGTCGCTACTTCATACACAAGACTAAAATACTTCCTGTACATAAAGTGAGATTGCACACACTAAGAATGAATTGACGAAAACTTGTACTCCAACCATATTACGGTTAGGATTATAAGTTCAAGGTTCTTCAATGAACCAAGAGTCTTCACAGACCTCGAGAGAAGATATTGATCTCAATGCAAAATTCAACAAGATCATTATCTAACTCCTCAGAGGGAACATCTCTGGATCCTGCGGGTAACGGTTCCGACATAGGTGCGGATCGGCAACTTGTTGACTATGATTCAGATTCACCTGATGAGTTAAACAAGGAGATGTCTTCACCGACATTAGAAGGAAACATGATTTTAATTCTAAGTTTTGATTTCATTGTTTACCTTCTCAGAATCCAATTCTGAAACCCACAAAAAGGGAAAATTTTATCAACTTGTAGATTATGACTCAGATTCGTCTGACGAGTCCAACGAGGATCGGGGATTTGCGAAACCCCATTGCACCACCAGACACCAGTGACCTCTCTAGAAGGGGCTATGGTGAATTTTCCTTGCAGGTACACATGGATGTTGGAGCTATGAGAGATAAGAGTGATACACTAGTGAGCATGAGTGTAAACACTTGAGAGATGAGAGATGACATCACTCATTTTAAGTGATATGAGTGGAGAGATGAGTAAAACACTTGTGAGGTACACGAAACAGAATCACACACTCACAGTGAGGAAGAAAGATAAACACCAAATCCCATTCCCAATTCCCCAAACAAAGTTCACTTACAAGAGTTGGGAGATATAAGGAAATTGTCGGGAGATTTGGTTGTCAGGATGATCAATAGTGAGGCCATTCTATAATATCTAAAGGGCAAAGTTGATCAGTCTACATACTTCTATTCTGGAAGTCTTCATGAAAAATCCTTCAACACAAGCAAAGCTTCTTTACTTTATTCCAGCAGTCAATGTTAGATGTATGAAGAAACTGTTGTACTAAAGGTAAGAGGTGAGTTATTATTGAATATTTGGTATCATCTAATTTAATTAGATGTTTGCTACAATTGGATGTTTGGAGGATTACTCAACTAAGGGGGAGAGATATATTGAAGAAGATATACTCAAAGATTACCTTAGTAAGATATACTCAACTAAAGAAGGAGATAAGTAATAAGGGGAGAGTATAAGCTTACCTTAGTGAGGGGGAGATTTTCAATCTAAGGGGGAGAGATATGAAAAGGGATCTACCTTAGAATGGGGGAGTATTCACCTTGTCAGGGGATATAGAAATATTCGCCTTGTCAAGGGAGATGAAAAGTATTCACCGTAATAAGGAGGACACATATCACCTTAGGCAATGAGACATAAGGAAGAAGAGAAGTATGAAACGACAAAGAAGAATTCTTCAGTATGTCGTGGACAAGTCATATTCTTTACTACTGAAGAATTTCCAAGTATCTGCTGATAATGTTCAATGTTAGATGTAAAGGGTTATTAAGCAGATATGTCAAGAAATGAAGATAAGTTACTTAATGAAGATCAGTTCAGTGTCAGAGGAACAATCATCTATCATTTCATCTACTGAGATTCTGGAAATGTTATATCTAAACTAGAAAGTTTTTTTAATGTATTATTTACAGTAGTTCTTTAATGCTTTATCTTCTTCTTGTTTTCAGTTGAGTTATCCTCTAGGAATTTGTATGTTAATGTTTAACAAACAAATAGGGGAAGATTGAAAGCCATATGTTTACCCTATTTGTAAACATCGAGGATTCAACTCAACTTAAACAAGAATGTAATAGTAAATAGTATATGTACTGTCATAGGGATCTCAAATGCTTAACTGTCAAGAGAAAAGAAGACAAAGTCAATCTACCGTTTTGAGTTATACTACACTTGAAGAAGTTCATTCAATTGATCAAGCATCAGTGGAGTAATCAAGACAGTGGGTTCTATTTATAGTGACAAGAGGTTTCTACAGTGGCAGAATACAGATTAGAAAGGTTTGAAAAAGAGTGAAGAAAAGGAAGACATGAACCATAATTTTAAAGTCAATATATGAAGAACAGTCATTGCGGTTAGTCACTCATGAACCAGACCGTGCATCGAGTGTCAACATTAATCAGTGGTTGTTCGTCATTAAATTCAGTGGTTCAAGCTATCAAGACTGATACAAAGAAAAAATCATTGTGTAAGCAACAGAAGTGCTAAATTCATTAACCACAAGGATTTTACTATCAAGTGGATTGGCTTTGAGGAAAAAGAAGTACCACAAAGAAATGCAAAGTGATATGTTCGTAAAGCTGGAACCCCGGTTGGAATTGATAAATTTTTTGTTAAGCGAAAGGAGTCCGGTTCCAGACCCTCAGGAAACCGCAGCTTAGAGCGTAAGGATTTATTTATATTAATAAATATTTATTTATTTAGAAAATTATATTTATAAATATCTAATAATATTAGATATTTATTGTTATAATTTCTGGATTAAAATAATTATTTATTAATTAAAGATCATAAGCTGTGCGGATTAAAAGCATTTCTACGGAGCCCGTCTAAATAAAACAAAAGTCATTTGATTTGTGTTGGCAGGCAACCCGTGTGATGTTAAAAGAATTAAGAAGAATTGGCCAGGTTTATTAACTTAAATTCAATAATCTGGCCGAGTTCTTTTAATTCTTTAAATTAATTGATAGTCTGAAAATCTATTTAATTAATAGTCTGAAAGTCTATTTAATTAATAGTCTGAAAAGTCTATTTAATTAATAGTCAGATAGTCTGGTTGATAGTCTGCAAGAGAAAGTCTGAAAAGATTGATAGTCTATAAGCTGGTTAGTCTGGATGGCTTGATAGTCTGCAAGGAAGTCTTAAAGAAAGTCTGAGAGCTGATAGTCTGCATGGTTCGATAGTCTGCCAGAAAATCAAGTATTAAAGACTATCTAGATAGTCATTCCGATAGTCTACAAAGACAAGTGGATAGTCTGCAAGCCTTGATAGTCATACCGATAGTCTGGAGAATCACTTGATAGTCTGCAAGGCTTCAATGGTCATTTGGATAGTCTGTTTTGGTTAGAAAAATAGGCAGAATATATTTTCAACTCAAAGTCTATACAAATAGACAGACGGCCACAAACAGAGACACACAGCTTCACACTCTTGTTTCAACAGAAGAAAAAGAGAGACTAAGAGAAAATGGTTCTGAGCTTCTAATTTAATTCTTGTAAATTATTTCTAGCTTATATTGTTTAATCTAAACCACTAGAAATAGTTTACTTCTACTATTGGAACTATCTAGCGGATTAAGTTCCCTAGAACTTATCTCTCGAATAGCTTTTTAGCATTCGATCTTTTTATTACAAATATAGAAAAGTTCATGTCGAATTTTCTATAGAATTTGTAATAATTAGTTTGGTCATGAAACCTTGTAATTTGTACCCGTGTATTTAGACACACCCCATCAAGTTTAATATAATTTTATATTTAACTTGAATATTGGCTTCGTTTTATTCCGCATCGAATTGTTTAAATTTTAATATACACACAAAGAACAATTTCGATAAAACGGTATAGTTTGTATTCAACCCCCCTTCTACAAACTATTTTGGACCTAACAGGATCAAATATTTTTATAATAAATAATTTTAAAAGAAAAGGTAAAAAATAAAACATTAAAGATATATAAAAAAATCGTGCATATTCCGATATTTAAACTTGCGTTAATAAATAGTGAAATTGAGAAAGACATTAAAAACGTAATGACTAATAATCCATCCATCCATTATATCTATTATTATAGCCTAACATGAGTTTTGTTCTAATTTAGTAAATTACAAATTTGTTGAGAGGAATTGAACCCATAACCATCTAGCACCTATAAATTGATGTTGACATGTACAACCACTAAGACAAATCATTTTTTTGTGAAATATTTTAAACTTTCTCTCTACATGCTCAAATAACCCACTGGGTTTTGTTCCAATTTAGTAAATTACAAATTTGTCCTTAGATTATATTAATGTTAAAAATTTGAAATTGAGAGCAATTGAACCCATGCCCATCCAGCACCTATAAGTTGATGTTGACATTTACAACCACTAAGACAAATCACTTCTTTGTGAAATACTTTAAGCTCATTCACTACATACTCAAATAACGCACTTATTAGATACATTTGTTTTATAATTTATTCAGGATAACAGTGTCAACATAATTATACTAATTTTAATAATTTGAATTTTGACAAGAATTAAACGTACGACATTTATATACTCATAAATTTATGTTCACATTTATTTTTATGATTTATTAGGGATAAAATCATTAAAATACTTTTCTCATATAATAGTAAAAAATGGTAATCGCGGAGAGAAAATATAAATTGACAAATATAATGTCGTCGAAGTCAAAATTACGAAAGATATCGAGGTGGCCAAAAATTGGTCAAATAAAAATTACAGTGAGGACCTAGGTGACGCAAAATAAGTAGAAGTCTATCTCAAGTAGTAAACGGGCGGAAGTGAAAGTAGATCTATAAAAAAATTATTACAATATTTCTCTCTTTTCAAATTATGTATATATATTAGTCAAATGGCCCGAATATGTTTATTACTCTCTCTGTCCCACTAGGTTCTTTACATTTGGGACAGAGAGTTTGACACGCATTTTAAAACTCATATGAAGTATAGTTTCATAAATTATTTTAAATTTTTTTCTTATGAATAAAAATTTAATGTTTTATTCAAAAAAAGAAAATTTTAAAAATAAGTTATGGAACTATACTTTACGTACACCTTAAAATGCGTGCCCACCAATGAAAAAAATTGTACATAAATGAGAGTGAAAGAGGGAGTATTAAATTAATGAAAAAAATGATAAATAAAGTGTTTAACATATTTTTACTCGATAATTGAACCCATAACCATCTATCACCTATAAATTGATGTTGACATGTACAACCACCAAGACAAATCATTTTTTTGTGAAATACTTTAAACTTATTCACTACATGCTCAAATAACCCACTGGGTTTTGTTCCAATTTAGCAAATTACAAATTTGTCCTTGGATTATATTAATGTTAAAAATTTGAAATTGAGAGCAATTGAACCCATACCCATCCAGCACCTATAACTTGATGTTGACATTTACAACCACTAAGACAAATCACTTTTCTGTGAAATACTTTAAACTCATTCACTACATGCTCAAATAACACACTTATTAGATATATTTGTTTTATAATTTATTCAGGATAAAAGTGTCTACATAATTATACTAATTTTAATAATTTGAATTTTGACAAGAATTAAACGTGCGACATTTAAATACTCATAAATTTATGTTCACATTTCTTTTTATGATTTATCAGGGATAAAATCATTAAAATACTTTTCTCATATAATAGTAAAAAATGGTAATTGGGGAGAGAAAATATAAATTGACAAATATAATGTCGTCAAAGTCAAAATTATGAAAGATATCGAGGTGGCAAAAAATTGGTCAAAGAAAAATTACAGTGAGGACCTAGGTGACGGAAAATAAGTAGAAGTCTATCTCAAGTAGTAAACGGGCGAAAGTTAAAGTAGATCTATAAAAAATTATTACAATATTTCTCTCTTTTCAAATTATGTATATATATTAGTCAAATGGCCCAAATATGTTTATTACTCTCTCTGTCCCACTAGGTTCTTTATATTTGGGACAGAGAGTTTGACACACATTTTAAAACTCATATGAAGTATAGTTTCATAAATTATTTTAAAAAAAATCTTATGAATAAAAATTTAATGTTTTATTCAAAAAAAGAAAATTTTAAAAATAAGTTATGGAACTATACTTTACATACACCTTAAAATGCGTGTCCACCAATGAAAAAAATTGTACATAAATGAGAGTGAAGGAGTGAGTATTAAATTAATGCAAAAAATGATAAATAGAGTGTTTAACATTTTTTTACTCGATATTAGTATAACTATGTAATTTAGCCGCGCTTCGCGCGGTTAATAAATTTTTATTGTTAAGTACTAAAAATTGATTGATATTTTAAAATTTTCCTAAAAAAGTGATTTAAAACAGGTGTATGAATTATTATTTGAAATAATACTCTCATTATATATCAAAAAAAATAATAATCTTAAAAATATCATAAATATTAAAAGTAGCATTTACAATATTAAACATAACTAAATAACGTTTTGAAAGCCGACACCCCTCTCATAACATACATGCTCAATAGTAGCATAAGAATTTATATAATTAGAAGATTTAATCATAGGAGTATGGCATCAACTATTTTTTTTTTGCACAAAAATGACCCAAATTTTTTTTTAAGCAGATGTCATTCCGTCTAAATTAGTCTAAATATTGCTGTTTATTTTTGGGCCATTTATGTGTTAAATACATTGTTCAGCCATCATGTTGTAATTAAATCATAAACTGAATACATTCATCTGTTTTAAAAAATAGTTAGGTCATCACATTGTCTATTTTTATATCTGGACCATTTTTGTGCAAAAAAAAAAAAAAATTAGTTGCGCCCATCTCATGCAATTAAGTCTAATTAGAATAGTAATTTATTATGGCACAATATAATGAAAACAACATGTGTATAACATTTTTATCAACTTAATCGGTCAATAAAATGGTTGAGTTTATTATGTAAAAAATAAAGAATCTGTCAATATTATTTTATACAAATTCTAGATTTTAACTAAAAGATTATACTTCCACAACTTATAAATATTTTCACAATTACTGATTAAAAATTGTTTGAGAAGTTTAGATCGTTTGTTCTATAATCGTCTGAAAAAAGTTTTCAAAAATCTTCAACATGTAATAAAAAATGACGCAATGCGAATAAATTTAAGTCGTTAATTTACATGAAAAATAATCATAATTTTATACACATAATTAATATTTTAAATTTGAATAATAATGATAATGGTCAAATAAAGTTTGTCAATCTTTTCTATAAATAATATGAAGTAAATTTATTGTATATATATATATATAGAGAAAAGGTCTATGAAGTACTCTTTTAATTGGAGTACTTGGAGTACATATAAGTTCTGCATTCAAAATATTTTAAAATTTATTATTTTGCAAGTCTTGTTATATGAATATCATAATTTCATTGATAATCTTGAAAATCATGTATGTTTTGCAATATGTTCATCTTGAAATTCTTTATATTTTGCAATCAGAACATATATGTTTTACAACCCAAATGTTTTTCGCACAACAATTCGTTTTGCAATATTTTGTTAGCAGAACAAACAAAATTTTCAAGATTTTCGATGAAATAGTGATATTCATCTAATAAGTTTTGCAAAATAATAAAGTTTGCCAAATTTTGAATGCAAAATGTATATGTACTCCAAGTACTCCAATTAAATGAGTACTCCATAGAACTTTACTATATATATATATATATATATATATATATATATATATATATATATGTATATTCATAAGTGTAATTAATGATTATTAAGATGTCATTAATATGCCATTAAGATGCTACTTAATGCAAAAAAAGAATTTAATAAAAAAATCAAAAAAGTGAGAATTTAAGAAAAATATTTTAAACGCTTCTGGTGCAGTTCCGATCTCCTGGCATTATAATATATATAGATATTCTATTATAATATAATATATGAAAGGTATGAGGCTGCCGGAAATTTGTTAAAAAAATTGAAGTGAAGAGGTAGGTGATGGACTTAGAAGTCTATCTCAAGTAGGTAAATGGGGGAAAGTAAAAATAGATATATTAAAATTTATTACAATATTTCTCACTTTTAACAATTATGTCTATATATTAATCGAATGACTAGAATATGTTTATTATTAAATTAATACAAATAATTGATAAGTATATAAGAGATTTTTACTCGATATCAGTATACTATTCTATTTTAAGTATATTTGCATTATATCGTTTAATCCTACTAGCATCGACTAATTTATAGATTGACTAATAAAAAAGATTAAAATATTGAAAATAAGAAATAATTTACATATGGGATTTGGATTTGGTTAAAAAAATGTCAATATGGTTTTGATATATTTAGTCTCTCGCACTATATTTTTACAGCATTTTCGTAATATGCTAATGTTATTAATTTCATACAAAATGAGTTTTACAACTATATACTTGTTGTTGGAGGAATTTCATAACAACACGAAATCAGAGGTTTACTGGAATAGTTGAGCGAAATTATGAGTATGTGGTTGTTTTTAGGGGATTAGGGTTTATGAAAAAAGAGGGGGCTGGACTTGGCAGGTGTCTCGATTTGTCCCGTGTATCGGTCCCCTTTGCCAAGATGCCTACGTACCAATTTATATTGGATCAAGCCCACGTAGTTCTGTGCAATTGTGTTTATCCCTGAGAGACTTTAGGGATAAACTTCGTTAATGTGGTAATTACTGATTTTATCTGATTTAATCTTATCGTTGTGATATCTTCCTGATTTAAAGAATATCGCTTGGAGATATTTTCCGTTATTGATTGATTGAGATTGATTCTTTCCTCGTTTCAGAGAGAGGATATTACTTAGCGCCTAAGATATCATTAATATGATTAGAAATTTGGGAGATTATTAGACATGCCAAAAATATGGCATAACAACTAGCCCCCAGTTCTTCGGTGTAGCTTGCTGCAATGGAGAACTAAGAATTCTTCAAGCTTCCAAATTTCTTGAGTCGCTGAAAAAACTGAAAATAGATGATTAGAAAAACACTTAGAGCACCACTGTGCTCATTAGGCGTATACGGATGCAAGTGTGATAGCATGCGATGACCACTATAAGATATATATTTTCCAAGGTTTTCAAATGTGCGAGCATAAATAATTTGTTTGAAATCCTTTGCGATCCTTGTTGTCTAGTTAGGACCTTGGCGCTTGTATATATCCCGAATTGGCATACACGCTTTTCAAGTGTCTGATGCAACCACATAAGGATGTGTCTGGCGGTGTCTTCACTAAGAGATGTAGATGTAATCTTTTCGAACTTTGCACGCGTCCCTTCTTGGGCTAGCTGTGCTAAGGTTTCCTGGCGAACCTCGCACGCGTCCCTTGTTGGGCTAGCTGTGCATGTCTTAAAGATATTGTGCATAGGGATGCCGTCCCACCCATGCGACCTTGAGCTCAAGATCCGGTCATGGGCTTTCAATAATAATCCAGAGGGTGCTGCTCTTTACTCAAGCGTGTAGCATTGCGGAATTTATAACTTGTCCAGGCTACCCTACTTGACAATTTAGTTCGCAAGTTTGTAAATATTTTTGACATACATGTACTATCGCGATAATATATGAAAATATTTTACAAATCCAAATGCAATAATAAATATGCTCTTTTAAAAATGTCACGATATTTATTTTCTTCGAAAATAATGCTCTTTTTTTGTAGAAAATCTTTTTCAGAATTATGCATATATATTTTTCTTCAAAGCATGTAGCTCGTACGGGATTGTAAAATATCCGCAAATTATCAAAATGAATATTCACAATTCATCAACATAAATATCTCGTACGATATTTTCTAAATCGCAATAATTTTACAAGCATAAAAATATATTGTTCGCACGAATTTTTTGAATAATAAATATTTTTTTCTGAAAAATATTTAAAAACATGATTATGCATGACATGACATAATATAATTAATTGCAAAAAATTAAAAGATAATTCGAAAACTTATCTTTGGAGTGTTAGCTTCAACTAGCTTTGTAGCCCGTGCAAGGCACGGGCATGCTCTAGATTACAAATATTTATGAATTATTCGTGATCACGCAGTATTGAATTGTTGATATCTTCGATTGTTCATATCTTCGCAGCAATTGTTATGAGTAAATATAATTTATGCAATACCCGATCGTGACATGCAAATGATAATTCTGGTTAAATTAAATCTGTTTATATTTTACGCTATGCTTTGTTTTGTTAAAGCAAACTTGAACGATATGTAATAAATTGGTCAATGTTAAGATCAAAACCGTACTTCGAAATATAAATATATAGAGTTAACATGGATGGATACAGAGATACATACAAGTATTAATTACATAATAATAAATGCATATTAGTTCATATCAGTTATTATTATGTAATAAATATGTTAGTGTTCCAATACCCAAATAGCCCCCGAAAATATAACATAGATATAATTAGTAGGGGTAAATATAACTTTTTATATGAATAAATTTGCTCATGGAAACCCCCCCCATTTGCTCTATTATATATATATATATATATATATATATATATATATATATATATATATATATATATATTTGTGTGTGTGTGTGTGTGTGTGTTTGTTATATTGTTTTGTGCGTTTACGTATTAAAGATGTGATTGATAAGTAATTTTACGATAGTTAATGTTAATACAAGTTTGTATTATATATACGTATATATATATATATATATATATATATATATATATATATATATATATGAGTAGGGATTTAGGGAGAACTTTTTATATAGGAAACTTAGAGAACTTCATTTACACTGTTGATTAATTCATTTTCAAATTCATTTTAGAATTCATCTGACTTGTCTTTGGGGTCCCCAAATTTTATTTTATTTTTAATATAAAAAATATATTTTTAATATATTTTTTATATATATACCATTTTTTGTACTTTTTTTATACAATTTCCATAGTTTTGTTTTTTGAAGTTTCTTTTAATATATTTTTTGTGTCTATGTTTATTATGTGAGGGGGCCCCTAGCGGGGCCATTAGATCATAAATCTAAAGGTTAAATGGGGAGTTCTCTAAGTTTTATTTTTAAGGGGGTTCTCTTTTGAGCATGAGCCTATATTATATATATATAGGCTCATGTATATACGCATGAAAGTACTTTTTCTGTTGTGATATTTTTTTTATAATATTTAATTCATAAATAATTACAGTAGATCTAAAATGATTAATAAGATATGGTATATGTTAGTGAATATTATACTACATTATACATATCCACAAAAATTTATATATGTATGTATTTATGTTTGTACATGTGTATGTATGTATAAATATGCATATTAATTATACAATAATTAATAGATTACAAATAATGAAATATTAATAGATTATACAACATAAATGTATGTATGTATGTATGTATGCATGTATGTATGTATGTATGTATGTATGTATGTCTGCTATATAGTATGTATGTATGTATATAATATTATAGTATATTATTATATATCTACAAAAATTTATATATGTATGTATTTATATTTGTACATGTGTATGTATGTATAAATATGCATAATAATTATAAAACAATTAATATATTACAAATAATGAAATATTAATAGATTGTACAATATAAATGTATGTATATATTGTATGTATGTATGTATGTATGTATGTATGTATGTATGTATGTATGTATGCATATAATTAATAATTATGTATGTATGTATGTACGTACGTACGTATGCATGTATAATTAATAATTATACATTAAAATATAATTATCTACAAATATACATTATAATTAATAATTATACATTATCTGAGGTAAGCCAACTGAGATTTATATACAAATTAATATATATATAAACAAAAATATATAGTATGTATGTATGTATATAATATTATAATATATTATTATATATCCACATAAATTTAGATATGTATGTATTTATGTTTGTACATGTGTATGTATGTATGTATGTATAAATATGCATATCAATTATACAACAATTAATAGATTACAAATAATGAAATATTAATAGATTATACAACATAAATATATGTATGTATGTATATATGTATGTATGTATGTATGTATGTATGTATATAATATTATAGTATAGGGTTTTGGTCCCTGACAATCATTTGTCAGGGACCGGTTATTTAACAATCGGTTCCTAAACCGTTGGATCGTTGATCCAACGGCCCCCCTGGATTACAAAATTTTTTTACTGTCCGCTATAATTTTCCGCGGATAGGCAGATTGCCTGTCCGCGGAATTGTCAGGGACCAGGACCCGTATAGTATATTATTATATATCCATAGAAATTTATATATGTTTGTAAATGTGTATGTATGTATAAATATGCATATTAATTATACAACAATTAATATATTACAAATAATGAAATATTAATAGATTTTATAACATAAATGTATGTGTGTACGTATGCATGTATAATTAATAATTATGTAAGAGCAACTCCAACCCACACTAAATCACTATAATAGTGATGGATATAGTGTCAAAGCCACTCCAATGCAACACTAAAATAGTGACCTATGATCACCAAATGAGTTTTGGGTCACCAAATTTGGTGACAAAAGTACATTTGGTGATCCTTGGTCACCAAAGTTGGTGACTTTCAAAATTCTAACAATGCCCTATATTTGTTAACAAAACAATTTTTTTTCCATCTATGTCCTACTATACTTACTATTTGTTCTTGTAATTTTTAACTTTAAAGTTTTATCAATTGAAACTTATTTTCTTCTTAGCTCTTGTTAATTCTAAAAAAAAATTACTTTAATCTTTCACACAAAACATTGAAAAAAATTCTTAATCATGAATTATACATAACACACCAAATTTAATTATAAAAATAACATCATAGTGATAAATATAATTTAAACAAAGTTAAAATATAATAGCTATTAATAATGTAAAAATTGAAAAAGGTTAGAATATTCAATTTTATTGGTGAAAGATTCTTTTTAGTGTCAAGTATAGTGATCATGGGTTGGAGTACATTTTGTGAATGGTGTAATTTTGTCACCAAAATAGTGTTCCTAGGACACTATTTTGGTGTCTTGGGTTGGAGATGGTCTAAGTATGTATGAATGTATGTATGTATGTATGTATGTATGTAAGTATGTATGTATGTGTGTATGTACTTATGCATGTATAATTATTTATGTATGTATGTGTGTATGTACGTATGTATGTATATATGTATGTATGTATGTATGTATATGTGTATATATAATTATTGGGATTATACATTATACAAATATTTATGTATGTTCTTAATGATTTTTAATATTAACTCAAATGCTCACACAACTCAACTGATTATGGTGTTGCATTTAGTTATGCAAGGTCATGGGTTCAAACCCTTTGAATAGCATTATACTTACAAATATTTATAGTTAGGTTTGGAGTGAGGTTCGGAGGGACCGAGCCTATGAATTAATTTGCTCAGGAAAACCCCTTGTTGGTGTATTAGATATACTAGCATAATAACTCGTGCGAGGCACGGGTCACTTTCTATAATTGTACAAATATGCAACATAGTGCTTAAAATTTGAGATTTTAAAATGAACATGTTTTGTTAGAAAATGTAATCTATGAGCCTCTAATCATGTAATTCAAATGTATTATCCAAGTAGAATGCAACCAGAAGCACTGATTTCTCGGTGAATGTTTAGGCTATCGGGTGACGCTAGATTGTGTCATGTTAGCCTGATTTTCTTTTCGTTGAAGTTTCGATGATCTGGGTGATCACATATGAACCGTGAGTCTGGTGTGCCTGTACTTCAAATGAACATTTAGTTCTTTTGATACCACAGATGAAATCTGAACTTGGCATTCTTGTAGCATTCTGAGGCTGCACCATGTGACAAACATGTACTGTATAAGGTAAAATTTGGTCAAAAAAGGCATTTTTGCATTGATAGCAGATGTGAGGGATATTTAGAATAATACATAATTTCCTGGATTTCTTGTAACCAATTGTAGTGGTGAACTCCGAGTAGTTGTGCTAGGCTGCTACCTCCAGGTGCAAATGATAAATCCACCAGTGGAGGTTGTTGCATTGTCCTTATCATCGATCCCGTAAATTAATGTATCAGGTGTGCATGTGACATAAAATCTCCTATGTGTGCGAAACCAAAAGAAAGTAGAACGAATGAGTTGAATGTAGGACAAGGACTGCAAATATTTAAAAGCAATTTAAAGCAAGGTGAGTGTAAGATTCGTTCTTGTAAATAATTCAATCTTGTGCAAAGAGTAGCCTATGCCTGTTTAACAGATCCGTGCATATATAGTTTAAAATTTTATAATCCCTATTTGTAAGCACCAATTTAAATTTTGTATTTCTCTTGAAAGGTATGTTTGTGGAATTGTCCAATATCACATAGTCTGTTCTTGTGTTTTAATATCAGAGGTTTTTTGTGTGAAATTTCCGCAGTTTGACAATAGTTGACATTGGCTATAGTGGAAGCAAACTTAGTTGTAATAAGGTTTGTGTAAGGACCTTATATTTTCAGATTTGTAATACTTACGTGCATTGATTTGTCATTATTTTTGTAATACCTCAGCTTCCGTTTCGGATTGTACATGGTTTAACAAACTATATAAAGTTATGAGACCGAGCTATAGTAACAGAAGAAGACCAAAAGCGGAAAAAAGTAAACCTAAACAGTTATAAGGCAATCTCTCTTCATTCGTATGAATGTACCAAGTACATATACTTTCTAAATTTCCCTTTTCTAGTTTTTTTAGGTTCAATCTGAGGCCATATTGATCGTCTCCCTCAATTACATAGGCAAACAAACTCATGAGTGTCGGAGATAATATTCGAAAAGAAAAATAGACCTTACACATAAACTTTCAAAGTGTCTGTGAGCATCTCTTCGATTTATATCATTTATGCTAAGAAACGTTAGAACTAACACAGAAATTTTAAGAAAATTATCAACACTAACGTATGACAAGTTGAAATAAGTTAATTGGAAGGAAGATACGATTGTTCATGAAGTCTTTGAAAATTTCAAATTTATCCACCTAGCTAGAAGATGAGGATCCCCATGAAATGGGCTTTCTGGTCCATAAAATTACTTTCGGAATTGTGAGGGGCCATGCAGATTAATTAAGGACATCAGGTTTTTTTTTAATTAAGTTCAAGAGAAAACTATGAAGACCTTCATTTAAAAGTGAATTTTAAGGTCTCGGGTATTTGAGGTAAAAGATTATTTGAGTCAATCATATATGCAAGAATCATGCAAGTTCTTACAAGTAGGTAAGGCATAGTCAAAATGAATCAATATATGTAAATAAATATGCTATAGTTATACTCAAACATGAGAAAAATGGTTCGAAAAGTATACTATATAAAGGATTAAGGACCTTAAAAGTATACCGTGATTGTAATGGTCCCTCTCACATGAGTGTCCTTTGGACCCTCTAGTGCCAGCGTCTCAGCTTCAATCTGCATGTAGGTGAAAGACGATTCTTATAAAAAGCATGTTAAATTTACAACGCTACGGTATCTATCCAAAGGGTCTACAATAAATTTTATAAATGGTGATTACCCACTAACCCTTAGAAATTCAAAACCCAACAAACATAGTAGAAGCAAGTCAGAAACGAAAGAGAAATGCTTTGTTTTGTTTTTTCATGTGCAGAATATGTGAAAGAATGTAGTTATGTTCATCTCTATTTCACAAGGAACATCGTCTACCTATATCTGCCATAAAAAAATTTAAACAAGTTCGCGCAAATCCTAATAGCATCCCTTCAATATAGTTAAAAATAAGGAGATAACTCTCGGATATGATGCATATAGAATTCATAAAATAATGAGACTAATCCTATACCAGTATCCGAAGAAGGTAGCCTAATTTCTTGTCTTGTTCCCACTTTTATCATTACTTTAACTCCATAACAAAATTAGGCAGAGTGAAGTCGTCACCCCTTATCCCTTGCAAGGGCATAGGTTAAGTTCTATTGTGCGAAAGTTACGACATGCAGGCACTTAAAGCTTAACAACATAATTACTCTGTTAGAACCTCCTGTTTACTATAGTATTAACTTAAGTTACACGAGGCAACCGAATAACATTTATGGCATAATAACATTTGGAGATTATTGTAAGGTCTCCATCTACAAGTAGAACTGACGGCCTTAGGTGAATGAGGTAAAAAATTATTAGAGTAAACATATATGTAGGAAGATATGCATGCTCTTAAAAATATGTAAGACATAGCCAAAAATAAGCCTTATATGTAGATACTTAATGACCTTTTAACTCTCAAAGTTTCCACGAAAATACCCATCAGCCCTCACTGTTTCAAAACGTTCCTTTTGACCCTCCAAGTATCCGTAAAGGTCCAATTAGCCCTTATACCGGTATAGGAAATGGTGAGTTTGGGTGATTTTTGGTTCGTTTTAATCGGTTTCTAGCCGGATTTTTGCTGTATTGTTGTTGTGTCGATTAAAACGAACCAAAAATCACCAAAACTCACCATTTCCTATACCGGTATAAGGGCTAATTGGACCTTTACGGATACTTGGAGGGTCAAAAGGAACGTTTTGAAACAGTGAGGGCTGATGGGTATTTTGGTGGAAACTTTGAGGGCTAAAAGGCCATTAAGCCAGATATATATAGTACATGTGTGCATAAAATGGTTTAGAAGTCTGATATATTAAGGATTAAAGACTTTTAAGTATACCGTTACTGTTATAGGTTTTATCATATGGATCTCGCTTTTAGACCCTGATAAACTTTCTTTGACAAAACAAAATCATTTAGGCAATTTTTTCAGACCAATCAACTATAAGCAAGAAACAAAAAAACCATATATAAATATAAGAGAGTATATAGATACAACAAATAATATACATACCACTTTCAAAAGAAAGCGCCTGAACTGAAGCTTCTGTATCCCAGTGAGCTTCTGAGAAGCTATATCACTAAATACTGACAACACTTCATCAGTAATAGACTACATAACCAAAAAAACGTTTTTAAAAAACCCAAATCAAAACTAATCAAAAAAAATAAAACTCCATTTCATAAACATTTCAAAATATCACAAAATCCCATTCAAATTTACAACTTATAATCACTGCCCAGTTCAAGAAATCTAAGTGATACAATCAAAAATAAAAATAAACTAAAGCACAAGAATTATTAAAATTTATTAATAAATAAATAAATAACCTTGGTTCTCAAAGGGTGTGGCTGAAGCTGTAAAATGTACCGTCTCAAACCATTTTTAGCCACTGAACCAAAATTCAAATTCTTAAATTTTTTTCTAAAAATCAAGAAAACTCAATAATTAAATCTGGGTGTTCAAAATATCATGCATATTCAAAGTGTAATTTGAAACTGCTCTATCTTGACTTGCCAGACTTTGAATGTAATATAAGAGTACTTACTTTTTGATTTGGCCCGAAGAGTTTGTTGATCTTGATTTGGAGAACAACTCCAGATTTCTTAGCAGCTGTGCTAATTAAGAAACATCCAAACGAAGGCTAGAAATGATTACCAATAATTGTGATTCCTTGTTCATATGCTGGAGTGAACTTGTTAATATTGTTATAATCCGATTTCTCAATCAATTTGTTGTTTAAAGCGTAGTCAGTGTATGCTTCCTGGATCTCCGCATAATAATCCAGTAATAATTGTTGGAGGTTTTTTCTTTAAACATAGACACACAAACAACTTACTACAAACCTGAAATTAAACCTGAGAGTTTGATACTGAGGCAAAGCAGAAGTAGAGAGAATTACCAGTGAATTTGAAGGGAATTTAACGCACTAGGGCTTTAAACTCTTCAGACAATCAGTGCCAAAAAGATGAAGCCGTTACATATCGGTGTATTGCTATTTTGGTGAGGAAAGAAGTTTTGTAGCGATGACAGGTTTGTAAATTTGGAAGAATTAGGGCTATTTCAGTCACTTTGCCGGGAATTGTTTTTCTCATTTTATCCTTGTGTTCTCCTATTATACTGATCGTAAAGAATCACAACATAATACACAAATTCAAAGCTTAATACCTAGGAGGATATATACTAATAATCAGAGCATGAATTTAATCTCTTGACTTTCACCATAGGCACTCATATTGTTTGCTTAGTTACTACCTACTATTATTTGCTTAAATCAACAGTGCATATTCCACTATTCCTCAATCAATAAAACAAAGAAAATTAGGTCCTTTTCGGACCACCGTAAAACAACTTCAAATCAACCCAATCACCGATCTATAAATTCACAAACTAAGGGAAAACTGAAATTTTCAAACAACTTCAAATCCACCTAATCACCGATCTATATATCCACAAATTAATCGAAAATTGAAATTTCCAATTTACAAGCACTTTAACAATCAAAACATTTTGCAACTACATAGGCAATGATAATGCTATATAAAATTGGGAGAATTGGGCATGCACATAATTCTAAGAAGGTCGGGCACAAAAATCTCAAGAGGAAAATTCTCATAGATAAGATCTATATTGGTGGGAGTTTTTTTATTTAAGCTCCATAGATTAGAGCGGAGCCTCGAGAATGACACTTGATAGCTAACTCAAATTCATCATCTCCTCAAGTTTATTTTTTCCGCTGCATTTAGTTAAGAAGCATGCAAAACAAGGGAATTTCCATTCACATGCAATCAAGTAAATGTCCACGCCTAGCAACTACTACCAGTGGACTGATGTTTGACCCATTTAACATTTGGCCATATTTTAGTTTCTAACAGGTTCTTTTCTGCATTGTCTTTTCAAGTGGTTCTATATTTCATTAAGAATGATTACAACTTTAAATTTGTCAGGAAGGAAATCAATACATAAAATTACATACTTGAAGAGAACTGCCTTTGAGGAAATGAGGGCCATAGTTGTTGAACTAATTGAATAATAACATAGCCATAATCATCCTTCCTACAATCAATCTTTTCATTTGCAACTGCAAAAGATATAAAGTAATTAAAAATATTAACAAAAAATCTGGAAATTAGAAGGGAACATAAACTCATTCAAAAATGATAGATAACTTCATTTGCATCAATCATCCACTCATGCATGTAACTACCAATCAAATAACCTTCAAATTATTATTTAATTTTTTGTAAATTTCTATGAATTAAATAGATAAGATCTATATTGGTGGGAGTTTCTTTATTTACGCTCCATAGATTAGAGTAAGAAACAGGATTCTGAAATATGAAATAGTTGCTAAGAACATAAAGTACGTCTAGATGCCTTATTGTTCTTAGGCCGTTTGGTTGAAATTTAAAGAGCTCGATACCATTTGAAACTCGGTTTTTTTTAGCCAAGTGAGAGATCAGTTTTTTGTCATTTAAATTGCATTCCAACTGGTAGATGCATGTATAACAAACATCCTAAAAATACCAGGCTTCTGCCTCTGGCTCTTGATAATATTCCAGGAAACCTCAAGTAATATTATGCTGCCTCACTTAGCAAAAAAAAAAAAAAAATCTACTGCCTATATACACCAAGGAATCCTCATCTGTTACATGTAAATATAAGGAACTTTACCGAGTAATGATCTAGTACCCTTTTTGGGACGTTCAATGTGCAGAAAAGTGCGGTCTTTCTGGTTTTGTGAATAAGGTATCTCTTTCATAGCTTATAGTATATAGAATATAGAAAATCCTAAAAATCACTATGCTATTAATTTACTTTTAAGTAACAATACAAGACCAGAGTTTTCTATGGTTAGGTGTCATCTCTCCTCTAATTTCATGGATGACCAGTGTGAGGGGATGTGGAGACCATTTGTTTGTACATATACTGTTGAAATCCGATGGGCCTGACTTTCTACAAGTTCTGTCCATGGAATTGGATGTTCTTTGTATGTTTGATTAATAAATAAAAATCAACAACTTTAGCTGGTATAGCAGACAATAAATCAATGCTTATCTCTATACTTAGTACCCCAACTTTGGACATTATCAATTAATCAATCTCGGATTAGTCTTGGTTAAGAAACTTGCAATTTGCAACAGAAGCTTCCAAGTTAGCAAACATTTAGTATTAGTTGCTACATATGACAAGCCTACAGAGAGAAGGAAAGACAAGACCATGCCTAACATCCTCTTTCTTTCTCCCTAAATACAAAACTCTCAGTCTGTCTATCTATGATTTCGAGCTCCTACCTCCAAACTTCTTCTCGTTTCTATTTCTTTCTACCCTATAAGCACTACCAAAAGAATACATAATCCTAACTACTAAGTTAAGCCATCTGATAAACACACAAACACATACATGTCTTTGTAATTATGCAGGATTTTGATCAAATCACAAATTGATAATTTGTAATTATACAAATTCACATACCCAAGAAGAGAGAGGGGCCTTCCAAATCTCTCACGGGAATTCCATCAAAAATATATAGATACATACACAAACACAAAACTGAATTTGAAATTCTGGCAAAGTAGTGAACATAAACAATGTAATCGAAAGTGGGGTTTCGGAGAATTACCTGATAAAGCGCGACTAAAAGGTGTGGCGAGCGTTGAAAATAGGTTCCAGAAGAATGAAAAGAACCCCAAAGAGAAAACCCACACAAAAAATTGGCGCAACAGCATAATGTTCTTTGTTGTAATGGCAAACACGTTAATCTTCAAAAAACCGGGGCACTTTGGTAATTTCACAGGGTTTTTTTTGCTCATTTAACCCCTGCGTTCTCCTATTATAGAGAGAATGGATAATAGAATAATAGAAGATTCACTGGTGCATCACTGTGCTGTGCGAACTTGACCAAGTTCTTTTGTTTGCCCATGTTGTTAATGTTGTTCGGGTAGATGTACTTTCGGGCTCCACAATTTTTTTTAATTCCTTCCATCATGCTTCTTTGTTTTACCCACCAGAAATTACTCTCCTGGTCTTCCATTTTGATCCTTGATCTTACTTCCTTCGCTTTTTTCTAGTTCTTTTTTTCTTCCTTCTTTTGCAGGCTCTTGCTAGCTCGTGCTTTTTCTCCTATTTTTTTTCTATCGCAGCTTATATTTTTACACGGCGGCCTTCTATGTTTTTTGTAATTTAGCTCCAATATATGTTTTCCTCGTCTTGCTACTATCTCTTTATTGCTTCTTGGTCGTCGTTACACAGTCCCTTGTTTTTTACCATTGAAGCCCCCGATTGTTTCTGAGTGTATTGATAAAACCCAAAAATCCAAGAATTGTGATTAAATTATTCGTCCTCCGCGAATAATAGAAAAGCCCTCCTTCTAGTACCAAATGTTGTTGGAGGAATTTCGTAACAACACGAAATCGGAGGTTTACTGGAATAGTTGAGCGAAATTATGAGTATGTGGCTGTTTTTAGGGGATTAGGGTTTTTGAAAAAAGAAGGGGCTGGACTTGGCAGGTTTCTCGATTTGTCCCGTGTATCGGTCCCCTTTGCCAAGATGCCTACGTACCAATTTATATTGGATCAAGTCCACGTAGTTCTGTGCAATTGTGTCTATCCCTGAGAGACTTTAGGGATAAACTTCGTTAATGTTGTAATTACTGATTTTATCTGATTTAATCTTATCGTCGTGATATCTTCCTGATTTGAAGAATATCGTTTGGAGATATTTTCCGTTATTGATTGATTGAGATTGATTCTTTCCTCGTTTCAGAGATAGAATATTACTTAGCGTCTAAGATATAATCATTAATCTAAATTAATAATTAATATTATTAGAAATTTGGGAGATTATTAGACATGCCAAAAATATGGCATAATAATACTTAAATAGTAGTTTATCAATTTCACTTGAGTTTAATACTCCAATGCGAGTTTTATCCCGTTGTGAGACTAATAAACTCAAAAATCATTGATATATATAATGTCTTATTATCACGGATGTGCTATGTGTATTTTTTATTTCCCGGGTATCATTTTGGTGTTACCTCAAATTAAATGATATTTTTTAGATCCTTCATTATCGTTGTTATGTCTATCTTCATATATTGAATTTTATTGTACACGTGAACTTTTACAACATAATTCATTTGGCGCATATATTAACCCATCTCATTTTAAAAACCTGTCATAAGATATGACACTTTTACTTTAGTTACTCGTGCATTTGGTTGAATTTGGACATGTCTAAATATGTTTTGTCTTGAAATTTGAGATATTACCTTGGGTTTTTGAAAGATCATTATGACAATGGATGATACAATGTATTGAAGAAAATATTTTGTTATGATCAATTTGCTATTAAAAGGATACATCTGAAACGATCAAATACCATGATCTTAGAAAATCACACATCATATATTTATTTTGGATGTGCATAACTATTAGGACAAATTCGTCATTCTCCTTGTTCTCTGAAATTGGTCGAAGAAAAAGATTTAAAATTGGAAATGTACGTTGAGATTTTCCAAGCAGAACATATGACTCTATACAAAATTAGAAATAATATAAAATTTAGTTCTTCCTCCATCCTAAAATAAATAAGCCAGCTGTTTTTCACGCATTTTAATACTCCAAGATTATTGTGATAATACTTGGCAGTTACAATTAACTCTTACTTACTGCTTTCAGTCAATCATTCTTCTCACATTGACCAAACACAACTAGAAATATAACTCTTACGATCGAAATCTAATAATATTTTGAAATTAAAACATCTTAAATAAAGCGAAATACGTGAAGTAGACTAACACGTGAAAATTCTATGAATTATCATATGGCCCGTGCTTTGCACCGGCTATCATGCTAGTTATTGGTTAATGATGAAAAAATTAAATAAAAATATATAAATTATATGTTATATATCCAGAATAATACATATAAGAATTTATTATTTCAACGCTATCCTTTTTTTTTTTTTGCCACGAAGAATTGAGTTCAAACAATTATTCATCAATACATCAATGAACTCTGTGTGGGTAGTATCCATTTGCCAACTGCGATCAGCAATCGAACAATTATATCTCATTAAATAATAAACTACTTGTTCGCGAACAGTTTATAAAAAATAAGAGTCACTCATTGGTTTTTAAATTTGGACAGAATTTGATAGTTGAACAACGTATTAGGAAGACAATCGAATAATGACTAATTCGCACTTTGCATCCCATAACTTTCGCTCAATCTCAGTTAAGGTTCGAGCAAAATTCTGGGATGTAAACTGAAATTTATATTCATTGCCAAAAATACCCCTCTGAAAATTAATGTTAACGTCTGATTTAACGTTAAGGGATGCTGATTGAAAGCGTTTCCTAAGTTTAGGGTGCAAACTGTTAAAGTTAAAAGTACAGAACCTTAACTGAGATTAGGCGAAAGTTATGGGATGCAAAATGCGAATTAGTCTCGAATAATTGAACAACGTATTACGAAAACAATCGGATTTCACTTAATACTTGGCCAACCTTTCTTTTACCTGGAGGGCCTCCCTGATTCCTATGATTTCAGCCATTTCTGGAGCCATACTGCCTTGGCTGCACCAGAAGACTGCTTCTATAAGATTGTCGTTGTAATTTCTATTACATAACTGAAGGACTTCGATGCTTCAAACAAAGTAGCATCAATATTAACCTTGAACGTATTTACATTTGGACGTTCACAATGCTCATTACCATCTACTTGAGTTATAAACTCGAGTGAATTATTAAATAATTTGTCTTGAGCATTTTGCCATTAATTAAGGACCAATTTTGCCAATGCTACAATTCCTTGAACATTCGTATCCTTTTGGTTCCAAATTATTTCGTTTCTACATTTCAACAATGACCAATAAACCATAATTATTGTTCGAATCTCTTCACTTATACATTGATTAAACACATCTATAAGCCAATCTGAAAATGTGGTACACTCTTATGTTCCTGAATTGCTACTAAAACCATCCCAGCAAACTAGTAAAGGAACAATTAATCAAAGTATGAACTCTTGTCTCCACCTTGGTGTTACATGTTAGGCACAAAGCATTTGTATTTACGTTAGAGCTTTAATTCGGGCCAAGTCGTGCAAGTTCGAGCCGGGTAGTTATTTGAGTCGAGTTTTTTTTCACGAACCGAGTCGGATCGTTTAATTAAACGAGTCTAATTTTCTGTCCGAATTCGGCTTATTTAATTAAACGAGCCTAATCGAGCCGGCTCGTAAGTCAAACGAGCCTATTTAAACGAGTCGAACGAGCCAAAATAAGACTTAAACGAACCTAATTTTCTACCCGAACTTGACTTGTTTAATTTTACGAGCCGAGCCGAGCCGAACCGGCTCGTTTAATTAAACGAATCAGAACCTTTACCTGAACTCGACTCGTTTAACTAAACGAGCCAAGTCGAGCCAGCTTAAACGACTTCAATCTCAATTGGTCTTTGGTAGGAATGCATCTAATCATTACTTTCCATAAAAAAAAAAAAATTAACTTTAGGTGAAACGCTATCCTATATATATTGATTTTTGACAAATTTCAAATTTTGATCGAATTTTGAATGAGAGATTGGTTTAGTATCCATTATTCAAGTCCAATTTTTTCTTATTTAATAAATAAATTCGAATTCAAATCTGAAAATTTTATTTTGAATAAATTATTTTCCCATCCCTAGAATCATATCAAAAAGACCAAGATAAGATTAAAAATAAAAAAAAATACAAAGAAAATAGCGTGTGACATTCGCAAAAGTAAGAGGGGAAAGAAGGGGTGCGTTCCCTTGGGCTGGCCGTTTCATTACATGTAATCTATCTCTCTCTATCTATCTCTCTATGTACATGTAATCTATTCTGTTCTGTTCTGTCATCATCTCAAAGTCCCCTCTTCCTCAATCTCATCTCTCTCCCTCTCTCTCCTAGGGGTTTCCTTCCCTGAGAATAATAATAATAATTTATATTGAGACAAGAAGACATGGGTAAGAAAAGAAAGTCTGTTGCAACAAGTCTTGACGAGGTAGATCGAAGCATGTACTCCACTTTTTGTAACGGCGCCAACGCCATTTCTCAGCTTTATTCTCAGGCTATGAATCATCAGAAGCTCTCCTTTCAATCCGGTGAACGTCATGCCTTGGTATATCAATCCATCCATACATATATAGATACATACCATCCTTTATTTATTTATTGTTGTGCTTTTATATGTATGTATTCATCTATGTGTTGGTGTTTAAGAAGTGATTTGGTTGTGTTTGTGTGATTTGTTTTGTGGGTTTTGTTGTTTGTGTTGTAATTAGTTGGGTTTATGGTGAGAAATTTGATGTATGGTGGTTTTGGGGGTTTGATTGAATTTGATTTTTGTTTTGGCTGTTGGGTGTTGGAGTTTTCTTGGTGATTATGTGATTAGGGTTTGGTTGAGTAGCGTGGTTCGGGTTCTGGGTAGTTGGAGTACTTTATAGTTAGGATTCGTGGATTTTTTGTTTGTTTGGTGTTAAATATGTGGTAGGATGAATTATTAAGTCCTCCTAGCGTGTGACTTGGTTACTTAGCATGATGTGGTCGGGGTTTGATTGGGTTTTGAAGGTTTATATTGTGATTGTTGTATGTGTTATGTTAGTTGGTTTTGTGGGGGTTGATTGTGATTTTTTTGGGGGTTAATGGGTATTGGAGATTTTTGGTGATGATGTGATTAGGGTTTGTTGTGAGTAACGTGGTTCCGGTTTGGGTAGTTGGACTTCTTGATGGTTGGGATTGGGAGATGGTTTTGTTTGTTGGGTGTTGAATGTATAACATGATGTAATTGAGTTCTCCTAGCGTGTGAGTTGGTTTCTTGACATGATATTAGAGTTTTCTTGGGTTTGATTGGGGTTTGAAGGTTTATGTTGTGATTTTTGTGGGTGTAATGTTAGTTGGGTGTATAGTGTGAAATTTGATACAGTCTAGGAAGCACCGACTCGGGTGCGGCGACACGGGACACGGGGATACGCCAATTACCGAAGTGTCCTGGATACGGGACACGGCAAAAAAAAAATACTAATAAAAAATATATATTTTGTATATGTCATAAACTGAACATCTTCATTCATAATAAGAATTAAGTTTCTTACAAAACAAGTGGTAAACTAATCTGACATCTATTCAGCATTTTCATTGAAATGATCATCTGAAGTGAAAAAAACAGCCTCCATTTCCGGTTCATCGAGAGAGAGATTTGCAATCTCTAAAACACCAGCACCTTCCACTCCATTTCCGGTTCATCGAGAGAGAGATTTGCAATCTCTTTTTTATGGACTGTGGGCTTTTTTTTTATGGGTCGTGTTCCCCGCGTGTCGGACGCGTGTCGACCGCGTTTGCTTCACGACACGCCACTTGGCGTGTCCGACACGTCCTCAGCCGTGTCGCCGTGTCGGCCGTGTCCGACACGCATACGGCACCCAAATCGGCGTGTCGGTGCTTCCTAGGATACAGTATATGGTGGTGTTTGAGGGGTTTGGTTTTGATTATTATTTGGGATTGATGGATTTTGGACTTATTTGGTGATATGTGATTAGGGTTTTGTAAGTCTTCTTGGTTAAGTAGCGTGGCTGGAGTACTTCATAGTTGGGATTCGTAGATGACGAGATGTTTTTGTTTGTTGGGTGTTAAATTTACAATTACGAAAGTCCTAGCACGTGAGTTGGTCATTTAACATGATATCAAAGTTGTGGTTAAGAGCCTGTTGATCCACTTTTCAGTTGAGAAATGTTTTTTGGGTTGTTGCATTGGATGTCACGTTTATAATATGTTATAATTAAATTCTCCTAGTAGTGAATTGGTTCCTGTTCCCCTACCCCTCTATATTTCATTATCAAATTTGGATGAGCTCATTTTTAGGAAGAGTGACTTTTCTTTTTGGATAACGGTCTGTAGTTATGGAAGTAGTTTTATGTTGGGTTGCAAAAGCCCATAATGTATGTGGCATCACTAATTTTTTGTGGTGAGGATTGTTCTATGTTAGAGTTGATACCATATTATCTGATTACTAACCTATATTACCTTTCTGTAAGTTTCCCTTCAATTGAATCATCAATGTAGCTTACATTGTCATAGCAAGACGTACCCAACTCAGATTGGCCGGAAAAACATACAACATTTAGTGTTGACTGTTGAGTGCAACGTGAAGCCTGAGTATTTCTGTGCTATATGATCACAAATTAGATTGTCTTTTGTATACATAATACATGTTTTTGGTTAGTGCTAGATGTGTTTTTTCAGTAATTATTTTTTTTTTTTTTAAACCTCGGGCTTCTACTTTTTCTTATAGGTTGCTGATAGTGTTTACCTATATTTTAATTTATACCCAACTCTTCAGTTGATACCATATTATCTGATTACTAACCTATATTACAATTCGCTGTTAGCTTGTTTGGACACATAATTGAATATATTAGTTGTATTTTGCTAAATTTTATATACATTACATAAACTTTAAGACTGTTTCTGAACAGTACCTTCACTTCTTATCATATTATATTTGCAGGAAAAACTTTATCAATGGATATTGAGACAACAAGAGGGAGGATCAAGAGTGACTACAGCCGACATACTTTCTTACATACAGGTTTCCATCTGTTCAGTTTTCTGTTTTCTCTATGTGTTGTGGTACTACTAAGGATCAAGAAAGAGTTAATTTTAGAGTTGGATATTCCACAGGAAGATAGTTTATTCTTAATTGGCAAACATAAAAATAATTAGAAGAACCACAGGGAGAACAGGAGTCTTCCTCAAGTGCCAGAAGTTTATGGTAGTCCCGCAAAACACTTAAAAAAGCACATTTTTTATTATTTTTTCCTAAGGATCAGGGATAGCCAAGTGGTAAACATATATGATTATTAACGGACCTAGTCATCGTTAGAATCCTCACATCCCCATCCCCTGTAAAAAGTAAATTATTGGTAAAGACACCTCCCGTGTTCTTAGCAAGCCCCAAAAATTTCTACTTTCCGCAACTGTGTCCTGGTTGAATTGTGATACAACAACTAATGGGGCTAAATATTCTGGATTACTGTAAATTTCTGACAATGGGCTATCATTTGTATTTTTGAAATTCTTATAAATTTTGCAAATCAATCGATTTCCTCATTATAGTACAAATAACAGATATGTAGATACAATATGAATATGCCATAAGATCAGTTTAAGATTTGTAGGTGGGAATGTTACGGATTATGTAGAGCCCTGGATGTATCTAACACTCTCCAGACCCTTGGGAAAATCTAGGTAGAGGTATGGTTTGCCTACATCTTACCCTCTTTAGACCCTGCTTTACGAGTGGGATATACCAAGTATATATGATTTGGTCCATAGGAATAGTGGCCTCAAGAAATTGTTAATTTTAGTCCCAGTTGTTAGGTGACGCTGTAGTAGATCTAGTTGGTTTTTACTCTCTCTATGTATATTTATATAGATATATACCAAGGCAATTAAATGTACCCTTAATTTAATGAATGTTGTATTTTTTAATATTAAATGAAATAGAAATAAAAATAGTAAAATATAATTTTATCATTATGTGGAGACTTGGAATTTAGTAGCTTTAGTTACCGACTTCAAATGAATCTATATGATAATGTAAACGTATTTTGTTATGAATCTGTTCTTGTAGTTCTGTTGTACATATCTACCATGAAATATCAGTTAAACTTTCTAAATGTATTTGATTGCAATAGAACTTTTACATATATACATAAACAACTCAAAAGTAAAAAATAGTTTATCTGGACAAAATAATACTTAATAATATACAGCTCAGATTATTACACTCCAATTGTATAAAAAATGTTTGTGTTTCAATTTTCAAATATGTGTTTTACGTTGTTTAGGCGAATGCAAAAAACAGGTAGTAGAATTTAGTCAAAAGAAATTGTTATCTATTTGATTCACTTTCATCAGTGTAACTTCAAGTTTGGTAACTAAAGTTGAGCAGATTAAAGTTAAACAACCACTGGAGCATTAGAATAATTATGTGATGACTTCAACAGAACTGAGTTTAGTCTCTTAGGTCTCATTACCTGATTTTATGCTAGTTCATTTATAGTTCTATTTACAACTTTTGGATGAAGCAGGCTGATTTGGACTATTGTGGAGAGGAGCCATCTCTATCACCTAGAGCACCACTGCAGAACCATCAATTGCAAGCTGCATCTTCAGGCCTCTCTGGTGGACCAACAGCTGGACAGATTTTTCGATCAGAACACAATGATCAACAGTCTAAGAGTTATGTTTTCTCGAATGCTCTGTCGAGCCCTGTTCGTCGTAGTCTTCAGAACTATCATATTTCTCAAGGAGAATTTGACCCAAATGGCGTACAACACCCTACTACTGGAACTCGAAATAACAGGCCCAACTCTGCTCAACTGCAGAACAGCAACTCAAATGATTCCTCTATGGACATGCATTCAGATAGTCCTGGTCATGAATCAACTTTTTGAGAAACCTGAAGTAGTTTCAGTCAGAAGATGCTTGCCATGTGTTAGACAGAAGTGTTGGAATGGCTGTTTCGGCTCCATTATTTATCTGGAAGCACAATGTGGGATTGACTGCTTCATACAAAGGTGACTCAAGTCTCAAAAGTAAAGTGGATACATTGTGTAATGTGTTTTCACTTGGTTAAAGGCATTGTGGTGGTCACAAAACCTTTTCAAGTGTGGCTTTTGTTTTTTATGTTGTTCTCCGTTTTGGATGAATCATCTAATTTCTTTTACCCTTCTATGTCCATGTAAAGAGTCTGTCATGGGATTATGATGTACTATTAGTTATTGACTAAGTTGGTTGCTTATTTCATATATGGTCGTTGCACCATGTTTGGCATGACTAATTGTGTAGTTTGTTGGTATGTATCATGTCAAGTCGTAGTGGCACCAGCTCTCATTTTTCCCCCAATGTATTTGCCTAGATACTAATCGAAAACATTACCTAGGAAAGAGTTCCCAAGTCTGAGTCTAATGTGTTTGATCCATTACAACTTGTCACCTGGAACTTCTGAATGTTTTGAAGTTGCTGCTCAGTGTACACCAATCCAGATGCACAAGACTAGTTATACAGTTCAATCTTGCTATCCTAGGTGGTGTTTTTTTGTGGGGGGCGGCGGGGGCTTATGGGCTGTTTGAGTTTGGTTGTGATTATTTATTTGTATCAGAAACTGTGTCATTTTCACTGTTAAAATTTGTGTAAAATTATGAAAGTCAAGTTGCAATTTTGAACTGTAAGTTAGGCATTATCATGTAGTGTATATACATTCCAGTTTGACTGTTTGATTGATATATATATGAAGGTATGTGTGTGATTTTCAAAGGATTGAGCAAGGGCCCAACTTGCAATTTAAATGATTGCACTAGAAATAATTCTTGATTTGTAATTACTTTTTTGTTTTTTTGGTTTTACAAAAGGGAGTTGCATTAATTTCTCAATCAATTCTTGAAGTCCAATTATGACTAGTGGCAACATTAAGAAAACCAAATTGCAAATTTGTCAAAGAACAAGGATTATGAATATGATTGAAGTATAATTAGTTTTGTATATAAATGTGCTCTTTACACTTTAAAACATACAGTACTACTGTATCATTCTTTCCACAGATTCCTTTGAATACTCTGCATTTACACCATATATGAGAAAGTTGTATTTCCCATAGGCCCAGAGCTAGAGGACCATATCAGTCCCTACAGGTTGTTAATTGTTTCTTTTAATTTTTTGGTAGAGTTATTTTTTTCATTTTAATGTTTTATGTTTTTATTTTAGAGTTTGTAGAACTTTTGTAAGTGTCAAGCAAAAGGTGACTTGTTTATCTATCGAAAAAGAAAATAAAAGGTGACTTGTTTGATAGCCCCACTACACCTTCTAGTGGATAAATAAAGTGACAATTGAAATAGTACACCAAATTTGAACTTATTTAAGTCATCCTAATTGGAAAATAATGATGATCACATAAATTATGCTTCTCAAGTCTTAGTATTGGTCCATTAGAGTTCAAATTACCTAATTCTTATAGTCACTAAACCAAACTCATAATTATATAATCACGCAAATCTTAATCGTGATTTGTGTGCATATATGGGTCATGGCACCTCTAATTCCACTAACATTATATGCAGCCGATTTCCTAAATTTATGATACGTTTGTCCACTATAAAAAATTTAATGAATAGTTTTTGTCATTCTACATTTAAAAGGGGTACTTAATTTAGATTTTGACAAATTATTAATAATTTATAAATTTTAATAGACTGTTGCTTATTTAATACTTTACGTATAATCTATATAAAATTTGTAAAATTCTTAGGGTTTAGAAAGCTACCTCTTAAGTCCAATGATTTTTTTTTTTGGGTTTTGGTGAGACGTAAAAAGTTAAAAATATAAGATGAAATCTAGCAAAATTTAAAAAAATTTAAAATTTTCAAAATCAGTAAATATTTGAATACCACCAGATTGGCAGATTTTAGTAAATTGTTTATAATTCATATTTAATATCTCTAGCTCTAGATTTTAAATAATAATTTGAAATTCTGACTAAATGCTTCCAAACTTTTAAAAATTTGAATGGAATGCCATCAAATTTTAAATTCAGATTTTAAAACATTATTTAAATTCTTTACACCTAATTTTAACAGATTTTTTAAAATTCATATTAAATACCCCGAATTTTTATAATCCAAAAAAATCCTATAAAACTTAGATTAAATAAACCCCATTTAATATGCATAAAAAATACGAAAAATCCTACCTTACTTTTAACTTTTTTAATCTTTTCAATGCAATTTTATTTGATCCACTTCTTCGTACAAGTATTTTAAAATATACGAAAGAGTTATTTATAAGTAATATTTTTTAAATTTTTTTTGTTTATATTGAACTATGAATGTAATAATTTTATACATAACCAAAAAAAATCAAATATATTATAAGAAATTTTTGTTCCCCAATATTATTGAATAAGAGATGTTGGTATTTTTTTTCATTCGAAAATATTGATATACAAGATGCCAAGATGGAGCGAAGGAGTAGTATATAGTTAAACCTCGATAAATGAATATGCGGGATTGAAAAATTTTATTTATTAATCAAGTTTATTCATTTATCAAGGTCAAAAATACAATATCTCTATCATGTCGGGATCGAAAAAAAAATTATTTGATGAGATTATTCGTTTATTGAACTAGCATTACCCGTGCTACGCACCGAATGTACAATTCTAAAAAATATTAAATAATTACTGAAAATATATATAAGTATCAAAAAATAAAATTTTTACATTTAATTATTTAAATTGTAATGTTGAACTCTATTATTTCATCATTTTTTTATCTACTAATTTAATTTGTTAAATTGATGTATTTAAATATTTAATATTTATATTATATAATTTAAGAAATAAAGTAATATAAAAGAATCACATACACAAAGTTCGATCCGATCCGGATTTTTTCTGGGTTTGGACCGAAAATGACGGAAAATAGGATTTTTTTTATTTGAAGGACCGGAGATCGGATCGCTTATATAGGATCCGGTATTGGACTGATAGACCCGATCCAGTCTTATTTACCTGTTTAGATCGAAATGTTATGTAGTCCTAACTGAACTACACGTAAATTACTTCTAGTTACTTGATTTCTTGTTCAGTTTTTACTTTGTTAATTTCATAAAAAAATCTCGTTGAAATTCAAAAAAAATCTCAAAAGCATCAAAAGCTTGTTTATAATTTTTGTCCCGCAATAGATAAATTATATTAAGGATAATAAAAAGAAATAAGAAACTGATTGAAGGAGTGATATAATAAATATTAAGTCATAAGTTTAGACGCATTTAAACCCATGACAAATGAATATTTACATTTAAAGTAAAGTAAAATGGAAATTTCATCGTATTGAAGTAGCTCGTTACCAGTGACCTTAACACACTATTAACCGAGCAATCTTGTTATATACAGATGTAACTTCCTGATTCAATGTATAATCTGTAAAACTGTAAAGATCTTATAAGACATACATATAGTTAGTTAATTTTCTATCATAATATGTCAGATATCAACATGTTTGTTATGTCACTAATAGATACTATAATAATAGATTTTAATTAAATAAAAAAGTTATATATATTATTCAGTAATTTCCAAATTATTCCTAAGAAAAAATTGCGCTTGACCATAAATGTAAGAAAAATGTTACTAATATTGTTAACGACACTAGTCAAATGACCATACTTATAATATATTTTCTTACTTTTTCGAATGTGAATGCGACCACAAAAGTTTGTAGCCATACACGTACCATATAGTACTTTATTAAGAGTACATATCTCATTAATAACATATCGTTATTTGCCTTGTTTGCGTATGTTCTGGTGACCTACCAATAAAGTAAAGTCAAAAATTTAGTTTCCAAAACATTAAAAATAAAATTCACCTTGTATTCTTAGATTAGCAATAACAATCATTAACTATGGCATGAAATTCATTCATATTTAGGATCCACCAACAATTATGTAAATTCATAAAATATAAGAAAATACTAAAATTGAACATCTTTTAAGGGAGTAAACAGTGGTAAAGTTTATTCTCTTAGCAGGTTATATAATTTCGTGACTTGAGCTTATAGAGTACCTATGTTAAAGTTGACTACCAAAGTACAGAAATGATTTTGGAGAATATAGATAAGTGGTTTTTATAACTACTCTGATAACAAAAAATTGTGGCATATTAATATGTATTCGACACACGAACAAATATATTAATATAAGTATTATTAAGTGGAGAAAAGTTATATGCTTTAATTTGAAACATGCACGTGTGTGTGAATAAGTGTGTAAGTATTTTTGTTAGTAAGAAAATCAAAAGTAGATACATAAAGTGATTAACTCTTAAAAAAAACATCATTCATAAACATTAACTTTTTTCAATCTAATAATTAAATTTCCAAATAAAAATACTTCGCAGATATACAACTACGATAGTCATACTTAGTTTGAGGAAGGAATAAGGATGCTCACTGGGGTGTGATACAATCTCAAAAGAGTAGAGAGACTGATTTTTTGTAGTATATTTTTCTGTTAATCTCACAACAGATCATAAACAAAATTTACAGTGACGTAATTTCAACTTATTTTAATTTTTCAAGTTAACACATATATATCATGTACATCAATTTGATTAACTTGTAAAAGATGGAAGTGAAAAAGGTTATAAGCGGATAAAAATATTAGTCATAAAAAAATATAAATTTATAAATTTTGAAATAATAAATTAATTAAATATATCTTTGAAATTAATATTTTATTTACACATGTATGACATCAAATTTATATATATTTAACTAATTTTAAATCTAATTTAATATTATATCTATTACGAATTTACTAAGTAATTGTCTTTACATTCCTGGTTTTCATTTAATTAATGGTAAATCACAAATTAAATTAAGGACAGTTATTTAAAATTCTAATAATGGAAAAAAATGGTTGGTTTTAACTATTAATAAATCTAATTTAATATCAATTTTAATGTGGAATTAATAATTAATTATTACACTATTGGATTTTTTAACTAATGGAAATCACAAAACAAATTTAAGGACATATAATCAAAATGATAACTATAAAAAACGAATGGTTTTAATTTTAAATGATAATTATATTAAAAAAAATGGTTCAAAATAAATGACAATTAATATTTTTAAGATTGTTTCCGTATCTTTTGTCATTGTTTCGTGTTGTAAATTCAAGATGCCTTCTAAATGGTTATGGCCATTCATGATATACTTTTGAATATTAAGTTGGTGAAATAGCAATACATATATATATATATATATATATATATATATATATATAATATTAAAGTTATTAGTAATTAAGTTGATGCAGGAAAGAGATTTTTTATTGATGTATCGAAGAAAAAAAATATTGAATGCATTTTTATTAAATGTTACTTGTGTGTTTTTCTCAAGAATCGACTTCCAAGGGTCTAGAAAAATTGTTGAGTATTGAACACGGTAAAAGAATACAGAGGGGGGGTGAATGGATTCTTGAACTTTTCTTGGATTGAGTCTGTGTAGCAGATAAGTGCCTGTGTGTGCAGAAATTAAGGTGCGGATAAGTAAACAACACAAGACACAATATCACTTTAATCTAATGTATATTAGATAAAGGTTGCTACAATCTGTGAATACAAATGGTAGTATTCTCAGCTTCGTTTTTCTCAGAGAGATATAGTTTACAGTGTCTGAAAAACTAGACTCACAAAGTTACTAAGTTATGAAGTGAGGCTGTGTCCTTATAGAACATGGATACAGCTTGCTTACTACAAATAAGGAGCTAAAACACATTACTTTCTAGTCTGTCTATCCTTTTTGAGTAAGTGTCCAAACGGTTACAGATTTGACTTTGCAAAGCCTGTTTAGATCCACTTCTTTAGCTCCTTGTCTCTTCTATATCTCTCCAAGCTTCCTTGTAGGCTTTCCAGAGCACGTTACAGGTTGTGGTCCATAAAGTGCATTGGCTTGTTGCAGGTTTCTGACTTGTACAATTTCTTCAGTATTTTGTCTCCAAGAATGTATTCGAGAAGTGACTAAGTAAGTGATTCGAGAACTAGAATTGACTTGATCGATAACTCTGAGTTCTCGAATATTGTTATAGTGACATATCGAACCACTTCTCGAATAGCTCTTTTCCATCAGGATTCCTTGAGTTGTCGAATAGAGCATTTGACTTATCGAATCCTCGAGTTGTCGAATAGCTTTCTGAGTCTTTGAGATATCGAATGGAACTTTGACTTGTTGACTCTTTGAGAACTCGAATACCATCTTGACTTGTTGACTTCTTGAGTTCTCGAATAGAGTAGTAGACATATCGAATCCCTGAGATATCGAATGAGATATCGAACAGTGTATTCAGAGATATCGAATAGTGTCTTGAGATATCGAATCTCTGACTTCTCGAATGCTGGACTTCTCGAATAGACAAATATACTTCTCGAATTGGTACTTAGGCAAATTCTTCATTTCTTCAAATCCCAACTGTGATTATTTGGCAGTCTTTAACTCCTTGCTTGAGGCATGAACCATGGAACTTCTTTCAAACATTATTCTAGACTCTATTTGTACAGTTACACAACTAGGATTTGATGCCTATTACAAGTACAATACAAACAGAAACTCTACAACTAGAGGTTCCCTCAGTTAAGAGGTCAAGTAAGTAATGCAAAGCATTACAAACAATTAGGCTTGTTATTAGATGTGTACAGGCATGCCTCTGTAACTAACAATCTCCCCCAAATTGTGAGTGAGACCCTTAGTCACAATTTCATGTCTGATAACAAGCCTAACATACATTAAAGATAAAACTTTTAAAAGTACAGGTATGTGATTTGATTGAACACATAAATGAAATTACAAGATAAATACTCTTACAGTATGATGAGGTACTAGCCATTTTCTTTTGATTGCATCTCCATTGCTTTGGCTTGTAGATCATCATATGCTTTCTGTTTCCTTTCTTTCTCCTTTCTTGCAATCTCATCTACTGCTCTCATGATTTCTGTCATAGCATCCAATTCTTCAATCATAATAGAGTTTTTGAAATCTTCAAGCACTGGCTTCAGAATGTTGGCAGGATAGTGATTGAGTAGGTCCATTCTTATATTGACATTGGCTCCATTTCTTCTCCTATACTTCACCACATAGGGATCAAACTGAACTCTACACAATCCCTTTGCCCTTAGCTTTTCTGCTTCAATCTCCAGTCTATCAATTTCTTTCTCCCTTTCTAACCATTTCTCATAGCAGCCCTTTCTTATCTTCTCAGCATAATCTTTCTTCATTTTCACAAAGTCAATCAATTCCAGCTTCCATACTTTCTCCACCTTGTCTTTAGAATCCAGCAATGCAATGATTCTTTCTATCTCATACAATTTACCCCAATGTTGACAACCCCCTTGTTTGAACTTCATTTCTTTCCCATCAGTGTACTTGATTTCAAGGTGGTCATCCACAATTGCAGCATAGCATATCTTTTGAGCTCTTAGAAATTGCAGTTGCTCTTCATCAAAGTCTTCATCAAGTGGCTGGAGTTTCAATCCTGGAATGATTGTTAGGGCTCTAGATTTGGATAGCTTCACTCTCCTTGCAGCATGTTTAAATTTCATCCTCTTGACATGATTGCTTGGCAGAAATCTTTGACCTTTGTTGGTAGACCATAGTAGTATTCCATTAGCAGATTGCTTTCTGAAACATACACATGGTTTCTTGACTTGAATCTTCTTCTCTTCTTGAGGTGGTAAGACAGTTGCAGAAGCCATAGATGTAGATTTTGGTAGGTCACTACTAACAGTATTCACCCTAGACCTAGAGTCTTGTGTTGTGGTGAGGTTACTGCTAGCAGTGCCTAAGGCTTGCTGTCTTCCACTCTTTCTCTCATATGTTTTACCTTGGTCATCATCATCCTTTTTATCCTTGTCTCCCTTTTTCTTCTTGTCTTCATCACCCTTATCTCTCCTGTGATGCCTTCTCCTCCCATCACCTTTGTCTTCAGAATCATCATCCTTATTTCTCCTAGGTTGAGCCATCTCTAGAATTTCACCAGTTGCAATATAGGTTCTGAGGATGTGCAGTGCCTCAGTTTCTTCAGCATTTCTGGCTCCAACCTTCTTCTGTAATTGATCAATGATAGCAATGATCAGTCTGTGATTTCTGGAGGTGAGATCATGAGGAATGACCAATTGCTTGATATCTTCAATTCTGGTACCAGACTGATAAATAATTGTCCATGGCTTCTTGATCACTTCTGGTAGCCTTGTAGGTTGACCATTCCTCAAATCATCAAACAGACTCTTGCTGTTCTCATTTTTCTTCTCAATGATCTCAAGTATGGCATCTATCTCTGAGTGCTTTAGGTCTTGTAGAGTCTGGTATGTTAGATGCCATATCTTTAGTTTGGAAACCATCACTATCTCCTTGACCCATATATTGTTGACTTTCTTGGGGATGACAGTGATGTAGTCTATCTGCTTCTTCACCTCCCTCAGATAAAACTGAGTGTCACCAACCTGTTCCCTTATGGCTTTCAGAAACTCCAAGAAGGCTTTATCATGATAGTCATTGGAGTTAGTAACTTCTTGTAGCTTGGCCTCAGTAACAACTTTGACTTCTACAGGCTTGGCACTCTCAGATATAGAGATTGGAGGTTTGTCAGATGGCATACTCCCTGCAACCACTGTGGTAGTTATGGATTGCTTTTGTCCTCCAGGAGTAGTGATGTGCACAGTTGGTAAGGTGACAACTGGCAAGATAGATGGAGGCTCATCTACTTTGGCTTTTCCCTTGCCAGGCACATTTGCTAGAGACTTAGAAGCCCTTTGTTGACCACCCTCTTTGATTATTATGCCTTTCTCTCCCTTTGTCTCCCCCTTTGAATTTGAGTTCCTAGCCTTCTTCTCCCCCTTAGGCTTGTTGTCAGGCACAGAGGCTGTAGAAATGTCCTTTGGGAGTGAAGATTCATCAGGTAGAGGGAGACCCATATGCTTCATCATTGCAGCTAACATGGATTGTTGATGCAGAAGGACATCAGCTGTGGTGGATGCTTGAGTGTCCAACTGATCATTTAGCAATGCAACCTTTTCTGTGAGATGAGCATTGGTCTTGGTGAGAGTAGCTACCTCCTGTTCAAGAGTGTTGACCTTAGTGAATAACTCATTGGCCTTGAAGCCAGATAAAGATTGGTCCTGAAGCCTCTTCACTTCATATTTAGACAATTCATGCACAGGGACATCAGTCACTAGTCTATCTCCATAAAGATTTTTGAACATTATCCTCAGCATGGCATTGGCATCTGTAGTCTGGTCAGATAGATTCTGAAATTTATGCCCCAGACCTGTGACAGCATCTTTTAGCACAGCCAGCCCATTGTCCATCTGAGTGCAGGTAGAGTTGCAGTGTTTGATGTCCTTGAACACACTGTCCAATTGAGGAAATTTAGCATCAAAGGCCCTCTTGACTTCTGCTACTGAAGTGGCTGTCTTATCACACACTCTGTTGACTTCAGTTTTGACTCCCTTGCCAAGATAGTGTGCAGCCTTGAGGAATCCCTTGTAGGAGTCATTTACAGCTTCATACACTTCACCAGGTGACAGGGATTTTGCATTGGAGCCCAGTGAAGTGATGTATTCCTCCCTGAGATACTGAAGTGCTTCATCGAGAGTAATATCATATTTTCCTTGCAACCAGGCATCTATGTTGCCATCTCTCTCAGCATCATCAATGATCTTTGACTTCTGCACTTCCACATCATCCCTATGGCATAACAGAATAGCCTCATAGTCTGGATTGGGCATGTCTGCAGTGAGAAGGTGCTGAGCAATCTTTGTGAACTCAGGAATCTGATCCACAATTAAGCTTTGAAGTGCTTCAACCGTCAATTGTTGTGGAACAGACCCTGATCCTGAAGCACTGTCATGTTGCACAGGCTTCAGCCATGTTGACATGAAGTCAGAGCTAGAGCTAGGCAAGCTAGTCTCCTCAGTTACAGATGCAACTTCTGTAGCCGGATGGATTGACTCTACTACTGGTGTCACCACAGAAGTGGGATGAATTACACCAGTAGTTGACACAGGCACAGAGTCTCTAGTAAAAACTAGGGGAACCTCTGTGTTTGTGATGGTGTCATTAGGATATGCCTCAGCATGCATTCCCTCACCATCTAAATGTGGGTTCTGAGTGGTGAACAAAGTGTCATGCACTAAGTCACTTGAAATTATTGGCTCATCAAGCGAAAAGGATTCTTGATGATCAATACCTTGCATCTCAGTTGTCTGAGTTGCAGGTTCCAAAGAAATTTCAGAGATAGATTCTGGAAGAGAAGTGTGTTTTAGAGTAGATTTTGGCAACTCCCCCTGAGAGATAGAGGAAGTTTCAAAAGTGATGTGCTCTCCACTCAATGTTGTGCCAGCCTTATCACTCTCATGTGCTGACTCTATACAAGAGGGTGCATTGGGGAGAATGCTTGATTCTATAGGTGCACCCTGTTGAGAGGATACACCTAGTGAGCTGTGTGCCCCTGATTTTACAACTTCAGCCATTTGTGTGACTGAAGAGGTGGTCTTAGTTTTCTTCTTCTTTGTTCTGTGCAAGGGTAACTCAGATTCCTCACTTCCTAGACCTAATTCAACAGCTAATGCTGCTTCAGACAAGATATTTAAAGGTGCAGACATTACTTCCTTTCTCTTCTTTTTACTAACATCACCCTTTTGAGAGGATGATGCAGTTGGCTCAGTAAGAGGTAGAGTGTTTGGTTGAGAGGGTTGGTTAGCAGGCCCTGGGTTAGCATTTTGTTCTACTTGCTTGGGCTGTGCTAACTTAGATTTTGCATCAAATGTTGGCATGTTGTGGGGGTAAGTCCTAAACAAACTCTCCATATGGGGAGTTATGTTCAGTCTTACATCCACATCATTCCTAGTTTCCAAGTTACCAAAAATGAGTTTGGTCATGGACTTAGGATAGCCTATTTTATTTTTATCAATCCCAGGCAATTCAATCAATGAAGCATTTTTATAATTAAGTACAGATTGAATAAAGCGAGGGAAGAAAATATCAGTACCTCTCTTGGTTGTGTTCTTACCAAGTCTCCCATATAATTCTTGAAGTATGATTTGGCCAACATCTATCTTCTTTCCATAGGCCAAAGCATATCCAATTTGCTGCACAGGTGCACTGATTTGGTCAAAGCTTGATTTCCTGGCAGTGAAGACTTGGAGAAGAGTTGCAAACACATAACTCCACTCCTTTCTCAGATTCTTTCTGTTTAGCTTTCCAAGGTTAATCCCATCTGAGTAGTTTATGAACTCAAAGAATTCCTCCAACTCTGCGTTAGTGGCCATTCTGTCAAATGACTCTTGTTGTAGTCCTAGTGCTTGGTTCATGTCTGCAGTAGTGATAGTGATTTCCTTATCTTGAACCTTGCAGTAGATGACATAGGAAGTGATTGCGTTTTCCAGGGCTACAACCTCCACAATAGCAGTACTCCAGAATTGTTCCAGAATATCGAGATACAGAGTTGGGTTGGCAGAGAGTGCATCCTTGATATATGACTCAGCCATCCATTTCACAAAGCACTTGAAATTTGCATTGGGTGCTTCAACATCACTAGTGAGAGCGATGAAGTTGGTGTTGAACTTTACTGTTGCCATTCGTGTAGAAGAGAGAAAAGAAATTGAAGGTTGAAGAAGAAATTTGGCTTTTCGTAGCTAGGGTTTCAGGGGTTTAGAGAGTGTAGATGCTTGAGAAATCGAATGAAATGAATCGAATAGATGTGAAATTGTATAAGTATGAAGTACTTGAATTGTCGATTAGCAGAAGGTTTTGTATCGACAAGTCAGGCATTCGAGAAGTAGAAAACAACTATTCGAGAAGTCAAGAATGGCTTAATCGATAACTCAAGCAGATAGAAACTCACAGCTGGCAGTTATCTAACTTAGAAATAATTCTAAATTAAATAATATGTGTTTTTATGAGTGAATTAAACTTTTAGACAAAAAGTCCAAAATCGATTAAAATTCAGCGAGAATTCAGCCTTTTCAAATGATTCGAGAACTCAAATATAGTGTTCGAGAACTCAGTCATTCGAGAACTCAGTTACTATATTCGAGAAGTCAATAATTCCTCTATTCGATATCTCAGAAATACTCTATTCGAGAACTCAAGAGTACTCTAATGAGACTTATTAGAGATGTCGAATAGTGAATCATTCGAGAAGTCTGACTTATCGAACTATACCCATCACTCATTAAAAATTTGATTTTCACTATCTTTTTAAAATCTACCAGACATATTCATTGAAAAATATCCTAGCAAATCAAATAGTGATTTTCTCAAAATTTCATAGAAATTTTAAGTTAATAAAAATATGATTTTCAACATATGCAACAGATTTGAAATATTTATAAATCATATTTCAGCCAACACTTACTTCAAAAATATTGAGGATTTAGATAAAGTAAGTGTTTACTGCTGCAACAATCTAGATGATGTATTCACTTAGCCAGAATCTGAAGAATTCAGCATTCCAATCTCACTTACCAACCTTGTGAAGGTGGCTTCATCTAATGGCTTAGTGAATATATCAGCTAGTTGTTTATCTGTAGAGACATAATGCAACTCAATGGTTCCATTAGTTGCATGTTCTCTTATGAAATGATATCTGATGTCAATGTGCTTTGTTCTAGAATGATTGACAGGATTGGCAACTATAGAGATTGCACTTGTGTTGTCACACATGATTGGAATTCTTTCCAACACAAGTCCATAATCTCTAAGTTGATTTCTAATCCAAAGCACTTGAGCACAGCAACTTCCATCAGCTATGTATTCAGCCTCAGCTGTAGAAGTTGACACAGATTGTTGCTTCTTGCTATACCAAGAAACTAACCTTTGTCCAAGAAACTGGCAGCTTCCTGAGGTGCTTTTCCTATCCACTCTGCATCCAGCATAATCAGCATCAGAGTAGCCAACCAGATTGAACCCTGTGTCCTTAGGGTACCATAATCCCAAGTTAGGAGTGCCCTTCAGATATCTAAAGATCCTTTTTATTGCAATCAAGTGTGATTCCTTTGGATTTGATTGAAACCTTGCACACAAGCATGTAGCAAACATGATGTCTGGCCTACTTGCAGTGAGGTAGAGTAGAGAACCAACCATGCCTCTGTAGACTGAGATATCTACTCTCTTGCCGTTAGCATCTTCATCCAATTTAGTGGCAGTGGCCATGGGTGTCTTGGCAGGTGAACAATCTTCCAAGTCAAACTTTTTCAATAAATCCTTGATGTACTTGGTTTGACTGATAAAGATACCATCCTTCCTTTGACTGACTTGCAACCCTAGAAAGAATGTCAACTCTCCCATCATACTCATCTCATATCTGCTCTGCATGAGTTTAGAGAATTTCTCACACAGTTTCTCATTTGTAGAACCAAAAATGATATCATCCACATAGATTTGAACTAGGATCATATCATCACCATGCTTCTTGTAAAACAGTGTCTTGTCCAATGTGCCTCGAGTGAATTGATTTTCAAGAAGAAATTGTGATAGAGTATCATACCATGCTCTTGGAGCTTGCTTAAGTCCATACAGTGCCTTAAGCAATCTGTAGACAAATTCTGGGAAATGTGGATCCTCAAAGCCAGGTGGTTGTTGCACATAAACCTCTTCTTCCAACTCTCCATTTAGAAATGCACTCTTGACATCCATTTGATAAACTTTAAAGTTTGAATGAGCAGCAAATGCCAAGAATATTCTAATGGCTTCCAATCTAGCAACAGGGGCAAATGTCTCATCATAATCAATGCCTTCCTGTTGAGAGTATCCTTTTGCAACCAGCCTTGCTTTGTTTCTTATTATTACACCATCTTCATCCATCTTATTCTTCAGAACCCATTTTGTTCCAACAATGGTTCTATTCTTTGGTGCAGGCACAAGTTCCCATACTTTGTTCCTTTCAAATTGATTCAGCTCCTCTTGCATGGCAATAATCCAATCTGGATCCAACAATGCATCATCAAGTTTCTTAGGCTCAACTTGTGATAGAAAACATCCATAGAGGCACTCATTTTGAGTTGCTCTCCTAGTCCTTACTCCTGCATTAGGATCTCCAATGATTTGCTCTGCAGTGTGTGATCTATCCCATTTCCTTGAGTGTTCAGCCTGATTTCTCATCCTTGATGTTGCTTCATCATCCTCATCATGATCATCCTCATTTCCTCCCCCTGTGAAGTTGCCATTACTCACAGGTGTGTCTTGGATGCTTGTTTCTTCACTATTGATTGGCACAAATTCTTCTCTTGTATCATTATTCACTTGAGTTTGTTGAACTTGAGTTTCAACTCTAGTTTCAGTCTCTTCATCAGAATCATCTAGATTATCAAACTTCAATGGATCTTTGTCTTCATCATTGGCTTCTTCTAGTCCAGGTAGTTTGCTGTCATCAAATGTTACATCTGTGCTTTCCATAACTTTCTTTTGACTGATGACATAAACCTTGTATGCAATTCTTTCCATAGAATAGCCAAGAAAAATTCCTTCAAATGCTTTTGCATCAAACTTTCCAACATATTCAGAATTGTCCTTAAGTACAAAGCATTTGCTTCCAAAAGTATGAATATACTTCAGTGTAGGCTTCTTTCCAGTCATCAAGTTGTAAGGAGTCTTTCCAGTGTTTTTGTTGATGAGGGTTCTGTTCTGAATATAGCATGCAGTGCTCACAGCCTCAGCCCAAAAACATGTGGGCATTTTTGCATCAAGTAACATTGTTCTAGCAGCCTCAATTAGAGTTCTATTCTTTCTCTCAACAACTCCATTTTGTTGTGGAGTCCTTGGAGCTGAGAATTGCTGAGAAATGCCATTCTCTTTGCAGAATGCTTCAAGTGTGGCATTTCTGAACTCTGTTCCATTATCACTCCTCAATGCAATCACACTTGCATCGTTTGCCTTTGCTTCCTTGTCAACTTTCTTTATATGCTCAATGATTACTTGTGGAGCCTCATCTTTTGATGCCAGAAATTCTACCCATGTATACCTTGAAAAATCATCAACCATTACCAGGGCATACTTCTTTCTTCCAAGTGACATTATGTTAACAGGCCCAAACAAATCCATATGGATAAGTTGTAGTGGCTTGGTTACAGATGTCACTGTCTTTGACTTGTGGCTTGATCTCTTCATTTTTCCTTTTTGAAAAGCCTCACACACTCCTTCTTGGCAGAATTCAAGTGTGGGCATGCCTCTCACTAACTCTCTTTTGACTAGAGAATTAATGGCCTTAAAGTTCAGGTGTGATAGTTTCTTGTGCCACAGCCAACAATCTTCATTTGATGCTTTTGAGTAAAAGCAACAAATTTTGTCCTTGTTTGCAGAGTCCATATTGGCTACAAACAGGCTTCCCTTCCTTACTCCAGATAGAGCAAAATCACCAGTCTTCTTGTGGGTGATCAAACATTCATCTTTGTCAAAATTCACTTTGAATCCTCTATCAGTAAACTGACCAACACTTAACAGATTATGCTTGAGCCCCTTGACTAGTGCTACATCTTCAATGATGACATTTCCAACTTTCAGCTTGCCATATCCCAATGTGTTACCCATGTTGTCATCTCCAAAAGCAACCATTGGGCCAGCCTTTTCCTCATACTGTGATAGCAGGGCCATATCACCAGTCATATGATTTGAGCATCCACTGTCCAAAATCCACATGACCTTCTTCTCACTTTCTTTGCCCTGCAAACACAAAGGTATTACTTTTCCTTTGGTACCCAAACAAGTTTGGGTCCATGTGACTTAGAGACAGTTTTATCATAAACAACATGCTTGTTAACTTTCTTAGTGTCAGTCTTCTTGTCACTGTTGGAAGTCTTAGAACCTGAGGTTTCAGACTTAGGTGACAAAGGTACCTTCCTAGCTTTAGGAGGACTTGAAGACTTTGACCTTGTGTAGTGTGTGTGAGAATTGTGACTGATACAACCATCAATGAACTGTCTTCTTAAATTAAAACAACTAGTCATAACATTCATATTGCATGGCATACAGTCAAATTTATCACAGAAGGGTGCATCTCTATGTCTTAGAGGTACAGAACAATCATAGAAAGGTTTAGACACACTACCAACAGGTTTCTTGCATGCATGAGTTAGATGGTTGGTACTGAAACAGTTCTGACAAGTTTTCCTAGGGGCATTAGGCATATAAGCATAGTTGTTATCCTTGTTAATCCCTAACTTGCCATTTCTGTTCTGTTTCTTTTTAGTCACTTCCTTTCCTGATTCACTCTTCCCAGCTGATACAAACTTAACAAACTTCTTAGGTCTTGGCCTATCAACTACTGGCTTCTTGGTCTTTGACTTGACACTCTCACCCTTAGAGGATGCTTGCTGTTCACTAGATTGTGCCTCATCCTCATCATTCAACATTTGCTTGATGAGTAAGGCATCCTCATCAATTTCAAATGTTGATTCCTTAAAAATTGGATTTTCAGTTTTTCTCAAAATGTGAGGCACTTTCTCATGAACAGCTGTGTCCTCTTCAATGACAGCATAGCCTTTCCTTTGTTTGAGAGAGTCATAGTCAAGTCCAATAGCTGCTTTGGGTTTAGCTTCAATTTTCTCACAGTAGGATTGCACTAAACCAGATGATTTCTTGAAAGTTTTAAGTTTGAATTCATTCTCAGCTAATTCATCCCTAAGAGCCTTCTCTACTTGACTAGCACATAGAACCTTGTTCTCCAAATATTCAACTTCTTTCTTAAGGTTTTCTACTTGCATAGCAGTTAGCTCAAGTTCCTCATTCTTTTTGGTTAATACTTCATTTCTAGTAGACAGTTTAGCAATCTCCTCATTAGCAGCAGTCATACTAGTATGAATATTAAACATTTCAACAGATAATTGTTCAATCATGGATTTGTATTCAGAAACAGACATGTCTATAGTAGTGAGAGATGGTACCTGAGAATCAGATGAAGATGAGTCATCCTTGGAGTTGGCCATCAAGGCATAATTGCAGAATTCTTGTTCCTCTTCATCACTCTCAGAATCATCCCAACACTTCCCTTCAGCTATGTAGGCCTTACCATGTGTCTGCTTTTTCAGAAGGGCCTCATACTTAGCTTCTAGCTCAAGATAATCTCTATCCTTCTTTTTAGGCTTCTTGCATTCACTGGCAAAATGCCCTAGGTCATTGCATCTATAACACCTTACAGATGACCTATCCACATAACCGGTTTTGAACTTATTTCTGTTTGGTTTCACAGGTGCCTTGTTCTTGTTGGCTGAATGGTTTTGAGTTTTGGGTTTGAAGGGTTGATTTCTTTTAAATCTGATGTTTGGAAATTTTCTGGCCATGAAAGCATATGAAGTATTTTCCATCCCATCAAGTTCTTCCAGAGTGTAAAACTCCTCTTCTTCTTCCTCCTTTTCCTCAACAGGTTCACTCACCCCAGCTTCAGTTTCTTCATCATCTGCCACCTCCTCTATCCTTAGTTGGCTTGTAGATGCTTCTAGGTCCAGGATGGATTTGTTGACAATCAAGGCACATGATGTGTTTATCATCCTACCTTGGTTTGCTTGGATAGCCCTCTTCTGAAGCAACTCAAGTTCATGAGTCTTTAGGACTCCATAGAGTACATCATAGGTGACTTTGTTCAAATCTCTCTCTCTAAGGGAAATGACTCTTTGCTCCAGATGATTTGGTGAAGACAACAGAAATTTCATATTTAACTCCTTGGTGCTGTAAACCTTTCCATTCATCTGCAACTCAGTAACTAGCTTGTGAAACCTTTCAAACATCTCAGTGATGCTTTCCTTGGGCTGTGCCATGAAAGCTTCATACTGTGTGACCAGTATCTGTTTCCTGTTTTCCTTAACCTCATCAGTCCCTTCACACAACACCTCAATGTGATCCCACATCTCTTTAGCAGACGTGCATGATGCAATGTTTGCAAACATTGACATGTCCATGGAATCAATGATGAGCAACATGAGGTGGCTGTCAAGAGCAACCTTCTCCCTTTCTGACTCTGTCCACTTTGATGGATCCTTGGCCTCATAAGTTCTTGGGATAGTTATGGTTCCAACAGTCTTCTCTGGTATCTCTTGTTGTGGAACAAAAGGACCATTCTTGAGAATCTCAGGATACAAGGGATGAGAGGCTTTAATGAACAACATCATCTTTATCTTCCAGAGGTTGAAGTTTTCTTTATCAAACTTAGGGACCTTCACCGTTCCTGTAGTCTTTGGTGTATTCGAACTCATGATCGTTTCTCTGTTTTTGAATAAACAGCCCGCTCTGATACCACTTGTTGAGTATTGAACACGGTAAAAGAATACAGAGGGGGGGTGAATGGATTCTTGAACTTTTCTTGGATTGAGTCTGTGTAGCAGATAAGTGCCTGTGTGTGCAGAAATTAAGGTGCGGATAAGTAAACAACACAAGACACAATATCACTTTAATCTAATGTATATTAGATAAAGGTTGCTACAATCTGTGAATACAAATGGTAGTATTCTCAGCTTCGTTTTTCTCAGAGAGATATAGTTTACAGTGTCTGAAAAACTAGACTCACAAAGTTACTAAGTTATGAAGTGAGGCTGTGTCCTTATAGAACATGGATACAGCTTGCTTACTACAAATAAGGAGCTAAAACACATTACTTTCTAGTCTGTCTATCCTTTTTGAGTAAGTGTCCAAACGGTTACAGATTTGACTTTGCAAAGCCTGTTTAGATCCACTTCTTTAGCTCCTTGTCTCTTCTATATCTCTCCAAGCTTCCTTGTAGGCTTTCCAGAGCACGTTACAGGTTGTGGTCCATAAAGTGCATTGGCTTGTTGCAGGTTTCTGACTTGTACAATTTCTTCAGTATTTTGTCTCCAAGAATGTATTCGAGAAGTGACTAAGTAAGTGATTCGAGAACTAGAATTGACTTGATCGATAACTCTGAGTTCTCGAATATTGTTATAGTGACATATCGAACCACTTCTCGAATAGCTCTTTTCCATCAGGATTCCTTGAGTTGTCGAATAGAGCATTTGACTTATCGAATCCTCGAGTTGTCGAATAGCTTTCTGAGTCTTTGAGATATCGAATGGAACTTTGACTTGTTGACTCTTTGAGAACTCGAATACCATCTTGACTTGTTGACTTCTTGAGTTCTCGAATAGAGTAGTAGACATATCGAATCCCTGAGATATCGAATGAGATATCGAACAGTGTATTCAGAGATATCGAATAGTGTCTTGAGATATCGAATCTCTGACTTCTCGAATGCTGGACTTCTCGAATAGACAAATATACTTCTCGAATTGGTACTTAGGCAAATTCTTCATTTCTTCAAATCCCAACTGTGATTATTTGGCAGTCTTTAACTCCTTGCTTGAGGCATGAACCATGGAACTTCTTTCAAGCATTATTCTAGACTCTATTTGTACAGTTACACAACTAGGATTTGATGCCTATTACAAGTACAATACAAACAGAAACTCTACAACTAGAGGTTCCCTCAGTTAAGAGGTCAAGTAAGTAATGCAAAGCATTACAAACAATTAGGCTTGTTATTAGATGTGTACAGGCATGCCTCTGTAACTAACAAAAATTATGCTTCGGAGGAATCGAGAAACTAATTTTATATGGACGTTGACCCCGTCCAGAAAGGCCATATAAGAAAAACTATATCGTACTTTTAAATGTATGGACAATGATACAATATATATTTTAGTGATCATGAAGGTAAGTTATGAATGATAACATTGGCAACCCAACATTGTAAAAAAAACATTTATCTATAGGCATGCCTAATAATATAAACAAATCGGTGTAATATATATGGTAAGGATTGATGCCTACAATTCAGTAAGTCACAAAGTTATTGAAGCTGACCACTGAACCTTGGGAGGATTTTGAATGGGGATGATAAAAACCTAAATCGTTTTCAATTATTTTTTTGTCAGAATCGTTTTTCTGTTGATTTTATTGGATAATTAAAACACAAAACATGATACATATATATAATCGAAAAAAGAATTATATACATACATACATATATACATATATATATATATATATATATCCAAGGGGTTAAGTATCAAAGTGGTCACTGAAGTGGAAGCCAAATATCAATTTGTTCACCGATCTTTACAGGGTATCATTTGAGTCATTAAAGTCATAATAAATATCAAATAAATACCTGTATATATGTACTCGGGAAGTAAAAGTAATTTTTCATTGAGTTCTACACATTTTTCTTAAATGCTACTATAATCAAATGAAAGATTATGAATTCCAGTATTTTTGATAATATATTCAGAATTTAAAAAGTTTATTTACTATTTATTTTTAATTAAAACAAGGAAAATGACAATAAAATTAAAAATAAATAGTAAATGAATTTTTAAAAATCTAAATATATTATCAGAAATACTAGAATTATTAACCTTTCGTTTGGTTATGGAAGCATTCAAGAAAAATGTGTAGAACTCAATGAAAAATTATTTTTGCTTTTCGAGTACATTTTAAAGATATCTATTTGATATTTATTATGACTTTAATGATTCAAATGATACCCCGTAAAGATCGGTGAACGAATTGATATATGGCTTCCACTTCAGTGACCACTTTGATACTTAACCCTATATCGAAGTATAGTCTGTCCCTTAAAAAAATACAAAGTAGTACCTTAACTAAAATTGATATGATTTAAGAAGGAGGAGGAGAATTGATGCAGATACTTAGTTCATCAAAGTTGGCTAGGTCTGATCGAGAATAGGGAATAAGCGGCTTAGATTTCTTGTATTGATTAAATTGATATTATAATTTTATTTTTCAGTTTTTAAGAATTTTATATTTAAGGTATTTGTTTTTAATGTAAATTGATTATTAGTTAATCGTTAAAATAAAAAGTAGTAGCTATTATGTTTAGTTTTTTTTTAATATATAAGCAGTTATTATATTTAGTTAATTGATATAAAAAATAAAAATCTATTGTTAATGAGTTTAACTTGAGTTGAGTTTAAATTTGGCTGAAACGTAGAATCCAGATCCAATAGTAAAACATGTTACATTAATTTTAATTGATCTTGATTGTGATTGATACTAAAATAATTCACAATCTTACGATTGGTTAGCTAATACGTGGTAGATTCGGGTATTTTAATAAAGGATATTTAAAAAAAATTCATAACTAAAAGATATATAAACATATATAATTTATTGTTATGTGGATTTATAGAAATATTATTTACGGGTATTTAAATTTAATTTAACCGTAATTAGTAAATTAGAATAAGTATGGTAAATAATAAAAATTTTGTATATGATTGATTGATTGAAAATTTTGTATAAAATAGTGATTTTTCAGTAATTTTTTTATTTGAAAATATGTATTTATGGATATGTAAATATTAAAAAATTTGTATTTATGGATATATCTAATAAAATCATTATTGTATTTAAATTAGAAGTGTTAACTAACCATGGTTAATGAGGTAGGGTGAAACTGTAAATAAGGAAAACTTTTAATATAACATGATTGGTCTAAAATTTAGGAATTAGCTCTGATTGGTTCTAAAATAATTCATAGTTTTCTGATTAGCTAACTGAACATTGGTAGACTCGGGTATTATAATAAAGGATATTCTTTTATCGAGGTTCTACTGTATAAAGAGTTGACACATTAACATCCACCGTGTCAATGGTGTACTTGTTGGATAATGTCGAATATTGATGAGTCATTTTGAAGTTCGATTTAAGTGAGTTTTATTTTATGTATGTGTTCGTAACAAGTTATGTTGAGAGTGTATTATTTTTCGTGAAAGCTTTCCAATACATGTTTAAATACTCAAAAACTTGAAATGATTAAGAGATTAATGAGTTGTAATGATTTAAGGGATCATTTGATAAATCTGAATTAAACTTATCTGAATAATTAAAATTTTGAATGATTAAGATTTCTGAATAATCTGAATGTTGAATGAATAAGATTATTTGGCATCGAATTTTTAAAATATCTGAATCATGATTTTTTTTAAATATCATTCATATAACTAAATATAATTATATATTTAATACATTATAATTATAGATGCATTTTATTAAGATGATATCATATAATAATGTAATCGTGTAACAATATGGATATTATCATGCTATTTATCACATATGAATAATAAGCAAAAAAGAAATTTGGTTTAGAAAATGGGAGTAAGGCATAATTTTAATCTACACTATTAAAAATTTATTAGTTAGTGTCGTCGACCGGATTTTATGAAGAATGAATCCCAATTCGGAATTGTCGAATACGGATACAGATAATATTTAATTTATTTCAAATATGGATAATATTTAATTTTTTCAAATATGGAAAATATTTAATTTTTTCAAATATGAATACAAATATTTTAAATGGGTATCGAATTTTTAGAATTATTTTAACTGCCCTACTCGTAGTAGTTGTAAATTTGTTATGTTTTAAATAGTTACTGTACAAAAAATTTAAACTTGATTTCTTTGATCAAATATAAAAGTTAAAATAAGAAATTAGGAAAGTGAAGTATAATAGTTAAAAAAAAAAGGTTTAACAAGCAAATAAATGTCAAGAAATTGAATGTGTATGCAATAATAAGACAAAATTGTACAAGTTGATGCTTCTCTTAATTGTTAGGCGAGGATATTGGATCTCAACGATTAAGCCGTTTTTAACCATTCAGAAGTTACAAAAATAAGAGCCAAACAATTTTAATGTCTTATGCGTTAAGATTTTGTTCATTAAGTTCTATTAAGAAGAAAACAAATGACCCCTAAGTAGGGCTGTAATTCGAACCAGGTAGGCTCGAGAAGAAAACAAATGACCCCTAAGTAGGGCTGTAATTCGAGTTGGGTGGCTCGCGAGCCTACCCGGTTCGAACTCGTTTAAATGAACCTCGTTTAAATGAACCTGGCTCGACTCAAGCTCGTAAATGAGTCGAGCTCGACAGCGATTTCAGGCTTGTTTATATTAACGAGCCGGTCCGAGTATGTGCCGAACTCGAATGAAACCCGGCTCGAAAACTCGAACTCGACCCGGCTGAAGCTCGCTCGTTTACTCGAACTCGACCCGGCTCGAGCTCGCTCGTTTACAAAATTTTCTATTGCTTCGTCCCAGATTATTGTTTTTATTTTTTTAAAAAACATTTCTCGATAATCCAACCGTACAGATGTCAAGATATATCTAATTAAATGATATTCCCAAATTTTCAAAAAATTAAAAATTAATTTAGTTGGAGATCTTAATAGAACACTACTATATTGTCTAGTACTCGTAATTAGTGCTTCGTCCTAGAATATTGTTTCTATTTTTTTAAAATATTTTTCGGCGATCCAACCGTACGGATGTCAAGATATATATAATTTAATGATATTCCCAAGTTTACAAAAAATAAAAAATTAATTTGGTTAGAAATCTTAATAGAACACTACTATATTGTCTAGTACTCGTAACTATTGCTTCATCCTAGATTATTGTTTCTATTTTTTAAAAATATTTCTTAACGATCCAACCGTACGGATGTCAAGATATATCTAATTTAATTATAGGGAAATTCTCAATGGTACCACTGTACTTTTGGCTTTTGCCAGTGGTACCATTATGTTTTTGACTCCTCTAAACGGTACCCTTAACAAATTGACTTATTAACAGAAATACCATTTTGTTAGAAAAACATTATAGAAACGTTAAGTAGGGTTTGGGGCCAATATTCAACCTTTTTTCTTGTTGCATACTGCAATGCATGGCCAAGATTATTCTTATATTTTTTTAACAGTTTTGGGACCAACTAGTATTCTTCAAATATTTTTTAGGGAAATTCTCAATGGTACCACCGTAATTTTGGTTTTTGCCGGTGGTATCATGTCCTTTTGACTTTACTTAACGTTTCTAAAACGTTTTTTTTAACACAATGGTATTTCTGTTAGAAAGTCAATTTGTTAAGGGTACCGTTAAAAGGAGTTAAAAACGTAATGGTACCATTGGCAAAAGCCAAAAGTACATTGGTACCATTGAGAATTTTCCTTAATTATATTCCCAAATTTTCAAAAAATAAAAATTAATTTGTTTGGAGATCTTAGTAGATCACTACTATTCTTGTTATATTTTGTTAAATAAATGAAATTTAGATAATTTTTTTCAAATTTAATTTTTTTGATAATTTGTAAATTAAATAATTTCTAACATCTTGTTTGTTTACTTTTTTTATTATGTGTAAAGATGTTTATATAATTAATAAGTAATTTTCAGTTTTTTTTTGAAAAATAAAATAAGTAATTTTCAAATTTTTTTTGAAAAATAAAATAAGTAATTTTCAGAATTTTAAAAAAATGTAAATTCAATGACTAAACGAGCTACCCGGCTCGACTCGTTTAACAACTACCCGACTCGACTCGTTAGGCTTGCGAGTAAACTCGACCCGACTCGTATAATAAACGAGCCGGGTTCGGCGAGGATTTTAAGCTCGTTTAATAAACGAGCCCGACTCGACTCGTTTAAAAAACTCGACTCAATTTAAAGTTCGACTCGACTCGAATTATAGCCCTAGATTTAAGTTACTCCCTTAGAATTGAAAAAGTTTAAACCTTAAATCTTACATTGATATGATAAACATACTTTATATAGCAAGACAATTATGTAATGTATAAATTTGTTAGCAATCATGGAATTTTGAGGAAAAATTCTTGGTTTCGCAAGGATTTGGTCTTTTCATGTGTGCATCATACGGACATGAATGCAGCACAAAATTGGATCGATTATTATTATTTTTAATGGGTTTGGACTTAAAATATGACTTAAATTAATTCGCATTTAAATTTGAATCAATTCCTACAATAAAATTAATTCCATTTTTATTACAAATTTTTTGCCATCAATTTAATTAATTAACACAGTTAATTAAATAGAAAAATTGCTACCAATTTAATTAATTAACGCAAAATCATCCGAGTTTATATATATTTGTTATTCGAAACACAACCTCTTCTCAAACATAGTTCTTTCTCAATCTTTTAAATGATAATTTTTGCTCTGTTTCAAATACTTTCTATTCTTTTCCTATCCCGGTGATAGTTCTTGTTCTCCTCCACACTCGTTGAAATTGATATTCATTTGTGACCTCACTGTAATTCATTTTTTGGGATAATAAATTCATTGGTCCTTCAACTATTCGGGTTTTTTGGTTCCAGTCCTTGAACAAAAAACCTGGTATTTTAGGTCATTTAACTTCTAATTTTTTAAAATTAGATCCTTATGTTAAAGTTCAATTAACGGACGTTAATTTTTACCGATAAAGTAAATGACGTGATAACTGATAACTGACAAACCTACTGTAGCTGACCGAGCATTTGACATATAATTTAATTATTCCATTTTTATAAATTTTCACCAAATCAAATTATTATTTTATTTTAATTTAATATTAATTTTATCTAATTTGTACTCCACATCTCCCAATACTGTATATACATACAAACTATGCACTCATGTTATATTTTTCGGTGACCGAAAATTATGGCAACAGCTCTCCAGAACAATCATTTTCTTCCCATATTCCCTCTTTATCCACTTTCTCCACCATAATCAACCTCCAATTTCATCTATATATACATACATATTTATTAAGTACACACATATGCTTCACATATATTCAAATATACATGACGGTTGTTGGCCGGATGAACCGGTGACACCACTGTCATTGTCATCCTCTTCCCCTTGTCCTCATTAGCTCATTTCCTCACCATTTCATCTAATTACTTGTGCCATTTTTTGGATACAATAATAATATCTTTCCCATTCCTTAAAATTACTCATACAATCATTAAATTTACATAAACCAAAAAAATCAAGTGCATGAAAGTTACTAAAACCCCAAAAATTGAAACAATGGAGATAAATGAGAACTGAAATTATATATATGTTGACATGCCACATAGATGATGAATAGACATCCAAATCAGCTCCAACTTGACAGGA